>JANBXA010000114.1:29597500-30197500 GCA_030556225.1 Cricetiscus sungorus | reverse complement strand
TCTAAAGAGACCCAGAGACTTGGGAGGTTGAAGGTTGTATATAAAATATAAATCTCAAATTAAGGAAAGTCTCCTACAACTGGGGCAATATCAAGGTTCATGAAAACTTAGCATTATAAAAGTATGGGTCTCTCTGAAAAAAAGAAATTATTAATGGAAAGTATATATAAATATGAGTACTTTCAACTGATGCTACTGAGGTTCAGGAAGATAAAAGGCACTGAAGACTAAGCATCATTGGCTTCATCATAACTCCAACTCTTAGAAGGGGCTAGAAGGCATGGCATTCATCATCATTTGATTAACACAATCCTTTTGTGAGAATAAATTCAAGGATTTTTTCATATTTAGGCAGCAATGAAGAGAGGTTACTTAGCATTAAAACTAATGTATTGGATGTATCATAATAGCCTAGTGTACACCTTTAATTACAGCACTCAGGAGGAAGAAGTGGAAGGATTTCTGAGTTTGAGGCCAGCCTGGTCTAAAGAGCAAAATCTAGGACAGTCGGGGATATGCAGAGAAACCCTGTCTTTTAAAAGAAATGATGTATCTAGATTATTTCTACAAGCAGCCAAGAACCAGGTACAAAACTCAGCCAGGAGTTAGGGATATATCCTAAGGAAGTCTATAAATCAAAAAAGTTATGAGAAATTTATTAGAAAATTATATGACACTACTCTACAAAAGTTAAACATTCACTTCTCTCTCTCTCTCTCTCTCTCTCTCTCTCTCTCTCTCTCTCTTGTGTGTGTGTGTGTGTGTGTGTGTGTGTGTGTGTGTGTGAGATGCATAATTCTATTCCTAGGTGTATATGAATATGCATGTGTACATATGAAAATGAATTTTCACTGGTCCAAAAGGAGACACACAATATAAGTATCGAGAACAATGTTACTTTAAATAGTTAATAATAAAAACCGCCTAAATATCCATGACCAAGACAGAAATAATTGTGATCAATTCACACAAGAGAGCATTAAGCAGCATGGAAAACACAATATGGCTCTTTTGTGGAACCTTCTAGGCAGTCGCATATGTCAACATGAAGCTTCCTTCCCAGGCAATGCCTGTCTGAAACTCATTAGAGTGGACAGTGAAGACCAACTGGGAGCTTCCTGTGTGAAATGTGTGGCAACAGAACCAGATGCTGAAGTTCTGAGCAAAGTGTGGGAAGGTGGACTAAATCAGCAGTAAAAATGACCAACAAAGTCTTCCCATGAAGCAAGGTGTCTTGACACATGGCAGTGTGTATCTGGTATCAAATAACAGGCATTCTTGTTATACACCAAGTAGAACAAGACAGAAGAAGTAGTGCAAGTCTGTATGCAGATGTATTGTGGGTGCTGAGTATCCTCAACTTGGTTATTTTTTAAGTGAGGAAAGGGAAAGGATATTCCTGTAATGATGGGTACTACTGTACCTCAGTGCTTTGAAACCACAGGAGCAAGCAGAATCTAAGAGCTTTTCAATCTCTCTAAAGAAGATGATTCCACCAGGCAGTGGTGGTGCTCACCTTTAGTCCCAGCACTCAGGAGGCAGAGACAGGCCAGCCTGATCTACAAAAAGAGTTCCAGGACAGCCTCCAAAGCTACAGAGGAGCCCTGTCTAGAAAACAAACAAACAAACAAGAATATGATGTCCACCTATTGTCAGAAAGTCCTTAAACAAAGAAGGTAAGAATCCCAGGACCAAAGAATCCAAGATTCAGAGTCCTGCAACACAAATGTCTACTTGTTGCTCTGAAGAAATGATTGACTAAGAAAAACTGGGAGGCTGTAGAATATGCTTAACTCATATCCCAGAGACTGCAGAAAGCCAAAGAAAAATGTCACAAACATTGCCAAGATACGTAGGCTTATGATGAGAGGTTGTCCCTCAGCTGTTGATACCCATTTCAGTAAATCCTTACACGTGCCTGTATCTTCAACTGTCTTCTCTTTGCCTTCCTCTAGCAATTTCACAGTTCCTAGTCTTTGATCCATTTTGAAAAGCTCAAACTCCTGTTTAACTTTTCCATTTGTGGTATCAAGTTTGTTCAGTGCTACCTGTTGAAGAGTATTTATTTGCTTTCTCCAGCGTATGATTTGGGCACCATTACTGAAGATCAGGTGATTATAGCTTCATGGGTTTCTTTCTGGGTTCTCAGTTGTACTCCATCTATGTAAGTAGGTATTTTGTGCCAGTATGCTGGTTCTGTAGTAGTATGATATCTCCGTTGCTTTTTCTTTCTGCTCATGATTGCATTGGAAATATGGGGTCTTTTGTGCCTTCAAGGCTGTTTTTTCTTCTATTTTTGTGAAAAATGTTACTCTATTTTTTTCTTTATAGTTTAAGAGTTTCATACACACACACACACACACACACACATACATACATATATATATATATATATGTGTTATTATTAGTCTTTTCATTCCCACACTTTCCCACCATCTTCTTCATGCTGCAAACTTTTTTCTCAACAAATCACTCATATTCTGTGTCTTCTTCTCTGTGTGTGACCCACTGAGTTTAATTGGAGTTTCTAGCCTAAACCTGGGTGAGAGGTTATTTACAAGAGCAAGGGCATCCTATGTATGACTGTAACATTGAAAAAGACAAGAGTCCTCTCATCTCAATAGCCACTAACTGCCAATCATCCCTTAGGAAAGAATGGGATCTCATGGGCCCCACCCCTTCCTGAAAAGTTGGCATCTCCAGTCATACACAGCTCTTGTGAGTTCATGAGGACAATAGCTATGTCATATCCAGAAAATGTCTTTTTGATGCACATCTCCCAACCCTCTGGCTTTTACACTCTTTCCACCTCTTGGAAGATATAACATAGCTGCCAAGTACTCTGTCATCATTTACTCTGAACAGTTATGTGCCTTTGCATTAACCACCTGTCTGGTGTTGTAAGAAGCTTCTGTGATAAAGGCTTGGCACAGCATGAGCATTTCGAAGGCAGTTTGACAATATAACCACTTAGCAATCAAGAATAGCAGTGTCTCTTCTAGGGTATATGACCTCTTCAGCCATAGTCTCACTTTACAAAACCAAGCATAAGTTCTCTTCTGTGTGGTAGGCCTTAGTACACCATAAAGTAGTTGGTTAACTCCATAACATTTATACCATAATTGCGCCAAAAGGCACTTCTTGCAAACAGGTAATTATTATAGTTCACAGGATTCACAGCTAGGTAAAGCTGTTGATGGTTTTCCCTCCTAGCAGCCTGTACAGCCTTCTGACACTATGAATGCTGGCAAGCAGAGAGGAGTTCACCACCACTAGAGAGTTTTCACCTCCACCAAGACTCAGACTGAATGGGCAAGCATGTCCTCTGATTGCATCTCCAAACTCCACTGCTCCTCAGACTACTAGACGAGAATGAGTTCCTGTCTCCTCTTGCCTTATATTCCTCTCTCCACCCAGCCATATCAGCCCCATCTCCACATCCCTAGTGCTAGGACTAAAGGTGTGAGCTCTGTTTCTCTTTAAAACTGATTCACTCTCACATAACCCACAGTGGCCTTCAACTCACAGAGATCCATCTGCCTGTCTCACATCTGCCTCTGTCTCCTGAGTGCTGGGAAAAACGTATACACCACCTCTTCCTGGCCTCTATAGATAACCAGTATGAACTCTCTGACTTTAAGTAAAGATGAAACAGAGTAATTTTTATAGGTCACAACACAGAATGTGAGGGATTGACCAACAAATAACTGGTCCAACTTGAGGCACAAACTATGAGAAGGAGACCAAGGCTGATGCCTAAATGGCCAGGAACCAGAGGCTGAAGAGCCCAGAGACCTAAGATAAAACCAAATATGTCTGGACAAAAAAAATAATAATAAAAGTCAATGAAATGATTCCTAATGATGTTCTGCTATACTCATTGACTGGATTCTAGCAGTCTCCATCCAGCAACTGATAGGAGCAGATGCAGACATGCACAGCCAAACACTAGGTGGAGCTCAGGGAAATCCATAGAAATGGGGGGGGTGTAGGAGCCAGAGGGGTCTATGATATCACAAGAACATGACCCACAGCAATAACTAACCAGGACTCATAGGGACTTAAAGAGACTGAACCAACAATCAGGGAGCCTGTATAGGTCTGACCTGGAACTTCTACATATTTTTTATGGTTGTATATCTTGGTATTCATGTGGGGCTCCTAAAGATGGTCATGGGAATTGTCTCTGACTCTTATGTCTGTTCTTAGGACCATTTCCCTCCTACTAGGTTGCCTCCAACAGGCTTGACATGAGGGCATATGCCTATTCTTATTGTATCTTGTTATGCCATTTCCATTTGATAATGCTGGGAGGCCTGCTATTTTCTTATGGTGAATGGATTCGGTTTGCCAGTATTTTATTGAGTATTTTTGCATCGATGTTCATTAGGGATATTGGTCTGTAGTTTTCTAAGTTGTGTCTTTGTGAGACTTGGGTACCAAGATGATTGTGGCCTCATAGAAAGAGTTTGGTAATGAACCTTCCTTTTCTAATGTGTGGAACAATTTGAGGAGTATTGGTATTAGCTCTTCCTTGAATTTCTGGTAGAATTCTGCACTGAAGCCATCTGGCCCTGGGCTTTTTTTTGGTTGGAAGGCTTTCAATGGCTGCTTCTATTTCATTGGGGGTTATTGGTCTATTTAAGTTCCTATCAGTTTTTGATTTAATTTTGGTAAGGGATAGTTATCCAGAAATTTGTCCGTTTCCTTTGAATTTTCAAATTTTGTGGAGTGCAGGTTTTCAAAGTATGACCTGAAAGTTGTCTGGATTTCATCAGTGTCCATTGTTATGTCCTCTTTTCATTTCTGTTTTTGCTGATAAAGGTATGTCTATGTTGTTGATTTTCTCAAAAACCAACTCTTTGTTGCATTGATTTATTTTGTATTGTTTTCCTGGTTTCTACTTTATTGATTTCAGCCCTCAAATGGATTATTTCCTGGCGTCTACTCCTCTGAGGTGAGTTTGCTTCTTTTTGTTCTAAGGCTTTCAGTTGTGCTGTTAGTTCTCCAATGTGACTATTCTCCATTTTCTTCATATGGGCACTTAGTGCAATAAACTTCCCTCGTAGCACTGCTTTCAAGGTGTCCCATAAGCTCGGGTATGTTGTGTCCTCATTCTCATTGGATTCTAGGAAGTCTTTAATTTCTTTCTTTATTTCTTCTTTGACCCAGGTATGGTGCAATTGTGCATTGTTCAGTTTCCATGAGTTTGTGGGTTTCTGTGATTTGTGTTCTTGAATTCTAATTTTAAAGCGTGGTGGTCTGATAAGTTACAGAGGACTATTCCAATTTTTTTTTTGTATCTGATTAGGTTTGTTATGCTGCTGAGTATGTGGTCAATTTTAGAGAAGGTTCCATGTGGAACTGAGAAGAAGGTATATTCTTTTGTGTTTTGATGGAACGTTCTATAGATGTCTGTTAAACCCAATTGAGACATAACTTCTGTTAGTTCGTTTGTTTCTTTGTTAAGCTTCTGTCTGGTGGCCCTATCTAGTGGTGAGAGTGGTGTGTTGAAGTCTCCCACTATGAGTGTGTGAGGTTTTATGTGAGCTTTGAGTTTTAGTACTGTTTCTTTTACAAATGTAGGTGACTTTGTATTTGGGGCATAGATGTTCAGAATTGAGACTTGTACTGATGGATTTCTCCTGTGATGAATACAAAATGGCTGTCTTCATCTCTTTTGATTGATTCTGGTTTGTAGTCTAACTTGTTAGATATTAGGATAGCCCGACCTGCTTGCTTCTTGGGTCCATTTGTGTTGAGGGCGTGTTTTTTCCAACCTGGTCCCTCAGCCATGCCAGCCCCAAATAACACACTGAGATGCTATATTAGATAAAATGCTGTTGGCCTGCAACTAGCATTCCTTATTGGCTAGCTTCGTCTTAAATATTAACCTATTTCTATTAATCTAAGTATTTCCACATGGTCTTATCTTACCAGAGAGAGCCAGGCGTATTACCTGTTGATCCTACATTCTGAAACTCCTCCCTACTTCTTCCTCTCTCCATCTAGTCTCCTAGTTCTGCCTATCTTGCTTTCCTATTGGCCAACAGTGCTTTACTCATTAACCAGTAGGAGAAACATTTTTACAGAATGACATCTCCCATCATCTCCTCTTTTCTGTGTAAAATATAAAGAAGGGTTTTAACTTTAGCATAGCAAAATATGTAACAAAGCAATTATCAAGCAAGAACCACAGTTAACAATATTTAGTCCATTAAATTTAGCAAGATTTAAAGAAAATATTCTATCATCTATTCTATCTTTGTGAGTCTAAATTCTTATGTGTAACTTTAATCCTAACTAAGGAAAACTATAACCATAACTATCTGTCTTCAACTTCATCAAAGACCACAAAAGCATAATATATAATTTAGAAATGACAGAGACAACTCTCCTGGTCAGTCACCCGAAATTCTTCTGTAATGTTCCATCTTCAGCCTGTAGACCATAGTGTGTCTGGAAGACTCCTCAGCAAACATGAAACGTTAAACTGTCCATCTGTATTGGCAGTTTGTCAGTCACTCTTCTCTGTGTCCTGGAGACTGTTTGGCAGACTCTTCCATGAAGCAGGAACCCTGTAACATTGTCCATCTTAGATCAGCAGGCACTTTTCTGTGGGACCTGTATGTCCAGTTTATCAGCATAGAGTCAAACAGTCCAGAAAAGAGAAGTATCTTGCCCAAATGGCTGATCTTGCCATATTGAAAGTAAACTCCATAAGGAGTTTCTTCATTGTCCATCTTCCTTTTTGATGCAGGGGGTGTTACCAGGAGCAGTTGTGCCTCACTGTTAAGAAAAACCCTAAACCATTTTAAATGCCATATTCTGTAGGTCTCTGTATATCTAGAAAGCCTAACAAACTTAACTGCAAATTTTGACTACTATAGGTAACTATCTAAAGCCTGTACTAAATTATACATTACATTTCTAAATTAGCTATATAAATACAATACCTAAATGAGAGGAGAAATATACATATCACAAAATTGACCTTAAATTTGTATTAATAAATGAAAATCCATTCCAAAACAAAGTATTAATCTCTATACCATAATCCCTTTTTTACCTTTAAAAAAAAATTGCTGTGGTCATTAACCACTTATAACCAACCTTATATAAATAAAAACAAACATTTATAGATAATATGTGGAAATTTGGGCGTTGTTCTTTCTAAACTACTTCCTGCTGGTAGGGGGTGCTTTCATGGGGATCCTTAGAAGACACAGAAATCCTGGCCATAGTCTGCAAGGCTGGCTTGCCCCATCTGTTTTGAATGTTGGATCACCTTCAACCCTGTTTCAGGGGGTCTGGCTTGAACAAACAATGTTAGTCTGGAAGGAATCCACAGCTTTTCATTTTCTGTAGAAGCAAAAATAGAAATCCTTTTCCCCAGTAACCTGTCCTTAGACTTAAATTTTGAAGTCAAAGCATTTTTAAAATATATAAATTGGATTAATCCCGTAGCATTTAATTTAACAGTTGTTGCTACTTCAAATAATTTAAAGATAACAGAACAGCATAAAATATCCAGACTCCTTTTGTGTTTTCCATCTTTATGTGGCTTTTTTATTACTCTATTTCTTCTACTTCTAGTTTTTCATTTTTTGAGACGAGGTTTCTCTGTGTAACTTTTATCTGTCCTGGAATTAACTCTGTATGCCAGGTTTACTTTAAAATCACAGAGATCTGCTTGCCTCTGTCTCCTGAGTGCTGGAATTAAAGATGTGTGCCACCATAACCAGATACTCTCTGTCTTTTTATTATTCTTTTTTAAACCATTTTATCCTGTTTTTTTTTCTCTCTCTCTCCCAAGCCTACATATATTTTAAAACACACTGTAAACCTTTAGAGGTTTTTCTTAATCTGAATCTATCTTTACTGTAAATCTTTATCTTTTTCTGGCCTTGAGACTTTTATCTGGTAAACTACATGGGTCAAATGAAAGCCACAGCTATATTAGCTGCAATCTATCAAAGATGGTGGCAGGTACTTTTACCGCCAGAACTGAGAGCTGTGTTCTCTGCCTTGGTCTACACTGCCATCCAGTAGCATGCTGCCAGATTGGAGATGTGGTCATTGTCATTGCCAGCTCTCGCACACACCATTAAGTTGTTAGCAGTTTTTTGCCACTTTGATGAGTCAAGAACCCTCCCTTAAGGAGCCATGCAAGTCTGTGTTTGTCTCTAGCAAAACAGAGCCCAACTGAGAAAAATGATGCTACCAAGAAACCTTGCTTGTCTTGGTTCTTTTGTTTCTAAAACCCTTTCTTAAGCTTTGGTTAAGTTTTAAGTGGAAGATCTTATTAGCCACTTTGAAGGTGCCATTTTGTTAAGAGCATGCTTTTCCCAGCCTGGTCCCTCAGCCACGCCAGCCCCAAATAACACACTGAGACGCTGTATTAGATAAAATGCTGTTGGCCTGTTACTAGCATTTCTTTTTCACTAGCTCTGTCTTAAATATTAACCTACTTCTATTAATCTAAGTATTTCCACGTGGTCTTATCTTACCAGAAAGAGAGCCTGGTGTACTACCCTGTTGGTCCTACACCTTAAAATCCTCCCTACTTCTTCTTCTTTCCACCTTGTCTTCTAGTCCCACCTATCTTGCTTTCCTATTGGTCAAGAGTGCTTTATTCATTAACTAGTAAGAGAAACATATTTACAGAATGACATCTCCCATCACATTTGATTAAAAGATCTTTTCCCAACCCTTTACTTTGAGGTAATGTCTATCTTTAAAGGTTAGATGTGTTTCTTATATGCAGCAGAAGGATGGATTCTGTTTTCATATCCATTCTGATAGCCTGTGTCTTTTTATAGGCGAGTTAAGACTATTAATATTGAGGGAGAGTAAGGACCATTTCTTGTTTGTCTTAGATTTGTTGTTGGCAGTGGTATTGTGAATATATTTGCCCTGCTTTACCCTTGGGTTCTAGTGAAGTGGGATTATTTATTGCCTATGTCTTTGTGAGCATAGTTAACTTCCTTGGGTTGGAGTTTTCCCTCAAGAGCTTTCTGTAGGGCTGGATTTGTAAATATGTATTGTGAAAATCTGGCTTTGCCATTGAATATCTTGTTTTCTATGTCTATAATGATTGAGAGTTTTGCTGAGTATAGTAGTCTGGGCTGGCATCTGTGGACTCTTAGTACTTGTAGAACATGTATCCAGGACCTTCTGGCCTTGACGGTTTCCATGGTGAAGTCAAGTATAATTTTGATAGATCTGCCTTTATATGTCATCTTGCCTTTTTCCTTCGTTGCTCTTAATATTTTTTCTTTATACTATATGTTTGGCTTTGATTATTATGTGTTGAGGGGTCTTTTTTCTTTGGTTCAGTCTATTTGGTGTTCAGTATGCTTCTTGTACTTTCATGGACATGTCCTCCTTTGGATTGTGAAAGTTTTCTTCAATGATTTTGTTAAATATGTTTTCTGCACCTTTGAGCTGGGCTTCTTCGCCTTCCTCTATGCCTATTATTCTTAGGTTTGGCCTTTTCATGGTGTCCCATATTTCCTGGATGTTTTGTGTTAAGGATTTGTTGGATTTAAGACTTTCTTTGGCTGATGAATCTATTTCCTCTAGTTTATCTTCAGCACCTGAGAATCTCTCTTCCATCTCTTCTATTCTGCTGGTTATGCTGTGTCTGTAGTTCCCGATCATTTGTCCAGTTTTTCTATTCTCAGCATTCCTTCAGTTTGTGTTTTCTTTATTGCCTCTATTTCAGTTTTCAAGTCTTGAACTGTTTCCTTCACCTGTTTAATTGTTTTTTTCTTGGCTTTCCTTACTTTCTTTAAGGTATTTGTTCATTTCTTCCAATTTTTTGTTTGTTTTTTTTTCTATTTCTTTAAGGGATTTTCTCACATCTTCTTTGAGGGCCTCTATCATTTTTATAAAGATATTTTTAAGTCCTTCTCTTCAGCTTCATCTGCTTTGGTGTGTTCAGGTCTAGTTTGTGTAGAGCACCTTGATTTTGGGTGGTGTCATGCTTGTCTTTCTATTGTTAGGTGTTTTCTTGTATTGTCATCTTCCCATCGCTTCTTCTAGTAGGTGCAGGTGGAGTCTCTCTCTCTCTCTCTCTCTCTCTCTCTCTCTCTCTCTCTCTCTCTCTCTCTCTCTCTCTCTCTAAGCTACTCTCCCAGTCAGCGTAGGTGGGTCAGGAATTTGATGTCTGTAGCTCTGGGTGGTCCAAGCTCTCTAGGAGGTCTCTCCTGAGGCAGGGGCCCTAGATGGGGGTCAAAGGTCAGGCAGGCAGGGACTCAGGCTGGTCCCGCCAGGATAGGCGGATCGGCCTTTTTGCTTTTTAATCATTCCTATTTTTATTAGTGCATGCTTTGTGTACATGATATTCGCCTTGACTTCGTTTCTCACAGCGTTCTGCCCCTAAAAACAAGAAGACCACTTACATTTAGTGTATTTACTAATGTCTGATTTAGCTCTACCCATTTGTACTTATTTGATATTTGTCCGATTTTTGTTAGTTTCTCTATCATGAGCAGGTTTGCATAAGTCTGGGTACGCTTCATGATTTTTTTTTAAATCTCTGTTATTCAAGATTTATAGGTAAAGGTTCTTATGTAATTTTAGTGAATGAGTTAAGGTTAATTCTATAAGATTTTTAATTTATTTTTTATATTTTATTTATTTATTTTACTTTCATTTTAATTCCAAGCAAAGTTTTCCCTTCTGCCCCTCCAACCCTACCTTCCATCCACTCCACCCAACAGGTAAGGACTCCGGTGGGGATTCAACAGAGTCTGGCACATTAAGTTGGGGCAGGCCCAAGTCCCTGTCCTCTGCATTGAGGCTGAGCATGGCATCTATCTCCTCATAGTGAATGGGCTTCAACAAACTAGCTTATGCACAAGGGATAGATCCTGGCCCTACTAACAGGAGCCCCTCAGATAGCCCAAGCTGTCTCCCACATGCAGAGGACCTAGTTCAGTCCCATGGAGGCTCCACAGCTGTCTGTGAGCTTGGTTTAGCTGTCTCTGTAGATTACTTAGTGTGCACCACTACCACAGCTGTTACACTTATTCCTGGTAACATGAATACATGTTGCCATGCATTCCACCAAGTCCCTATTATTGTGCCTTAATACCAATTTGCGATTTTCATGTGTGGTTTATATACTACCCTATAGGCTTCTGGTAACCAGAGGTTGTTACAGTATATTGTCCATCCATAAACATGCTGACACATTGTGTTCTATAATTTGCATTCTTGAGAACCACTACTTTAGTTTAAACTAGAGTTTAACTTCTTGGGATTTTATTTCTTAAGTGACTAATGTTGATTGAGAGTCCTTTTGAATCAGAAAAAAAATGAGAATGACAGTACTTCATGAGCAAACTTGGGCTCTTGCATATTTTTTACACTAAGTTGACTTTGGAAAGTAAAAGCTCTCCTTATTCAGTGTTTAAAAGCTCAGTGTTTAAAAGTCTTGGAGACTGATTTATGTTACAAAGCCTCTTGGAAAATTAGTTGTCTTTTTTGGTCACATCTGATTTTCACTTCAAACATGGTAAAACAAGTTGCCTTCTATTTCACGGTATTTTTATTGAGTTCACTAATTTCAGCAACTAGACCTGTCCTCAGTGATAAAGGAATCAGGTTATATTTGAGTGAATGTTAGAGGCTCTGAAATGGTTTCTTTTGAGGGAATATGAAATATTTTAATAACTGGCATCAGCATTCTTTTAGACGAAGGTTTCTGTCCTGCCAGGTGCCGCCACCATTCAGGCCCAAATAAATACACAGAGATTTATATTAATTATTAAACTGTTTGGCTGATGGTTTGGGCTTCTTATTGGCTAGCTTGTTTTTAATTATTAACCCGTTTCTATTAATCTAAGTAAGAAAAGTGGTCTTATCTAACTAGAGAATGTCTGGACCTGTTGCTCCTTCTTCGGCTACATGGAGTCTCCTCCTGGCTTCTCTCTGTCCCCTATCTCCAGAATTCTCCTCCTGTGATAAACCCCGCCTACACATCCTGCCTGGCTACTGGCCAATCCGTGTTTTATTCTTACTATCATGGTTATTTTCCACTGCAGTATGGTTTTTGTCTCCTGTTTCGAATCTTAACATTGTAATAATGCTTACTTCTGACAAATCAGCACACTGACTCCTCTGATTCCTCCCCAGTACTTTCCTGGGAAGGTTTTGTTTTTCACGTTTTTCTAGGTTTCAGGAGCATCCATATAGTTTATAGGTGCTAGGGAGATACATCATATCGCAGTTCCTTTCCTTCTACCTGGGCACATCATGTTGAGAAATTCAGGGTTATTGACTTTTTGGTTTTGTTAGCCACACGATGCCACTCTTTATTATTTTAGGGTTTCATACACAAGTATAGATAACTTGATCAACTCTGCCTCATTTCCTTTCCACCTGTGCCCTGTGTTTGTTTCATCTCCACTTCATGGGATACTTTTAGACTCACTGAGTTCAGTTAGTTCTTGGGGGAGGAGCAGGTTATTTGGCTTACAGGTCCAGTTCGCAGTCCATCGTGGAGGCCAGTCAGTCAGGAACTGAAGACAGAAGCCTAGAGACAGGAACTAAATCTGTGACCCTAGAGGAACACTGTTTACCGGATTGTTCTTCCTGACCTCCTCAGTTTTCTTTCTCTCTGTTTTCTTTTCTTCCCTTTTTAAGTAGAATATATATTTTCGTCCTATAACTGTTCATAGTCTACTTTCAAATGGCATTATACTACCTCCTACAAAGCAGTAACCATTGTGGTAGTATGCTTTTATCTCTCTTCCATGAATTTCTTCTCTTTCCCTGAATCATCTTACTTCTAATTAAACCATGATCCCCCAAATACATTAATATTTCACATTAAATGACTTTCTGATACAAATATGTAAATATCTTGCATTTCTCTAAATAGTAACTTACTTAGCCTCCTCTCTTCCTTCTACGTATCCAGATTTCCATCTGTTATTATTTTCTTTCTGCCTAAATGTCTTCCATAAACATGTTTTTACAGTCCAGATCTACCAGTGACGAATTCTTCCATGTTTTACATGTCTGAAATAGTCCACAGTTCACCACTGTGTTTAAGAAATATTTTCACTGAGTGTGGAATTAGATAAGCTGCCAAAAATTCTCTGAAATTCCTCGCCATCCTGTGCTATGGTCTGGAAACTCCCTTGAAGAAGTAAGCTGGTACAGTTGTTGGTCTCAACTGAGCTCTTGACCATCTGACCTTTCAGAAATTACTCTCCTTCATTGCCTGATTTCCAAGTCTTGAAATTTGTTATCTACTTTTTGTACACCTTTGCTATTGTTTAGAAAAAGAAGTTAAGTTTGCTCCTTGGTAAAAGAAAAAAAGAGAGAGAGAGAGATAATATTGGTTTTAAAAAGAGAGAGAGATAAATGATCACTTAGACTTATTCTCAATTGATATCATGCTAAAGAATGGTCTAGAAATTTAGGAACTGTGTTGATTCTTCTTTTAACTCTAGACTGAAATGAGTCATTTCTAAAGTTTAAAAGATATTACTTGTAATATAATCTACCTATATACATTAAGCAGACTACATTACTCTGCCTATGGAATGCAGATGATGGAATGTAGTAAAATGTGAGGTAAAAATGACAGTTATCTTCAAACATTAACCTGTGAGAAATATTAAATAAATTCAGTTTGGCCATTTGAATGAGAATTGTTCCAAAGACATACATTTGAGTGCTTGGTACATAAGTTTGTACAACTGTTTGGGAAGGGTGGAGAAGTACGGTGTTTTTGAAAGAGATGTGTCACAGAGGGAGGCTTTTAAGTTCCAATAACCCATGCTATTCCCCAGTTAGTTTCTCTGCATCCTACTTGTATATAAGTATGTGTCTCAGCTATGGCTCCAGTGTCATGTCTGTGTATCTGGCTACACTCCCTACCATGATAGTCATGGACTCACCCTCTGAAACTGTGAGTCCCTAACATACTCTACTATAATTTGCCTTGGCCACAGCAAAGGATAGCCAAGACACCCTTAGAGTTTGATCTAAAAAGTAACACTAACCTCACCATGAAATAAAAACTGTTTTAAAATAAAAGGTTGCAATGGTTCTGAAGTCCCTAATTTATTCTCAAAAGAACAAAAATTGACTTCCCAAAATTACAAAGTAGTAATGAAAGGTGGTGTGCCTATTAATTTAGATAGCATTTTAACTTTAGTTCACGCCATTGTTGAGAATAAACTCTGCTACTACATGTACTTTAAATATAGCTACATTTTAAGAAATATGAATTTCAATTACAGAAATTTATGAGGTAGTAGAAAACATATGCTGCTAAATTAGAGCTGCAAAACTAAATGCTTAAAAAATAAGTGTCTGTAAATAGTGCTTTTTCAGCAGAGATGATGTCATCCTGCACCATTGTTGCAGAGAGGATACCAACCTCACCTTGCATGGCTTTGAAATGCAAATTTGAAAGATAACAGAGAGATTACATCACCAGTAAAATGTATCTGATCAACGCTATGAAATTTTCAATAAAGGTAGGCATTTTAATCTCTAAAAATTCTTCAATAATGTCATATTAATTAATATATGTATATATACATATTAAATTCAAGCATACTAGAATGTCTAGAAAATGGAGAACATGGAACAATAGGATTAGTAACTATCGTACTTAAAATTATTGATGGTAAATTTTGGTCTTTTTCTTTGGGCTACCTTCTACATTGTGAGTGTGGAAATAGACATGAAAGACATTCTTTGATATAAATTAAGCTAAAAGATACTTTGGCCTCAATTATCTAGATATTTTGAGGAAATACCAGATGGCTTCCCCATTTTTTATTTCCTTTGCAAGAAACAAATAGCTTCTGCCTTCTTTTCAGGAAAAGAAAAAAAAGAAAAAAACCTTAGCTTTTAGTAAATCCCTGACAAATCTCAAAATGGCTTAGAGATGAATCACTACCATGCCCAAGATATTGGAGATAAAAAAAAAAAATAGTTTCTCCTCAAAGATGAACTTCTGGCCCTTTCCTCTCTAACCCCATTCCTAATGGGTCATGAAGATCTTGTCCTCCAACTTGCCTTCCCCCAAGGCCAGTATCCCACACCCAACACTAGCATGCATTCCCTGAACACACAAGCTGAACAGGCCAGGGAAATAGGGAAGCTATGTGAAGATTCCGTCACCACTCCCTCCTCTCTTCCAAACTAAATCCCCCAGTCTCACCAACAGCCCTCCAGGTGTAGCCTTCCTTCCTTCTCTGCCTGTAGCTCTTGTAGGCAGCAAAGATCTTCCTCCTCCTAACCTGCCTCTCCCCACTTGTTGTTTTACCCCAGATCCCAACTCCACGAGGCACTCCCAGCGAAACCACAGACTACTCCTGCCAGTGTGTCTTGGCTGTCTGTAGATGTTGCACTTTGTTTCCGATTCTCTAGATCCAACCACTCCCCACCCCACAAACATACCAGTCTCATCCCCTTTGGGTGACCACTCTTCACTGTCTCCCTCCATGACAAGGAGACAAAAACAGATCCTGGTTGAACCCTCTGCTCTCCTCCTTCAGACACTTAGCCTAACCCCATTTCTAAGTGTCAGCTCACAATAACCAGAAAAAAAATTGTTTACCTGGAAACCCCAGTGATCACAACTGTCAGGTCCAAACAAGTGGAACACAATAATAACAGTTCTAAAAGGCAAGTTCAGAGTAGTAAGTGCCTACAAAAAAATAATAATAATTAGAAGCAAACAAAGAGAAACTCAAAAAGCAAAAACAAACAAAGAAAACAAGCACACCCAAGAAGAATAGATGGCAGGAAATAAACAAGCTGAGGGATGAAATCAGTGAAACAGACACAAAAAGAACAATATAAACAACCAACTAAACAAACTGTTGGTTAGTTGAGAAAATTAACAAGATAAACAAACCCTTGTCCAAACTAACTAAAATAAGCAGAATATCTAAATTAACAAAATCAGAAATGAAGGGGGAACATAACAACAGACACTGAAGTAACCTGGACAATTATTAGGACACTTTAAGAACCCATACTCCACAAAATTGGAAAATATAAAAGAAATGGATAATTTTCTCAATAGGTGTATCACTTACCAAAGTTAAATCATGGTGTGATGAGCAATTTAAGCAGACCTATAGTCTTGAGTGAAATAAAAAGTCATTAAAATCTCCCAACCAATCACATTCTCCACAGAGGGATACTCCCTTAGCCTAGAGGTAGGGAGGGGAGCTAGACCCTACTCCAAATGACTTGACAGATTTTGATAATCCCTCCTAGAAGGCATCACCCTTCCTTCCTGTGGAGTGGCAGATGGGATTGAAGGGGAAGTGGGAGGATATGGAAGGGAGGGAGGGAGAACTGGGATCAATGTATAATTAAATATTTAAAGTAAATATAAAGAAAAAAATAAAATAAAATCTCCCAACCAAAAAAAGCCCAGGGCCAGACTGTTTTAGGACAGAATTCTACCATAAAGGAAGAGTTAATGCCAATACTCTTCAAATTATTCCACAATAGAGAAAGAGAAGGAACCTTGCTGTGCTTATTATGATACCCAAACCACATAAAGACACAATGAAGGAGAATCACAGACCAATTTCCCTTATGAACATACATTCCAAAATACTAATAAAATACTTGTAAGCCAAATCCAAGAATACATCAAAAAGATCATCCTCCATGATGAAGTAGACTTCATCCCTGGAGTCTAGGAATGGTTCAATAGGCCCTGCCCCAAATGATATGACAGACTTTGAAGCCCTCACCCTCCCTGGGAAGCAGAAAGGGGGTGGGCTGGGTTCTGGTAGGGGTGATAGGGGAGAATGGGGGGTGGAGGGAACTGGGATTGACATGTAAAATGACTTTGTTTCAAATTTAAATAAAGGAAAAATATTTAAAAATGTAAAATGAAGGAAAAGCTGATTGTAGTGATGCTTCTGGAGCATTATCTCATCACTAACGTCACATGCTAAGGTTTGGGAAATTCGACCATTACACATTTAGTTTGTGCAATACAAAACTAGTTTGACCATATTGTCATTGTGGTGTTTGCTGGGGCTTTTATGTGCCAAGTGTCTGTTGTAACCACCTGTTTGAGGAGAAAAAAAAAACAAAAACAAAAAAAAATGATACTTTAAAAATAAAAGTACAATTACATGTTGATTCCTCCAACCTTTAATAAATCAATACAAATAATTTCATATATAAGTGCAATTCATGCTACCATTCAGTTAGAGTGGAAATCCCATTAAGATGCTGATCTAGTCAATTCAGTAAAATATTTTAAAGCTACAATCATCTTCGTCATGCTCGTTGGGGAATTTTAACTGGACCCCATTCTAGCCTCCTTATGAAGAAGGACTATCCATGAACTATCATGCATATTCTTGGGGAAAAATTATCCCCTTAACTTTGTTAATCAATGTACTCATGGCCACCTCCTACTTCAAAGAGAAGGCCTTTATCCTTAACCCACAGGATGCACAACTAATGTACTCCAAAACTGATGGAATTACCTCAATATGTTGCACACATGCTCTGATCAAAGTCCCAAGAGACACATTCAAGAACACCTATATCCTGATTTTTCTGTAAGTATAAATTCTAGCCTTAAGTCATATTAAATACTGAAAGATGGCTTGAGTGACTTTGAGATGTGGTCTTTTATAAATGGCATCAGAAGAACGGTCCACACTGATCATATTTTCTATGGGTGAAGAAATAGTTACACAGGATGTTTGCCCATTCTCCGAATGTTACAGTAGTCAAAAGGGTTAGATGCATCCACTAACGCTTTGTTGTGTTTCTTCCCAGTAATGACTTAAGGAATTTATAGCATTTGCTTCTGCCTTGACTTCCCGGAAGCTCACAGTCCATCTCTTTCCTCTTGTAAAAGAACTTAATTTTGCTCCTGCTAAACTGAAAAATACATCCTTGCCAGCACCAAGCCTCCTCCTCAATGTGTACAGAGGAGCAGCCTTCAGCATCTGCAGAAAATGCCCCTTCTCTTCATTATCTCCACAGTTATGTATCATTCTTTCTGCACACAAATGTGCAGAAATAGTTCCAATGTGAGATAAAATCCATGCTTGATTCCAAGCATCCTATCACTGATACAAATAGTTTCACACATAAATATAATTTATTCCATGATTCAATTCCTTCTGTCTCTTTAATATCCAAACCTGTCAAAAGAGCAGTGTAGGGATGGAGAGATGGTGCACAGCTGCAGAAGGGGGTGGGATTGGTTCCCAGCACCCACAGCAGGTGGCTTGCAGGTGCCTGTAACTCCAGCTCCAGAGGATCCAATGCCTCCTTCCCTTCTCCACAGACACTTGCACCCACGTGATGGGTACACATCAGTAAAACTGATTCTTTTCCATAAGAGAGAAGTACAAATGTGCTGTGTCCGGTTCTATTCCCGTTGTATCTTGAACTCAAACTGACTTGCATGTTTTCATCCTCAAAACTCCATTGAGCCAGCTCTTGCAAGGGTCACCCCTGAGTATGCAGATTGAGATACATGAAGCACTAAGCATAGGAATGAGTTTTATGGGACGCCAAAAGTCATCAGTAAAACATGTGCTCTGATGCAACATCTAAATGAAAATAACAACATTTTACAGTTTAAAATCCTATTCTGGATTTTTTTTTAAAATCTCTAACTTTCTCACTTTAAATTATCACCATCAACAATTTATATTTACTGTATCATTCAAACACAGGATTCATCTGCTTTCCCCCACCATTCTAACACAAATTACCATCAATCCTTGATCATATTATTACAGTATCCCTTAACTGAATTATTGTATTTCTTTCATTTCCCTATTCTTTTCAACTAAGCAACACATGTGATCATTTAAATAAATATTCATCAAGCTCCTGTCCCAGGCCCTGCAGTCCAGGGCAACAACTGGAAGGCATCCAAGCAGCCCCATGGTAGACATCGCTATGAGTAACTATGTGTTAGAGAGGTGGGAAAGATGGAGTGCTTGGTGAGGAGATGTGAGGGAAAGCAAAGTGAAGCGGTTCACGCATTGTGGAGAGAGGTGGAGCTGGAGACGTGACAGCAGTGGGGACAGATGAATATGAGGGGCCTGAGAAACCACCCGAGAACACGTTGATGTTTGGGTGCCCATACCGCTGCCAGGACCCAAACTAATCTGAGCAGCCTGTGCTGCCAACTGAGGCCACGATGGTGTCCTAGCCTAGACTTCACTGAGTCCATGTCTGGGTCCATAGCCCTGCTGCAGCCAGGGTCTGTGTTGAAGTCCATGGCCAAAGTTACCACCAAATACCATGCAGGTATCTGGTCTAGGCTGCCATTTGAGACCATGGATATCTGAGGACATGCTATTGCCAGGGGCCATACTCACCTGAGTGACATCCAGACCCACGTTACCTCTGTCTGAGCCCATGGTCCTATGGCAGTCAAGTTCTATACTGATGACTAAAACCCACGTTTCCACAAAAAGCCATGTGGATGCCTGTGGTCTGGATTGCCACCTGAGGCCATGTTGATACCCCAAACATGGGGTACACCTTGCTGAGCTGGTCCCACCCCTCACCAACCACCACACTTGAGAGACGTGCCCCCTAACCTTGGCCTGGATGCAGGACAGATGGCCCCTCTCCTTGCCTAATATAGCAGAGCTGGCCCCTCTGCTCCATGCTCACCACATGTGGAAAAGCTGCCCCTCACCAGCAGATGGGCAGTAGAAGGGGAAGCCTGTTAAACATCTAGGATGACCAACTCAGTTACCACCCAGACCCAGATCCAGTGCCCTGAGTTGGCCCACACTAGCTGCTACCCCATCTCTGAGCTGCTACAGCAGGATATTGGAAAGGTGTCTTGGTGAAGGTCCAGTATCGATGGTGTAGCAGAGGCCAAAAGCCTTGAATGACTCATTGCAATGACAGCTATTTGGGCAAAAGGGTATATAGTGTGACACACCACACCATAACAAAGGAACGCGTGATGGAGAGTCGGGAAAGATGGAGACACAGAGTTGCACCAGTACAGGAGCAGCTGGGACTGTCCTGAGAGAAGGCTGCAATTCATTGGCCAACAGGCTGATGCCCAGAGGGGCCAGCAAGGGGTGGGTTGGTTTTTTTGTTGTTGTTGTTTTTAATCTTAGCTTTTTCTAGTTTTATTTTGAGCGAATTAAATGAGCAGAGGGAAGGACTTGGAAATTAGTGGGGTTGGGGTATGTGACCTGAAATACACAACCAATTAAAAAAAATTGTTTAAAAAAATAACTAAATAAATAAATGTTCATGATGCCCTGTGTTTAAAGAAGACTCCCATGGAGCTGGGCAGTGGTCTCTGCTGGCCACACTGAGGTTTCTTATTGGAGAAGCCATAACAGAGAGTCCTAGCAATTTGCATTTTAACTGGGATCGAGAGGATGCTAACGGTGGTGCTATTGGTGTGTGTAGTTTACCATGCCCTAAATGCTGTGGCCCTGTTCTCTGAGCTCACTCGTGACTTCCCTTCTTCACTCTGCTCCAATAGCGCCAACTTTCTTTTGCTTCTTCTTTTTCTCTTTCTCTTTCTTTTTCTTTTTCCTTGCTTTAGACAGGTGTTGTGTGCCACTGTGCTGCGACACCACTTGGGGAAGGGGTTGAAAATATGCAGCACCAAAGACTCAGCTGCAGACTCCTTTATTAAGGAAGTTAGACCTGCCCGCTTTATACCCTTTCCCAAGGTCCCATTGGCTCAGACAGCTCACTCTGCTGCGTTGTCCTTTCCTCATTAGCATCTCTGGGTCAGGTGTCTCTCCTTTAACAGCCTCTGGACGAGAAGCAGTCTTGGTGTCTTGGCTCTGGGAGGAAGTGCCTGCTGAGCATGCTCATTCGGGATGGCCTGGGCCTGGCGGCAGAGCAACTGTGGCTTGGGTGGGCTGGCCACAGTTTCTCCTAATGACATCGTCTTTCTACAGATCTCTAGCTGTCCTGGAACTCCCTATGTGGACCAGTCTGGCCTCAAACCCACAGAGATCCTACTGCCTCTGCCCCTTGAGTGCTGAGATTAACGGCGTGCACAACCACACCTGGCATGCATCGGCTTTCTTGACGTCCAAGCAAGCTCCTTGTATTAGTCACTCTTGCATCTCTGTGGCCAAATATCTCTCAGAAACAACTGATAGGAGAAAGGGGTTATTCCAGCTCATAGTCCCAGATGAGGTTTTGTTCATTGTGTTCTGGACAGCATGGGAGTATGAGCGCCTCAGTCTGTGGCAGAGCAGAGTAGCAGGGGCTGTGGATATTCTCAGCTCCGTGTGCCAGGGAGCAAGGAAAGAGGTCAGGATACGGAGCATATAAAATTTAAAAGGCCTGCCCCTGGTGACCTATTTTCTTCAACTAAACATTGCAGGGCCTCCCAAAACAGCACCACCAACCGGGAAGCGAGTTCTCAAAATGTGAGTCTATGGAGGCTGTTTCAGGTGGCTGCTCGCTCATACTGTAAGAAGAACAACTGTAAGTTGTTGTTTTATGCTGTTAGTGATGGAACCCACAGCCTCCATGAGCATGCAAGGCAAGAATTCCACCCCTGAGAACAAAGCTTTCACATTTCTATTTGCACTATCTGATGCCTTCCTCCCCCAGGTGACCCTATGGCTTCTCCCTCCTTTGATCTCTAGTCAAATTCCCTTTTATAAGCTCTGTCATGAACATTCAATGCATAAATAACATGCATAAAATAGGTAAGTTTACATGCCTGGCCTTGTGTAAAGAAAGGCCCACTTAGGGCAGCTAAAATAAAAGCCTGCTACTCTTTTGCCCCTTGCTTCCAATAGCTGTAAGCCACATCTGTTGTGCAGAATCCTTTCTTGATTTTATTTCCTCAAGCTGATCCTTCTCGTACTCTTTCTCCTCTATATTTTATTCTTCACAGAGTAACTGCTGCAATGTCCAACCACTCCACGTTTCCTCCTTACAAGGAAGACATATTCCTCTACTTGACACAGCTGTAGCCTCCATAAAATGGCGGATACCACAATGGTTTTGTTTTGTTGTTGTTGTTGTTGTTGTTGTTGCTGTTGTTGTTTCCAGTTCTGAGGGAAGCAAGTCAAGGACAAAGCTGAGAAAGAAACTGTGTTCCTAATGAAGCGATGAGCCACTGAATCAACAATACTGGTACCTTTTTTCAGGATCTCAATGGCTGTGATGAAACACCATGGCCAAGGTCACTTATAAAAAGAAGCATTTAACTGAGGGCTCGCTTACAGCTCCAGATGGTTAGTTCGTGATCATCATGGTGTGAAGCATGTCCCAAGACACGCAGGCATGGCCCTGGAGCAGTAGCTGACATGTAAGACATGCGTGCAGGAGGCAGAGTAAGTATGCGGAGACTGGTATGGCCCCTGAGACCTCAAAGTCCACCCCCAGTGACACATCTCCTAACCTCAAAACACACCCTGTGCTACACCCTCCTCCAACAGGACCACTCTCCTTAATACTTCCCATTAAGTCACCAACTGAGGACTAAGTATGAGTATATGGGCCTACTGGGGCCATTTTCATTCAAATCGCCGCATGAGATAGTATTATTCAGACAGTTGTTTTCTGAACGGAGGGTCTTTACTTGTATTCTTCCTGCTACAGAGAGGCATCCTTGATATGACTAATTACACACCAATGTTTAGTGATATGGAAATGTTACTTGTCTTGACCATTGCAAGCTGGACCTAAGTATAAAAGCACAGCACTATGCACCATAAATAAGTACAAGAGTCCAGTTTCATACATAACTTATATATGAGATAAGCCACATCTCACATGTTTAATGTTATGCCCTAGAACAACAGTTTCCAAACTTCATAAACTGCTTACTTATAATCAAGGACCCAAAGTAGGGTGACTCACACAGAGTGATCCCTATTAAGACTAAACATGTCCTGATCTCTCTGAGATATAAAAGCCAGTCATGTGGTACACAACTCAAATCTCAGACTCCAGGGGTTGGGGTGAAAACATCATTCAAGGAAATTTCAGGCTACAGAGTGAGATCTGTCTAAAATACAAAAGAATACAAGAAGGTAAGGAAGGTAGAAGGAAAGAGAGGGAAGGAGAGAAGAGTGATGGGGAATGGATGTCCTTCTGTATATATGATTCTCTTATTGGTTGATGAATAAAGCACTGTTTAGCCAATAGCCAGTAGAGGCAGGAAGACAGGCGGGACTAAGAGACAAGGAGAATTCTGGGAAAGGTAGGCAGAGGGGAATGCCATAGAGGAATCAGGAAGATAGAACATGTCAGGAGTTCTCTGGTAAGATAATACCATGTAGAAATACATAAATTAGTAGTTATGGGTTAATAATTAAGACAGAGCTAGCCAATAAAAAGCTGTAGCCATCGACTAACAGTTTTAGAATTAATATAGTATCTTTGTGTGTTTTATTTGGGACAAAAGTGGTGGCAGGACCTGGTTGGACAACAAGAAAACATTCAGTACAGAATAGGGGAAGGTTAAAAATCTAGACTTTTATAGACCATAAAGAAACCAGTTAATATGTATAAATAAACCCATGGATGAAATAACTAAGTCTAGTTACATATAAACCAAAGGCAGAAACTACTGATTCTTAGTTACATATAATTGGATCTAGAACAATCTAGAACAATTTCAGAGAAACAAATAAAAACACGACATTTCAAGGAAGTCCTACAGATAGTGATTACTTTGGATCACTTGACACTTTTAAATTTAAGACATTCTGAAATCTCTGAATAAAAGGTGTTATATTAAGTGTTTCAATAGAATTTTTAAATGTTTAGTCTCTCGTTAAATATTTTCATTGGTGCGAATTTTTAATTCATTTGAGAAGCTGCATCTCCTCTAGAATCTCTTGTTGTCACTAGATTACTGTTTCAATCTAGTGAAAATGGTAAAATTCTTGTTTATTTTTGGCTTTTTGGCTCAGTCACAGCTCCCACCTCATTTTCGTCAGAACTGGGTTAGAGTGATGTTTCCAGAATTTGGTTGTAGCAGTATTTTTATTTGGGACACCAGCTTACAAATAATGACATGTAGATTTTTATTAATAATGAATGTTTTACCTATAGCTTAGGTTTGTGGCTAACTAGCTCTTATAACTTGAATTAACTGGTTTATATTAATCTACATTCTGCCATGTGGTTTGTGGTGGTTGCCTCTCCTGTACATTCTGCTTGCTCTGCATTTCTTGGTGTCTACTTCTTTCTTCTTTTCAGAATCCTCTCTGTCCCAGGAAGTCCCGCCTAACCTCTTTTTGCTTAACTATTGGCCATTCAGCCCTTTATTAAACCAATCAGAAAGCACCTTGGCAAAGACACATCTTCACAATGTAAACGAATATTTCACAATATTTCCCCCTTTTGTCTAAATAAAAAAGAAAGGGTTTAACTCTAACACAGTGAGACTATATATATATATATATATATATATATATATATATATATATATATATATATATTCAGGTAAGAATTGCATTTACAATGTCCAGTCCATTTGTATTTGGCAATTTTGGAGAAAATACTCTATTATCTTTTCTATCTTGATGAATCTAAAGTTTTATACCTAAACTACTTTTTATCATAATTTGTATTACCATCTTAAAAAATAACTTTTTCCTTTTCCAATTTAGACATTCCCTGCACAACCTCACTTATGTATAAAACATCAGTACAAAATGTTGATAAGTTATTTTGCTTTTTGCCTATATGTACCACTTTAAATGAAGAGTTGGGATGTTTTTCTGCAGGCAAAAGTTTTTCTAAAATAAAACTATAAAAATGAGATAGAGACATTTAAATAGAAACGTTGCATTCACTGCTTCCTGCATGAGAGGGTACTGTGAAGTCTCTGGAGAGGGGAGGGTGTTTTTTAAAAAGTCTGAGGATATAATATGTGCTATACATGTCCACAGTTTTTCATTGTGTACCAACTATCAAAGAGGTCTCTATTCCATATCCCAGTGTTTTTGTTCACTAGTCTCCTTTTTTAGGTTACAAATAAACCACATAGCCTAACCATGGCACGTGGGTATTATGAGAGATATAGGAATCATAATGCAAATTCCCTTACAACAGCTGTCTGGCCCAGTAAATATTTTGAGAACACAAATGTGAATACTTCAATTTTTGCTGTTATGATTTTTCACTTGAAGATATTTAGAATTTCATACAAGAAATGTTTTCATACTAGAAGGTACAGACGTATCATGGATTTTCTTATAAAATAATGAAAGTAAGTGGTCCAGATTTTTATCTTTACCTTTGTATTTGGAGTCACGGTGTGGCAGTTTAGGTAAATCTAAATTTATACTTTGGGAACCATCACTCACTAATTCCTGACTCTACAAACAGAGTAGCAAGTGTCCGTGTTAACTGAAAGTTGACAATTGCCAACTGTCAATGGTGCTCAGATTTTGAATTCCTGATATCACTGAGCCAAAAGTCAGAGGAAGGGATTATTCTTTGTGTTGGCTACCTTTCCTGTTGCTGTAACAACATGCCCGACCAAATGAACCAACTTAAGAAAGAAACGGCTTGTTTTGTCTCACAGTTTCTATCATGGTGGTAGACAAAGCACAGAGGCAGCAACTAGAGGAGGTCATCCATAGCAAAGTTCTGGAAGCAAAGAGTGATGGAAGCAAGCACTCTTATCTAGCTAGCGTTCTTATCTTTATGCAGTGTGATACCCCCACCTAGGGAATGAATTCTAGCTGCATCTCTGTTGCTGTGAAAAACAGTCTGACAAAAATCACACAGGGTAAAGGGTTTGTTTGGCTTACAGTTCCAGGTAATTGTCCATTACCACCAGGAAGTCAAGGCAAGCACTTAAAAATACCAGATCCACAGAGAGAGAACAGCACATGGACTCTAGCTTGCTTCTTGCAGCTTGTGCCCCACTAATTTCCCAAACTTGTGCAAGGCTCAGCCCACAAAATCATGGCACCCATACTCAGAGTGGGTCTTCCTACTGTTATGAAATAATCTTTGTGTACACTGTGAAGATATGTCTTCATCCAAAGAAAGAGGTGTCTTGATAGAGGGAGCCATACGGGGTTAAAGAGAAACCTGGCACTAGAGGAATTCTCAGGAATCCACAGGGATGATCCTAGCTAAGACTCCTGACTATAGTGGAGAGGCTGACTGAATGGGCCTTCTTCTTTAACCGGATTAGTGGCTGCCCTACTTGTCATCATAGAACCTATACCCAGTAACTGAAGCAGATGCAGTGATCCACAGGCAAACACTGGGCTGAGCTCCTAAAGAGAAGAAAGAGGAATCATATGAACAAGGCAAGGTCAAAACCATGATGGGGAAAACCACAGAGACAGCTGACCTGAGCTAGTGGAAGCCTACGAACTATGTCCTGACAGCTGGGGAACCTGCATAGAACTGAACTAGACCCTTTGAATGTGAGTGACAGTTATGTGATTTGATCTGTTGTGGGGAGCTGGCAGTGGCACCAGGACTTGACCAAGGGACATGACAGGCTTCTTGGAGTCTGCTCCCTAATGTGGGATACCTGCTCAGACTTGATGGATGGGGCGCTTGGTCCTGCCTCAACTTAGTATGCCAGACTTTGGGCTCCCCAGAGAAGGCCATATTCCCTTTGAAGACTGGATAGCGGGTGGGAAGGGGACAAGCTTGGGGGACTCGAGAAGGTGAGGGAGGGGGAACTGGAGTTGGTATATAAAATGAAAAATAATTTTTTTAATTAAAAAAATGTGTCTTCATGAAGTCACCTTCTGGTTGGTTTAATAAAAGAGCCAAAGAGCCAATGTTTAGGAAGGAAGATGTTAGGTGGGAGAGCCAATCTGAGTGGATGCTGGCAAGAAGACGGTAGTGTCATGGGGAGTTCAGAGGAGACTCAGAGAGAAGCAAGATGAACAAGTCAATTCCCCACAGACACACCCACAGGCCGTTCCGATCTTGTTAATTCTTTATTAGGACACTTTTTCAAGATGATTCTAGATCGCTTCAAGTTGACAGTTAAAGCTAACCAGTACAGAACAACAGCATCCACATTTAGGGAAGATCTTCCCACCTAAATTCCTCAATTAGCCTAAACAAGATCACCTCTCATAGACATGTCCAGAGATTTTTTTTCCAAAGTGCTTCTAGATCCTACCAAGTTGACATTCAATCAAAACCATCACACATCACAGGACTGTAGATACTATACAAGGAGAACTTGTCTAGTACTCTCCAGAACAGTTAGAGGAGAGGAGGAATGTGGAAGAAAATAATAGGATAAAAAGAGGAGAAGAAAAAGAAATAAGCAGAGGAAGAGGAGAGCACACACTGGTGTGCCCCTCAGAGAGTTCATCTCTAAAATTATTCAAACAAGACTATGGGCTAAAATGTGTCACACATGAAGTATAGATCTTTGGCCAGGTAAAAGGGAGAGATGATGACTGAAATACAAAGGAATGTAGAGTGGGCAGTAGAGATGTTTACAATCACCAACTATAGCCTTGTGGACAGTTCTAGAAGCATGTTTACTTACAACTTATTATTTATGTTTCTACTCCCTTTTTCCTTTTAGTTGTTTTATGTAAGGACTGACATGCTTATAAAATTTCCAATTTAGGGAGGTGGTAAGGCCATCTGAAAAATAATTCAGAAAATCACTCCTAGCATTAAATTATTACTGCATAGAAACACAGAAATATGAAAACACATGACTGAGCTATTTTCTTTCAAGTCAAATCCATCTCTCCTCCCTCTTCTATACATTGATTTTTTTTTTCAACTAGTCCTAACGTTCTTCGGATTACTTTGTTCTCTGGACTTCTGTTAAATTTTGTGATAAAAGAGGTATTGCTACTTTAATTTCAATCATCTGAAACTAAGTTTAAAAAGTCGAAAGAGAAATGTTATACACCAAAAGTTCAAGAGTAAACTACACACAACTGAATCTAAGGTCTTAGGTGACTTATTTTTCTATGAATTGCTTTTGTTCTAGCATATTCTCTCACAACAGAACAAACAGAAGATGAAATTTTTACTTCAATATGAGACGAATAAAACTATTTTCACTTTAGCCTCTTATCCTGATTAACATGGAAAGGTTGGTGCTCATTTGACTCCATTGATCCACTTAAGCCAGCTGCCTTCCCCTAAACAATCACAACAGGGATCAACAATTTCATTGTCAAATCGTGGTTCATTCTCCCTAAACGAGGGTCAATTCCATTGAAAATGGTGCTTAGAAGAATTAGAATAAATTCATCAGTGCACCACAATCCCAGTAAAATGTCCCAGAGATGCGCAGTTATCAATAACAATTCAATGACACTTTCTTTTTTTTTTTTTTTTTTTGTAGAAATGTCATATCTGTAGCTCACAGAGGTAGAGAGTTGGTCTTAAAAGAGAGGACAAAGAAGGTGACTCATGGCCATGTGGTTATATTTTAAGAAAGCTGCAAACTCCTTCTGCCTAAAATATCTTTTCCATCTGCCAACTACAGTCTGAAGCTCCAACTGCACTACAGAGATTGCTGTTTGGGGCCTTAATGTGGACCCTTGACGCTTTGGAAAAAATAGGCCAATGCCTCTTTAGCATTTCTCAGCTATTAACACCTTTATATACCTTATCAGGTTGGTGATAGGGAAGACAAGAGTGAGCTGTCCCTCCAAAGAATATGTTTAAATGCCTGAAACTGTCACAAAAAGACGCCCTGAAATCTGTGTGTCCAAGACAAGAGTAAGGATAATGCAGCAGCAGCGGGTGGTAGAGCATTTCAAACACAGCCTTTCTGCTTCAGGATCCCTCTTGGTAACAACAGCTCCCGTGTTACCACCTTAGAACTTCTCAGGAGGGACATTCTAGCTCTATCTCCCACCAAGACAATTTCCTTGTTGTAGGCCTGACTGTCCAGTCACATCTGTCCTGGTCTACAGGATGACAGGACATTGGTTAAGGTCACCAGGAGAAATATCAGTCTATAATAATTCACCAGAAGTAGCTCGTCTTCTATTGTCAATAATTAAGCAGCTGAGTCTGTGGGACACTTGTTGATCTTTTTTATGACATAGGACAATGTCTACAAAGCTAGCTTCCATGTGATAGGGGCCCAAACATCATTGGCCTTTCCTTATAACTATTATAACTATGATTTCTCATTATAACTCATTATAACTATGATTTCCATCTCATTGGGCATTTTTTCTTAAGTAGGAATTATAACAATATACAGCAAGGGAAAAAAAAACCAAAGTTTAGCAAGCAGAAGACCATGAAAAGGGAAGAAAGAAAAGGAGAAAGGAGAGAAACAGACTTTAATGAGTAACTTGATCTATGGGAAAGGTAAAATTATGGAGGTAAAAACACTTTTGAAAACTTATCCTGTGTATTTTATTGCTGCTTGACTTTGCTTACAGTATCATCTATTCGTGAATTTTTTTAAAAAAGTTTGGGCATTAGTAAAATGCCTACTTGGTTTTGCTAACATGTGTCCTTATATTTGGAATTAACAGCGTGGGAATGAGGTAAACCATCCCTGTGGCCCAGTTAAGTAGGTGTTAACTGCACAGGAGGAAAAAAAGGAAAAAAAAAAATGTACTCTAATTGTCTCCACTGCCTGAATTACATGTAGGAATAATGTTCAGATAATATAAACCCAAGCCGAATAAAAATGGAAAGTGTTCATTTTTATTGTTGTTATTGTTGTTGTTGTTGCTACATTCTTTTTTATTCCCCCAAAGAATGGGCTGCTGCTGTTTCTCCAAGTGCCATAAAGATTCGCTGGGTTACTGCTCCACCGCCGGATGGTTTTCCTTCAGTGATAAAAGGTTTTCTGGGAGGTTTGAGTCAAACCTCTTATGTAAATAAAGACGCTTACATAATGCTCATTAAACTAGAACTTCCGAGGCTGTCCGCAGCGAGCTTTGAAAGTCTATCTACGCTGCAAATGGCCCCGAAAACTGACAGAAAGTCATCCAAGACTCCTTCAAGAAAATAAGAAAGGATGCAAGCTTCCTTCAGTTCACTTGAGCCCCCAGCACAAAGAACAAGAGGTGTGTCCTCTCCACACCTTCTTTTTAGGAGCGCCCCGGGGAGAGAACCACTGCCTTACATTTCCCTTAAACCCTAAAGGGTCCAGGCACCCGTGGCCCTTAGCCGGCGCCGTCTCCTCTCGGTTACCCTGCAGAGCGTCCTCTCCCGGAAGATGCTGAAATAGTATTGATTCTGCAATTCCTGGAGTTGGCCCAGGCGCGCACGGGCTCGCTCTGGGGCGTGGGAGAGGAGGGGGAGTCTTGCAGAGCAGATCTCTTCCCAGACCTCCCGCCTCTGGATCAGGGAGGCCGGGCGGGCCGTGGGGAGGCGACAGCTATGGGGAGCTGTCAAATTCGAGCCACCGCGTTGGCGGCGGGAGTCTGCGGACCTTGGAGGGGAGGCGTCGTTCTGCCAAGGTCCTTCTTTGGGAGATTTCGCGAATATTCAAGGATACTGGGGCGCGGTCTCCTTTGTGACCTGGAGCTCACAGCTCCACTGGGCAGTGACCCACAGCTCGCAGGAGTGAGCGCTAGGTCCCACGCGCCGCAGCGGTCGCCCCCACCCAGGCCCCGCCCCGCAGCCTGCAGCCTGGCGTCCCGGCGGGGATTTGACAGCTCCGGCACACACACGCCCCTCCCGCAGACACCCGGGGAGCTAACTTTCAGGCCCATCGTCACCCGGACCGGGCATTCGGGTGCCCTGGGCAGAGTGCAGAGTGGTAGTCGCTACCCTTTCACGAGTACCCCTGGGCTCTCCGGACAGTCCTGCCTGGCGTGGCCCGGGGCGGCCAGCAAACCTCCGCCCCGACCTCTCGCTTTCTTAGCGCGCCCCTTCCTCAGCCCCTGGGCGGCTTAGAAGCGCGCTGTAGCAGGCATGCCCTTTACCCTCAGAAGCCTGGAGGTGGCTGAATGGAAACCCTGACACGTGAAAACTCTATTCTGAGTGACTTAGAATTGGCTGCCTTGAGGTTTTAATCCTGCCCCTCTGGCCCCTCCCAGCCTTAAGAGCAGTTGTCCTAAAGGTCTACGGTCCTTGTGGAAGGTGAGGGTGTTGGGAGGCGCACTGGGACGGGGTGGTGATCGACCAGACCGTACCCTGTATCTAGGAGAAACTGCACAACCTAAAGGAATTTAACTCCTTGTGTATTGTTTCCAAACCAGATTCGCACGTTCTTCTGAGCCCTGGGACAGGCAAGCACCGATTTAGAAACTAAGAGAATGAACTGGCCATCACCAACCATCTGCCGGTGGTGTGTGGGAGGGTGCTTCCCCCCCCCAATCTTGCCCTTTTTCTGCTGCCTCCCAATCTGCAACTGGTCTTCTCCAGATGGAGATGTGCCCTGCCCCCCCCAACTCTGCCAGACCGCAGTCACCGGGGTTGAGGCCAGGTCAAGCAGAGGTACACTTGGCCAAGTCAGTGAGGAGAACTTGTGGTCAGCATAGGTGGCATTTGGAGATCTCAGAGCACCACACACTTCTTCTAAGCCTCTCCAGAAGAAACTGGGCTCTATTGTTGGGTTTAGGTTGCCTCCACACCTCCCCCATTACGAAGACTGGGTGCGTTTGTTTACCTTTGTTTACTGTTTCACCTTCCTTTTGAACTAGCTTATGTATAACTTTTCACTTCAAGCTAAGCGGTTTCAATTCATAAAGAGAGACCCATGACGTTTGTTGGCTGGAATTTCAGGACTTTTGCCTCTTAGTTTTGCTTACCTTGAAAGATTAGCTGGTGCAAACCCATCTAGTTTTGCCTGCTGCAGAGGGGACCCTCTGGTGCTCCAGATCCACCTGAGAACCACCTGCCAAAGTCCCTGCCTTCTAACAACCACGACCAATGCAAAGTCAGAATGAACTTAACTCCTGTGACCTCCAGTCTTGATGCTCTGCTAGTGAACGTTTGAAATGAAAGCTGACCCCAGTTAAGGAAATACTTAGCTGCCCCCCCCCTGCACTTGCCACCTTATTCCTGAAACCTGGAAATGAAAATAGAAATCGTTTGATGTATGAGGCTATGTTATCTAATTAGGGTGTAAGAAATTTAATCTTTCTAGCATGCAGGTCATATAATTAATGTTAATTTAACGCTTAAATTCTCAGTCATTAATTTTTATTCTCTTAAATGCAGTTTGGCAGGGGCCTGTGATCCACAGCAATGGATTTTACTGGATGTGAGAGCATCCTTGGTACCAGGAGTGACTCACTGCAAACCTTCCTACCCCAATAACAAGATCACATCATGTATGCATTATTAAGCTACATAATTGAACAGTCTATAGTTTGCATATCAGACTATTAAAATAATGTGTTTTGCTTTTCTCTGAACACGTATTGTTCAAGCCTGTACGAATATGTGGTGAGTCTGATAATTATCACCAAATTACTGCAAATGTTCTCTTCATTAACATGATTTCTTTCAAGCATTTTTAAAATGTGAATATCATTATAAATTAAGGGACTTCTTCCAAAGTTGCACGAACTTTCTATTTAAAAGAACTTGTCATTAGGAGAGAAGGGATGTATTTTAAATGGTGGAAGTAGACAGATACAATCACTTGACCTTAAATGTTTTCCTCGCATCAAATAAAAGTTTTCCATGCAGCTTTTAATGAAGGTCTTAGGGTAGATTCAGAGAGGTGAATGTGAGAGAAGGGGAAAGAGGAGAAAGATGTCAAGCTTTAGAAGTCACTGTGGAGTAAAAGCGCCCTTAAAGCCCCTGTTACCCCACTCCCTTGGTGTAGAAACCCAGCCTCACGAACAAAATCTTGGCTGCTTGGCTGCCCTATCGGTAACCATGGCTCTCCCTTGAAAAGGTATAAGCTCAGAATGCTCTGAAGCTAACAGTTTACTACTAACTAAATATTCTTATTGCCCTCTCTCCCAGGGGCTGTATTGCTGAAGAAATGATACACACGGGAATAAAAACAAAGACATCACTGCGGCCCTTGCTCCTGGTGTCTTCAAGGCTCAATGGCAAGGCTTGTTTCGGTTTGGTTTTTTTTTTTTTTTCCAACTATTACAAAATAAAAGTCTTTTTAATGTGACCGTTTTTGAATGGTCATCGACTTTACTTTGGAGCCAACTTTTCCTCTGAGTGACTCTAAAACTCTCAGGACGGGGCTGTGTGGTCCAGGTACTGCCGCTGCTTCTCTGCAGGTTTTGAAGCTCTTTCTTCTTTCTCAGAGGCGCCTGCAGAGCCATTAGCTCCCGTCAGTCCCGGTGGGGAGGGGTCTTCAAGCCCACGGAACACATTAGGAGTTTAAGAAAGTTGTAGGAATTCCCCCTCCCGAAATAAAATAAGGCAGAAAAAGAGTGGGCTGGGGAGTGGGGGGGTTCCCAGAAATCTGTGGGTCTGTTCCTTGCCAACGGAACCCCTCTCCTAGCTCTATGCTGGGGACCCCGGGGCCCCTCTTCTGGAGGCTGCAGTCAGCTATCTGGCAAAAGTGCCAGGCCCTCGGCGGCACTTTTATTTTGGCTGAGCAGAGGGAACCCTGCTCCCAGGCCCAAGGGGAGCTAACTGAGCCCTTCTGTTTGGATTTCCCTGCTTGCTATAGCAACCAGCAGCATCGGGACAAAAATGCGCCCTCCCTGGACAATGGCCGGGCCTCCTGCTTCTCGCCCTTGTCTTCCTTCCCAGAAAGCAGCCAGGACCTGACTCGGCGCTCTGCAGCCCGGGACCCCCTCTTCTAAGCCTTCCCTAGCAGTCCCTCAGGAGGTCGGAAACTCCGCTCTCCATCGCCCCAGCCCCTTCCCCACACCCCTGCTGATCACGCGTGCAGGCAGAGGCAAGGACTGCACGACCCACCCCCTCCACCGAGATCCTTTGCTCCCACGGCGAACTACTCAGCCAGATTTGGGCGGAGGAGGTGATGATCCTGTGGAACAGAAACACGAGTTTTTCTGTTTTGGGTTTTTTTTTTTTTTTTTTGAGGATTAAAAATTAATTGGGGTAATCCGTGAAGTAGACTTCACCTGTGTGGCAGGACGCGCGCACGCGCGAAGACTCGCGAAAATACAATCATCCTACGTCCGGTCCTAGGCACGATCCCCCACTTTCTTTCACTCTTCCAAGGTTAATTAAGTTCCCTTCCAAGAACTAAGCTCCAAGCCTATTCATTATTCTCTCCTTTTGACCTAGGGCACTAAAATGATCGGGCCTGTGACTCTGTCCTTCTTTTTCTGTTTTGCATGCAATGCTAGAGCCAAGGCTGCCCTAGATTATCATAGAAAATTCTCAGAAAAGGCGAGCAAAGCAAGGAAGTCTCATTATTCCCTCTACCTCAGGCTTCCTTTCCCAGGTCTTTCCCGGGCAGTGTCAAACAATTTACATACCAAGGAACCACATTCTGAAAATTCTTCCTCATAAATAATTCCATCCTTAACTTTACATGTCCACGGGGGCATGGGATGACTGGAACTGGGGGCCTAGGGTGAGGTCTTGACACTCAGTTACTACCACTGTGGTTAACTGCTCTCAAGAAAACACCTCTCCCTGACACCACCCCTTTCGTGCTGGCTGCTGTCCCCAGTACTGATGACACAATCGCTAAGTGTACTTGTACACTTTGGAAGGGATTTGCATCCCTGCTTTGTGTTGCCGGAATAAGAGAACAGAAATCTAACTTCAACTGAAAACAGACTGTTTCTTTTACGGACAAAGAACCAAACCCAGACTTTGGCTTTAGTGAAATAACTGATTGCCCATGATCAGGTGTGCTGGTAATCTGGCCTGCCTTCCACTCCCAAGATGTTTCCAGAGGCTGCAGCAGGACATCTCAGAACATTTCCACATGCTCTAGAGCTTACAGGCTTCTTTCAAGTCACTCGAATTTAACAAAGTGTTGCCATCTCCTCCTGCTGGCCATCCACCCACCTGCCTTGGGGTAAAGAGAAAAACACACATTTAGGCTTCCTTGTAAGGGATTTATTTAAGGTCTGGTACTTTGGCAATGAAATTTCAAGGAGGTGAGAACTATAAGCCACAAAGACCTTCATATTCTGTTCCTGAAATTTTAGCTTATCCACTAAGGATCAGTCTAAAATGAATCCTTCCTCGGGCCTCACATTCAACACTCAGAATTTATGAGGCTACCTTAGGTAAATTACTAAACTCACTGAAACAGCTAGACTTCCCAGGTGATATGATGTCAGAAGTCTTCAAATCATACCTGATTATATTACTCACTTTGGAACTACAAAGAGTGGGCCATTTTTAATTATGAGACCCATGTCTTGAGGAAGGAAAAGAAGATTAATATCCATGAATCCAAATAGTTTCATTTCAATTAAATGTTTCAAATACCACTAAACAGTATATTTCGATGGATTACTTGGTAGTTAAAAATAAACAGAATTGTGTATTCACAAGACACCAATCAACTAATTTCCAAGGTGCTTCAACTTTCAGAAACTTTATGATTCTTTTGGGTTTGTTGTTGTTGTTGTTTATCTTTGTCAGTAACATAGAGACAGATGGACATCTAGGAATTTGCAAAATGTATTTATACATGTAAAATTAACATTTTAAATGGGGAATCTTTATTCACGAGACAAAGCATAGCTACATAATTAAAATTGATTTCTTTTATGATTTTTAAGGTAAATTTTACTGTGTATTTCCCAAGAATGTGCTCCTTATAAATACATTCCCCAAGGCTGTAGTTCCTGGAGTTTAAAGGCAACCATCTGCCTCTTCGTGCGATAGCCCTTACAGCTGTAGCCCTGAGGTCGGAATTCAGTTTTGACATTCTGTAGACCCTGGGTAAAGAAGTTCCATTCACATGTGCAGAGAGGAGGGCTCTGTCGAACAGCTGCCGGGGTTAGAAGAAGAGCAGAAAGCAGGAGGGGGAGGAAAAGGGGATAATCTCACCCCAAGGTGGATGTACAAAAACACAATGGTCACGTTGACATCATTTGAAAACCAGTTGCTACTTCTGCTCTTCCAATGGGCACCTAGTAATTCTCTTTGTTTTCTGCAGTTAACCTGATCCCTACTTTACCGAGATTGCATCGTAAAGAAACACTCAAATCTTAATCAGAACATTGAAGAGTTTTCACTTCAATGTGCGGGAGCGGTTAGGCGCAACTTCGGACAACTCCTAACAGAAAGTAATAAAGAAATTGCGTCGGACGGGAGCGTGTTGACTAGTTAACAAGCTAGAGTTCCAGTTACAGAGCTTGTTCTGCTCTTCTAATTGCTACTGGGGTGAAGATTTGGGTACTTGAGCCCAGGCGCTGTTTGCGGCTTTCCAGAGCCCGGCACAGTATCTCAAGGAGCATGAATGCCAGTGGGTTTCTGCTTGGTTTGGGTTCTTCAGCGTTACCGGGCTGTCCAAGTTGTTTTCTCTCAGCCCATTGCGTTCTAACCCAACCGAGCCCACACCACTCCAGACCAGAGCAACCTCAGAAGGGCTGCCCTTCCAGACGATCTGAGAGAACCTGAGGCCTGCCCTTCGTGCCGCCCGCCAGCCTGCTCCTGCTGTAGGTGCTCTGGGGGCAGGGCAGTCCTCGCCCCGGCACAGAGGCTCGCACTTACTGCTTGCTCAGCCATTGTCCTACAGAGCTCTGGCGGAGCTGTGCTGGAGTGAGCCAGATATCAAGGCACCTTGTCAGTTCAAAGCATTTTAGGGTTGTTTGAAATCCTCTCCACGTCAGCGTAAGCAGCCGCAGTATTTGAACAGCTGCTTTGAACAGTGAAAAAGAACAAGCCGAATCAAAATCCGAAGGAGTCTGCCCGAGACACCTTCGACGCTCTGTGTTTCGGACAGAGACAGCAGGCAAACTGGGTCAGTAAGAAGAACCAGGCTAGTGACTGTGGGACCAGAGAGAGGCCCCCATTTGGAGCTAAAATCTTCGAGAGCCGAGCTTTCTGGAATCCCGGAACTGCTGCACGCCGAGAAGGCGCGCGGGGAGGGGGGGCCGGACTCCCAGATGCTCCCAGCCCAGCGCTCGAGCCAACCAGGCCCCCAGCCACTGGCGGAGGCGGCCTTGGCTCCCCGAGGGGGGGAGAGGGGCGGTGCTCCGAGTGGAGCTGCGCTCCCAGCCCGGCCCTCCCCTTCACCGGCCCTACTCTCCAGGCGGGGCCGAAAGCGGACGTGAGGCCCCTTGGCGGGACACCATTTAGTACACTCGCGGCATTCAATCGGCATTCTAAGCGGGTACAACTCACCCATCTAGACTGCTTGGGAAGCTTTCGGGCCACCCCTTTCGCGCGCCAGCGAATGAGGCGGGGCTGGGGGGTGGAGTGCAGATCTGGGACGTCAAAGTGGGGAGGGTCTGCTGGTATCAACAGACAGAGGAGCCCCACCACTGTAAGTGCTGATATTTACGCGCCTACAATGTCTGCCCCCTCACCACTACCACCCACCCATTTCCACTTGCACTTAGCACCCAGTGTTCAGGGTACCCCTGGCGGGGGATGGGCTGGATACCCAGAGGAGGTGCTCTCCACAGAGACCTGGGCAGCCACAAACCCTCGGAAATATATCCGGAAACTTAGCTCTTCCCTTGAGGGTATCATCTACGGGCTGCAAAGATTCGTGTGTGTGTGTGTGTGTGTGTGTGTGTGTGTGTGTGTGTGTGTGTGTGTGTGTGTGTGTGTGTGTGATTAAATAAGAACAGGAGGACACCTGTCCCTTCGGGCGGGGAAGGGACACGCTCTCCGCACACTGTCTTAAGTCCTTCTAGACAACTGAATCCTACCGGTTAGAGCTCTGAACTCCTGCGAAGCAAGAAAACAAAGCCAAGAGTGCTGGGGAGGGACACCGCTGTGGCACTGGGCGCTTCCCAAACAAGACGACGACGACTTACAGGGCGCAGAGGACGCCCTACAGAAGACCCGGAGGAAGCGGCCTCTCCCGCCGCCCCCCGCCCAGTACGCAAACCCGAAAACACCCTCATCAGCCGCTGAGTCTGCGCACTGAGAAGGCTGGAAGTTTTCAATGTTTTACTGGCCCGACAAAGTTGCTAAATTCCTAACAACCCCCAGGTGCGCGGCCAAAGTGTCTTTGAGCGTTCACGCTGGAACATTTCGCCACGCGCGGTGGGACTCGTAGCCTAGCGGGTACGCGTGCAGGTGAAGGTCTGTTCTGCTGGCTGAGCGAGGGCGCGCCCCTCCCCTGACTCCTCCACACACGTTCATAAACACCGGACACGTGGAGATGCCCAGCCAAGGCTCCTGGCCCGCGCTAGTGATCAACCCCATTGATTTATAAACAATTCAGCCACTCCGAGAAGAGCTTCGCTCCTCGTTAGTCATGACGATTTTTTTTTTTTTCTTTTTTTCTGGCCTGTTCCATTCTGCTGTCTAGATTAAGATGCTCCGAGGTCCTAAAATGCTCCCTCTGAGCGTTAATTTGGCCGAAAGAGCCGGCGCTAGCTCCACCCGGCGCCGGGCCAGGGCAAAGAGGTAGGAAGACCATTCGGGCTACCCCTGTCTTTTCCTGTACTCGCATTAACTTTTGATTCGCTGTGCCGGGACTGCGTGCAGCGTTCTCCAGACTGTGCCCGCCAGTCCCGCCGCTCAACCCCGAGTTTGAGCTTGGGTCTCTGCAACCCAGCTCGCTGGAAGCTGGTGGAAACTGACAACAGACACCTAATTCCTTAGGAATTGGAGGCGCGATGCTCTGTCTTTGGCCAGATCCCCGGCCGTGGGTGCACTGGTCCTGGATGTCACTAGGGAGTTTACCGTTACAGAAGGCTGAACTAGCCAGCACTGATACACTACACTAACCTTGGCCTCGGGAGCCCTCTGAAGTTGCTGCTTAGAAAGGACTCCCTGGCCTCAGCCAGTTCACCCATTTTCGTTCCTTTTGCAGCAGCTGACGCAAAAGTTGCCCAGGCAGGCCTGCAGCCGGATGCAAACGCGCACAGCTCCAGCAGCACAGCTTTCCAAAGCCGCACTCGGCAGCCCCACCAGTCTGAGACTGCTCACTCTTCTCCGAGACTCCCGCAGGCTCGCACAAGGCGAAGGTCTGCCCAGGAAAGCGACTGATCCTCTGAGCCATAACCTGTGTGAGCACCCGAGTGTCAGTGTGACACACAGTTCCAGAGTTTTGTTTCCAGTTCAGGGCGCTGAGCTATTAGAGTAAGCAACACCGTGCAACTAGAGTTGCTCAAAATCCAGGGCGTAGGTTGAGCCTCCCTCTCCCTGAGACTCGAGAACCAGACTGGGATAAAACTGGATCTGGAGCTTACGGTATCTTTGCTACTAAGGGGAAGGGGAAGGCGAGGGTCTTTATTTGAGGACAAAGGTCTCTGCACACCCGAGAGCACGGGGCACCTGTGCGCTATGATTCTAACCACAGTGGGAAAGAAGGCTTCCATGGGAGATTTTAGCCTGGCTTTAGCTCTCGCTCTAGGTTTAAACGACATTGAAGAGCGCGCTCACGCGCGCGCACGAGTGTGTGTGTGTCCCCAGAAGAATGAAAACCGAACTCCTGCTGACTCGCTGTGACCCAGCCTTCCTCTTCCACCACCCACGCCCCCGAAAAAGACCTATTGGGAAGAGAAAGTAGACTCCCTCCCATACAAGTCTTCCTGGCGGCTGTAGTGCACCGGAGCTCCCGGACCGCCCGGCCGCCGGGCTTCTCAGCACGGGAGACAGATGGGGGGCGGGGCCCATCCGAGAGGGGCGGTGGAGGCCGAGAACAGAAGAGGAGAGGGGGGTGAGAACTAAGAGAATCTGAGTCGCTGGGCTGGGGGTGGGGGTACCAGAGGAAGAGCTGAGAAGACTGGGAGCCCGAAGGAAGAGGGAGGGGGGTGGAGCTCTGCACCAATCAGTCGTGCCGGCCTGGGAGGTTGCTAGCGGTATCCACGTAAATCAAAGGGCGCAGAGCCAATGGGAGGGGGTGTAGGGGGCGGGGCCCAGGCGCGTGCCGCTGCGAGCGGGCTCTGCCAAGAGAGCGGGAGAGAGCCTGTGAGCGCGGGGAGCGGGGGGAGCGCCCAGCGAGTCAGAGAGTGAGCGAGAGAGAGCGAGAGGAGGGAGAGGAGGAGAAAGAGCGAGGGCGGGCGGGCGGGCGGGCGGGAGGCGGCGCGGCAGCAGCAGTAATAGCAGGAGCAGCAACAGAAGGCGTCGGAGCGGTCGTCGGAGCTGCCCGCTAGGGGAAAGAAAAGAGGGAGAGGCAGAGAAGCGGGGCGAGCGAGGAGAGAGAGCCCGAGGCGGAAAAGTAACTGTCAAATGCGCGGCTCCTTTAACCAGAGCGCCCAGTCCGGCTCCGAGAGTCATGGCGACCGCAGCGTCTAACCACTACAGCCTGCTCACCTCCAGCGCCTCCATCGTGCACGCCGAGCCGCCCGGCGGCATGCAGCAGGGCGCGGGGGGCTACCGCGAGGCGCAGAGCCTGGTGCAGGGCGACTACGGCGCGCTGCAGAGCAACGGGCACCCGCTCAGCCACGCTCACCAGTGGATCACCGCGCTGTCCCACGGCGGCGGGGGCGGCGGCGGCGGCGGCGGTGGAGGAGGCGGGGGCGGCGGCGGGGGAGGCGGCGACGGCTCCCCGTGGTCCACCAGCCCCCTAGGCCAGCCGGACATCAAGCCCTCGGTGGTGGTACAGCAGGGTGGCCGAGGCGACGAGCTGCACGGGCCAGGAGCGCTACAGCAGCAGCACCAGCAGCAGCAGCAACAGCAGCAGCAGCAGCAACAGCAGCAGCAGCAGCAGCAGCAGCAGCAGCAACAACAGCGACCGCCACATCTGGTGCACCACGCTGCCAACCACCACCCCGGGCCCGGGGCATGGCGGAGTGCGGCGGCTGCAGCTCACCTCCCTCCCTCCATGGGAGCGTCCAACGGCGGCTTGCTCTACTCGCAGCCCAGCTTCACGGTGAACGGCATGCTGGGCGCGGGAGGGCAGCCGGCCGGGCTGCACCACCACGGCCTGCGAGACGCCCACGACGAGCCGCACCACGCAGACCACCACCCGCACCCGCACTCTCACCCGCACCAGCAGCCGCCCCCGCCACCTCCCCCACAAGGCCCACCCGGCCATCCGGGCGCACACCACGACCCGCACTCGGACGAGGACACGCCGACCTCAGACGACCTGGAGCAGTTCGCCAAGCAGTTCAAGCAGAGGCGGATCAAACTAGGATTTACTCAAGCGGACGTGGGGCTGGCGCTGGGCACCCTGTATGGCAACGTGTTCTCGCAGACCACCATCTGCAGGTTTGAGGCCCTGCAGCTGAGCTTCAAGAACATGTGTAAGCTCAAGCCTTTGTTGAACAAGTGGTTGGAAGAGGCAGACTCGTCCTCGGGCAGCCCCACCAGCATAGACAAGATCGCAGCGCAAGGGCGCAAGCGGAAAAAGCGGACCTCCATCGAGGTGAGCGTCAAGGGGGCTCTGGAGAGCCATTTCCTCAAATGCCCCAAGCCCTCGGCCCAGGAGATCACCTCCCTCGCGGACAGCCTACAGCTGGAGAAGGAGGTGGTGAGAGTTTGGTTTTGTAACAGGAGACAGAAAGAGAAAAGGATGACCCCTCCCGGAGGGACTCTGCCGGGCACCGAGGATGTGTACGGGGGGAGTAGGGACACGCCACCACACCACGGGGTGCAGACGCCCGTCCAGTGAACTCGAGAGGGGGAGGGGCAGAGCGTGGGGCTCTCCCTCCCCTTCGGCCCAAGGTCCTTCCCCCGACCTCTGTTTCCCCCTCTAACTTCTGATCGTTTTTTGGTTTTTTGTTTTTTTGTGTTTTTTTTTTTTAATTATTATTTTCCCGGTCCCTTAAAAAAAAATAGTGAAAATAAGGGAAAAGGAAAGGAACGAAGACACTGGACTATCTTATAACAGGTAGCAGGTGCAATGATGGGTTTTGACCTTTTGCAAACAAGTACTCAGAAAATGAAGTAGATGTCTCCTAGTGAGAGAGGGGTAGTAGGTGCGTGTGTGCGTGCGTGTGTGTGTGTGTGTGTGTGTGTGTGTGTGTGTGTGTGTGTGTATGTGTGTGAGACAGAGAGAGAGAGAGAGAGAGAGAGAGAGAGAGAGAGAGAGAGAGAGAGAGAGAGAGAGAGAGAGAGAGAGAGAGAGAGAGGAAGACCTGGAAAAACTAAAAAAAAAAAACTAAGTAAATTACCAAAAAGAAAAAAAAATCCACCAAACCGTAAAAACACAAAAAAAAACTGCAGCCTCCCAATGCTCAAAGCTGACACGTGCTGCTGTGTTTATTTAACATGGGTCCCCATCAGGAAAGAGGGAAAAATACACTTTTTTAATATAGGCAAATTTTAACTACATAAATTTGCACTGCAAGAAAATTGAAGTTTACAATAGCAAGTTCAGCATTCTTTTTTCCTCAATGCCCACTGTTAATTCTGAAACTGTCCTTTTGAGTTGCTTTGTTTGGCCTTATCCGCCAGAGGACAGAAGCCCGCTCTTGGCCACCCTTCACTTCTAGTGTTCTGATGTCCCTTGTTGGTATTGCTTGTGAACTTTGGTTTTCTTCAGCCCCACCCCACCCCACCCCAGACCTGGTGTAACATTTACTGGCCCTTTTCCTCAAAGCAGAGTGATTGGCTTCATATAAAATAAATAAATGTTTGCATTCAGGAAATGTGTATGGTTTGCCCGCTTTATGCAAGGCAGAAATACTGTTTGGAATACAAATGTAAGAGTCGAGCACTGTTTTTTTGTAAACCAGAGTAAACTTCATTTTCAGGCAGTATTTCTGGGTAGAGGAGAAAAAGAAAATCGATAGTGAGTGACCGTTCACTTCATTTTATCAGGCAGGGCCGTTGTGAAGAAGCTCAGAAGAAATGCGAGGTTAAATATATTGCTAGAGTTGGAAATGGGGACCTCTGGAGAGAATTGGAAAACACAGTGTAGTGCTCTGCCTTTGGGCTCAATAACTTAATTATAAGGGATTAGTTGTGATGATAGCAGTGGTTAAACTTTGTCCCTTTACTAGGTCTTAAAAAAAAAAAAGGAAAGAAAACAACCCAGGAACTTGATGACATATGTATAGACTATGTTTCTCAGCACACAATTGCATACAGCATATATATATACATATATGCGCATATATGTGTGTATATATGATAGGTTTTGTCTTCAACAGTTCATTTGTTTATCAAGTCATATTTTGGGTCTTATGCCATTTTCCCCCATAATTTATTACAGAAAGGTATCAATTCCGCTTGGACAGAGTTCTCCTTTTTCCCCCAAGGAAGACAAATGAGGAGGGACATTTCTAAGACTTACTTTCTCCCCCTTTGTTAAGAATTTTTCAGTGCATTTTTTTTCCCCTGTCTTCATGGGAAATGGTTTACTCCCACTCCCAACACAATAGAATATTCTGGAAGGTGTAGGTACAAAAAAGAAACAACCAAAAAAATCACAAGCAAAAAAGCTTATGACTATATTAAAATTAGCACCACTAAACTGTGACCAGTTTAAAAAATAAAATAGTTATCAGCACAAAAGGGCAGTAAAAGGGAAAAGACTTTTTAAGTAACCTTCAATGTTTGGGTTTCATTTCTTTGTTAGGTACCAGATAAATGTTTATTTTTAAAAAAATAAATTCTCACTACCATGAAAATATGGTTCAACATCAGATTAGCATTGCACTCAGTAGTTAAGGTTTTAGGAAATATGCTTTATCCAATATTGTCTTTTCGAACACCTGTAATTGTTTAATTTTTGATGTTTTTGCAAGATAAATGGTGACTTATAATGGGCATATTTATTTGCCTGTATTTCATTCCCCCAATGAATGTCACAGGAGATGGCGATGGCGTAAAGCTATTTCAGGTTATATCACACTGCTTGCTCCTGATGTGTGGGGACTAGCCTTCAGTGAAGCAATTCAGAGGAGGGCAAATAGCCAATGGTAAAAGGAGGAAATGAATTTGCAGATACTTATTACCAAGTAGGTAAGGTTAGAAGCTCGGGTTCTGAAGAGGTGTCTATAGCTTCTCTTGTTCTCATAGGCTTACAAGAATGAAAATTATCACTGAACCTTACCATATGTATATATGTTTAATATCTGTCTTTTGAAATGCAGAAATAGTTTAAATGTTTCTTTGTCTATTTTTCTTTCTTTCTTTTTTTTTTTTAATGCTACCCAGGGAAATATTTTCATATCGTTTTACGTGGCCTGCCTCAATGTATATTTATTTCTTTTGGAGCAAAAGATTCTGAAAACTGGTTTTCTGTAGCTTTAAATGAGTAGGTAGCAAGATCTATATGGGATGTCATTTTTTTTTTTGTTCAGTTCCTTTTTAAAAATGCTTTGTTTTGGTACATTTGATTGTGCTTGTGGGGAAAATAAAAGCGCAGAGATCCTTATATATTTATGTTAAAGTAATATTTTATTATTACATAAAACAGAAATGCACAATACCTTCATAGTTTGTTCTAATTATTGAAATATCTTTATTTTATTTTTAAAGATAGTGCCAAGTTCTAAGAGGTGAAGAAGCCCTACCTAGACCTTATAATTACTGAGCTGAGTTGTGTATAAAAACACTTCCCTTCCTTTATACTTCATAAAGTTTTGGAATAAATTTTATGCATATATTGCCAACTTTCATGTTTATAACTTCCAGAGACATTTGCTTTTTTTTTTTTTTAATGAAAACTACTGTTTGGACTTTTCAGACACTATCATGGGTCCCAAATATTGCCTTCACTGCCTTATAGCATTAAGTCAAAGTAGTCATTGGGTTTGAGCATCAATTTGTTTGCCATTTCCTGGACCAACAAAAAACATTTGCCTTGCAAATACATGCCCGTGTCGCGTCCCTACACCTTCCAGGTTAGCTGCACCTTTGCCAATGGCTTGTTTAGGGAAGCATCCATGGACTTTAGCCTCTACTCACATGTCATTAGATAATTTGGGATCTTCAGAAAAGTGAGACTTAGCTAGAAATTATTCTTCATAACTAACAAATATCTTTCAACAACAAAATACCATTTATATGTTTACCAAATAATTAAAAGTAGATACTAAGTATTTTCCCTCTTAGATTTACAGGGAAAGATACTCTTTTACAAAGGTGTTTTACAACAGTTTCTTTCTTATTAGGCAAACAACAACAACAACACACTCCAAATTTAAAAAGAAAGGAAAACATGTATTGAAAAGATTCCAGCCGTAGTACCAATGGTTTGTTTCAGGTGTTAGATAGAGCACTGCCCTTAAAAAGCAAAATCAAACAAAAGAGCTTCTGATCAAAGTTAGCGAGGTGTTCAAACGTGCTGGATTACTTTGTAAGTTTGCTGGTGTGTTTAAAGTCCTCCCTGGAACACTGACTGAAAATATAAATGTTCATTTAGGAAAGTAGTTTCTGGGCTTATTAGCTCTGATCATCCTTTCTAATTCCTAGTCAATATTACACGGGTCCCAAACAGATTCTGCCAAATGATCTTATCAATAGACTGAACAAGAAGTGACAGAAAGAAAAAGTGTTTTGTGACCGCAGACATGCTGATGGGTAAAATGTTTAAGCTAGGTATAGATTTGAGTTCTGGGTCAATAGCCCTCTGATGAAGGCAGTAAGCAAGCCGCATCTGCCCTCTGCAGGGCAGTTTGGTGGACCTTGGGAAGGCATTTTTGTTTTTAGCTACAACAGTTAAGAACAGACAGGGAAACATCACATATTAAACAGACACACTGTATTCTTGACTCATGCTGGCCATTCAGATCCTAAAGATGTTCTGGTTGCTTCCATGCCTGTCTTAGAATGTACTGCCCACTACTTAAAAAAGAGTCAGAGCTACTATTACAAATCTGTGGGGCAATTGTGAGATATTGGGGAAGCCATCTCTAGCCTAAAGACAAAAATGCAGTGTTTGTGTTTGCTCAAAACATGCCATATTTTAGATATTATATATATATATGTATATATATATGAGGAAATGATCATATCAGAAAGAGTATGTGAAGGTAATAGGGAAGGAATGACCACAAATAATATTATGCTTGGTGATTTTAAACATTCTCAGTTCCCATGAAGAAATGTCCTTTATGTTTCAGATAGCAGCAGCAAAACCACCTCTCTCTTCCCACTCTCCTCTTGATCCTACAGAAGAGGCCATACACTGGTTATCAGAATTTTCTGGTGAAATGATTTTGATAAAGGCTCACATCTATCTTCTTATTTCTTAAAAAAAATAACCTAATAAAATGAGGGTACAGTAACAGTGGGGGTGGCCCTTGCATGCACATCCTGGTTGTGAACATGTGCTGTCTTCACTGGCCCTTTAGTTTCCTTGTAGATACTTTAGCATCTTGTATAGTGTGCTGGGGAGCCTGATGAGATTATTTTTCCGTTTCTTCTCCTCTCTTTGGTTTGTCCTTGTTGATTTTTCAATCAGTTCGTGGAACTATGTTCTACACTCTATTGAATCCCCATACAAATTAAAGAATGGATGAAGGATGAAGTTTGTACAGAAAAAAAAAAGAAGAGGAAGAAGAAGGGGGTGAACTGGGGGCATCTTTGGTTCTCCTTGAATATTTCAGTGGTAAAGCACAGGAATGGTGTTTATTTCAAATGAAGGGGGGCCAAGTACCAAGGATCTTGACAATGTGACTAATGGTCTATTCATCTGGGTTTTTGGATAAATATTTTCTCTTTAGAAAAGTTTATTTTTGAAAACGATACAGTCTCTGAATGGGATTTGAATGGCAGTTGGAGTGCACTGGGACTTCTCATGGCTATTTCCACCACTTGATACAGGATGGGGGGGCGGGGGGGGGCGGGGAATCGAAAGTTGCAGGGTCTGCCACCCACCTCACCAATTCAAGGGATCAATTGGCCCATGTTTCCAGAACTTGGCCAATGTTTTTTTTGTTTTTGTTTTTGTGTTTGCTTGTTTTTTTTTCAATGTCTGCTTATCTAGAGACAAGTACCTGAGTCGTGGAAATGGCTCTCAGATGCTTCAAGGCTTTGCTTGGGTGTGGAGATAAACAATCAGAATGTTTTCACATTGTTCTGGAGTTTGAGGGCGGGGGAGGAACCCAGAACATTTATCCTCTTCTTTTAAAAAGTTAATCAACTTTATTATGTAGTACCTTTCCTGGACCTCAATGACACTGCTGCTCGACTTAGCTGTTAGATGTTATTAGAGACAATATCACATCCCATCAAAACAGTCTAGTCTCTTATTGTTCCTAGGACTCTGATTGTTGGTAACATTAAGATGTATTCTTTTTTAAAAGAAAAAAATGTCTGCTATGTTATTTAATACACCAGTAAAAGTGCATCTATATCTTAAAGTCCATTCTTACCGTCTTTTTGAGTTTTTATAGCTCTTTGTCTGGAATGGGGTGGGGGTGGCAAGGGAGTCTCCATAAGTGGTTTGAGCCTAAACAGCCTGGGCTCTGAAAAGGTCTGTAGTTGGCCGCAAATATCTCTTCTCCCTGCTTAAGAATGAGGCGGGTGGGTAAAGACACACACACACACACACACACACACACACACACACACACACACACACAGAAAGAGAGAGAGTGCTGGGACCCTGTCTGAGGAAGCTGGAGAGGATTTTGATTGTCATGAGTTAACTCTCCGTGTGCCGTATGTGTCAGTAGGCAACTTGGCAGTAAATTGGAACCTGTGATCTTTTTCGAAAAGTGGACTTATATATTTTCCCTCCCACAAGTGTTTCTTTTGTCTTTGTTGTTTAAAAGGGAAAGTAAAGGTTTTTTTGTTTGTTTGTTTTTTAAGTCCCACAGACCAAAATACCCGGCCACAGAACAGAGTTTGGCATGGGGGTGGGGAGCGGTGGAGAAAGTTCCTTGTGAATTTGTAACACAAACTAGCCATTGTAATCCAAGAGGGCTTTAAGGTTCAAGCAAATCCATGGGCAAAATGTGGGAGCTCCTTGCCTCCCCCTCGTAAGAAATCTCATTCTGTCAGAGGAATTTTTATGTGACCTTTCATGTTCCACAGCACCCGATTCTGAAAAGAATTATTTGGCATTAATAACTTTGTTGATGTTGTTGTTCCCCTAACAAATATTCCTTCAAAGTTCTTACAGCTACTCGGCAAGACTGGAAAGGGTGCTGAATTCAGGGCGTCTCCGTGGCTCACGGTGGCCTTAAGGGACCGCAGGAGCAGACGGGAGCACCGGAGGAAGGCGTGTGAGGGGAGCTGGCCCTTCCCTGTCCTCCCCAGGCCTGGCAGCAAAGCGGGGATTTTTCTGGTCTCCAAGGGCAGCGAAGCCCTGACCTCCACGGGAAGGGCGGTCAGCGAGGTGGATCCCAAGTCTCTCTTCTCTAGGGAGGTCCATAGGGGTGGGCGCCTTCTGGGACTGCTGACAGATCAGCCTGTCAGGGCCTGAGGCTAGGGGCGCTGCTTTGAGTCCTGATGTATGGGGTGCTTGACGTTCCCGGGTGGGCAGAGAAACGCAGGCACCAGAATAGGCCTGCCTGGGCGACAGGCAGCGGGTGGCAAGGACAGAGGTGTCTGGAGTACCTAGGTGACTGCGGAGTTAGAGCAAAGAGTGGATCCCCCACCCAGCCACCCACTCACACACACACACACACACACACACACACACACACACACACACACACACCCATCCATACACTCACATACATACATACACACACACACATCCACACATACACACACATATCCATACACACACACATACATATCCATACACACACACACATATCCATACACACACACACATATCCATACACACACACACACCTCCACACACACACACACATCCATCCATACACACACACATACATACATACACACACACACACACATATCCACACATCCACACACATCCACACACACACACATCCACACAGACACACACACACACACACATCCATACACACACATCCACACACACACACACACACACACACACACACACACACACACACCGTCTTCCCTTACACTCAGCAAAGTCCCAAGACAAAGATGGCCTTCGGGAGAAGCGGTTGTGGCCCCCTTGAAAAGGAGGTGGCACCGCAGCAGGGAAGGCGGAGGCGGGACAATCGGCTGCCTGGGAAGTCACTTGCGCGCCCCCCAGCTTTGTAGGGGTTGGGCCCTGAGGGGGAGCCGCCGGAAGTTGGGGAAAGGAGTTCTAAACAAGTGTTCCTCCGGCTCCCACCCAGCAAACATGTGACAGTTTCTGGCCTCAGCGGCCGGCCTCCCTTGGAGAGGAACCTTCCCTTCTCAACGCCAGCCATCGCAAGGAAGAAAAGGGTTCGCTAACTTCCAGAAACCCGCCCCTCACTTGTGAGCTCGAAGTCCAATGTCAGTTCCTCCGAGACAAGTGGGGGAAGAATCCCTGGCTAACCCAGAGCCCCCAGAAGCTCGGGGCCGCCCCAGCACGGGAGGCCTGACTTCCATCTCCTGGGCCGGCCACTCACTCAGGCTGGCTGGGTCCTTCCAGACCGTAGCCCTCCCTAACTCCCAGAAACTCTCAGAAAGGAGTTGGGGGCTCCAGGGGCCTCTTGGGGCGCGCCGGGGGCGGGGTGGTGCTGGAGCGTTGGATGTACCTTAAGCAAACTGAGCGTAGAGCCAGGAGCTGGCAGACCTTGACCGGAAGGCCTCTAGCGACACTAGCAGGGACGCTGACCGGCGGGCGCAGGCTGTGCGGGCACCCCGCCTGGCTCAGCCTCCCGTGCCGGAGCGTCCTGCCTGCTCCAGCCGCGTCTGCCTGTGGTCACTCACGCGCCCCTGCGGCCAGCCAGGGCAGGGTCGCACACAAACAGGGATGCTTCTATTTACTCGCCTTTGCCTGTGGATTCCTAAGACATTCAGCAGGCACAATCATTAAACTAATTTGTATTTGATTGTTTGGGCGGACGGAGGGTAGTTTTATTGCGCTGAGCATTCAAGCAGGCACGCATCGCTGATTACCAGTATACATTAAATAAAGTTGTTTGTACACATTGTCTTACCACATATAGGCAGAGGCTTATTATTCTAATTACTCTAATTAGTGCATTGAAATGTTTTCTACTTGATTTGAGGAGACAGTGATTACTTCTATTACTTCTTTTAACTCGTATTTTATGGAAAACTGTTGATGCATGTTCAAATCACTTTATTTTCCCCTCGAATATAACGCTGACCCAAACTCGGTGAACTGCACCGCCCTTTGGAGGCCCCAACTTTGATGTGGGCCATGGCTTGGAAGAGGCTTCTCTTATTTGTTGTTTTTCTCACCAATATAGCCTCTTGCCCCAGATGCGCACCCGGCCAGGAACCCAGGAGGGCAGGCGCGTATCCTAAACCTTCTTGGATACAGCACCTCTGGCCTCTACTTTCCTAGGCGCGATTACTTTATAAAGAGTCCCTTAAGCATATTTTCTGTGACTCTGTTTCCAGAACCTTAACGCTACTATTAATTGATAAGATCAGCTCATCAAACATACTATTTCGATAGGGTGTTGTAATTAAAACCTTAATCCTGTTTGAGACTTTTTTTCCCTTTAAATTCCTTTTTCTTCTGGAAGGGGTGCAAAGTTCACTATAAAAAAAAAAAGTATTATAACAGGGAGATTAATTCGTTATCTAAATAACAATCTTTGCTATTGATCCAACGCACTTTTCGCCACCTTTTGTGTTAGTCCGGGAAGCCCTTAAAAAGGAGAATCTGACAAAGCAAAAGACCCGGACCGAACTCGAGAGTCTCCCACCTCCCTGGGAAAGCGAGGGAGTCTGAGATTCTCGCCACTCATCACAGCGGGGGAAGCCGGCTGCCCCGGCGGTGCCACCGAGGCGGAGAAGAGCTGGTGCACGCGGGGAGGTCTCCTCGGAGTCCTCTCCCCTCGCAAAAAAAGAGATCTGCTCGGTCTCTAGGTAAATACTCCGCCGGTTCTGATTTTACTTTTAATATTTAAACTCGGATTACCGTGTCTCCAAAAGCGCTTTCCTAACCTTTGCGGGTGGCTGGGATGTAATAAACCCTGGCGGGCCGGGGCTCAGCTTCTGCTGGCCGAGGCCACCGGCTCCCGCCCCGCCCGCCCCTGGGCTCCAGCCCTGCGCCCCCCCCACCCCCGCCCCCCACCCCGGGCAGCGACGGCCGCGCGGGAATGAAATCAGCGCCTCCTGGCAGCTGACGGCTGAGCATCCAGGGTTCTTGCGGGCGGGGGAGGGGGAGGGGAGGCCGCCCTTTATCCTCTCTGAAGAGTCCCGCGGGTGGCGGGGGGAGGGGGCGAGCTGCAGGGGGAGACGCGCAACCCCGCGGCGTCCCGGTAGAGAAAGCCTGCGTCGTGGAAGCGGCGACCCCAGACGTGGGAGAGGCGTGACGGGGGGCGGGGGCGCAGGATGGGCAAGGTCGCTGGTTTGACCGGGGGGTGTGGGGGGGAGGTGGGGTGGCAGTGGGAGGAGAGGACCCTGGCCAAAGCTAAGCCGCCTTTAAAAGAGGCCCGTGGGCCCCTGTTTGAGAAGACGCCAAAGAATTTGTGAAGCGAAGAGGACCATTTGTGCTCCCAAGTCAGCTCACAAAGTCCTCTTTCCCCACGAGCAGACTTGCTGTGTAACAAAGTCTCCCAGGCTAGTTTAATAGGAGAATAAAGGCTACCATAACCCGCCCCCCCAAACACACACCGCGCCTCTGCTCTCACCCCAAGAAGAGCGCAGGCTTCGGCCCAGTAGAACTTTGGCGCCCCACCGTGGCACCAGCTTGCAACTACTCTTGATTCTACTATCTAACCCTTTCCAACTTTGGACTTTCACACTGCAATGTGCTTCCCACTTCTCTGGCCCTACAATCCCTCTAGAAAGTGACTCATACAAAGGTTTCTAAATGTCCAATCTCGGTTACTAAGTACAGGTTTGGAGTCTGACTGGAGAGGACAGTGCATTTTATACCAAACGTTCCCCCAGCAAAGTCAAGATGGAAAGGATTGCGCGCCAATATTTAGTTCCTACAAGTGTAGCTGTAATAACCAGATACTCCATGCGTCAGAGAAGCCTCAGCTTCTCATAACAATCAAGATGAGAGTACCAAGTTGGAAGTCACAGCTGATAGCGAGACGACCTAGTTTAGCAGTCAAGATTTGACCTCTGATGTATTTTTATGCAGTATTCTTGTTTGGTTTTGGAGTTCAAATGCGACTTTATTCGAGGGGGTAACTTGAACACAGACACATTTGTTGAAGAATTTTCCAAACCATGGGAAATATCTCCACTTCCTAAATTCATATTAGAATCCATTTCTTCTCACTTCATGCGTGAAGCTACTAGCAGTTACTTCTTGCGGAATCTAGTGAATTAGCACCTCTCCCACACTGCGTGCCATTTTCACCGCCAGTCTGTCTTCTTCCTCTGCTTTTACTCCAGGTCATGTGACAAAGAGTGACCAGGCATAGCCAGGACCTGCAGGCACCTGCAGGTTATTGAATTGGCTTGACATAGAGCACCCAAGTTTGTGTCCCCTCTCCAGTCAGCAAACATACGGGGAAATTCAGTGGTATTTACAAATCGGTTTCTTCACGTGCAGACTGTGCATACCACTTCTTCAAATTTTTCAATAACATTTACATAACATGGAAGCACTAACTAAACCGGAATAAATAAAGTGGAAGTCTGCTCTGCAGAGTAGTCTTTGCAAACGCAGGTGGAGGTCTCTGCTCTGAGTGTCCAGCAAGAAATCCTATTCATCTAAAAATAAAGGTGCATCCTTGTGTCTACTGGCGTGGGGGAAGGAAATGTAGAGGCACACATCTCAACTGCTTTATCCAGGGATAAAGTCTGACTAGTTGGGCCTGCAATTCACCGGACTGGTTGCATGGACAATGCCCAGGCCTGAGGTTGTAGTTCCACCATTATGAGAAACATACACCAGTAATTTTGGCAACTCTTATAGCTTGGTACTCTGAAAACCATTCCAACGATTCCAGTTTTTTTTTTTTTTTTTTTTTTTTTTTTTTTTCACCATCCAACTTCTTGACGTCTACAGCATCCTTCTCTGGGTACCTTTTATTGGAGCCTGAATCAGTCAGTGGCAAAGAGAACGATGGGTTCATACACTCAAAAATAATCCAATACAAGTCCTTCACTGACAGCAGCAACCATGCCAGCCGTTGGCGACGATGCTGGTGGGTCATATCCTGTTCTCTAGGTTTGGAAATACCCAGGATTTGGATCAGATGGGAGCACTTATCACATTGAGTTCCAGAAATGACACCATAGGGGTTGGTGGCCCCATTCCATTCAGGAACTCTGTCCCCCTCCCCAGGGACCCTTGTGTAGAGCAAAAAGGGAAGTGTCAGTGGTCACGTGGCAAGAGAGAAAATGATGCTGGAAGTTCTCTCCTAGCAGCAGAATTTCCAGTTTCTCTATCCTGGAAGTCAGGTGGCCTCTGTGCAGGCTGTGAGTGACCCAGAGAGGTCTGTTCAAGATCCATGCAGGTGCTGCCTCCATGAGTGAATGAAAGGGTTCCCTCCTGCCTGAGGTTTGGCAGGTCCTGGATCCTTCACATTCATGTGCTAGGTTTGCTGTGCCAGATAGAGATTCTTCTCTGCTGATGTGGAAAGCCAAATCAGAGAACCAAGCCCCCGCCCCCACCCAACCCCGCTAGCTTGCAAGCAAGGAGCAGCTGGAACTCCTAGTCGCCACCATCCAGCACTCTGAGGAGCGCCAAACCACTTGGATGAGACAGAGAAGCAGCCCCAGTAGGAAGAGATCCATGCGCTCATGCACCTCAGCCAGTGTTCTGCAGTCCTCTCTCACTAAATGAGGGGGGCGAAGGGGGAGGGGTAGCTGCAGTGCCTAAGGCCTCCAAAGCAATGCATCTTCTGGGCATGAGGGTAGTATAGACAGGAAGCAGAAATTCTAGAAGTATATAAGACCAACACAATCTAAAGTCTTCTCACTAGGGACACTTTGTATGGGAAAGACAAGATCACCAGTCCCAAGGAGAGCAGCACTTACCAGCCAAATGGAGACACTTACCTTACAAGAGGGTGTGGCACCAAGACATGGATGACACAGGTGCCCATGCATCCCTTAAAGGACAGCTTGTGATTCTTGGAGTAATCAAAGCTAGAAGGGGGGTAATGGTAAACACGGTTTAAACAAGCACACAAAAAAACGGGAAAGAATGACTTGGCAGAGAGACATTGAGTGTGCCTCAGAGACGCGAGGCAGCAGGCAGAGAGTACTGTGTGCCACTTAGAACCACAGGCCAGGGACAGCCCTCTGAGGCTGCCAGGGGAGAGTGCCTATGGCGAACTGCTGGAGGGCTTAAGGAAGTTTTAATTAGATTTAAAAGACAATTAAGAGTCATTGCAGAGGGGGGATTCAGTGAAAACAATGCTTTGGGGAGAAAACGAGCTGGCACAGTGCAGGCAAGACAGGTTGTTGTGGGTTGTAAAAGTGACAGAGACCAGATTAGCTAGGAAGGGTAGGCAGAGAAACACTGGAAGCTGTGTGGCCAGCCAAGAGAGGCTGATGGAAGGTGGTAGGTGAGTAACAGTGATGTTACAAGAGACGTGGGAGCTCTTGTAACCAGGAAAGCTGAATGGAGAGCCTGTGACCTTAATTTAGATGAATCCCTCCCTCCCTCCTTTCCTCTCCTTATTCTATCTTCTCCACACTCTCGACATTAAGACATGGTTTCAGTAACACTTATCCCTTGAAACCACTCAAAGTCTGAAGCTAATCAAAATAAAATTTCAATTCAAGGATATTTTGTTACATACCTACTATGCTGCCTGCAGTCCTAATCGGTGTCTCTGCCTAAGAAAGTCTAAAAGAAAAGAAAAATGAATGTTACTGGAAGCCATAAGATTTTCACTTTGGAATATATATATTCATATATATATATATATATGTATATATATATATATATATATTCTCCTGAAAAGGCTGCAGTCAGTCTCCTAGTGACTTCATAGGAATTAGCTCGACATTGATCTCTTTTGTTTCGCACATCTCCTGTCCTATTTGTTTCAATTGCTTTTATTAAAGAGTCACCTGGGCACAATCCTGCACTCCCAGATCCTTGGGAGGCCAAGGAGGGAAGATGAGACCAAGAGGTGAGACCAGCCTGGACAACATAAAGAGATTCCATTCCTACCTCCCACATCTTGAAAGCATAACAAACTATTTTGAAATAAATTTAAATATACCTGAAAGTTTTCCTTTAAAATCATGTCCAACAAACTCTAAAGCTATAAGGATTAGATTCTAAAGTGCATTTGTATTTACTTACTACTATTTTCAATTAAAGCACAGAGACTCCCCTGCAAGATTTTCTACTTCTTGAAAAGAATGGTCTACTGGATTGTTTTGAGTTAGGAAAAGGAAAGAAATTCAACAGAGGTTAGCTGAATATAAGTGTACCAATAGGCTCTTGACTATGAATTAAGGTAAATAATGCTGCCTGATTTTAAACGCAGTGAGAAAAGTTGAAAATTTTTCCTCTAAAATGATGAATAAGATAAGGATGTCCACTCAGCATAATAAAAGTAACTTCTAACTTAGAACAATTAGGCAAAAGAAAAAGAAAGCCATTCAAATTAAGAATGAAGAAACTAACTCATCCATACATAATAACATAGTCTTATAAATAAAAACCCTAGACTCCACTCAAAAGCTATTAGAGCTATAAACTCTATCAGTAAAGTTGCAAGATATAAAATTAATAATACAAAACGAAGTCACATTTCTATACACTAAGAACAAATGATCAAAGGATAAGTGAAATTAAGACGATTCCAAGCCTAGTAGTGGTGGTGGCATGCTCACCTTTAATCTCAGCACTTGGGAGGCAGAGGCAGGCCGATCTCTGTGAGTTTGAGGCCAGCCTGGTCTACAGAGTGAGTTTCAGCACAGCCAGAGCTACACAGAGAAACCGTCTTGAAAACCCAGAAAGGAAAAGAAAACAAAGAAACAACTCCACTCGCATATGCATAAAACATTTAGGTGTTAGGAATAAATTAACTGAGTAGGTGGAAGATCTAACTGAAAGTTTGTATCACTGGTTTTCCAAAATGGAAAAATCACAAGTAAGTAGAAATATAACCCACATTCATATACTAGACAAGCTGCCATAGTGAAGCACACACATTGTGCAAAAAAAAAAATCTACAAATTATGTAGCTTCCATAGGAATTCCATTGACAGTTTTTAACAGAAAAAAATCAATTGGAACTATAAAAGTTCTCAAAGAGCCAAGGCAATTTCAGGAAAAAAAAACTTCAAGTATTATCTTACCTGGTTTCAAAATAAGATCCAAAACTGTGGTATTCAAGGTAGGATAACACTGGCATAAAAACAGGTGTGTAGACTAATAAGATCAGGAACCTTAGAATAAACCCACTTATAACCAATTAATCTTTCACAAAATTGTCAAAAAGAACATCTCCAATAAATGATGCTTGTAAAATTGGATATCCACAAGCACAAGAATGAAATTGAATCCTTGTCTTTCTCTATACATAAAGAGGCACATAGAATTGACTCATACTTTATTTTGGAGAAGGACAGGTAACACAAAGCTTCACGCATGGTAGGTATGGGCTCTGCTGCTGAACTACACTCCAAGCCTGGACAAAAGATTTAAACATAAGATCTGAACCTGTTAAAACTACTAAAAGAAAACAGAAACAGAGGGAGCAAACCTCCTGATGCTTTTCTTGATGATTTTTAAAGACACAAACTCAAAAGCAGTCAGCAAAGGCAGAATTAGACAAATGGCATCGCATGGAAGGAAAAAGCCCTTCACCACAGAAGGAAGAATTCTTTTGTTGAGAAGACAGTCTTCTGAATAAGAGGACATTTTATAAAACACAAATCCAGTAAGGGCTTAAGATTTAAAATATATAAGAAACTCAGCCAGTAATAAGTAAATAGATAGCTTGATATTAAAAATAAATGGGCAAAGGACCCAAATAAACGAAAATATGCTGACTCCCTGAATGTGGGTGCCAGCAAGGAGCACTGAACAGTCTATGGGGCCCCTGGCAATAGAACCAGTCTTTATCCCTAGTGCACAAACGAACTTGGGGAGTCCATTCCCTATGGAGGGATACTCTCTCTCTCTCTCTCTCTCTCTCTCTCTCTCTCTCTCTCTCTCTCTCTCTCTCTCTCTCTCTCTCTCTCTCTCTGTCTGTCTGTCTGTCTGTCTGTCTCTCTCTCTCTGTCTGTCTCTCTCTCTCTCTCTGTCTGTCTCTCTCTCTCTCTCTCTCTCTCTCTCTCTCTTTCCTTATTTTATATCTAAAACTCAGGTCCCTCTCCCTTCCATCTTTGAATGCACTCCCCACGCCCACCCCCACCCCCCAACCCCCTCTCATTCACCATCCACTCCCCATGGAGGGTGAGACCTTCCAGGAGGGATCATCAAAATCTGTCAAAGTTTTTTGGGGTAGGGTCTAGGCCCTCCCTAGAGGGATACTCTTTCAGTCTAGATACATGGGGGACAGCCCAGAACAGGGACAACACCAATAGACATACTAATAGGAAAGGAAGACACCTTATAGGAACTCAATCTTACACAAAGAAACACAGCAGGAGACCTCATCTTTTCCAGGTAAGAGTATCAAACTCATCCAGCATCAGGAGGTTAGTCCTTAAATCACATACATGCAAATATCTTCACACGCACTGAACAGGTTGTATTTATACAGGTAGGAATATATATATATGATATATATATATATATATATTATATATGTGTGTGTGTATACATACATACGTGTGTGTGTGTGTGTGTGTGTGTCAACAATTAGAGAAATGGGGGCCATGAGTTTAATAAAAAGCAAGAGAAGAAAGAGTAGCATGGGGAGGTTGGAAGTGAGAACAATTAATTATATATCATAATGGCCTAAATAAGGAGATAATTTTTTATAAAGTTAGAAATAAAAGCAGTATTACAAGATAATACCACTTAAAGAGGCAATGTTTTGAAAGTAAAGAAGTTTTATTTGTTAATGGGCTTCATGTAGCATATATTTGAATGACATCTTAATCAGGTAATAAACATAAAATCTTATGTGATCCTGCTGCATTTTAATTTAAAAGATGATTAAACACAATTATGAAAATGCTTGCATACCCAGCACACAGTTGACATTTTATTCCTAGTTGTGACTTCCAGTTACCTTTTCTTCTTTCCCACCAAAGATAACCTGCTGGATGTTTTATTTACAATTCTACACCTCTCATAATTTTACACATATATTTATATCTGTATTCACAAGAGTTTTTCATATTTTAAAACTGCCTAAACAGTATAACACTTTTAAAAGAAGAACATTTCATTAAAAAAAAAAAGTACTCAATTGCAAAAGACAGACACTATCTACTGTCATACTTTTCAGACTCACATAATGCACTATTTTGCTTCACAGGTCTGCATATGTTTTCAAAGCCAGTTATTTACTCAAAAGTAAAATGCTCCAGAGTAAAACAAAAGGGATAGCAATATTATAAACAAACAAAAAAATAGGCAGAGCGATATTCATGTTTTGCCTTTTTCTTTACCATGCTGTGGGTTGAATATAGGGTCTCACACTTGATAGGCAAGTGTTCTACCACCAAGCTACACTCTCCCAGAGCAAAGCCTGTAATGTGCAATTTAATCAAATCAATTGTATAAAAGCCAACGAAAATAGCATTTGTCTTAGTTACTTTTCTATTGCTGTTATGAAATACCATGACAAAAGCAACTCAAAAAAGAAAGTGTTTAATTGGGTTAGTGATGGGAATGTCTTTCTGTATGTATGTTTCTCTTATTGGTTGATGAATAAAAACACTGTTTGGCCAATAGAGGCAAGAAAATAGGTGGGACTAGGAGACGAGGACAATTCTGGGAAAGGTAGGCAGAGAGGCACTGTAGTAGACAGCATAAGCCCAGAAAGGAGTAACAGGTCCTGACCTTCTCGGGTAAACCAAGACCATGTGGAAATACATAGATTTATAGATCTGGGTTAATAATTAGAGAGCTAGCCAGTAAGGAGCACTAGTACTTAGCCAACAATTTAATTATTAATATATGTCTCTGTGTGTTCATTTGGGGATGAAGCAGTGGTGGGATCTGGCAGGACAAGAAAACCCCCGCAACAGGTTAGAGTCCATAATGTAATGGAGGTAAGTTCTCTGGTAGAATGGTTTTAAAAATTATTTTTAACTCTTTTTAATTTTTGAGATTATAATTATATTTCTGGCTTGCTTTTCCTTCCTCCAAGTTCCTCCCTACTTATTCCAATTCATGGCCCACCTTTGTTTTTTTTTCAGTAGTTGCTATTAATTTTGTGGGTTTTTTTAAAATTTATTTTTAGGTTTATTTACTTTTGTTTTATATGTTTCAGTGCTTTGCCCGCACATGTGGCAGGCACCTGGTGTCTATGGAGGCCAGAAGAAGTCATCAGACACCCTGGAACTGATATTATGAATAACTGGGAACTGCCATGTGGGTGCTGGGAATTAAATCTGGATTCTGTGGAAGAGCAACAAGTGCTTTTAATTGCTCAGTCATCTCTCTAGCTTTGGTGGTGTGCTCCAATAATTGTCCCATCGGAAATACTTACTGATAAAAATACTTCTGTTTTCACTTTGAGCATCAAAAGATTTGTAATTGCACACATTATAAATATCAAGGGAATATGAAAATTAAAGCTGTACTCCTTTACTTTGTCTATTATAAATAATTCCAGCGGTGTGACAGGCTGCTTCCAAAGGTTTTACCAGTAAGGGCTCCACCCACATGCTTCCTGTCATATGGTTTTCTCTCATCTTTAAGTGTTAGGGTTATTCCCACCAGCAGCTTGAACTCTAAGAGATCTCAAAACTTCTTTTCTTACTATTGGAAACACCAAGGAGAGCGAGATCTGAGGTGTCCCAGGTGACAACTCAGCTTCACCAAAGGTCACCAGCATATAAGAACCACATGAACAGGAACAGAATTTCCCAAATCCATGAACCTATGATAATAGTAAATCAACACTCTTTTAACGTGCACATTTGAGACAGATCCAAGGAAGCATTAAGTGTCTAAAAGCAAGGAATGAGTGAGTCTGTCTCTCAGACTGCGAATATTTGCACCACAGGCAAAGTCATCAGAAAATGTTTGCTATAGGTAGCGATATCTTTCCTGAGAACCTTTAACAGTGGCCACACCTTTTGAGCTTTGTTTCTGGTGCAGATGTAACCAGTTAAAGGGGAGATTAGGGGGACAAGAGTCCCTTGGGTCATAAAGAGCACGGAAGAGCTGTGTCTGCACCCTTTGAACAGGGAAGCTGACAGGTACTCGCTGTTACCTGTGTAAATCTATCCCCAATAAAACACCATTTATCGTTTGTACTGGGTCTGATGAATTCATAATTTGCACACCTTCATACATAAAGGAATTTCCTTTTTTTTTTTAAACCAAAACTTATCATATTAAAACTCATTATATAAAGGTACCTGACTCAGGCCACCGAGGTGCATCAAATGTGAATGACTTTGCATTGAAGGAAGTTTTCCAAACACCAAATGTTTGACATGTATTACCAAATGTCTGATAAATCTTGATGTACTCTGATTATGAAAACTAATCGTAAGTCCCAAAAGAGTTTATAATCCAGAAATACATATACTAGACTATTACCAGAAAAACTTAGATAGAGGGGTATTATGTGTTGGCTAATTTGATTAATGTTCTTAGTTGGAGGAGGATTTGAATAAAGCAAGAGTAGCGTATGAAAATGATGTAGCAGTATGTGATAAAATAATAAAGGCAGGAGGAGGTGGGACAGCACTTCATGCACCATTGGGAAAGACACCAGGAACATGCCCATTATAAGAAGCAAGATCAGGGAACAGTGGGAATAACAATACAGGAGCCCTGGCAAAATCAGCACATAAAAAGTAGAACCAGGAGAATCTACATTTTAAAGACAACCTGGCCTCTATAAAAGGAACTTGTCTCAAACACGTATTAGACTATTAGAATTTGCAAGCAGTTGTAACCAAATCCAATTGGCTTCTCAGAGTAAAGCAATTCATTAGATTGCAAAATAAGTAAATTTTGTTTTGTGGAACTCAGAGCTTCATGTGTGCAAAGCAGACAGTCTGTTACCTGATCTGTATCCTCGGTCCAGGGGACAATGAAAGTGACCGAGTCTGATGCTCTTCATCTCCTGGCAGGTGAATTCACTCTGGTGACCATGATGTTCAGCGCTTGGAGGCTCTTGCCAGGATTTAAATGATGACAGGTTGATTCAGAGAGGGAGGTGCCTTGGTATAGTGACAGATCTCATTATAAATGTAAGTCACCATGTGGTTGCTGGGAATTGAACTCAGGACGTTAAGAATAGCAGTCAGTGCTCTTAACCTCTGAGCTATCTCTCCAGTCCCATACTTACTCCACCTTAAAGTGATCATATCTGCACCTGAAACCATACCCAATGGGTGTGGCTACTTCTTCAGCCTCACTGGCAAGGCCAGATGCCACTACACCTTTACAAGCCAGTCAGGTCACAAGGGAATCCCTAAAACCCAGAGTCCAAAAAGTCATGTATCCTGAGAGTCTGACAGGAGTATTTTCCTGGAGAAAGTCAGACTGAATTAAAATGTGACTGAATGGGTAAAAATAAAATTAAAAAACAAAAGCTCTCTATAACTGATGAACTTTTATGCATACTAACGCATATAACTAAAAGAGACTTCTATATTGGCTTAGCAACTTAACAATCAAGTTGTACCTTTATGAACTATAGAAGCCAAGATTATCAGTATTCTCCTATTCTGTAAGTTTCTATTCCTTATTACAGAGGCAACAGACCTTCTTGTAAAGATTAGAACATTAAAAGATTTTATATAAAAGTGTACTTATTTGAAATTCTACAACATTCTTAATGAAAAAATATTATCTGCATAATTACATTAAATGACTTCTGGAACACATTACCACTAATGATGCTAATAGAGTTAGTCCAGATGCAAACTATAAAAACATCCATTATTTTTTGTCCTTGAAGGAACTTCAAAAATTACTTTGTTTCTTGTAGGAAGCCAACTAATAATTTTTTTCATTTTGTAAACTGCTCTATAGAGCTTCAATATCTCACAAAAGTTTCAGAAATGTCTCTGAAAATACACCTTATCATCCTGTGCTTTTTCCTTGTGACACAGTTTTAAATATGGTTGATTTAATGAATTATGATAGCCAAGACACATGTGATCTTTTATTTTTCTTCACTGCTAGGGTCCACTCTACAGATATCAGGAGGCACCCTGAACAACAAAAACATTTTTTAAAAGAAATAATATTTTCTTCGTATTAGATAAAAATGAAAATAGGACGTATTGCATGATGGTGATACATTACCATATGGAATTAAAATAACTACAGTGATAAAATATTTATTTCAAGTATTCTGGGTCTCAAGTTAATAATAAAAATCCCTACAAAAGGGATGTTTATTGGAAAATAATTGTATGCCAGACAGGAACAAGTTCATAGAAAACTTTGTTTTAAATGGGATTAACATTCAAATCCAGTCCTGCATGGTGATACATGACTGTGGTGCCAGCTACTCAGGAGGTGGAAAAAGGAGAAAGTGATGGCTACATGTCAATGATAAGAAATGTGGAATGCAGACTCCTGCTACCATTTCCTGGTTCAATAACATACACATTATACATGCTTTGAAAGACTTTGAACATTTTTATTTTCCAGGGTATCGTTTGTAGTCACAGGCTTTTTTGTGGATTTCTGTAGAAAGAACCAGAGCCAGCAAGATGGTCCCCAGAGAACAAGTTTGCAAAAGTCATCCTCTGAACTTCACACACACAATCATATGGATGGCAAAAAAAAAAAAGTAAAAATAGGCCAGGCCTAGGTGGAGTATATCTTTAATCCTAGCACTTGGGGGGCAGAGGCAGGAGGATCTCTGTGAGTTCAAGGCCAGCCTGGTCTACAGAGCTAGTTCCAGGACAGGCTCCAAAGCAATACAGAGAAACCCTGTCCTACTGGGCCTACTGCTCCACTGCTCTGGTTGAGCATAGGGCAAAAGTATGGGCCCAACAACCTCTCCAACTCCATGGAGCCTCCCAGGTCTGAGTACTGAGCACAATAGACTCACCTGTTCACTCAGGACCATACTGAAGCCACACTCATCTGATCTTTGAACCCCATTCCTGGTCCTCTGCTGGAGGAAGGACCTCCTAGAGAGCTTGGACCATCCAGAGTTACAGACATCAAACTCCTGACACACCTATGCCCACCGGGAAAGTAGGGTAGAGAAAGACTCCACTTTCACCCACTGGAAGAAGCAATGGGAAGACAGTAATACAAGAAAACTCCTAACAATAGACAGACAAGAATGACACCCCAGAATCTAGAGACTCTACACCAAATAGACCTGAACACATCAAAGATGATGAAGCAGAAGAGAACGACTTAAAAAAAATCTTCATAAAAATGAAAGAGGCCCTCAAAGATGATATGAGAAAATCCCTTAAAGAAATGGAAGAAGAAACAAAAAATCGAAAGAAATGAAAAAAAAAAATCTCTTAAGGTAAGTAAAGAAAACAAAGAAAAATCAACCAAACAGATGAAGAGAACAATTCAAAAAGTTCAAGACTTGAAAACTGAAATAGAAACAAAGAAAACACAAACTGAGGGAATGCTGGAAATAGAAAAACTGGGCAAATGATCAGGAACTTCAAATGCAAGCATAAACAACAGAATAGAAGAGATTGAAGAGAGACTCTCAGGTGCTAAAAATAAGCTGGAGGAAATAGATTCATCAACCAGAGAAAATCTTAAATTCAACAAATCCTTAACACAAAACATTCAGGAAATGTGAGACACTGTGAAAAGGCCAAACCTAAGAAAAATAGGCATAGAAGAAGGCGAAGAAGCCCAGGTCAAAGGTGCAGAAAATATAATCAACAAAATCATCGAGGAAAACTTTCCCTATCTGAAGAAGGACATGCGCATGAAAGTACAAGAAGCATACAGAACACCAAATAGACTGGACCAAAGGAAAAATACCCCTCAATTGATAATAATCAAAACACCTAACATACAGAATAAAGAAAGAATATTAAGAGCAGCAAAGGAAAAAGGCCAGGTAACAAAAATTATGCCTGATTTCTCCAAGGAAAATCTCAAGGCCAGAAGGTCCTAGATAGATGTTCTACAAGTACTAAGAGTCCACGGATGCCAGCCCAGCTACTATACCCAGCAAAACTCTCAATCATTATAGACAGAGAAAACAAGATATTCAATGACAAAGATAGATTTTCACACTATGTATCTACAAATCCTGCCCTACAGAAAGTTCTGGAAGGAAAATGCCAACCCAAAGAAGATAACTATGTTCACAAAGACATAGGCAATAGATAACCCCACTTCACCAGAACCCAAGGGTAAAGCAGGGCAAATATATTCACAATACCACAGCCAACAACAAATTTAAAATAAATAAGAATTAACAATCAATGGTCCTTACTTTTCGCAACATTAATGGTCTTAACTTGCCTATAAAAAGACACAGGCTAACAGAATGGATACGAAGACATAATTCATCCTTCTGCTGCAACAAGAAACACATCTAAGCTTCAAAGGCAGACATTACCTCAGGGTAAAGGGTTGGGAAAATAACTTCCAATAAAATGAACCCAAGAAGCAAGCAGGTGTAGCTATCCTAATATCTAACAAGTTAGACTTCAAACCAAAATCAATCAAAAGAGATGAAGACGGTCATTTCATATTCATCCCAGGAGAAGTCCATCAGCACAAAGTCTCAATTCTGAACATCTATGCCCCAAATGCAAAGGCACCCACATTCATAAAAGAAACGCTACTAAAACTCAAAGCTCACATAAAACCTCACACACTCATAGTGGGAGACTTCAACACCCCACTCTCACCACTAGACAGGACCACCAGACAGAAACTAAACAAAGAGACAAAACAACTAACAGAAGATATTATCCAACTGGGTTTAACAAACATCTATAGAACATTCCTATCCAAACACAAAAGAATATAACTCTTCTCAGCTCCACATGGAATCTTCTCTAAAATCAACCACATACTAGGCAACATAAAAAAACCTCAACAGATACAAAAATTAAAAAAACAAAAGGAATAGTCCCCTGTATCTTTATCAGACCACCATGCTTTAAAGTTGGAATTCAACAACACAAATTGCAAAACCCTACAAACTTATAGAAACTGAACAATGCACAATTGCACCAAAGAAAGAAATTAAAGACTTCCTAAAATTCAGTGAGAATGAAGAGACAACATACCAGAACTTATGGGACACTTTGAAATCAGTGCTAAGAGGAAAGTTCATTGAATTAAGTACCCATATGAAGAAAAAGGAGAATAGTTACATTAGAGAATTAACAGTACAACTGAAAGCCCTAGAACAAAAAGAAGCAAACTCACCCAGGAGGAGTAGATGCCACGAAATAATCATTTTGAAGGCAGAAATCAATAAAGTAGAAACCAGGAAAACAATACAAAAAGAAAAAAATTAATGCAACAAAGAGTTGGTTTTTCAAGAAAATCAACAAGTTACACAAACCTTTACTCAAACTAACCAAAAAGCAGAGAGAGAACATGCAAATTAACAAAATCAGAAACAAAAAGAGGGACATAACAATGGACACTGAGGAAATTTTCAGGTCATACTTTGAAAACCTGTACTTCACAAAATTTAAAAATTCAAAGGAAATGGAAAAATTTCTGATAACTATCACTTACCAAAATTAAATCAAGAACAGACAAACAACTTAAATAGATCTATAACTCCCAATGAAATAGAAGCATTCCTTGAAAGCCTTCCAACCGAATAAAGCTCAGGGTCAGATGGCTTCAGTGCAGAATTCTACCAGAAATTCAAAGAAGAGCTAATACCAATACTCCTCAAATTGTTCCACACAATAGAAACAGAAGGTTCATTACCAAACTCTTCTTATGAGGCCACAATCACCTTGGAACCCAAGTCACACAAACACATAACTAAGAACCAGAACTACAGGCCAATATCCCTCATGGACGCTGATGCTAAAATACTCAATAAAATACTGGGAAATTGAATCCAAGAACACATCAGAAAAATCATCCACCATGACCAAGTAGGCTTCATCCCTTAGTTTTAGGGATGGTTGAACATACAAAAATCTATCAATGTGATCCACCATATAAACAAACTGAAAAAGAAAAAACCCATGATCATCTCCCTAGATGCTGAAAAAGCCTTTAACAAAATTCAATACCCGTTCATGATAAAGGGCTTGGAGAGATCAGGGATAACAGGAACATACCTAAACATAGTAAGAGCAATATACAGTAAACCAACAGCCAACATCAAACTGAATGGAGAGAAGCTTAAGGCAATTCCTCTAAAATCAAGAACAAGACAAGGCTGTCCTCTCTCTCCATATCTCTTCAATATTTTACTTGAAGTTCTAGCTAAAGCAGTAAGACAACAAAGGGAGATTCAGGGGATACAAATTGGAAAGGAAGAAGTCAAACTGTCACTATTTGCAGATGATATGATAGTTTACATAAGCGACCCAATAAATTCTACCAGGGAACTCCTACAGCTGATAAACACCCTCAGCAAACTAGCAGGATACAAGATAAACTCAAAAAAAATTAGTAGCCCTACTATATACAGATTACAAAGGGGCTGAGAAAGAAATCAGAGAAACATCATCCTTTACTATAGCCACACACAACATAATATATATTGGGGTAACACTTACCAAACAAGTGAAAGACCTATATAGCAATAACTTTGTGCCTTTAAAGAAAGAAATTAAAGAAGATACCAGAAAACAGAAAGATCTCCCATGCTCTTGGATCGGTAGGATAAACATAGTAGAAATGGCAATCTTGCCAAAAACAATCTACAGATACAATGCAATCCCCATCAAAATCCCAGCACAATTCTTCACTGACCTTGAAAGGATAATGCTCAACTTTATATGGAAAAACAAAAACCAAGGATAGCCAAAACAACCCTGTACAATAAAGGAACCTCAGGAGGCATCACCATCCCTGACCTTAAGCTCTACTATAGAACTATAGCCCTGGAAACCAGCTTGGTATTGGCACAAAGGTAGACAGGTAGACCAATGGAATCAAACTGAAACCTCTGATATTAATCCACACACATATGAACACCTGATTCTTTACAAAACAGCTAAAAGTGTACAATGGGAGGAGGAAAGCATCTTCAACACATGGTGCTGGCATAACTGCATGATGGTGTGTAGAAGACTGCAGATAGACTCATGTCTATCGCCATGCACAAAACTCAAGTTCAAATGGATCAAAGACCTCAACACAAACCCAGCCACACTGAACCTCTTAGAAGAGAAAGTGGGAGGTACCCTTGAACAAATTGGTACAGGAGACTGCTTCCTGAACATAATACTAATAGCATAGACACTGACATTGACAATTAATAAATGAGACCTCCTCAAACTGAGAAGCCTCTGTAAGGCAAAGGACACAGTTGACAAGACCAAAAGGAAGCCCACAGACTGGAAAAAGATCTTCACCAACCCTTCATCTGACAGAGGGCTGATCTCCAAAATATACAAAGAACTCAAGAAGCTAGTCACTAAACCACCAAATAACTCTATTTAAAAATTTGGTACAGAACTGAAGAGAGAATTCTCAATAGAGGAAATCAAAAAGGCTGAAAGACACTTAAGAACATGTTTACATCCTTAGCAATCAGGGAAATACAAATCAAAACAAGTCTGAGATACCATCTTACTCCTGCCAGAATGGCTAAAATCACAAACACCAATGACAACTTATGCTGGAGAGGATGTGGAGAAAGGGGAACACTCCTGCACTGCTGGTGAAAGTACAAACTTGTACAGCCATTTTGGAGATCAGTTTGGTGGTTCCTCAGGAAAATGGGGATCAGTCTACCACAGGACCCAGCAATTCCACTCTTAGGCATATACCCAAATGATCCACATTCATGCAACAATGTTCATACCAGCATTATTTGTAATAGCAAGAACCTGGAAGCAATCTAGAAAAATGGATAAAGAAGATGTGGCATGTTTACATAATGGAATACTACTCAACAGAAAAAAAAAATAACAATGTAATCTTAAAATTCCCAGGCAAATGGATGAAAATTCAAGAACCCATCCTGAGTGAGGTAACCCCGTCACAAAAACAGGAACATGGTATGTACTCACTCTGATGTAGATTTTAGACATAGAGTAAAACATCACCAGTCTATAATTCACACTGCCAGAAAAACTATGATACAAGGAGGAACCTAAGAGATTCATACAAGGTCCCTCACAGAAGGGGAAAGGAACAAGATCTCCTGAGCATGTTGGGAGTGAGGGGGCAGTGAGTGGAGAGTAAGCTAGGAGAAAGATAAGGTGAGGGGAGCATGTGATGGGTCTAGAAAGATTGAGTCAGGGGAGAAATAGACAATAGCAAAGAGAGCATAAAAGAGGGAGCCATTATAGGTTTGAAGAGAAAACTGACTCTAGAGAAATGTCCGGAGACCTACAGAGATGTCCCCAACTAACAATCTGAGCAGCAGTGGAAAGGCTACCGTAAATGTCCTTCCCTGATAATGAGATTTTTGACTAACCTATCTACCATCATAGAGCCCCCCTTTGTAGGTGATAGAAACAGAATCAGACACCCACAGCTAAACACTGAATCAAACTGGAATCCAGATGCAGAGAGGAAGAAGTGATAAGAAAATGGGGACAAGCCCAGGCTACAGGCACAGCTGACCTGAACATGGGGGAGCTAATGGACCCCCAGACTGACAGCTGGGAAACCAGCATTGGACCAACTCAGATCCCCTGAATATGGGTCTCAGTTAGAAGGCCTGGGCAGTCTAAGGGACCTCTGACAGTGGAACCAGGATGTATTCCTGATGCATGAAAGGACTTTGGGAGCACATTCCCCATGGAGGGATACTCCCTTAGCCTAGAGGCAGTAGGCAGGAGGGAGGGCCTAGTCCCTACTCCAAATGACTTGTCAGATTTTGTTGATCCCTTCTGGAAGGCATCACCCTCCCCATGGAGTCAGGGGTGGGGGTGGGGATGGGATGGGAGGAAGACATGGGAGGGAGGAATGGAAGATGGGAGAGGGAACTGGGATCGATATGTGAAAGAAATCAAATAAATAAATAAATAAATAAATAAATAAATAAAGGAAATAGAGAATGTCAATGAGAGAAATCAAGTTCAAAGGCAGTCTGTTGGAGAAAAGCACTGTTGCTGGTCTTCTGTCCTCTAGGGGTTTTCAAATGATTGAATGAGACCAGATCACATTTTGCAAAGCATTGCTTTATTTAAAAAGAAAATCAATTCTGAGTCTTGCTATGTTGCCCAGCCTGGTAGACAACTTCTGGCTGTAGTGGTCCTGCACCATCCACCTCCAGAGGAGGTGAGATTCCATGTACGTGTCTTCAAGCAGTGCTTTGACTTAAATGTTGACCTCATGAAACTTATCTCACAGAAGCATCCAGAACAGAATTGACTCAAAACACCTTCACATCCAGCAGTCTGGCCACATTGTCAAATAAAACCCACCATCACAAGGTCACCCACCCATTGTCACATTCCCTGAACAGTAATTAATAATATACTGCCACTCTCATTGCTACCCCTTGTTTCACCGACCTGTGAATCCTGACTGTAATTTCATATATTGGATGCTGACTCACAGCATGCATAGCCCCCTAGGGAATCATGCAACAGTTATACATACTCATACATGGTATTGTCATCCTGCTGGACCTGAGCCTTCAAAGAACCATGCTATATATTTTGAAGGGCTTCACTTGGCTTGAAGCTCACTCTGTAGACCAGACTGACTTTGATATTACAGAGATCCTGCCTCTTCCTCCCAAGTCCTGGGAATAAAGAGTACACCATGCCTGGCCCATTATATCATGGCACCCATGTCAGGAAAAGTAATGTATTAAGATGAGCAAATTCCATGGCTTTGACTCCATTTTCTATGAAGCCAGGTCCTCAGGGTATAAAAACACTACAGTAGTGGATAAGGTATTCTTTAACTACAGATGTTTGTTTGGCAGATTGTTTTGTTTTGTTTTTTGAAGCAATATTTATTATTATTATTATTATTATTTTACATGTAGGTCCCAGTTCCCTCTCCCTCCTTCCATCCCTTCCTCCCTCCCTCCCTCCTGCCTTTAGGTTAAGGGAGTATCCCTCTCTAGGGAATGTTCTCCAAAAATCTTTTTGTGCACAGAATACATCCTGGTTCCACTGTCAGAGGTCCCTTGGACTGCCCAGGCTTCTAACTGAGACCCATGTTCAGGGGGTCTGAGTCAGTCCCTTGCTGGGTTCCCAGCTATCAGTCTGGGGGCTTGTTAGCTCCTCCTTGTTCAGATCAGCTGTCTCTATGTGTTTCTGGTCTTGTCCTCTCTCTCTCTCTGCATCTGGATTCTAGTTCGACTCAGTGTTTAATTATGGTTGTTTGCTTCTGTTTCCAACAGGTATTAGATGAGGGATCCATGATGGTGGATAAGTTAGTTGTTGATCTCACTATCAGGGAAGTGCATTGAGAGAGAGAGAGAGAGAGAGAGAGAGAGAGAGAGAGAGAGAGAGAGAGAGAGAGAGAGAGAGAGACCATAAAAGAGGGAGCCATTATTGCTTTGAAGAGAAAACTGAAACTAAAGAAAGGTCTAGAGACCTACAAGACTGACTCCAACTAACAATTCGAGCAACCTTGGAAAGGCTACCATAAATGCACTTCCCTGATAGTATTTGGCAGATTGTTAACTTTCAGAGAGGGCAAATTCATATTCCAAAAGCCACCTCTTCCACTGATGCAAGTTCTCCAATGTGATCAACCAGCCACCCAGCATGGCAGCTGGTACCTTACATGATAAATGATGTCTACATGCTATAAAACGATATGAGTCAATTAGATATGGGAAGAGCTGACTTTTCTATATCCTGAAAATAGGAGATTCTACAAGATGGCCTAATTCAACTTTGAATGTATTATATATATCATCAGAATCTTCTGGGCTTGACTGTGCCTGGTGTTAATCTTAAGTTCTGTGGACAGGGGTCAATCCAAACAGAGCTGTTGTTCACCACAGTGGGCTGGCACACAGGGTACATTTAGGTAGTGGAGAAAGTAGCAAGTTGCTGACCAGAGATATGCAGGTCAGTGAGGTGAAATGACTACATAAGTGGCCTGCTTTAAAGTGGCTTACATCTCTTGTTACTGAAGAAAATTTGCACATTTCAAGACCCCCCTTTTCTTTCTTCAGTTAAAAAAAAACCCAAAAAACAAAAAACAACAAAAACAAACAAACAAACCCAGTGCTTTGGAAGCTGTCAAGGCTCAGTTGTAGTTCAGGTAGGTAGATTTATAAGACAAATAAAAGCCTCTGCCACTACAAAGGGTTTCAGGGGACACCAAGAAGCAAATTGCACTCTTTGTTACTTAATCAAGAAGATTCCAGGTTTTCAGATGAAATTCGGAATGCTGCCCATTTGTGTATCTTAGCTCAGATATATGGCCCAGAAGGGTAAACACCAGTTTAATGGGAATGTAAATCTGGTGTCTTACACTTGCAGAGCATTCATGGCAGGAGTTTCATGTCTCAATTAGGTAATTAAAACTTGTTGAAATGAAATATCAACTTTCAATTGCTGTAATTCAAAATAAAGTGGCATGTGTAATTAAAAATTTGACTAGGGAAAGATGGAAAGAATAAAGTTTGTAAACAGGATGATAAATCTAAAAGTAATAAAATGAATTTCAAAATGAATGGGAAACTAAGAGGAAATAAAGCTACCTTTGAAAATATTGCCCAATCTATAAAACGTGGCACACTATTCTGGAGATAGGCCAAGCTCTAGATAATTTCCAATATTTGTTCAGCAAATATTTATTGAGTATCTACTGTGGGCCAGGTAACTATTTCAAGTCTTGTCAATATAGCAATCTACAAAATAATCTTTGTGTTCACACAGTCTAAAAATATAGAGGAGTGGATACAGTGAATACATGATGTGTCAAATATTCTAAGCACAACAAATAAAATGGAGCAGCTTCTAAATTAAATATTAAATACTAGTGATTGCTAAAATAGAATAATGTCATTGCATTTTGCATGATCAATATAGTATAGGATTATCTGCACACACACATTTAAACTTCTGTTATTTTACATGCACGGGTGCTTTGTTGGCATTTATGTAAGTGCACCCATAATGGTGTCATCTTATCAGCAAAGACAAGACAAGGATATCAGATCTCTTGTACTAGAGCTACAGACAGTTGTGAGCCTCCATTTGCATGCTGGGAATTGAACCCAGGTCTTGTAGAAGAGCAACTGGTGCTCTTAACTGCTGAGTCATCTTACAGGCCCAGTGTCTCAGTAAGATTTTATTTCCATGCTAAAAGACCATGAGCTTCTTGAGGAAGAAAGCGTCTGCTTCATCTTACAGCTTGTGGTCTATCATCCGGGGAAGTAGGGTACAACTCAATGGAGGCAGGAACTAACGTCGAGACCATGGAAAAACACTGCTTATTGGCTTGCTCAGCCTTTCTTTTAGCACCCAGGACTGCCTTCCCGGGGTGGCTTGGCTCACAGTGATTGGGCCCTCCCACATCAATCATCAGTCAAGGAGGACATGCAACACAGGCTTGCCCACGGGCCAGTCTGGTCTGGGCATTTTCTCAATGGAGGTTTCTTCTTCCCAAATAACTCCAACTATGTCAAATTGATATAAAACTAGCCAACATTATGAAATTTCCTTATTCTAGAAATGAAAGTTCTCAAAGAACAGATAATGAAATCTCTTTTCAGTTGAGTGATCTTTGGACTTCAATTCAGAAGATGGTGTGTGTGTGTGTGTGTGTGTGTGTGTGTGTGTGTGTGTGTGTGTGTGTGTGTGTGTACAGAAAGCATGGAGGGACCAGAGGTCTGTGTAGGACATCTTCTTTAGTCACCCTCCATCTTAGGTCTTGAGACAGGGTCTCTCCTAAACCACAGGCTCATCCATTTGGCTAGACCACACGGACAGCAAGCTCCAGGGACCCTTCTGTCTCTACCTCTCCCAAACTGGAATTTCAGGTGTGTGTTCTTGTACTCCATTCAGACCTTATGTGTGCATAGCACAGTCTTTACTGACTGACCCTTTCCCCCTGCTTTCTAGTTCAGAAAAATATTTTTAAAAATTAACAGCACAGGCTAAAGTAGCCCCTTGCTATAGTATATCTTTTGCGTGAGAAATTAGCTTGATAGCAGTGGCTCTTTGAGCCAAACCAACAAGTTATATTAAATATCAGCAAGAGCTGCAGCAAAGAGGAACATATTTAAGAAACACTGCGGTTTAAACGAGTTTGAGAACTTGACCTTTCAGAGTTGAAGTCTAGCCTAGAAATGGCCCCTGGTGCCGCCCAGGAAGGTGACAGCCGCACTGCTTCCTGTTTCATCTGTGTTTACTGAAACAAGCTCCCCCTGCATCAGTGGCCCTGTCTTTCCCTCAGGGTGGACTGTTTCTTTTCAACTGTAAGCCAAACGAACAAATAAAACAAAAACAAAATCCTCTTCTACCCTTGTCTTAGTGAGTTTTATGTTGCTGTGATAAAACATGGTGACTGAGGAACCTATTTAAATATTTGTCTTGTTTTTAACTGCGTTGTGTATGTGTCTAGGCTGGTTTATGCTACGTGAATGCAAAAGGGGGTCAGATCCCCGGGAACTGGAGTTACAGGTGGTTGTAAGCAGCTTCCCATGGGTTCTGGGAACAGAACTGGGTCCTAGAAGAGTAGAAGGAACTCTTATCCATGGGACAGCTCTCCAGTGACAAAGATATAATTTATTTCTGGTATAGTGTATGAGTGGAAGGAACTTTCCAAATTGAGCAGTTCAGCAGGTATCATGGTACTAAGCTAGAGTAAGTGTGCAGGAACTATGAGTTAGAATGATAAGATTTATTTATTAATTTTTCATTTATTTTACATACTATCCACAGTCTCCCCTCCCTCCTCTTTTACCATTTCTTCTCCCCATCTCCATCTACCTCACCCAAACAACTCCAATGGGAAGATTTTACAGGTAGTCAAGATAAAGATTCTAGCTTCTATCCTGATTTTTTTTAAAATACAGAAATGTTATTATTTTACTACATCTTAAGGGACAGTTATGGTTTTGAAGACTAAGATGTAAGGAAGCTGAAGGAGAACCAAAGAGATTGGTTGGATGTATTAATTCAACTGTAGTTCTTTATTAAAATACATTTTATTTAAATTAAAATAATCTTATTTTACATACTAACCCCAGTTCCCTCTCCCTCCCATCTTCCCATGCCCCCCACCAACTCCCATGTCACCCCTCATCCACTCCTCAGGAAGGGTGAGGCCTCCCATCATTAAAGTCTGACACATCATTTGGGGCAGAACCCAGACCCTTTCCCATGTATCTAGACTGAAAGAGTATCGTTCCATAGGGAATGGGCTCCCGAAGTCCATGCATTAGAGATAAATACAGGTTCCACTGCCAGAGGCTCCGTAGGCTGCCCAGGCCTCCTAACTGACACCCACATTCAGGGAGCCTGGTTTGGTCCTATGCAGGTTCCCCAGCTGTCAGCCTGGAGTCTGTGAACTCCACTTGCCCAGGTCAGCTGTTTCTGTGGATTTCCCCAGCATCAACAGTAGTGCTTAATTTGTTGCATTTCATTCTGAGGTGGATTTACTATGAGGCAACTGCAATAACATTAATATTAATATTAATCACATGTTCTTTGTCATCGGAGGCTTCTTGCTCCAAATTTTTCACTTTAGTACATATCCTGAAGTAACAGTAGAAACCAGCGAAGAAAAATGGACCATTGCTGCGGTAGGGAGTGGGTGAGAAAGCAACGAAGAAGGAAGCATCAGGGCACAAGTGATCTGATGAGACAATGGGAGGCTCTAATTAGGTAAAGGGAAGATAAGTGTAGAAGAAGGAGAGAGAAGGACAGAATGACAGTAAAGATACCCAAAAAAAGTCAGGATGAATCATACTATTAGCTATTTACCTTCCTACATACCTACAACTGCCAATAATACACATATGCTCGTATATACATACACACACATATTTTTTTAATGAAATTTTCCTACCTGAGTTGACGGTGTTCACTCCCTCCAAGAAGGCACCATGAGAGCTTCCAAATGAGGGAAACAACCCACAGTCCTACCCAGCTATGGCACCTGTGAAACACAATAACCAGCATGACATGTTAACCGTAAGGGAGCAGTAGTGGCCCACATATCTTGGTGGTAACCAACAGCTTTCATTGAATTGGACTTAAGGCCTTCTGACCAACTATCCAGGGCTAATGATGTCATGGATCTTGGAGAAGAACCTGCAACCACCACTTTACTAAACAAGCATAGTTCCTAACTACATTCTAAATATCTGTTCTTGTACTCAAGATAAGTGTAGTCTTTCTGCAAGAAAGCTTCTCTTTGCAACACAGAGAGACCATTAAAAAACCCACAACCCACAATCAAAATGAAGAGTTGTGAATTCCAGTCTAAATGGATCTACAACATAGCACTTTCAACTGAGGCTCAGGGATCATTGAAGAAGAGGGAAGAGAAAGAGATTGTAGCCAGAGGTACTGGGAGTTTGATGGGGGATTAGACCTCCTAGGAATGTAAGAAGCAACACCCATTACATCTCACCAAAATTACTGTCTAAACAGGGACAACAACAATAGGCATTCCTCAACGCTACATAAAGAACTACAGGCAACTAAGAAACACAGAGAGGGGAATCAATAGTCTTACCCAGAGAAGAGCACATTAATTAGTTACCTAATAGTAAATGGTCATCTCTAAAAACACACATATAAGTATCATTATTCAGACAGAACTGGTTATATTCTTTTTCTATATAATTTTTAAATTTAAATTAGAAACAAGCTTGTTTTACATATCAATCCCAGTTCCGGCACCCTTCTGTCCTCCCCTGTCCCCCCAACCAACCCCCGGCCCCTCCCCTTTCTGCTCCCCAGGGAGAGTGAGGCCTTCCATGGGGAGTCTTCAAAGTCTGTCATATCATCTGGAGCAGGGCCCAGGCCCTCCCTTATGTGTCTAGGTTGAGAGAGTATCTATCTATGTGAAATGGGCCCCCAAAGTACATTTGTATACTAGGGAAATACTGATCCAGTACCAGAGGCCCCATAGACTGCCCAGTCCTCTGAATTACCACCACATTCAGAGAATCTGTGTTGGTCCTATGCTGGTTTCCCAGGTATCACACTGGAATCAATGAGCTCCCCCTTGCTCAGGTCAGCAGTTTCTATGGGTTTCTCCAGCCTGGCCTTGACCCCTTTGCTCATCACTCCTCCCTGTCTGCAACTAGATTTCAAGAGTTTGGCTCAGTGTTTATCTGTGGTGTCTGCTTCTGCTTCCATCAGCTACTAGATGAAGGCTCTAGGATGGCATTTGAGGTACTCATCAGTACCATTATCAGGGAAGGGCATTTAAGGTAAGCTCTCCACTATTGCTTATATTGTTAGTTAGAGTCATCCTTGTAGATCTGTGGACATTTCCCTAGTGCCAGATTTCTCTTCAAACCTATAATGGCTCCTTCTATTATAGTATCTCTTTTCTTGCTCTCCTCTATTCTTTTCCTGACTCAATCTTCCTGCTCCCTCATGCCCACTACTGCCCTCCTATTCTTCCTACCCCCACCATGCTCCCAATTTGCTTGGGAGATCTTGCCCCGTTCCCCTTCTCCAGGGGACCATGTATGTCTCTCTTAGGGTCCTCCTTGTTTCCTAGCTTCTCTGGCAGTGTGGATTGTAGGCTGGTGATCCTTTGCTCTATGTCTAAAATCCATATATGAGGGAGTACATACCATATTTGTCAGTTTGTGACTGGGTTACTTTACTCAGGATGGTTTCTTCTAGTTCCATCCATTTGTCAGTGAATTTCAAGATTCTATTGTTTTTTTCCATTGAGTAGTACTCCATCGTGTAAATGTATCACTTTTTCTCCATCCATTCTTCAGTTGAGGGGCATTTAGGTTGTTTCCAGATTTTGGCTATTACAAATAATGCTGCTATGAACATAATTGAACATATGTCCTTGTTGTATGAATGTGCATCTTTTGTGTATATGCCTAAGAGTAGAATTACTTGATCTTTTTCCTGAGGAACCACTGTGGTTGGATTTATATTGAGGTCTTTGATTCCATTTGAACTTAAGGTTTGTGCATGGTGATAGATATGGATCTATTGTACAGGTCAGCATCCAGTTATGCCAGCACCATTTGTTGAAGATACTTTCTCTTTCCACTGTATAATTTTAGCTTCTTTGTCAAAAAGCAGGTGTTCATAGGTGTGTGGGTTAATATCATTTTCAATTTGATTGCATTCGTCTTCCTTTCTATTTTTGTGATAGCACCAAGCTGTTTTCAGGACTATAGCTCTGTAGTAGAGCTTGAAGTCAGGGATGGTGATGCCTCCTGAAGTTTCTTTATTGTACAGGGTTGTTTTAGCTATCCTGGGTCTTTTGTTTTTCCATATAAAGTTGAGTTTGAGTATTGTTCTTTCAAGGTATGTGAAGAGTTGTGCTGGGATTCTTATGGGGATTGCATTGGATCTGTAGATTGTTTTTGGCAAGATTTCTTTTGGCATGGATATGTTTATCCTACCTATCCAAGAGCGTTAGAGATCTTTCTGTTTTCTGGTATCTTCTTTAATTTCTTTTTTTAAAGACTCAAAGTTCTTATTATATAGGTTTTTCACTTGTTTGGTTAGCATTACCCCAATATATTTTATGTTGTGTGTGGCTATTGTAAAGGGTGATGTTTCTCTGACTTTTTTCTCAGCCCCGTTATCATCTGTATATAGTAGAGCTACTAATTTTTTTGAGTTAATTTTGTATCCTGACACTTTGCTGAAGGTGTTTATCAGCTGTAGGAGTTCCCTGGGAGAGTTTTTCAGGTCCCTTATGTAAACTCTCATATCATCTGCAAATAGTGAGAGCTTCACTTTTTCCTTCACAATTTGTATCCCCTTGATTTCCTTTTGTTGTCTCACTGCTTTAGCTAGAACTTCAAGTACAAGGTTGAAGAGATATGGAGAGAGTGGACAACCTTATCTTGTTCCTGATTTTAGAGGCATTGCATTGAGTTTCTTGCCATTTAATTTGATGTGTTGGCTGTTGGTTTAATGTATATTGCTTTTATTATGTTTAGGTATGTTCCTATACCCCTGTTATCCCTGATCTCTTTAATATCTTTCTCATGAAGGGGTGTTGGATTTTGTCAAAGGATTTTTCAGCATCTAGTGAAATGATCATGTGGTTTTTCTTTTTCAGTTTGTTTATGTGGTGGATTACATTGATGTATTAGTTTGGATAAAGGTTTATCTATCTTGTTGATTTTCTCGAAGAACCAACTCTATGTCACGTTGATTCTTATAGTTTTCCTCATTTCTACCTTAAAGATTTCAACCCTCAAATTGATTATTTCCTGGTGTCTACTCCTCTGGGGTGAGTTCACTTCTTTTTGTTCTAGAGCTTTCAATTGTGCTGTTCATTTTCTAGTGTGACTATTCTCCAGTTTCTTCATGTGGGCAGTTAGTGTTAGGAACTTTCCTCTTAGCACTGCTTTCAAAGTGTCCCATAAGTTTGGCTATGTTGTGTCTTCATTCTCCTTGAATTCTGGAAATCTTTAATTTATTTATTTTTTCCTTATGCTATGAACGAAGGAATTGCAGATTATTCCATTGCCATGAGTTTGTAGGGTTTCTGTAATTTGTGTTGCTGTTGAATTCTAACTTTATAGCATGGTGGCCTGATAAGATATAGAGAGCTATTCCAATTCTTTTGTACCTATATAGGTGTAGCATATTGCCAAGTTTGTGGTTAATTTTAGAGAAGGTTCCATGTGGCACTGAGAAGAAGTTATATTCCTTTGTGTTTTGATGGAATGTTCTATAAATGTATGTTAAACCCAATTGGGTCATAACTTCTATTAGTTCCTTTGTTTCATTTTTACGTTTTTGTCTGGTGGAACTATCTAGTGTTGAGAGTGGGGTGTTGACATCTCCCATTAAGTGTGTAATGTTTTATGTGAGATTTGACTTTTAGTAATTTTTTTTCTTTTTATTAATGTGGGTGCCTTTGTATTTGGGGCATAGATGTTCAGAACTGAGACTTCATCTTGATGAATTTCTTCTGTGATGAATAAGAAATTCCCTTCTTCATCTGTTTTGATTGATTTTAGTTTAAAGTAATTTGTTAGGATTGCTACATCCCCTTGATTCTTGGGTTCATTTGATTGGAAAATCTTTTCCCAACCCTTAACTCTGAGGTAACATCTGTCTTTAAAGTTGAGGTGTGTTTCTTGTATGCAGCAGAAGGATGGGTTTTGTCCTCGTATCCATTCTTTTAGCCTGTTTCTTTTTATGGCCAAGTTAAGACCACTAATATTGAGGGATATTAATTACCATTGATTGTTAATTCACATTTGTTTTGGATTTGTTGGTGGTGGTGGTATTATGTGTGGATTTCCCCCCATTTTTCTTTTAGCTTTTGGTAAAGTGGGATTATTTAGCTCCTGATCATTTACCCAGATTTTCTCTTTCCAGCATTCTCTCCGTTTGTGTTTTCTTTATTGTCTCTATTTCAGTTTTCAGGTCATGGACTGTTTGAATTGTATTGTTTCCTTCATCTGTTTGATTGTTTTTTTCTTGGCTTTCCTTAAGAGATTTGTTGATTTCTTGCTTTTTTTTTTTTTTTTTTTTTTTTTTAAGGATTTTTTCATTTCCTCTTTTAGGATCTCTATCATCTTCATCTTCATGAAGTTGTTCTTAGGGTTTCTCTCTTCTGCTTCATCTGTGTTGGGATGTTCAAGTCTTGTTTGTGTGGAGTCCCTAGACTGTGGTGGTGTCATATTGATCTCTCTGTTATTGACTGTGTTCTTATACTGTTGTCTGCCCACCCCTTCTTACAGCGCATACCAGTGGGGGCTCTTCCTTTCCTGGTGAGTACAGGACCAAGGTTCTCTTCCCTGGTGGGTACAAGCAGATCCAATACCCCAATGGCTTTCCTTGTCCAGTGGTTGGAGGTGGGAGTAGGGCACTGTCAGACTGCAGGTGGGCTGGTCCGCTAGGATGGGTTACCCTGTGCACAGTCCCAAGTCCTCAGGAAGCTCTGAGGAGGGTACCTGAAGGTGGGCTCCTTCCGTGAGTGGAGGCCAAACCAGGACGCTGGCAGACTCTGGACTGCTTGGATGGTTTCCTACCCTCTCCCCCAAGTGTCATGAGGCTCAGAGCAGGGCTCTGGAATGTAGTCCCAAGCTTGTCTCCTATTGTGGGCGGAGGAAGAACCATACACTGGCAGAATCTGGGAAAGCCCCTCTGAGCGCAGTCCAGTCCTCAGGGGCTCCAAGCAGGGCACCAAAGGCTGCCCAGTAACACTCTTTATTGAAATACAAAGGAAGGTTCAAAAATTTATACGGATTCTTAAAAACCCCAAATTGCCAACACAATTCTCATTAAGAAGAGCAATAGCTGAGTTATTTTGGTAACTGATTCAGATTGTATACAGAGCTGTGCTACCAAGTGAAGAATGGCACTGGCACAGAAACAGAAGTATAGACCAACAGAATAAAAAACCTGGAAAGGAAGTCCTACAGTTGGAGGAAAGACAGCCTCTGCAAACAAGGATGCTGGGAAACCTTGACAGTCACTTGTCAGCAAATGAAACTAGATTCCTACCTCTTACCATGTATAAAAACACTTCAAGTGAATCACAATTTTAAATGAGAAAATATATTTTATTTGAATCCTATGCCAAATTTCATTTATTTCAAAGTTGTTCAACAAAATAAATTACTAAAAATTGATATACATCATAAAGTTGCAATGGGAAAACTTACTGAACTTAGCAAACATTTCTAAAAACCAACTAAACATCTAGTAGGGTGTGGCAATGGATACCTGTAATCCCTGTATTCTGAAGGCAGAGTGAAGAGGAAGAGGATTACAAGATTGAGACCAGCTTAGACTACACACCAACATGCCTTCCTAAAAAAAAGAAAAAAAAAAAGGCAATAAGACAAAAATAAGCCTTAATAAGTCCCAACCTGGTAACTGTGTATATACTATTGCTTGAAGTACCTCGAACTTATTTGTGCTTTACTCTGTTTTACAGATACGAAGAAGCTGCATATTTGTCCAAGGTTATGAACCTAAAAATCAGACCAGGGACTTTAACTAATATGCTGGGCACAAACTGGTGTGTCAGAGAACTCAATTCAAGACCCGACACCTTGAAATTGCTCTAAGGAAACAGAAGAGTCACTTTTTACCTCTCTGAAAAGTGCCCCAACTCAGGAAACAATTGCCCAGTTGACAAAGGAGATTGCATGGCATTAAAAAGCTTCTTCAGGGCGGGAGAGATGGGTCTGCAGTTAGGAGCACTTGTTCCTGCAGAGGTCCTGGGTGCTATTCTCAGCACACATCTGGCAGCTTATGATGGTCTGTAACTCCATCTCCAGGGGATCCAACATCCTCACTGTTTACCTGAATGAAGCCCACACGTGATGCACACAAATGCATGCAGGCTGACACTCATACACATGAAACAAAGTAAATGAATAAATAAAATAGATTAACTAAAAGGCTGCGTTACAGCAAAGGAAACAATCACCAGAGTGAAAAGACAGACTAGGAAAGAACTTTACTAGCTGTGTATTGGACTGAGGGTTTACAGCTGGGGGGAGGGGTCTTCTTCATGCTTATGTTACTAGCGTTTGTGAGGCTGAGGTAGGAGCTTTGCAGTAAGTTTGAGGTCATTCTGGACAATATTGTGAAGCCACATCTAAACTGAAAATACATGGGAAGACGGATGATTAGGGGAAAACAGGATTGACCTCTGCCCGATCGCTCTAAAAGCAAGGCAGTGCATGGAGGAGAGACTAATCAGCAGACTGTGAAATTAGATCAAATACGGGAGTTCTAAATGCTAGATTCATAAGAAAAGCAACAAACTCTAACACAAAGCATGGGCCAGAGCAGCAGCAAAGGGGAGCTAGCAAATTCCCAGAAATTTAAGTTGGCACAACCAAGTCTTAAAAAGCCCCAAGCCTCACTGCTACCTATAGACAACATATAATATGGAGTGGCACAAGACCGTATGAATACTGCGCACCAGATGACCTGAACTAAAATCTAGTGGGTCAAATTCAAACTATGTCTGCAAATGCTGACGAGTAACTGCTCAGAGCCCTGGTAAGACAGGTATGTAAGACAAAAGATCCGAGAATGCGTGGGGCCGCAAATTTGAAACCCACCAAGGGACAGGGCGACTACCAGTCCATGTGGAAACCAAGATGGGCTTGCACTGTGCCCCAAGGGCCAAGAACTCCTGGGGAGGAGGAGCTGAACCCGTGTGACACCCACCGGGGCAGACATTTAAGAGACAGTATTCTGGACCAATCTGTGCTGAATACAAAAACGGCACACTTCTTATAGCACAGTTTGCTCCCTACGACATTTAGGGGGAAGGAATGGCCTGATTGGCACCCATTCTTTAACGAACACATATTGGCTAATGCTATAGTTCTTTAAATTTTGCTTCTCTGTCCCTGTGGCTTTATGTTTTCAAATCTTACGGTTTATCGGTTGTTTTGTTTTCATATTTATATGCTCAATTATGTTTTACGTCCAGTCCGTGTGTTTGCACAGCTATTCTGTGTCTCTGGTTGTCTTCACACAATGCATATACTTTTTTTTCCTCATTCCTACTTCAATTTTATTTTGTTTCATCCACCATCCTTCGTCCTTTTGCTTCTTAGCTAAACATTTTTGTAATTGCATTAGTAATCTTAATCACTGAAACATCTCTCCAGCCCAGCATTGGCAATCTTTAAATCTCACCCATTCCAACATTTCAACTCTCTTTCCTTGCTTTGGCCTCCTCTGCCATTTCCCTGTTGCTCTAAGGCTAATTGCCAGTTTCCCTAAGCTTATTTTTGTCCCATTCCTACCATTCGCAGCTACTATCATACTTCATGCCAATGTCTTTTCTCTCTTTGTTCCCCCAAAGCTATTGCAGTTGATAGATAGCGTGATTGTTTTTAATTGGTCACTGAGGTCTTACTCATCAGTTGTAATTGCTGCTGTATCTTATATTCTGCTCTCACAGTGGCCGATGCGTTGAGCACACGGACTGTTTTGAGTTACTATGCCACACACCCAGACCAGTGAGTAAGAATTACACCTCAACCCTATTACAACCTAGTCCCATTGACATTATAAATGCTTCGAATGGAAAAAATAAAGTGTGGTTTTAAAAAGTCCAATCAATAGCCTAACCCCTGATGCACAAGTCCCGATTCAGGAACACAAGAAAGATGAAAAGCCAAAGCATCATGGCGCCTCCAAAAATTACCAGTTCTACAGTAACTAATCCAACAAATTTGAATTAGTTAAAATACTAGGAAATTGATCTTAAAATAGTGTAAGAACAATTAAGGAAATCAAAGAGGAGTAATTCGTAGAACAGAAATAAACAGCTAAATGAAATAGGGATACCAGTACAGGAAATGAACAAACAATTCATCGGAAAAAAAAAAAAGCTACTGAAAAAGTTATTTTGAAATTTTAGAAATAAAAAGCCCCTAAAATCGGATAAAATGCTCAGTGAAAAGCTGACACTAAGAGAGTAGATCAAATGAGAGAGAGAATATCAGGATTTGAAAACAAGGTAGATGAATTAGAACATTCAGATAGTGAGAAAGATATAATAGTAAAGTATGAGCAGAACACATGATGTGATACAAACACCAGAAAGTCAAAGCTATGAACTATGAGTTTAAAAAAAAAGAACTACAATGTAAATGCAACAAAAACGTAGCAGAAAAAAATCTAGGAAAAGAAATAGCCAATGAGATACAGAAAGTATTTATAATGTCAGATAGACAAGGAAAAGTAAGCTCCTGATTAATACAATTAAATTACTAATTATACAGAGCAAAAAAGAATGAAACGCAAAGCACCATGTCACATACAAAGTAAACCCATTGCAGCAACAGGAGAATTCTCAGCAGAAATATCAATTCCAGGATGGCATAGTGTGGTACATTTCAAGATCTCAAAGACCATGATTGCCAAACCAAATTACAGTGCAGAGAAAAGCTATCCTTCAAAAATGACAAAGAAAGGACCTTCCCAGGGTAAATGCAAACTGGAATAACTCATGGCAACTAAGCTGGCATAGATAGTAGTTGAAGGAATTCATGAAAAGAACGTTAAGAACATGCATTTAGTCACAGGAAAGAACCAACAGCTTAAGAAGAGCGAAAAAGCAATAATAATTAGGAAAACATTATTAACATAGACATGCACACACACACACACACACACACACACACACACACACCACAAACACACAGTTACACATGCAATCTCAATATAGGAAAGGCAGAAATAAGTGGATACTTGGGGGGGTCATTGGCCAGACAAACTAGCTTAATCACTGAGTTCCAAGTCTAAAAAAATAAGGTGGACAGGACCTAATGGACAATTCTCAAGGTAGACCTTTGGCTTTCACACACATGTGTCACACATGTAAAAGTACATGCACTCAAACACATACACACACAAAGAAACCTATTACTATGTATGTTAAATAAAATACATAACATCAACATATATGTATATATCCAAAAATATAACTCAAAAATTATATACTGAACAGCCAAGTAACCCAGGGAATAAATAAACATTTATCAGGGAAATGTACATCAAACCTATATGAACATTCCAGCCCCCAATCAGAATGGTCATCATCAAGAAAATAAAAACAACAAATCCTTGCATGTACATGGGTGAGAAAAATAATTCTTATTCATTATTGATATTAATGCACCCAGGCCAGCCATGTAACTGTTGCTTATAGAACTAAGTTCCCTATAGAACTAAGTACCACAAGATGCAGGTATGCTAGCCCTGGATATGGACCATGAAGCCTCTTCACTAACCTTTAAAAGCTTTACCTACATATCTGATCTATATTTATCCCTGTGCTGGTCACACTAGCCAAGTTAGAGAATCAATCTAGGTGCTCATTTAATGGATGAATACATTAAGAAAATGTGGACCATATATCCAATAGCATATTTAGCCATTAAGGAGAAAAAGATCAGATTATTTGGGAAAACAGATGAAACTGTAGAAGTATCATGCTAAACCAAAGACAGATTCAGAAAGACAAACCTTGTCTGCTTTCTCTCATGTACAGAATTCTAATAGAGAGAAGACAGGAAAGCAGAAGGCAGCTCTGAGGAGAGGGAAAGGCAGTAGAGGGTCCACAGAGTGGAACCAAAAGTATACTGACAGTGAATGTGAGGGGAGTATTGTGTGCCATACTGCACTGCCGCGATGGAGCCCTTCTGTGAACCGTCGATATATGCTAGAAAGGAAGTTATCATCCCCCAAATCAGCTGGAGCCTTATGGCCGCTATCTGCCACCAGATTCTCAAAGTGTTTGTGGACTAGAAATTTACCTTTCAGACACTCTTTGGGTTTTCTTTTCTTCATAAATAATGATGTAAACAAACCTCCCAGTAACAACAGTATTTTTGTAATTTGCATATTTTAGAGCTAGTTGGGCTGAATTGAATATTAAAATTGAAAACAAGAGGAATATCACATTCGATTACTTAATCTCCCATCCATTTTAATAAGGTGGCATATGAATAAAGGAACATTAAAATGCCATGGATCTGCCACAAGTCTAAGAAAAATAATGAGTCAAAACTCAATAAAAATTAGAGAACAATGTGTGTGGGTAACAAGATGTCAACAAATCAGCATTAGAATGGGGACTTTACAGTGACAGTGGCCTTGGTAAGCTTGGGAGCAACTTCCTCGTGAAAGGGATGAAGAGATTGTGACTCAAGCTAGATGAAGGCCGAATACCAACACACACTGTCTGTGCCACCTTCTCTCCGGCCGCCTCATTGCTACATCATAGTTACCTAGCAACATTTTCAGCATTTTATCTGACTCCATATGTCCATCAGAACTTGGTGGTGATCATATTTAGGAAGATTTTTTTTTTTTTTTACTTTTTACAGCATGCAAATAACAAGGGTCCTTCTAAAATTTTTGATCTTAAACCAATGTAATTAGTGGTACATTTCTTGTTAAGAACAAACCAATTGTTTATTCAATACCAAATGGTCAGCCCTAAAAACATGCAGACAAGTAGCAGTATGCAGACTGAGCAGGTTGTAGCTCTGTGTTCAGGAACACACACACACACACACACACACACACACACACACACACACACACACATAACAACAATTAATAAAAACAGAGGCCATGAATTTGAGTGAGAGCAAAGGAAAGATGAGTGTGTCGGGAAGGGAGGTTGAAGAGATGAAAAGAAAGGGGGAAATTATGTAAGTGTAGTATCATCTCAAACAATTAAAGAAAATTTTAAAGATCAAAATGTTATTTTCTTTCCTGCTAACATGAGCACTGAGAGTGAGATGTAGTGTTCACAGTGCACTGTGCTATCTGCAAATTCTTGTTGAGAAGCACAGAATCCCTACCCCTTTGCATGTTCTTCATACTGATTCCCTACAGGAACTGGATAGATTTGGCCACATAATCTTGGGTCATTACAATGTAAACAGACTTCATAACCACTGATGGGGGAAGTTCTTCTGTATGCTGTGAATATATGTTTCTCTTATTGGTTGATGAATAAAGCTGTTCCAGCCAATGGACAGGCAGAATGTAGCCAGTTAGGAAGTTTAGGTGGGGCTACCAGGGTAGGAGAATTCTGGGAAGAGGAATGCAGAGAGTGAGTCTCAATAGAGACTCCATGTAGCTATGAGGAAGGTAGAACACCCAGTCATTCCCTGGAAGCCAAGACCATGTGGAAATACACACGTTAATAGAGATGGATTAATAATAAGAGAGGTGTAGTTAAAGAGAAGCCTGAAACCATCGGCCAAACAATTTATAATTAATATAGCCTCTGTGTGTTTATTTGGAACTAAATGGCTGTGGGACAAGGTAGGATAGAAACTTCTGTCTGTCAACAAACCACTGTATCCATTTAGAGGCTTTCCTGATTCATTCCCAGTTATCTGCCACCACAGGGCCAAATTTTCAGTAAAACCGTTGATTCAGATGACATGAACATGAACTTGGACTGCTGTCTGCACAGTAGCTACAGCAACACAGTACAGGTATGTCACACCTGTGAAAAAGACATTCTGTGTAACACCACTGGAATTTGAGGTTTGCTACTCACTGTGCCTATGTGCAAATGTCTACTTCTGAACCAAAGACCTGGTGTCATTGTAGAGAGCTATCAAAAGCCACAACGATGACATCCAAAACCAGGAATCTTTCCTATAAAAGATATCAATGTGCCCACAAATGCATTAGTGATAGAATGTTTTTATGTAGCTTAGAGTCTGGTACATGGTACATATTTGAATTAAGGTCATTTGTGTTTAGAAATAAGAGTAATGAATCTACATGACAATTCCATAATGTAAAATCATACCAACATGTAGGAAGGAAATGTCACAATTTACCTAGGGATACAATTTTCAAAGTCAATGAAGATTTTCAAACAATGGAAATATAGGGGGTTTTACAAAAAGTTACAAGCCCACCAACATTCAATGCTCTGTCAATTTACATGATTTATGTTAGATTTACATCAGCAAACGTAATTTTTTTTCTCCTTACAGTTTTCAAAGCATTTCTTTAAGAGTCTGCATTTGCTTCAGGTGATTACTGAACATGTTTGAGAAAGTTTTGTTTCTTTTTTCTTCAAATGCATCCAATGGCAAAAGATTCTGTAGATTTTGAAGGGCTGCTTGACTACCAATAAAGTCACCACTTGAGCAGAGCAGCCTATTTTAACATCTTTCCCAGAAATTATGGGCTGAAAGTTGTCAGTGGTGGCCTGAGCCTGCTGATATCAACACAGCAAAGACTGTGATATCACCAAGCCTCAGCATTAAGTGACTTTATCAAAGACAGCTTCCAATCAGCACTGAGAGCCTTTGCATAACAAAAGCCTAAGGTGTTGGGTAACATTTATGAGCTAGCATCTTGGCTTAAGAAATTCACTGTCTGTATTAGCTACTTTTCCTGTTACTGAGATAAAATATATTGAAAACAAAAACAAATAAAAGGAGAGTTAATTTCGGCTCATATTTTGAAGGTACAGCTCATCACAGTAGGGATGTCATAGTGACAGAAATGTAGGAAGATGGTCACAATACATCTAGTCAGGAAGCAGAGAGTGATAGACGTGAGTAGTAAGTCCACTTTCACTTCTTTCTTCTCCTTTTTCTTTTTTTCTTTTTTGTTTGTTTGTTTGTTTAACATATAGTCATGCTATGTAGCCCAGGCTTGCCTCAAACTAATAATGATCAACATGCCTCTGCTCTCCACATACTGGGGTTGAAGAACTGCACCACCATAACCGCTTGGCTTCCCCCTTTTTGTGGAGTCTAGAACCCCTGGCTGTCCCACCTCTCACATTCAGAATGAGTTTTCCCACTTCCTGCTGACAGGCATACTCAGAAGTGTCCTAGGTGAGTTTAGAGTCCACCAAACTATTAGCATTAACCATCAGAACCTAGCCTAGTTCTCCAGTGAACTCAGTTCACTCCTGAGGCCTCATGAGCTGAGCCTCCATGGTCCATCTTTCTCTCAGCATTCCTGCTTCCAAGCTCTTACCAGGGAGGTCCACTATGCTATGCTTGCATGTCTCTGGTGCCTTTGAAGCTCACAGCTCACGGCTGTGCTCTTCCACAAACCAAAGACCTAAAAACCACATAGCAAGACTTGTGGCATTAGTCCCATGTCCAGAACCATAATCTCCATTAGCCATGGTTCTCTAGAAAAACAGAACAAATAGAATGGTTGCAAAGGGAGTGTTACAAAGAAAATTTATCAGGTTACATGATGTGGGCTGGGTGGTCCAATAACAGCCATCTGCATGCTGGAGAGATGGGGGATCTGGTATCCACTCAGCTCACGAGGAGAGATGCCTCAGCAAATCAAAGCTGGTGATGAAGGGAGTTCCTGACAGCATCAGCTAGCAGCAGGAAAAAAAAAAAAGGTAATAAAATAAAGACATAAGAAGGAAAACTCTGTTCAGCCTGGCTTAGTCAGCTAGGCTGGATCAAACTTCTGGAGTCTAATGCCAGGATGTTTATTGTAAGCACAGTACAATTTGAAAAATAGTTTCCTGGTATAATACAATCCCCTGTGCACAAGGAGGCATAATTACATTGAAATTCAACTCAAAGTATATGTCATATCTTCCAGGAAGATGCGTTTTAGAATATATGACTACATGTATTAGCTTAAAAACCTAGGGAAGAATATGGCACGGTCTTGGTCATACAGATATCATACAGGTCATTTGAGCTATTAGCCACCTCCAGACCTCCAGTCCTGGTTGTGGGAACTTGGGGCAGCCTCTGGCTACTCAAGTAATTTAAGGGTCATTTAGACAATCAAGTATCTCTGGTTGTGGTTGTGGGAACTTGATATGGCCTGGCCCTTTAGTTAATTACCTCCCATTCCCAGTTTTCTGGGTGAAAAACAAGTTACACATATTTTCTGTGAAAAGACAACCCCACAGATGCTGAACATTCCTGGTTTCCCCTGTGATTTCTGGGATCAAGGACATTCATGCTCCTAATAGAAGGCCTTGAGGGTTCCTGAGGAGCTGCTGGAGACTGGCTCTGAGTCAGTGAACGTGCAGCAGCCGCTGCTTTGGCAGGAAGGTGCCACCCAGGGTCTTCTCCTTCACAGAAAATACCCTCGCAGACCCAGTCCGAGCTGTGACTCTCAGTTGGAGCCAGGCCTAAGACTAGCCATCACAGCTTCTTTAACATATGGAATTTAAATGTTTAAGATAGTTACAAAAGCATTTGGGGTCTCAGGCTGGGGATTGATAACTAGCGCTAGCAGCTGCTAAAAACACAGAGCTCAAGTCACCGAGGAATGTGGTCTGATGAAGTGCCAGAAGCGCTTTCTCACAGTCCAGGCCCTGGGAAAGGCGAAGCACGGGAGGAGGGAATGAAGCCCTGACTTTGGCTAACTCTGGGCAGGTGGAAAGTGGAAGGTGTTATGGTGTTCGTGAGAAAGACAACACTCCTCTAGCGTCCTAAACACTTCCTCTTTGCTGTCTGACTATAGGCGGTCAAGCTAATACTACTGACTGTGAGAACATATGCTAGGTATACACACTGTAAAGACGTCCGATTTCACCAATTGTAAGTACTTAGGTTGTTCCCGCCCCGCGCCAGCCTGCTAGCCTGACCCGCCAGTCTGGGCCCACAGCCACATCAGCCCCAAATAACACTCAGAGACTCTGTATTTGATACAATCCTGTTGGCCAGTTACCATTATTGTTTATGGGCTAGCTCTGCCTTAATTATTAACCCATTTCTACTTATCTAAGTATTTCCACGTGGTCGTCTTATCAGGGAGCCATGGCGGCGTCCTGCTTCTTCCCTGGGCTACATCTCGACTCCTCCTTCCCACTTCCTCTTTCCTCCTGGTCTCCTAGCCCCGCCTATCTTGCTATCTCATTGGCCACAGGTCATTATTAACCAGTATGAGAAACATATATACAGAATAACATCTCCCATCACTTAGGAATATTTATTTGGGGCTTGACTGGCTAGAAATATGTTTAGAACTTTTAATGTTACCAAAATTTCAAGACACATGAAGTTGACTTATAGTATCTGTCAGATTAGGTGTATCAGGTAAGAAGAACACTCCAGAGTTGTGTATTAACAGACACAACTCATGTTGTAATCTGATCAGAGACTCGGAGGTATTCTAGAGAAAGCACTGGCAGAAATATCCTTCCATGCAAAATTATCTTAAAAAATTAAATAAATAAATAAACACATGTTTACTAGAGAAACTAGAATAGTTGCATACGTATAAACATATGTGACTGCATATAAATGTGTCTGTTTTGAAAGAAGCTATTCTCAGATAATACAGAAGTCTCTTTAGACATTCCCAACTGCCATTTCCCTTAAGATATCACAAGTAAAATCTAATAATCACAGTGAGAAACATCATACTGATTGGTTTGTTGTGTTTCTTTTTGCTGTGCTGAGTACTGGACAGGGCATTCACAGCCTGGAGATACATCATAAGAATAATGTCACTAAAGTTTTAATCTACTTTTAGGTCTTAAGTGATATGCAAAATATTTTTTATTAGGAATAACAAAACATAGTCTTTGACAGATTTGCTTAAAGTTACTGTAGTGAATACCCATTATTATTTAATACTAGTCTGTGGTTTTCCAGACCACATTCTGAAACACTTAGGTCTCCAGATATTAAAAGATACTCTATGGAATTCTCAGAAACATTAGAAACATCACAGACCTTCACAACCAGAGTGTCCACTGGCTTTTCAAGGCCCCGAAAGCTCAGCTACCAAGACACCAACTTAACTTCAACCAATATTTACTTCAGTAGAGTTTTTCCTTGGCACACACTGATTCTGAAAACTTCTCAGTGGACAGTTATCGATACCATGTTTTGCTGCCCCAACCTGTGCCTGGCACAGAACTATGAATATACAGAATATACAGACCAGATAGCTGCATAACTGCTTCACTTCATACTATTTATTTTATCCAAGCTCGTCAGTAGTCTGCACACGAAGAAGAGTTTTTGGAATAACAACATAACTAGTAATGAAGCTTGCTTCTGCAAAAGAAAAAGTAAGACGATACTTTAATGTAGTATGTGTCTTTTACTCAATGTTGCTTTTGCTCATTGTAGGTTTTAATTTGTGTCTGTTTAACTTTCTTTTTCCTGGAATATACTTGGCATTTGTTTCATTGTATATAGTTTTTCATCAGGCTTAAAACCTTCTTCTTTGGACTAAAAGGGGAATTGTAGCAGCATCTTCCCTGTGAACCTGTAACAGTAGCCACACCCCTTTGGGCGTGGCTTCAGGTGCTGTGAGGCATGGTCTCTCTTGCACTCAGAGAGATGCTCAGATGGGATAGGAAGGGCAGAGAAAGGCTGCGGTGGTTCTTTATTATTATCTCTGTATTTGTTCCCCAATAAAACATCCATTTACCATTTATCTTGGGTCTAGTGAAATCATTATACCATGCCTTCACTTAAAAATATTAATTTTCATTTTATGTGCCTAAGTGTTCACCTATATGTATGCGTGTTCACCACTGCCTGTTACCCATGGAAGCCAAAGGAAGACATCACATTTTCTTAAATTGTAGTTGCAGGTGTTTTTGAGCTGCTATGTGGTTACTGAGAACTGAATTCCAGCCCTCTGCAGAAGCAGCAAATACTCTTAACAGGACAATATTAAAAATTCTTGTTCTCCATAATTATATCATTGTTTCTATAAAAGCCGAAAATAGCCTGTGCACAGAAAAAAAAATAACATAATTCACAATATACAAAAGTCTGGAGTCTGAACCAAGGTTAGTCTGATGGGATGAGCAGTGCAAAGTTCACAGGTAGGTTCAGAACTAAATCTGCAAGGACTGGTTAAATGTTGCTAGAAACACTGAAGATTCAAAGCATATTTGACTTGAAATTAATATTTAGTGTTTGCACATTTGGAAAATTTTCGAAGTAGCCAAATTGTGCCCCCCCCCCAGTTACACATCATGACCCATGGTTTAAGAAAGCTTAGGTCTTGACCATAAGAGCTGTGACACAAATGCCTTAGCCCAACTTTCCGTTGTATTCTCCAGTGCCCTGAATTGACCAACTTCAAAAACGAGGCAGGGAGACATTAATGCATACTATTCCAAAGTACACATCACAGTGGGAACCATTAGACAGGAACATTTTTCTGTAAACGAAATCCAGAATGTCTTTTAGTTATCTGCACAGAGCCTTACCTGTGCCAGAAGAAGTGGTTTTGTATATTCCACAATCACATAGTAAGATGATCATGCTGTAACAGTTCTTATTGTTTTCATAGTGATGGTGCCACTCTTTATATCACTTTACAAAACACACTGAAAAACTCCCCTTGAAAGTGTCACTTCTGACAGAAACACCCTTTGCATTTCAAAAACTGTCAAATACAAAAACCTTACATCCAAAATTCACATTTATAAGCAAGTATCTTGGATGTACTCTCTGCTGTGCCAAGGGAAAAACTTGGTCCCTATCAATTCTTATATAAAATATATAACTATTATGATATGTGATTAAAATAATGACCTTTGACAGAAGGCTGGCTCTTCCTACAGTGTCATAGTTGAAGTCCAGGAATATAGCAATACACAGTCAGCATGCAAATAAGGCATTAAGGATCACTGACAAGATTTTCAGAGCAGTTACCAAGTTATGACATACCACATCAAAAGTGCCAAAAGAAAAGAAACTAAATATAATGTTGATAAATGGCTTAACAATTAAAAAAAATAAAAGTCTGCTAGCAGTTACATTCTCTGCAACTTCAAGTAAACTAAAAGGCAAACATTCATTACTAATACATACACAGCCGTGTGTAATTTCACTGACTCTCCTTACTTTGTTTCACTTACTCTCAAATATAGGACTTTTAAAACGTTATTTTCAACACATCCCAACCTCCCTCCCACCTCCCCTCCCCTCCCCTCTCTCCTAGATCCATTCCTCCTCCATTTCCCTTCAGAAAAGAGCAGACCTCCAAGGAATACTTACCCAATACATGTAACAAGTTGAAACACTAGGCACAAACCCTTACATCAAAGCTGGGTAGAGGCAACCCAGTAGGAAGGGTACCAAGAGCAGGCAAAAGAGAAACTCCCTACTTCCACTGCTACAGTTTCCACAAAAATACCAAACTAGCAAAAGTAACAAATTCAGAGGACCTAGCACAGACCCACGCAGGTTCAGGGGATGCCACTTCACTCTGAGCCTCCTTGAGCCTTGCTTAGTTGAAGTCTGCAGGCTTTGTTCTCCCAGTGTCTTCTACCACTCTGGCTCCTACATGTTTTCATCCTCTCTTCCACAGGGTTCCCCGAACTCCAAGGAGAGGGACCTGATGGAGAGCTCTGATTTGGCTGTGGGTCTCTGCATTTGTGGGTCTCTGTAGCCTCTTTGATGACGGTTGGCTAAGCACTGATCTCCGAGTATATCATGTTACAATCCACAGACCCAAAAAAGCTAAGTAACATGATTAATATCTAATATCCACTTATTGATGAGTACCTACCATGTTTGTCCTTCTAGGTCTGGGTTACCTCACTCAGCAAGATTTTTTTCCTAGTTCCATCCATTTGTCTGCAAATTTCATGATGTTATTTTTTAAACAGTTGAGTAATATTCTGTTGTGTAAATATATCTATACCTATATTCCCTTTGCCTATTTTTTAGTTGAGGGACATCTAGGCTATTATGAAGAAAGGTGCTATGAACATAGGTGAGCAATTATCTTTGAGTTCCCAGCTATCTGAGTAACCATGATTTCCACAGTGTTTGTGCCAGTTTGCACTCCAGTTAGAAATGGAAAAGTGTCCCCTTTGCTCCACATGCTTGCAAGCATGAGCTGTCACTTGTGCTAGTGATCTTAGCCATTCTGACAGGTGTAAAATGGGGAGCTCAAAAAGTTTTGATTTGCATTTCCCTGATGGCTAAGAATGTTAAACATATAAGTGTTCTTTTTTGGCCTGAACCCTATTTTAAAAAATGGATTATTTGTTTTCTTAGTATCTAGTTTCTTAAGTGCTTTATATATTTTGGTTATTAGCCCTCTGATATCCAAACCTTTGTTGGATATTAGAAATGGAAAATTTCCCCCATTTTGTGGGCAGTTCTTTTGCCGCATTGATGCTGTCTTTTGTCTTACAGAAGCTTTTCAGTCTCGTGAGGTTTCATTTATTAATTGTTGATCTTAGTCCCTATGCTGTTGGTGTTCTGTTCAGGAAGATGTCTCCTGTGCCATTGAGTTCAATTGAAGTTATCCCCCCAAATTCTTTTCTATCAGGGTCAGTGTATCTGGTTTTATGTTGAGATCTTTGGTCTACTTGAACTTGAGTGTTGTGCAGGGTGATAGATATGAACCTATCTTCTACATGAGTCTATGCAGTTTGATGAGCACCATTTTTTGAAAGTGTTTCCTTTCTCCATTTTGTATTTCTGGCTCCTTTATGAAAACTTAGGTGTCCATAAGTGTGTGGACTCATATTTAGGTCTTCAATTTGATTCCACTGATTAACATGTCTGTTTTTATGCCACTACCATTCAGTTTTTGTTATTATATCTCTGTAGTCCAATTTTGAAACCAATGATGGTGATACCACTGAAAATTCTTTTATTGTTTTAGCTATCTTATTTTTCTCTTTTGTTTGTTTGTTCGTTCTATATAAAGTTGAATGCTGTTCTTTCAAGGTCTATAAAGAATTTTGTTTTAATTTTTATGTGGTTTGTATTGAACTTGTAGATTGTTTTTGGTACAGTGGTCATTTTTACTATGTTAATCCTACCAATCTATGTGCATGGGAGATCTTCCCATTCTCTGATATCTTCTTCAGTTTCTTTATTCAAAGAACTTGATATTTTTATCATACAAGTCTTTCACTTGCTTGGTTAGAACTACCCTAAGACATCTTATATTATTTGTGGGTATTGTGAAGGGTGCTGTTTCCCTGATTTCTTTCTGTTTGTTTGTCATTTGCATATAGGTAGGGTACAGATATTTTTTAGTTAATCTTGTATTCACAGCCACTTCACTGGTGTATCAACTGTAGGTATTCCAGATTTTTTTGGGGATCACTTATACATACTATCATACCATCTGAAAGGGCAATGCTATGACATTCTTTTCCAATTTGTATCCCGTTGATGTTCTTTAGTCGTCTTACTGCTTGAGCTAGAACTTCAAGTGCTCTATTGAATAGAAATAGAGAGAGGGGCCAGCCATGTCTTATACCTGATTTTAGTGGAATTGGTTGAGTTTCTTTACATTTAATTTGATGCTGCCTTTAGGGTTGCTGTAAATTAGCCTTTGTTATGTTTAGGTATCCCCCTTGTGATCCTTATCTCTCACTTTCTTTTTATTTATTCTTTTATTCCCCACCATATATCTTGATCTCATTCGTCTCCCCATCCCTTCATATCTATCTTCTGCCTTTGCACTCTCTCCAACAAAATAAAATGAAATAAAATTTAAGAGAAAGAGAAAAAGCAAAAAGAAAGAAAGATCTCATCATGGAAGCTGCTGTGTGACTTTCCTTGAAACTGTTCACTGGCCTGGTTCAAGACCTGTGGTTTGTGTAGCACCATTGATCGTGGGCCCTCACTGGGGCTCCTCTTGGACAGCCTGTTGTTGCCCTGTGTCATGGAGATGCTGCAGCTTTGGAGCTTATAAACCTGATTCTGGGCCTGGGTAACTGCAGGACTAGTCGCAACAGCCTACCAGTTTCCTCTGTCCTCCCAACCAGGAAGAGCTCCCCGGCATTGCCTGGCTTCTTCACCCGCTGCAGTGAAAGCAGGAGAACCTGTCTCTGTGCCCTCAGTGTTAGGGGGCAGGGATAGACCCCACCACTGCTCTGCTAACTGCCACAGACGAGGGGGTGCCTCTTCCTCACCTACACCACCGCATGGCAGATGATGGGCAGGGCTAGATTTTCAGCGCCAGCTCACCCACACCCCAGTCAACAGTGTCAACTCTACTACACCGCTTGGGCCCGGTGCTGGGCCTGCTTTCCCAAGTGCTGCAGTTGGAAAGGGGGCAGAAGGCATCTTCTCCTCACCCATGCAACCTCATGGTGGAGAAGGGGGCAGGACCTGGGTTCTATTCCCATGCTCTCAGGACCAGCTCACCCAAGACTGTGAGAAGAGGCTCAGCTCTATTGTGATGCCCCGTGAGGTATAGGACCCACTTTCCTGAGTGCTGCATTTGCTGAGCAGCAGGAACAGTTTTCCCTAGTGTTACAGTCAGGGAGGGGCAGGGCCAACTTCATACAGCACTTTACTCTCTGCCTTCGGTAATACCAGGAGCCATGGGCATGAACCTAGACAAGGACCCTGGTAGCAGCCCAGGCCCAGACATCACCAAGGCCTGGGGTGGCAATTATGCCACCCACCTCAGCCTACTCCTCACTGCTTCCACCTCTTCAAGTAAATCTCTGTAAGCCTTCATTGCTACGGTCACGGGTCTGGTTAATGCTGCACTGTTGATCATGAGCCCTCACTGGGACTCCTCTTGGACATACTGTTGTTATCCTGCATGAAGGCCCTGCCCCTTCCCATGCTCCTGTAGTTCATAGATGAGGTGGATGTTGGGTGGGCCAACTAGTAGCCCTGGTTCTGGCCCTGTGATAGCTGGGTAGGTCAGCTTTCACTCATTGTCACCACTGGGGTGAGCTCTCCAATACTGCTCACACAATGCAGCAGGCAGCAAGGAATGGGCCAATTTTCTTGCTCTTGGGCCCTCAGGTCTGGCTCACCAACATTCACACCGCTAGGGCCAGTTCTACTGTTTTGCCCAGGCAAGGTACAGGGCCATCTCTCCTGATTGCTGCAGGGGGAGGAAAGTATGAGGGGCACAGGGTCAGCTCTCCTATTCTCTAGGCCAGCTCACTTGCGCTCCTACCAACAAGGTCAGTTCTATTGTGCTGCCCAGGTGAGGTACAGGGCCCCTCTCCCACATGACAGATTTCCCACCCAGGCTCACAAGGCCAGATCACCTGCCCTGCCCCCATACACACATCAACAGAGTCAGCTCTAATTGTGCTACCCTGACCAGATGCAGGGTCTTCTCTGGTTCAGAGATTTTTATTCAGTGCTTCTATTTCCTTCAGGGTTATAGATCTCTTTAAATTGTTTACCTAATTTTGGTTTAACTTTAATAAGTTACATCTATTGAGAAAATTATCTATTTCTTTTAGATTTTTCCAATTTTATGGAGTACAAGTTTTTAAAGTATGACATTCCCCATAGAGGGATACTCCCTTAGCCTAGAGGCAGGAGGGAGGGCCTAGAACCTACTCCAAATAACTTGACAGATTTTGTTGATCCCTCCTGGCATCACCCACCCTGTGGAGTGTGTGTGGGGGATGGGATGCGAAGGGGTCAGAGGGACCATAGGAGGGAAGAATGGAGGAAAGGAGGGAGGGAGGGAGAGGGAACTGGGATTGATATGTAAAATAAGAAAAATAATAAAAAGAAATGTACATCTTTCTCAATACTGCTTGTTTCTTTATTATATCTATAACATGTATTATTCTTATTTTTATAGGATATAGCTTTTATTAGAATACTATATAATACTACATAATATACTCAAATAAAGTTATTACTTGTCAAACAATAAAAAAAAATAAAGAAGTTGGGTGTAATGTAATAAGTCTGCCCTTATATGTTATTTGCTCTTTTCCCTAGCAGATTTTAATATTCTTTCTTTGTTCTGAATATTTAGTGTTTTGATTACCATATGGTGAGGTCCAATCTATTTGGTGTCCTGTAAGTTTCTTGTACCTTTATAGGCATCTCCTTTTTTAGGTTAGGAAAATTTTCTTCTATGATGTTGTTGAAGATATTTGAACAGGGATTCTTCTTCAATTCTTCTTGGGTTTGGTCTTTTCATAATGTTCCAGATTTCCTGGATATTTTGTGTCAGTAATTTTTTAGATTTACCATTTCTTTGACCAATGTATCTGTTTCTTCATCTTCTATCTCTTGTATTCTGTTGGTGATATTTGCATCTGTAGTTCCTGTTTGCTTACCTAGATTTTTTATTTCCAGAATTCCCTCTGAGTTTTTTTTTTTTGTTTCAATTTTCATTTTCAGGTTTTGAACAGTTTTATTCATTCCCTTCAATTGTTTGTGTTGTCTTGGCTTTCTTTAAGAGAGTTCTGATTGGCACACATTGCCCTGCCTGTTGTTGATTGTACTCTTATGCTGGCATCAAGGCTTCTGGGTTTATAAGTCTAGATGCTGATTTCTATGTTTGTCTTTGTTGGCTGGATGTTTTGTTTCTTTACTTCTGTTTCCTCTCTGGTCTTCTTTGTTGGTGTGGCCTGTGGTTGAGCTGGTAGTTTCCATTTGAGTTGGGGGCGGGCATCTAGCCATCAATGTGTTCTCTAGTAGAGTTTGGGGCTGTGATATGGCAATTAGGAGGGTGCAGGACTGGGTATAGCATGGGAAGGCACTGAGAGAGTGAGAGATAGGGGGGCTTGGAGGGCCAGCAGCCTGTTTGGACTTCTGGTGGATGTTGTGGTGTCTGGTAGAGCAAGGAGTCTCTGACCCAGCTGGGGACTGGAGTATGGTGAATTGGAGACCACAAAACTGGGCATGGGCTGGGCAGACACTGAGACAGTGAGAGAGTGGGGGGAGTTTGGCAAGTAGGCAGCTTACCTGGACTACTGGCAGCCTGTGTGGTTTCTCAAAATTTTTAGTTTTGAGGTTATATAATTACATTTCTCCTTTCCCCTCCTCACTTCACTACTCTTTCAAATTCATGACCTCTTTTTTCTACTATTTTGTTACATGCATATATGCATATACATAGGCAACCCTAAATACAACCTGCTCAGTCTATATAATATTTCTTTTATGTAGGTCCTAAGGGTTTACCTTTTGGTATCGGACAAACAGTTGGTCTACTCTTCCCTTCGGAAGATGCTCTCTCCTGCTCTCAGCATTCCTTGGATGTTTGTAGCTCTTTGTGTAGGCACTTGTGTGGGTGTCATCCTTACTCAGCTCATGTTTCCACAATCATATTGGTGCAACTCTATTGGCATGGCTTCTGACATCACTAGGACACATATCCTCACAGCAAACTCCCCATTCCGGCTCTTACCATTCTTCTGCCCCCTCTTCTTTGATGTTCCCTGAACCCCAGGAATGGGACTGTTTTGTAGATGGAACTGGGTTCCACAATTCTGCATTTTGATCGGATGTGGGTTTCTGTTGTGGACTCTTTCTGTTGCAAAGGCAAGTTTCTTTGATGAGGGGTGAGGGCTACACTTATATGTAGATATAATGAAAACTGTTTTGATTGTTGTTAGGGGTTTTATTTAGTAACATAGTGGTTGTAGATTTTCCTCCAATATCCATGACTTCATTAGCACTGAATAGTTAACAGGGTTTCCAGTTAACTATTGTTGAATGGATCTTAAGTTCAACTAGAGTGCTATTGGTTAATATTATTTATGCCACTACTGTACCCTTAGGTTATCATGCTATTACTAAAGCCAAAGACTATCTAACAAAACCCCAGTACCAAACATGAGAAGCCCTCTTTTCAGTTGTTGGCCAGGGATGTCCTAGAGACTCTCCAAACATAGAGCCTATGTCTATTACCCTGGGTTGACCGCCCCCCCCCTCCACAGAGGTGTAAGTTAAGTCCCTATGGCTGAAGATACCATGCTCTTAAGATACAGGGCCCAGAGACTCCTAAGATGGCATTGACCTTAATGTCTTTTTCCTATGAACTAGCTTTCATGGTATCAGAAGACACCATGAAAGTTTCCAAAGGAGGGAGACCGCAACAGTCCTACCCAGCCATGACATCTATGAAGTACATCAAGAATCAGCAACTAAGAGTTTTAAGGCATCAGGTCATTTGTGGCAAACACTGAAGAATTAAAAATATTTTCACAATGAAATTCCCACTTCTGGCTCAAACACTAAAAATAATAATAATAATAATAATAATAATAATAATGATGATGAGAATACAAAACTGTATCAGTTACACAAAAGCTAACTAGTCAGTTGTCTTCAGATTTTAATGACAAGAAGCTACAATAGTTATTTGTTATGGTAAGTACATTAGTATTCTCTAACACAAAGTTGTTGTTTTTACATTTTAAATTCTACATGGTAAAATAAAAAAAAAGATAAGGACTGAAACAAATTTGAATTTAGTTTAGAAAATGAAAGGTAGAAAAAGAATATCCTAACAAAAGGCTAGGTGGGTAACATCTTTAATCTCGGCATTCAAGAAGCTAAGGTAGGATTACTTTGAAGGAGAAGCCAGCCTAGACTATATAATGAGACCCTGTTCTAATAAAACAAAACACAAAAACAAAAGAATATCCTAGGGAGAGACTTATAGTATTGGCTCATAAGTTAAATGACTACAATACCTACAAATTTTAAAATAATTTTTAATTTGTAACACATGAAAAGCAAGAAATTCCAGTTCTTCTGGATACTGTTAACCCTGAAAATAGTGAGGAGAAAGACCAAATCTATGACTGTCCAATTAAAGCAAGCTGTATTTAGCGGTGCACCCAGGATTGTCCAGCTGGCTGTCTCACCCTAAGTCAGGGGTTGAGACAGCAACCCCTGCTGGCCTCTTGAGGTCCCTTTTATAGGAGAGATAAACTGTTTACAGAGGTGAGAGGTGGCTGCTACACGCTGTTAGAAAAATACAATGAAAGGGAAGGACAAGGGTAAGGATGTGCATCCTGGGAATGGGGTCTCACATTTAGTGTAGGTCCAAAAACATGTTTTGCATTTTACATCAGATCTACAAAACAGGAACTCATTCCTTTTTCTTTTATAAATACTAATAGAAGCTACTATTTTTACATTTTTCCCTTTTCTTTCCTCCTTTATTCTTCTCTCATATACAGCATCCAGACCATAGCCTCCCCCACAAAAGAGCAGGCCTCCCAAGGATATCAACCAAACAACACAATATGCCACAATAAAACCAGGCATATACCATCACATCAAGGCTGAACGAGGCAACCCAGTGGGAGGAAAAGGGTCCCACAAGGCAAGAGAGATAGCCCCCTACTCCCATTGTTAGGAATTGCACAAGAAAATCAAGCCACCCAGTGATAACATATATGCAGAGGACTTAGGGAAAAGCCCTACAGGCTCCTTGCAGAGGCAAGCCCCTGTGAGTCCTGGTGAGTTGATTCTGAGAGACATGCAGGAACTCACCCTTCATTTCAAATAGAAATCATAACTTGCAAGGACTTAACACACGACAAACAGGAATGTATTCTTTAACTGTGAGTAGAAATCTTAACCTGCATGGTATATTTTTCCCGTTTTTGGTCTACCATTAACTTGCAAGGTATATTGTTCCTGTGTTGGTCTTAAACTACAAAAAGTCTTTTATTACTGTAACATGGCTACATCCCTCACCTACACGTTTGCTTTCACATTGAAATGGCACAGTTGGGAGACTTAGGTAGTGCTCTCATTGCACACTCTTGTCATTTTTGCCCAGCTGTTTGAAACACTATCAACTGTAATGACCATGTTGCAACCTCCAGCACTGTGGTTGCCTCACAGATCACAGCATCTCTTTACCTCAGCACCAGTATCTATCTGAAAGGTCAAAATAAGAAAGTCAGTAAACTTTAAGCATGTGTTGAAGACACAGATGAGTAAAGATTATCGTATTATAAAGTTTGATGGCCAAGTTTGATACTTAACATGCAATGGCACAATAAAATGTCCTAAAAGAATATTTTTATGCATTGAAATTAACAAAAACTCATCGGAATATTTTTCTTTTTTTTTTCTTTTGTTGATGGCTTCTTTTTTAAAAAATAAATTTATTATTTTACATATGGATCCCAGTTCCCTCTCCCTCCCATGTCCCCTAGTTTCCCCCATTTCATCCCCTCCCCACACTCCACAGGGAGGGTGATGCCTTCCAGGAGGGATCAACAAAAGCTGTCAAGTCATTTAGAGTAGGGTCTAGGCCCTCCCTCTAGGCTAAGGGAGCATCCTTCCATAGGGAATATACTCCCAAAGTCCTTTCGTGCACCAGGGATACACCCTGGTTCCACTGTCTGAGGTCCCTTAGACTGCCCAGATCTTCTAACTGAGACCCGTGCTCAAGGGGTTTCCCAGCTATCAGTCTGGTGGTTCATGAGCTCCCCTTGTTCAGGTCAGCTGTCTCTGTGGGTTTCTGTACCCTGGTCTTGACACCTTTCTTATCACTTCCTCTCTGCAACTGGATTTCAGGAGTTCTGCTCAGAGTTTAGTTGTGGGTGTCTGCTTCTGTTTCCACCAGCTACTAGATGAGGGCTCTATGATGACATAAGTTAGTTATCAATCTCATTATCAGGGAAGGACATTTAATGTAACCTCTCCACTGTTGCTCAGAATGTTAGTTGGGATCATCCTTGTAGGTCTCTGGACATTTCTCTAGAGTCAGTTTTCTCTTCAAACCTATAATGGCTCCCTCTATTATGTTTTTTTTTTTTTTTTTTTTTTTTGTCTCTCCTATTCCTCCCCTGACTCAATCTTCCTGGCCCCACATGTTCTCCTCTCCTCCCTTTCTCTTTCTCCTAGCTCCCTCTCCAATCACTGCCTTCCCCACTCCCAATATGCTCAGGAGATCTTGTTCCTTTCATTGGGATATTTTTCATCCATAGGATTTAGTGGCTAGGAAAATTTAAAACAAGGTAATTCATTATGGCAGAACACACATGATAAAAAGATGAAAATTTCACCCAAGGGACTCAAATGTTAGCACAGCAACAAAAGCCTTTTACCAGTGGTAACCAATAGTAACCTACTTCTATTTGATTTCATCAGATGAAGAAATGTGTGCAGAGTCAACTTGCTTAAGACTACTAATTTTTTGGCAAGGACATTTGAAGAATGGAGAACACTAAGCAACATCAATAGTCAATAACAATAATTAAAAACAAGGGAAATGGTTTCCTTGAGTACTGATGAATCAAGGATTACAGTGTATTGGAGGAATTAATGCCAGGGATGAATGACTGAAGCAGTTGTCTCCAAATTTTTGAATGGATCTACATTACAGGCAAGAATATTTTCTAAGAAACAGGGATTCCACATAGCCCACAGCAGAAGCTGGGAACAGCTGTCACTGGAGGTAATAAAATATGTTTGGTACAAAAAAGTGTTGATCAAACTTATAAACCTTACGAAAATGTAAGGTGTTTTCAAAAATGTAAGGTGTTTACAACAAACACCTTAGGCCTGTTTGCAGCGTCATTCTTAGTGGTTACTTTGTGGAAAGCATTTCACTCAGTCTTGTGTTACTGAACCAGGAATGTCAACAGTGACCTTTGTCTGCTCTCTCAGGTCTAAACATCCTGGCAGGGGGTAGGGGCTCACACCTTCAAACCCAGCACTTGGGAGGCAGAGGCTGGTGGATCTCAGTGACTTCAAGGCCACCATGGGCCACAAAGTGAGCACCAGGATAACCAGGACTGTCACACAAAGAAACCCTGCCTTGAAAAAAATGAATGAATGAACAAACACTGAGTATACTGATTTACCCAGAGCAGTTAACGAGCTGAGTTTTACGACAGTTTGTTTTGAACTCAAGGCTGATATAACCTCAAATACTGAGAGAATGAATGTATCATAATGAATGGCTTTTGCATTTAGCCTTTGCTGCAGATCTGAGTGTTTTACAATAAACTCAACCCCAATCTATAGGGCAAATAATATTTATATATGAAACACATATGAACATCTAGTTTCTTCTAGCTTCATGTACTGTCAACAGGTAGACAAGACCTGTCCTCTCACATAAAGCTGTAGTTCAAATTATTTTGAGCAACATGTTAGGAACCTTGATACAAATGCAGTGGCAACTTCCAATTTCCAAATCTACTCAAGAATGTGACAGAGGGGCTTCTATCCAACCTTTATTGGGATTGATTAATCTATCACATGTTAAAAGAAACATATCAAAAAAAAAAAAAAAAAACCTAACAAAAAATTCCATCAATGCCTTCTTTCCAGGTGATGAACATGTGTCATAAAGACCATTTTTCACTTACCCGTGTACATATTTGGCAATATTACCTGTAAAACCTCTTTCTCTCATATGAGAGACACACACAGAGACAGAGAGAAAGAGAGAGAGAGAGGGAGAGAGAGAGAGAAAGAGGGAGAGGAGAGAGAGAGAGAGAGAGAGAGAGAGAGAGAGAGAGAGAGAGCCCGCCTTATTACAGACCACTGTCAGCAAGTGAACACTTAATGGGTTTGTGTGTGTCTGGGTGTGGGTGGCATATGTGTGCTGGGGACTGAACACAGGAACCCACACATACTAGGCAAGCTCTTTACCACTGAAACTGTCATCCTTAGTTCCTGTAACTAATTTTGAGCTTAGAACACAATTAAATGAAGTCTTCCCATGATGGATTTAATTCTTCTCATTAGTGGAGCCATGTTGCAAATGGTTTTTCAATTTTGCCTCTTAGCTACTGAAGCCTCCCAGTCACTGTGTAGCCCTCCAACAGGTTTCCTGGCCTCTGCTCTACAAACACTTACAAAGCAGAGGCTAAATGCCATGGGTTTTCATGCTGGCTTTGTCCCCAGCTGGTCATCAGTGCTCATCAAGCTTTTCCTGCTGATGTTTAGATGATGTTTCCTCATCTAAACCATAGATATGGTTTAATGTAAATTTTATAGGGTTAGTTAGTAAGCTAGTAAATGCAAATTCAGTAAGAGTGCTTGGCATGAGGTAAGTCAGATTCAGAGAAGGTGAGCTGTGAGCTCGAGAAAAAAGCTTGTAATCAAACACACATTTCCTACTCCTTTGATAAAACATCAGAAATGTTTGCATCCATTCAGAGACAAATATAAAGTCCGAGTGCATGAAGATGGGAGCTAACCAATACTGTGCCCACCATTCTTGTCTCCATCAAATAGAAGAGCAGGCAGAGCATCTGCAATCTCGCCAGGGTGGTAATTCTCAAGCCCCTCTTTTCAGAAGAGATTGTGTTACTCTTTTACTACTTTAAATATCATTTACATTCTTTATAGTCTAAATAAGAATAAACACAGTAGTAGTAATGTATGATATTCACACTTTTTATATGTGACAACTCAAAATACATACATTGCTTGTTAAATAAATATACGCTGAGTGTCTGCCATTTGCTTATGTATAAATTTACTAGTTAACACCTTTGAAGGAAAAAGTGCCCTTATACATGTACTAGTGAGAGTTATAAATGAATTATACTATGAAAAAAATTGGTTATTGCTATCCAAAAAGCTTTCTGCAATGATGAGAATATTCCACACCCACATGTCCAACATGGTAGCTACAAGCTGGCTGCATTCATCTAATGAGCCACCGAGATGTGGGCAGTGCAAACCGAGGGACAGCATTTAAAATTAAAATATAATTAAACAGATAATCAGAAGTATAGACCAAAGACAAGTGGGAATAGCACTGATTTTCCAGGTTAACAATTAATATATCCGCTTAAAAAATCTCTCTTGGGAGCTAAAGAATCCTCATGATGCTGGATTTGAGCCTGGCCTGGGTGACACAGCAAGCCTTGTTTCAAAATAAATAACCAAACAACAACAAAAACCCAACTATATTTAAAAACAACAGTCCTGGACAGAAACAAATTTTTTTTTTCACCTAATTTTTTGGTGTTTTGGTGCTAGGTGAGCTCTGTGACTCTGAGCTATATTCTGAGTTCCATAACTTTTAATTGGCTCTCCTAATTTTGTATATACAGTAAACAACACACTTGTCAGGTCAGAAAATTTAAAAAAGATTCTTTACAAAGAGGAGATGTGCAAAATCAACTTTATTTTTCACAAATATTATGATTATTTTATTGTTCAAAGGATTCCTTTAAAATAAATTACAGTATTTCCATATTATTCCTCTAATATACAATGACTGATTAAAGCATACCACTGATAAACATAATTGGAAATGACATCACAAGTCACACATTGCTAAAGAAAAGTGCCTGCAATATTTTAAAGAACATTCTTTAAACTTTAACTTGATTTAATAGGTAATTTTTCATTTCACTTTAAATTCTACAAATGTCTTAATTCTCATTATTATAAAAACTAAGCAAAACAAAAATAAAACCATCTCCCAAATAACTCCCACCCCCAGAGCATGTTGATTGTAATGACAGAACAGGTATGACATCATTGAGTAAAGCTCTTTTTTATGAATACTTTTGGAAAGCTAGCATTGAGTTCTAACACAGCTCTGTTATCAATCTGGGAACAGAAGGAAACATCAAGGAGGGAAAGATCTTTGCAAGACTCCAGGAGCTTTCTCAATGACGCTGGACTTACCATTCTTGTTCCTGTTTAAGAAAACAAAGCATCCATTAAAATGTGCTTATGAGTTCCTTCGTTTCTATTTAAGCTTATATAATGTAAGGAAAATTTTAAAGCAAAGCATTTTAAAAACAAAACATATTAAATGGTTTTGCTTAATCAAAGAAACACTGAATATTCTCAGACAATGTGACAATGAGAACCTGAACCTTGTCAATTCCCTATCACCTACCACTTCCATCCGACTTTAACACCTGCCTGTCCCCTCAATTCCCTACATTGTCACCCCAGTGCAAAAGGGTAGTCACATCTCATCTTACCTAAGCCATAGTCAACCCATATGCTGCCTCCAATTCAACTGAGCAACTATCCTAACCATGCTGAGCGTCTGCTTTAGGGCTAGGAAAGGAAAGACGAGTGTGACACATCTGCCTTATGGAACTACTGAGCAAGACACACAATAAACCACACAATACACCTCGCTGTCTTACAGCAGAAGGCTGGAAGACAGATAGAGGACAACAGGTGATTTCTGCCTGTGCTAAAATCTGGAGTGATTATAGGATATCCAGTTGGAAGCTAAATTAATAGATTATGAAAAGCATGTAATAAATGATAGGCATTTGATATCATATATTACACAAGTCTAAAAGATGATCATATGGAACACACCCTGCTTTAATTACAGCTTTTCTGGGAGAATCAATCACTATCATAATACATATGCACATTTATTGACAGAGGCATTAGAATGTGTGTTATTTATTTATTTCTGTAGTGCTGGGATAAAACCCAGAGCCTTATGTACACTAAGCAGGAGCTCTATACCAATCTAGAGTTCCAGATAACACAAACCTCATTCCATGTAACTCCCATGGGCTCCCAAGTTGTAATTATATGGCACTTCCTGCCACCTGTTTGTACCTGGTCCTGAGCTAAACCTTCCCAGATTCCCCCTGGAACTGGAATTCATGAAAGCCTGCACTGTCCATAAATACCAATTCCCAAGGACACAGAAAGCTGGGCGGGCACTGTGGTGTTCGATTGTGTGCCCAGAGAAACAGGGATGGCTTTTATGACAGGAGAACAAGCGTAAGCAGGAGTGAAGCATGTATGGAAACCTTTGTGAATACATGCTAGGGTGGTACGCTAGGGCAGGGCACAGGGCAGGGAAGGGGAAGACTAGCAGCACACAAGCCAGACATGGTCCAGCACCGAGAGGCAGAAGAGGACACAAGCTCCCACCCTTAACCAAAGTTATTACTATCGAAGCCTACTGGCAAAGGGTATCCGTTTGTACTATAATACAGTGACACTGGTTATATCACACAGTCCAGAACAGGCCCCACTCCCAGGAGTAGCTGGCCAGCACACAACAGACTCCATGCTTTCTTTGTGGACTTTTTGGTTAGTTTTTTTGTTTGTTTGTGCTTTGACTTTTTGTTTTGTGGGGATTCTTTTTCTTTTTGGAGAGAGAGAGAGAGAGAGGGAAGCCAGAAAGAAAGGGGACATGAGACCCTGGGCATGAGACTCCTGTACTGAAGCATGGAGAACTACTGACTACAGAACCAACATCACAGCCAGAGGCTTTGTTCTCTCTTTGCAAATGCTGGGCTCAGCAAGGCAGACAATGGTGCAACTCCATTAACTGTGCAGATCAGGTAAAATACAACACAGCACAGATGAAGCATTTTGTGCAAAGTATGTAAATTCTGTACAACTCCCTGCTCAAGATTACTTAGATTCAGTCACATGCAACAATATAAGCAGCATCCAGGAATGTATCATAAATGAGGACATCAAGAAATTTTAACCAAAACCAAACCCAGATGCTGAAAACCCTCAGGTTTTCCTTTGGTGGATGTTAAGTAAAGAGGAAAGGACATGCAGGTACTTTAGAGACTAATTTTTATCAGTACTGACACAGTCAAGGACAGTTCAAGTTCTCTGCGATGGTATGTGGGCAATGATGATGGCGCTGCTGGTACCTCTGGCTCAGGTTCCCTGCCAATGAATGTAGTGAGGACACATGGAATGCCAGGATTCTGAAGAATTATCAAGAGCTATCTTGTGGTAGACCAATTCCTAAAAGCTAAAATTTCGAGAGGCAGTGATTTCAAACTCTGTTTTTTGAATCAAGATTTTAACATTAAAAACTTTCAAAATCTAACTTGAATTCATTCTACAAGTGGATCCGTTTTCTGTCCTTAATTAAAAAACAACAACAACAAAAAAAAAAAAATAGGTAGAATATACTCATATAAATCTTACATTTTTGACTGGACCCAAACCTGCCAATTATTTAGAGCATATAAAGCTCAACTATGAAATTGTGTTGTTCTACTCACCCTTATAGTCTCGTCTCTCTTTGCCTCTGTCTCTCCCTAGGCCAATGTATCCATTCCTCTTACATTTTCTTCTAAGCAGTCTTATCAGGACAAATGTTTACTGCAAGTTGATTTGGCTTCCTTGCAAAAGGTCAACGATTAGGTTTGAGGTCAAAGAGACAGGCTCAGTAACAACTGTATGAAAGGAATTCATTATGTCCAATAATAAAAATCCCCTAATACTAGCAGCGGAGAAAGAAAAGAGCAGTCAACCAGAAGACAACCAATCAAATGACAGGAATTAGTAAGTACCTCTCACTAATAACCTTAAAGGAAAGTAGTCTCACCTCATTAATGAAGAGACACAGACCGGCTGGCTGACTAGACTAAAACACCAGATACAACCATCTGTTGTGCTCAAGCAACACACCTCACTGGTAAAGATATGCAGACTGAGAGTCAGAGGACAGAACTCAATCTATCAAGCAAACGAATCCAAAATCAGGCTGGTGCAACTGTTGATATCCAATAAAGTAGACTTCAAACCAAAACTAGCCAGAACAGATAAAGGCCACTGCACATTAGTAAGTACTAAAATACATCAGTAAAATATATACCTGTAAAAATATTAGCACCAAATGTTAGAACTCATTATTTCATAAAATAAGCACTAATGGCCATAAAAAATAAGGTAGGTACCTATATTGTAATACTGATTCAATATCCTCTTCTCATCTTTAGTTAGGCCAAATTTAGCAAATATCTACAGACCCTTCCAATAAAAGCAATAGAATACACAGTCTTCTCATCAGCCCATGGGACCATCTAAAGGTAGTCACATTCTAGACCACAAAGCAAATGTTAACAAATAACCATGACTTCAAATAACTCCTCACCTCATCACAGTGGAATAAAACTTGAATCAACAGTTATAGAAACTATAGAAATCCTTGGGGACTGAATAATATACTTTTGAAAGTTGGACAGATCACTGAATAACTCAAGACAGAATTTTTTAAAATTCCTATAGCCAAACAAAAATCAAAGCACAGTATACCAGAACCCTGGAAAACAGCTCAGGCAATTCTAATAGGGAAAGTTTAAATATCCTATTTTTTAACATTAAAAAAAATAAAACAAAACAAAAGATCCCCAAGCAAATAACCTATTAATACTTTGATGCCTTAGAAGAATAAGAATATGCTACACTGAAAAGCACAAGGTAGCAATAAATAGTAGAGATCCAGGTAGACATTAATGGAAACTAGAATAACAGTACATAGAATCAAAGCTTGAAAAGGTACTAGTGCAAACCAGGAACACTAGAGAATGCTTAGAAAATGTAGAAGAAAATGAAGATGTAGAAGAAACTGACAAATTCCTAGATATACATGATGTACCAAGAACATATAAGCAACTTAGAACCATAACACGAAGATTGAAACATTAATAAGAAAAAGCTCTTCCCAGCAAGGCAGGCCAAAGACCAGATGGATTCACCACTAAATTCTACCAAAACCTTCAGGAAGAGCTAAAGATGAACACTCCTTCAATATGGAAAAGAAAGGAAAGCTACCAGAGAACTACATGTAGCCACTATTACCCCATTAATAGAAGTGGATAAGGCCACAACAACAACAACACACTATAGAACATTTTTTTTTTCCTGATTAACACAGATGCAACAATTGGCAATAAGATACCTCAAATCATGGGGCCAGTAAGATGCCTCAGTTGGTAAAGATTTCTGCACAAGCATGAGGATCTGAATCTGGACATTCTATAACCACACAAAGCCAGGCACAACAGTACCCATCTGTCACTCCAACACCATGGAAGGGAGTGGACAGTGGATAGCGACAGTGGTGGTAGTTGAATGGACAGTGGATAGGGACGGTGGTGGTAGTCGAGTGGACGGTGGATAGGGACGGTGGGGGTAGTTGAGTGGACGGTGGATAGGGACGGTGATGGTAGTCGAGTGGACGGTGGATAGGGACGGTGATGGTAGTCGAGTGGACGGTGGATAGGGACGGTGATGGTAGTTGAGTGGACGGTGGATAGGGACGGTGATGGTAGTCGAGTGGACAGTGGATAGGGACGGTGATGGTAGTCGAGTGGACGGTGGATAGGGACGGTGATGGTGGTTGAGTGGATGGTGGATAGGGATGGTGATGGTAGTTGAGTGGACGGTGGATAGCGACAGTGGTGGTGGTTGAGTGGACGGTGGATAGGGACAGTGGGGGTAGTTGAGCTTGGGGTACAGAGGACAGATCCCTAGAGCTCAGTGGCCAGCCAGTTTAGCCAAATCAGTGAGCTCCAGGTTTAGAGGTCCTGTCTCAAAACGCAAGGTAGACAAGCGATTGAGAAAGTTCTCAACACTGGCTTCTGTTCTCTGCATGCAAGGATGTGCATCTTCAAAATCAACTCACCCTTACATATATCCTCCAAATTACATTTAAAAATACATGTAAAAGATCATATATCATACCCAGTTGGTTTTACCTCAGGAATCCAAGGACAGTTCGAAATATGCAAATCAACAAATATAAAACACAAATAGACTAAAGGAAGGAAGAACACTACCACAGTAGACACAAAATAGATCTTCAATAAAGTTCAAACATCCCTTCATGGCCAAAGTCTTAAAGAAACTAGAAACAGAAGAAACATATCAAAATAACAAAGGCTATAAACAACAAACCTAAGGACAAAAATACAGTAAATAAGGAAAACCTCAAAAACATTTCCTTAAAAACCTAACTGAGGCAATGGTATTCACTCTCACTACTCTAAATCAATATAACATTTGACGCCTTGGCTAGAGCTAAGGGATACAAACAGGAAAGAAGTCAAAGTAGCCTGATTTACAGAAGACCTCATCCTGTACTTACAAGATCCAACGATTCCACCAGAATTCTCTTAGATAAGCCTGACACATTCCAAACAGTACAGGATACACAATTATATATGGAAATTATAAACCTTCGATATTTCAGAAATGGCTGTACAATGCAATGTAATTCCCATTCAAATTCCAATCATATTCTTGAAAGAAATAGGAAAAAGTATCCTAATTCATATAGAATTTAAAAAGACCTAAAAACCAATCCTAAGGGAAAAAAAGCAGTGTTTGGGTATCCTAATGCATAACTTCAAACAGTAAACTACAGAACCACAGTAACAACCTGGTCTGTTACTAGTACAAACACAAATACACAGACTGTTCTTGTTGGTTTTTGTCAACCTTACACAAGCCTAGACAAACCTGGAGGGCAGAAATGTGAACTGAGGAATAGTCTCTGTCTCGCTGACTTGTAGGAAAGTGTAGGGGCATTTTCTGTATTAAAAGATGATGATGAAGAGGAGCCCAGCTCACTGTAGGCAGTGTCACTTCTGGTAAGGTGGTCTTGGATTTTAGCAGAAAACCACAGGAAAGAGCACCATGACCCAATAGTCTCTGCTCCAGCCCGGGCCTCAATGTTCCTTCTTGAATTCCTGTCCTGACTTTCTTCAGCAATAGGCTGTGAACTAAGAGGTGTAAGATAAAATAAACCCTTTCCTCCCAAGTTGCTTCTTGTTGTAGTGTTTATCACAGCAATAGAAAGCAAACTAGGACAACAACCAATGGGATAGAATTATAACTTGACAATTTTTTTTTGACACAGTTGTCAAAAACATACATTAGAAAGAGCACTGCAATAAATGATTCTAGGAAAACTATCAATCCACCTATACTAGGATGAAACTCGATCCCTATCTCTTATCCTCTACAAAACTCAACTCAGAATGGACCAAAAGGAGGTGAATGAAAGACCTCAGAAAGTGCTAGGCGAAACATTCCAATATACAGGTATAAGCAAGGATTTTTAGAAAAGACTTCAACCACAGAAAATTATTTCAAGATCGACAGGCAAGATTTAAAGACTTCAGCACAACAGAGGAAATAATCACTAAAGAGCTTATAGAAGTGGGGGTGGTGGTGGTGGTGGTGGTGGTGGTGGTGGTGGTGGAGTGGGGGGAGATCCTGGCCAACTCTACACTGGAAAGGAGATTGGAGCCTATATAAAGAAATACACAAAGAATACCAAAAGAGGAAGCCATCTAATTGGTCATTGCACTAATGAACTGAGCAGACAGTCTCAAAAGAAGAAATACAGTTACTCACTACGTATCTGAATTGTCTTTAACTATCAAAGAAACACAGATGGGAACTTTCATCCCTGACTCCTGAAGAATGGCGATCATCAAGCAAATAAATAGCAACACATGATAGCAAATGTTGACAAGAATGTGGGTGAGAGTGCACACAAACAGGACAGCCACTATGGGCGTCAGTGCTGAGTCTCCTCCTAAAGCTAAAAACAGGCCCAACTACACTATTCCTATGAATGTAGCGTGGAGCTCAAGGCCGCACCACAGAGACACCCTCAGATCTGTTTATTGTTGCACTATTCACAGAAGTGATGTTCATCCATGGATGAAGGGATGAAGACATTCTGGTAAATATATGTAATTTTATTCAGCTATGAAGAAAAATGAAACCCTGACATTTGCATGAAATGGAAGCCTTTGAGGAGAATTACGTTAAGCAAAATAACAGAGAAACACCATAGGTTCTCTTGCATATGTATACACTAGATTTACATTCATACATACGTGTGTATGTTTAGCTAGGAATTCTTACCACAGTAGAAAGGAAACTGTGATAGAAGAAGAGGCATTAAGAGAGGACAGGATGGGGTGGGGCATGAGCAATGGGATTCATTTGACATGAAGGTAAAAAAAAAAAAAAGCAGGAACTGTCTGGGGGGAAGGTAGGGACCAGGAAGGGGCCTATGGTGCGATGAATGGCTTTTCAGAGAAGGGAATGAGTACGAATACAGTAAATTAGTGTATAGTATGAAAATTCCGTAACAAAACCTATCATTTTGCACACAACTTAAAAATATTTATATAGCGCACCCTTACCTAAAATGTCCAGTTGCTGTAATCTGCTACAATTAGATGCCAGTTCTTCTAAGTCTGTGTCACATACAGACCTGTTAGCTGTGAGAAAGAGTTTCTGCAAGTTTGGGAGCTGGCGTGCCAGTCTGGCAAAGCACCCAGTGCTGCTCTGAAGGGTGGGGCACCAGCCAAGGTCCAATTCCTCGAGAAGCACACACCCAGAAGCCAACTCTGCTATCCCATTCTCTGTAATATTCTTGCATCTCCACAAGTCCAGGGTCCGGAGCTTTTTACACTTGGCTCCTATCATGCTGGCTATCACATCATAATCTTCAATCTGGAAATAAAACATTTCCAATCTTTTACACATCACATATCACATGCAGGGACACAAACTGCTTTGAATATTCTTTTTTTGTTTGTTTGTTTGTTTGTTTGTTTGTTTTTGAGATATGGTTTCTTTGTGTAGCCGTGACTGTCCTGAAACTCACTCTGTAGACCAGATTGGCCTTGAATCCAGAGAAATCTGCTTGCCTCTGCCTTCCAAGTGCTGGAATTAAAGACTTCTGCCACCACTGCCCAGCTGCTTAGAAAATCTTTTATTGTTGCTTTCAAGTAGTCACACCCATGTCCTTGTTAATTTGTGGGCAGATGACTCGTCTGATAAAGTGCTTGTCATGTGAACATGAGAATTTGATCCCCAGCACCCATGTAAAGCCTAGGTGTGGGGCAGACATACCTGTAAGCACAACACTGGGGAAAGAAGAGACAGGAAGATACCTGGGGCTTGATGTCTAGATAATTTAGCCAAATAAGTGAGCTCTAGGTTCTGTGAGAGACCGTGTCTCAAAAATAAAGTGGAGTGCTATTGAGGAGGACGCCCCCATTAACGTCTGGTAAACAATGACCTCTGATCTACACATGTATGAACACACACATCTTCACATTCATGTGCACACTCACATACACAAAGCGAATGCAATCACTTAAATATCTATTGAACAGAACTATATAGGGTGTGAATGAATCATTCCAAACCATCCCCAGTCTCTCACAAACAATCTGAGGAGTATATAGTATATAGTATAGGAGTATATGCCATTCTTTGTGCCTACCATTTTAACACTGCCACAGCTATCTCCTTTCATATGACTAATGTATGTAGACAGGTACTTCATCTCTCCCTGACAAAAGTGCATATTTTGGTAGTCTCTAAACTGTGTGGAAATGCTGACTGATTAGGATAGTAGTTTGAAGTTAAGGATTTATAAACTGATCATACAATATAAAGTCTCCAGTACTTACCTCATGATATAGGCTAAGCGTCTAGAGTTCTCCTGGGTAAACTGGGGGTGAGGGGGGTGATAAAGGGGAGGGGATGGGGGTGAGAACATGAGGGAACAGGATGATGTAGGGGGGTGGAGAGGGAGAACAGGAAAGAGATGTCTTGGTAGAGAGAGCCACTATGCAGTTAGGGAGAAACCTGGTACTAGTGAAATTCCCAAGAATCCACAGGATGACCCCAGCTAAGACTTGTAGCAATAGTGAAGAAGGCGCCTAAACAGGCCCAACTATCATCATAGAGCCCTCATCCAGTAATTGATAGAACCAGATGCAGAGATCCACAACCAAGCACCAGGCCGAGCCACAGGAATTCAGTTGAAGAGAGGGAGGAGGGATTAGATGAGCAAGGGAGGTCAAGATTATGATGAAGAAATCCACAGAACCAAGCTTGTGGAAACTCATGAACTCTGGACCGACAGCTGTGGATCTTCCATGGGACTGAGCTAGGCCCTCTGTGTGTAGGAGACAATAGTGAAATTTTGACTATGATCGATCCTGTTGCATGAGCTAGCTTGTTGGAGCCCATCCCCTATGGTGAGAGGCCACACTCAGCCTTAACGCAGGGGGAAGGGGTTTTGTCCTTTCCCAACTTCATGTGCTAGACTTTGCGGACTTCCTATGGGAGCCCTTACCTGTTGGGAGAAGTAGATTGAAGGCAAGGAAGAGTGGGAGGAGGGGCGGGAGGGAGAACTTTGGTTGGAATGTAAAATGAAATTAAAAATAAATAAAGTTAATAAAATAAAAAGGGTAAACATCTAGTAGCCAAGGTGAAACATTCCTACTCTTGTGTTGTCTATGCTTTAACAATTCTTCAAAGAGGGCCTTTTAAGGAGGTCATGTGACTTTATTATAATCAGGTATCAAAGTTACCCCAGGTATCAGAAGGAAACAAATCAGCATTTTTAATGACTTTTCCCTCTTTTTTTTTCAGTTATTACTCATTTTAAATAAATATATATGCAATCACTATTTAACACTCCACCCCAGATGCTAGGAACAAGAGTAACTACCCCATCCCCAAGACATTCTGCTTAAGGTTTTAGAAAGACACAGAGACACATAAACAGGGGAAACAATTCAGTGACAACAAGTGTAAAATAATAAAGCAGAGAGTCAGCAGGTGAGGGTGGGGTGGATCTCAGGGTAGCACTCAGGTACACTCAGGGAGCAGTAAGACTGGTGCAGCTGACAACAGTGAGAGAGATGACAGGTCCAGAGCAGAGTTAAGCTGTGAAGGGGCTGGATGTTTTATTTGACACATTAAGGAAGAACCTGTTTCTAGAGGATGGGTGGCCTGTGGCAGGTGAGAACAGAGTAGGAAAAGAACCGAGAGGACTGGGGCAGTTCAAGGTGGGTCTACAGACACTGAATAGACTGGGGCTGTGCTTCTGAGTAGGAACTAAAGGCTGACACAGCATGCGACTGCTAAGGTTCTGGTCTAACTAAGCAAAGGTAACTGGCAGACTCAAGCAAAGCCCATAACAAACAGGTTGGGGAAACACAGTCACCTCTACAAGTGAGTCACCTGCATAACACACAGCTGGTAATTAGTGCATCCAATTAGTATCTTTGAAAGAAGCAACCGAACTTTGTGACAGCCATGATTACGATGATGCTGATTCTGCCTTTGGGAAACTCACTCACATGCAGAATGATTCCCTACCAGCACACCACAAATGCAAAATTCCTCCAACAGTTCTGGTTCTAAGTTTTCCACAGCATCATTAAACAAACAAAGACAACAAGACTGAATAACCATCTAACTGCCTACTTTTGCTAAATTGAAAGCAACCTATTCTTTTTTTTTTTTTTAATTATTTTTTCTTATTTTACATATTGATCCCAGGTCCCTCTCCCTCCTTCCCTACCTCCCTCCCATGCCCCCTACCACCCTCGCATCCTGACCCCACTCCACAGGGAGGGTGATGCCTTCCAGGAGGGATCAACAAAATCTATCAAGTCATTTAGAGTAGGGACTAGGCCCTCCCTGCTGCCTCTAGGTTAAGGGAGTATCCCTTCATGGGGAATGTGCTCCCAAAGTCCTTTCGTGCACCAAGGATACATCCTGGTTCCACTGTCAGAGGTCCCTTACACTGCCCAGGCCTTCTAACTGAAAGCAACCTATTCTTTTCTTAATAATTTCACCTTATTCAAAATTACTGAGATAATTGAAAAGTGCTTAGGCACACCTCTTTCTTATTTCGTTATTTATTGAGACAAAGTGTCTCAGTCTATATCAGGCTGGGCTTGAACTCCCAATCATTCAGTCTCAGTCTCCCAAGTTCTGGGATTATAGACATCCATACCCTTGCCTGGCTTTCATTATTTAATTTAAAAAATATGACAGATGTCTCCAAGGAACTATCAGAGAGAAGACAGCTAACTTGACTAGGGATAAACAATTAACAGGAAACCTAAGGAAATGCAAGCTGATTCCAGGCAACTTTAAATTATTTCAAGAAACACCAAATGATGCAAGGACTTAATCATCCTTTAAATAGCAAAAAGAAAGAAAATTAATTTCAACAATATACTTTCTCTAGTCATAACACTACCAGCTCAACATGTTATCAACATTTGGACTGTTTTACATTTTTTTGACACTAGGCCTTCATAATTTGGCATGTATCTTAAATTTGCATCATGCACACATTGAAAGTCGTGTATTTCCAACTGTCCATCAGCTACCAGACTGCACAGCACAGCAATAGAAGGTACTGATGAATGTAGAGTACTTGGGGTATTACATGTGTTCTCTTTCTACACAAGTGTTCCTCTGCCTGGTACCTACCGGGTAGAAAGGAAAGATAGAAATCCATTCACTTAAGTTTTTACTTTCATTCTGAATTTTTGCCTCTCTCATGACTACTTAGAACACAGACTATATTTCTTAACTTCCCATGCTACAAAGTGTGCCACATGACTGAGTTCTGGTTAGTATGAAGTAATCTAAAAAGGCATGAAACTTGTAGAAAGAGTCCTGGAGGGAGAGTAAAGTGCCTTTGTCCCTTCCTTAGAGGCTGACAAGGGAAGGAGATGGTCGGAGCTCTGGTTCTAACCTTGAGGTCAACTATGTGAACATACAGTCTTCAAGAGCAGAGTCTAGATCTTTCAGAGGAATGGGTTGTCCAGCTGGCAAGTCAGCCTGGACTCTTTACTCGGGTAAGAGAAATAAACAATCTTGTAGATGTAGGTGAAACCTTGGTAGGGTTCCCCCAATTTTAACCAGTATGCTTGCACACTTGTTGAAAGATTTATAAAGATGAAAGAATGAAATGAATTATTAAAGCAAGTTTCAGATTGCTTTGAGGCTTTACTACCTACATGGTTACAGTCTTATAATGATAAAAATATGTAAAGAAATATATGGTAAGTTGGCCGCACATGGATGGTGTCCTGAAACTTCTGTAGGTGTGCTGGGAACATGGCCTCTATGTGGTCCTGGCTACAAGTGCATTTCCAAAGGGAAAGGAGGCAGATAACTAGAGCTGATGTTGTTTATGCTTGAAACAGAGCTGCCTCTCCTTATGAAAGAGGTGTGCTTATGCACACCAGACCAAAAAAAGCAGAAAAGTCTAGTGGCAAACCAAGCAAAACCAGGGTAATCTTGAAACAGATTCAGTTCCTGCCAAATCCTGCAACAACAAAACGTTCCTGTGAAAGCTGCTGGGCATGAGCTCGTGTGGCACCATACTCCGTGGGAATTTGAGCTAATGGGAAGAAATAAACATAAGAAGACTTGTACTCTAAAAATAAAACAAATACCCATGGCTTTAAATTGAAGACCCAATCATCTATTATTGTTATGTTCTCTTCACAAATTACAGGAAAACTGAAAGTTTCCAAAGAGCTCTGGCAATTAGAAGAGGGCCTAGGCATGTTAGCAGGGTGGATCTCACTGGTAGCAGCATCTCACTGGTAACCATACACTTCATTTTAAAGACCACCCGTTTACTGGCAGCCTCCATTTCCTACAGGCTGTAATTTTTACATATATAATATGAGAAAGTGAGTTCAGTATTGAGCAAAGACAGTAAGCAAGGAATAAGCAAAGGCAAACTGTCCCTTTGTAGGGAATAATACAAAATAATACCCCAAAGGGAAACACACCAGTGCCATTTCCTAATTTTAATTAGGAGTCCCTGAGCTGTTCTCACTCACACGTAAATTCTTTTATAACTCAATATTCTTTAGGGCTAATTTTCCACGATAAATTCTGGGGAACACTGTAATTTTAACTATAACCCACAGGAACAACACACCTATCTTCTATCATACTGGAAAAGAATTAATCTCAGGATTTAAACTGAGTTTTGTGAAAACCTCACTAAACCACTGCTATGTGGGTGAGATACCTGCCCAGCACTTTTTGTAAAGGATCCAGATAGGTAAACGGCCCGAAGCGGTACTTCTTTCCACCAAAGAGGCTGCTTCAAAGACAGGCCCTCCAAAGTAACGGGGAAGGTGTTTGAATGTGGGGTACAAAGTATGTGGATATGTATGTGTGTGGAGGGTCAAGTATGCCTCACCCATGGAAAGGCAAAGAGAACAAGCCATCAACCATGAAGGGTTTTCAAGCACTCACCATCACACAGCTGCCCAGGCTGAGGTGCCGAAGCTCTGCACAGAAGTTCAAGATGCTCAGCAGTGCTGTTTGCTGCCACCAGGGACCACATCAGAGGCACAGGCAGAAAGCGAAGGAGCGTGAAACAAAGAGAAGAGGTCAATTAGACATTAAAGGCTGCCACTGCTTTTCCTGAAACACAGCTGAAAACCTAGGTTACGGAGTCCACAGATGCCATTTAATGAGTCCCCAGGTGCCCCCGCCATTGACTGGCTTGGTTTCCAGGTAATCATTAGCAGTCTCCATGTAAGTCATCACTTAGCATGGTTTTACATACTCTAAAGACATCTATTTTCCCCATGGCCTATCAGTTTATTTCTCAGGTAAGCATTTGAAGTCTATTTGAGAGCAATGAGAGAGAGCTGCGGCTAGAGCGAGAAAGTAACAGAGCAAAAGCAAGCAGAGTGATGGGGGGCAGCTCCTCAGGGGGCTGGTGACACACTCCTCAAGAGCAGCTGCAGCTCTGACATTCACCCATCAGCCTCAGTCTGATGGGACTGCCAATAGAGTCACCCCAAATCAGGACTGAGCGGGTGACTTTAATGTCAAAGGATTCTCTGTGCTGACAAGGACAGCAATAACCATTGAACATCTGTCAGGAGCAGACGCTGACGGGAACATATCTAACATACACTTGCTAGTCATGTTTCTGCCATTTAATCCTTCTGTCCTCTGTGATGAAAATACCTGACCATCAAATATCCACAGGTATGCTAGACTGCTGTATCGTCTTAAGTAAAATGTATCTTCAACGTGTGTGTGTGTGTGTGTGTGTGTGTGTGTGTGTGTGTTGTATGCACCTGTGCCCACAAATGTCCATTCTGAGGAGAGAGAAGGGTGTCTATTTTATTCCTCTATCCCTGCTATTCATCGTATACCTTTGAGACAGGGTCTGTCACTGAGTGAAGCTCATCATTTCGGCTAGGCTGGCCGCCAGCAGCTTTCACCTGCCGAGCTCTCCTTTCTCTACCGCAGTGCTGGGTTCCAGGCACATGCAGTCACGCTTCTTTTCACATAGGCACAGAGGTTTGAACATAAGACCTCATACTTGCATGCCAAGTATGAGTGGCTCTTACCCACTGAGCCATACTTCTCTGGGGATCTACCTTAAAGACTATAATTTCATAAGTATGTTTTTGCTCTATAAAAGTTTCCATACATGTACAAAACGGATTTCAATCATACCCATCCCTACTCCCCTTTCCTACTTCTCCCAGACCTCCCCCACTTCATCCCTACTCCCAACTTGAGCTAATAATTTTTAATACAATAAATCAAATTAGCTGCCATAAGATGTTCATGTGTGCGGGGCCATCCTGGCACATGGGACACATACCAGAGCCAAAACCTCAAACAAAGCTATCAATTGCCAATAGCACCTCAGTTAGGGGTGAGACTGTGAGTCCCTTCCCTGTCCACACTGATTAACTAATTGTCTTCATGCTCTCGTACAGGTTTTGGGCAGGAACCGTCACGACTGTGTTCGTGAATACAAAGGTTCTGTCTTGACCAGATGACACTGTTTCACAGACGTCTTCCACAACTTCTGGCTCCTACAATCTTTCCATCCTCTATTTAGTGGTGTCTGTCATGAAAAGACTGTAACTTTAAGGCACAGGTCAGCAGCACTTCTTCCCAACTCATTTAAAAACAACTTACTATTTATTTTGTATTTTACGTGTGTGTTCATTACATGTGTGCTGGTGTTGGTGGAGGCCAGAAGAGGGTATTGGATCTCGTGGAACCAGCGTTACAGAGGGTTGTGAGCCATAAAATCTCAGGTCCTCTCCAGAGTGGCAAGTTCTCTTGACATCTCTTCTTTCCAACTCACTTTTGAACCAAGAGTCTAGTCTAGAAAACATCTTGATGCATTCTTTTCTCTGAACAAACTTTCAGAACAAGAACGTTTCCTTTTTAACTGTATTTTATTATTTAAAGCAATTTTTAGTCTAAATATATTTTGATCATATTATTTCCCTCCTCCAAGTCCTTCTATATCCTCTCCAACCCCCTACTCCTACTCACACAACTTTAAGTTCTCTCTCAAAAAACCCAAAACACCAAAACTACCACCCCCAAAACAAACAACAACAACAAAAATCAAAACAAAACAAAAATAAAACCACATCCAAAAAGAAAAGGAAAACCACCAACTGTAACCAAATGGAAGTATACACACACAAAAATCTGCTGAGTCCACACAATGTTGGCCAATACTTCTGAACAAAGGCCTGCCCTGGAGTGACTGATAACCCAGTGTCATCTCCTGAAGAGACCTGAAGAGACCGGATGTTCCCTCTTTCAACAGTTATAAGTGACAGTTAGGTTGCTAATCTTTATCCTGGTGGCTAGGTTTTCATTCTTTCATTAATACAATATATATCAAAATACAACAGGAAAACCTAAAAACTACCGCAGGGAAGATGGAACAAACAAAGCGACAAAAGGAAAAGTGCTCAAGAGAAGGCAGAAGAATCAGAGACCGCTCACTCACACCCTCGGGCCATAAACACACTAACCTGGAAGCTGTGGCTTCTAGGCAGGGCCCTGGTGCACACCGTGCTTACTGAGTTCACACTGCGCTTTGCTGATGCTTACTTAGAGGGCCTTGTCTTCTTGGTGTCCTCTGACCTTTACACTCTTTCCACCTCCCTCTTTCTAGAGGTTCCCTGAGTACGGAGGGTAGGGGTTTGATGGAGACATCCTATTTAGGGTTGAGTGTCTGCACTAACTTTAAAATACAGAAAAGGAAGTTATGTCTGAATATTTTGGCAAATATTTTGTGAAAATTTGACCAGTCTTCATATTAAATTACAAATGACAAAAGTTATGAATAGTAAAGAAAACTATCATTTTTACTCTCACTTTAAAAAGGAACTATCATAGAACAAAAGAAGCTTCATGTTTAAGGATCTCCTTCATCTTTGCTGAGAAAGAGATGTGAGATCAAAGGAAGAACGCAATGTAGGATAAGAATGATGACAAAGAGAGAGATGCTGTGAGGGACGTAACGGGAAGCTAAAGGAAGATAAACCAAAGGCTGGAGTGCAAGAATGCAGTGAGCAAATATAAATGACCCACTTTCAAGGCTCTCCCCAGTAGGGCTAAGTAGTGGGGAGCCAGGCCTGGGTCAGGGGACTGTTGCAGGAGTCTGCAATCTCTCTACATCCAGTAAACCTGTTCCATCACAGAATAGTTACACAATGGTCTTTGTCTATGGCATTTGCACTTAGAATTAAGGAATCTCTACTCATGTCAAACCGAAGAGAAGAAACTAACTCTTCATATAGAAGAGATCGGATTTTGGGAGTCTCAACAGTTTAGGGGAATAGTTGGCAAGCTCCGATTCACAGGCAAAATACACCTTGCTACTCGTTCTTGTAAATGAAGTTCTACAGGAATTGTGTCAGCATTGTCTGTAGCTGTTATCTCAGCAATACAGTTAAGTGTCTGTGATGGAGAACAGAAGACCGACAGGGTCTAAAAAATTTGCTCACTCAAAACAATTCTACCACAGTATTTATTACATTTCTATACATCTACAGCATATCAATGGGTGAATCAAAACTGCATAAAGTGTACTATTTAAAAAAGACTTTGGACAGATGGTAGTGGTGAACACTTTAATCCCAGTCCTTGGGAGGCAAAGGTAAGAAGATCTCTGTGAGTTTGCAGCCAGCCTGATTTACAGAGTGAGATCTAGTACAGCTAGGGCTACACAGTAAAATCCTGTTTCAAAAACAAAAACAAAAAAAATCAACAAACCAACAAACAAAATAAAAACAAACAAAAAAGATATTCAACAGTAAAAAGTAACAAGTTTTACAAAACTATTTTTAAGGCTCTAAGTACTCTTTAGAGCATTAAGTTCACAAATTCTACTGGTTACTTCTGCAAAATTTACTTAGTAGAGGTACATATGACTTTAGACAATCTAAATAGTAGCTTTAAGAATGCAAGACAGCATATTCACTTTTAAATGAGTTTATAATTTTCAAGTCTTAGGCAAATTGCTATGAGAAGGAATATTCTAAAGAGTGATTGAAACCATGTTTTCTGCATAATGATCAAGCTATACTCTAGGAAAATGATGTCATCTAGTAGAATATATGTTCACAGAAGAAAGAATTCTTCTAATTCTTCTACACTCTACCTAAAATCCACCTAACCTATTCAGTAGCTCTCAGAATCCAATGGACCAGTATTGCTAATCAATCAACAAGTCTATCAATGCAGCTTCATAACCCAGTACCTATTATAAGAATAAATGTGTAGTCAAATATTCATGCAGATCACGTGACTATTGGTAAGACACACAATAAAGCAGTAAATGGCAATGTACTGTAAAATGTTGTCAATAGAGACAAAAGCAGAAAGCAACCAGGCAAAACCACAGGAGGCCTGCTCACAGGACTGAGGCGCCTGATTGTGAAGAAATCCAACTGAAACCACACATCCAGTTATCACAAGAGGGTGAAGGTTCATCCCCTGCCTCTGCTCATAGCTGCCCATCTTTGTTCTTTAGCAGTCACTAATAGTGTTGTCAGTGGGGCTCCCAAGTAGTTAGATGCTACAACAGATACTTTCACAACATACAACTTCAAGAAAAGTGTTCTTTGATCTAAGAACAGCTGAGAGACATGAAAGTTTGGTTTAATTCAATATGAAGTCTCATGTGGTTATAGAATTATTACTAATGCCTTTCTATTACAAGGAAACTCATTAATAGGTCAAAGAAGGCATGAGTCCAAACCTTCACTGACAAGGTTTTAAGAAATACCATGTATAAGCTTCAATACTTCTCATCCTCTAGGCTTCTACAGTGTTAAGCGAAAATACAATACACTGAGATTTATACTGCATAACTTAGGAAGTCTAGATCTATGGCTTAACAGAGTTACCTAAGAATACCATGCACATTTCACAATCAATGTGTTTGGTACCGTTTCTTACTGTATGATAGTACAAGCTTATAACTGTTGTAACTAGTTGGCACCCTTTTTGAAGTTTGGTGTTAAAAAATGTTACTTATCTGTAATAAAAATGCAACCTCCAACTATGTACTCAATGTGAAAGACAGGATTCCAAATTAGTATTCTCTACTCTAAAACCTGATTCCTAGAAGTGAACTGATAACAGGGCATCTATTGCAGAGAACCTAAAATATGACTAATGACACTCATGATCACAAAAAAAGTGCCATGTCACTGATCATAATATCTACCAAACACTTCAGGGAAATAGCTTCAAGTAATAAATTTGGATTTGATTAAAGTACATTCACTAAATGAAAATTCATAAATGTACATGTAGACATCTTTGAGGAAATCATAAGAACACAGTTATTCAGCTTAAAATACATGCATGCACACATGTGATTACCTCTGAACATTTTTTTATCTTTGAGTACCAAACTCAGTAAATTTGAAAAAGGGAAAACCTGAAGTCTCTTAAGAACTATTTTGAGTACTTCAAACTATCTATACACAGAAGCAATCATTATTCTAAATGATTTACATTTATCTAACAGATTTCCTATAAGCTATCTACTACAAATTATATTATACATAACATAATCACAACTTGAAAATATTGTCTTTTACAAATTGAATTTGTGATCAATCAATTCTGTGGTAGAAAAATTATACTCCTGTTCAAAAAGGTTCAAGATCATAAATGACATAAATAAGTCTTACCAGATCTTTGATGAGGAAAAGGAATGTTCTCTAAAGACAACAACAGACAAACACAGCCATTCTAAACCAGAGACTCAAAACTTTAGCTTTAAGTTCCAATTCAGTACGAAATTCAGATGCTCGCCACATTCCAATAACCTCCATGTATAAAGGAACATAATCTAGGACTACATATTTACACCTCTGTCTTGCACAACCCTCTTACAACAGGACTTATCCTACCACGGTATCTTAATAATATATACACACCATAAATCCTTGAATTTATCTTTCCCTATAGATGAGTAAACTGACTGATTCTTTTTTACAACTCACATGGGTGAAATCAGTAGCTGATAGAAACAGAAGCAGACACCCACACCCACACTGAGCCAAACTCTTGGAATCCAGTTACAGACAGGGAGAGGGGATAAGCAAAGGGTCAAGACGAGGCTACAGAAACCCACAAAAACAGCTGACCTGAGTTCATGGACCCCAGACCGATAGCTGGGAAACCAGCATTGGACTGACCCAGACCCCCTGAATGTGGGTCTCAGTTAGAAGGCCTGAGTAGTTTGTGGGACCTCTGAAAGTGGAACCAGGATGTATCCCTGGTGCTGAAAGGACTTTGGGAGCACACTCTCCCTCCTGGAAAGTCTGACCTCCCTGGGGAGTGGATGGGGAGTGAGACGGGGTGGGGGTGGGGCTTAAGGGGGACCATGGGAGGGTGAGAGAAAGAGGAAACTGGGATCAATACATAAAATAAGAAAAAAATTAAAAACAATGTTAAAAAAAAGATATGGCCATATAGACAATGGATTTGTTAATATCCTTACTGAAAATGTAAGCCACGTTTCTATCAAAGGATAAGGGGTTAAGCTGTCACAGAACCTTAAAAGAGGAATGGGGAACACATGTTGTTTGATACTATCCATCTAAATCATGCCCAGCTAAGACACCCTGGTCTAGAGACTTTCATCTTTTTCCAAAAGTATTTCTTTCCTTTGTTAAGATGTCACAAAATATTATTGTGGGAAGAACCTAGGAGAAGAACCTAGTACTGGCACCTTCTTAAACCAGTATACTTTCCAACTGCATTAAAAACACTTACCCTTACACTCACAAATGAAAGTAGCTCTCACTCCTCATCAGAGAGGTTTCTTTTTTGCAGCAGATGAAAACATTATAGAAATCAACAACTGGTCAAAATGCAGAAAATAGAGTATGAGTACCAACTCCAACTGATACACCCACAACACAATTCCTACATGTAAGACTCAGTGAGTATCATGAAGAGGGAACAGAAAGATTGCGGGGCCAGAGGCCCACAATGTCTGCTGTGACAGTGTTCCTTTCATGAAACCTCAGCAATATGGGCACTTAATAAGGCCTACATAATGACAGCAATCATTGACATGCCAACCAGGTTGGGGAGGAGTCTTAATAAGACCCACACATGCTCAAGTAATGGCAATCGATGGGTGCGGAGAAACAGACAATATGCCACAAGAGCAAGGTTATGAAATCAGCCAGGATAATTCACAAGGTGAATGGAAAAAGGAAGTGTGGCATGTATTTATAATATATTATTATTCAGCCATAAAGAAGAGTGAAATCAAGTCATTTGTAGGTAAATGGATGGAACTAGAGATCATGGTTATAAAATCAGACAGACTCAGAAAGACCTGTTCTCTCATATCCACAATCTAGACTTTTAAAAATACACATTAAAGTAGAAGATGACCTACGAGAAAGGGGACCAGTGGGGAGAGGGACAAGAGAGGGTAATGGAGCAATGGTGTTTATCAACGTATATAATGTGCATGTGTGAAAATGTCATGATCCATTGTTTTATACAACCAATATGCACCAATTTAAAAAAAAAAGGACAATTCATATAACTCTCAGTATCCTTCCATCCTCATCAAACAAATCTTAAGACATACTGAAGAGAGAATGGGTACCTTAATTTCTTTTTTCTGTTACTGTGATAAAAGCAACTAAAGGCAGAAAGGGTTTATTCTGGTTCTCAGTTCAAGGATGTAGTCTATTATGGCGGGTGTCCTGGGTAATTTTTTGTTGACATAAGCCAGAGTCATCTGAGAAGAGGGAATCACGATTGAGAAAATAGCCCCACTAGACGGGCCTATAGTCAAACTTGTGGGGCATCTTCTTGATCAGTGATTGATAAGGGAGGGCCCAGATCACTGTAGGTGGTGCCACCCCTGGGCAGGTGGTCCTGAGCTGTATGGGAAAGTAGGCTTAGCAGCCACGGGGAGCAAGGCAGCAAGGTTTCTGCATCACGGTTTCTTGCTTCCAGAAGATCCCTGCCCTTCTTGAGTTCAGGTCCTGACTTCCCTTTGTGGTAGACTATTAACCTGAAAGTGCACACTAAAATAAACTCCCTCTCACTGAGTGGTTCAGTCACTGTGTTTTACATAGCAATAGAAACCCTGAGAGGACAGGGTAAGTGGAAGGTAGGAGGGCAACAAAAGAAAGTCAGTCAAGACAGCAGGAGGTAGAAACAGCTGACCGCAAACAAGCAGAACCACAATGAGGAAGCAGAGGACGAAAGCTGCTCTGCTCAGTTATTTTTCTCCACTTATTTAGTCCAGGATCCCAGCCACGGAATGGTACCAGCCGCAGTGGGCAGCTCTTCCCACCACAGGTAATGCAACCAAGATAATCCCTCTCAGCCTCTCCCAGAGTCCCATTCCCCAGTTGCATCCAGACTGTCAATGCCCAAGTAACCACCACAATGAGCTAAGTTTTGAAGATTTCTTATATGTGGCTTCTCCTCACTGTCATGGCTATGGTCAGTGAGTCTGTCAAGGAGCGATAACCTCCTTTTTCACTGCAGCGACTAATCAGGCCCTGCAGCTCTAACCACAACAGCCCATTCACTAAGTAACACAAAATAATGTCGGCAAAAGCCTCAGTGTTTCCTTCAAGACTTCCACAAAGCCAATCAGGAGACTTGAGGACAGATATATTCTAGCCTAGAGACATGTTGTTAGGATTATTATGTATTCATTAGATTTTTGTCAACTTGACACCACTAGAGTCACCTAGGACCAGGGAACCTCCTCAATCGAGGAACTGCCCCTAAAAAACTGGCCTGTGGGATATTTTCATGATTGTTGATTGATGTGGAACCAAGCCCAGTGCACGTGGTCATGGGTTGTAAGAAAGCAAGCTGAGTGAACCATGGCAGGAAACCAGAAACCAGTAAGCAACTTTATTCCATGGTTTCTGTCAGTTTCTGCTTCTGGGTTCTTGGTTGAATTCCTGCCCTGACTTCTCTCAATGATGAACTGTGGTGGGATGTATAAAACAAGCCCTTTCCTACCCAAGTTGTTTTGATCATGGTGTTTTATCACAGCAATAGACACTAGCTGCAAGTGGGATGAAGATTTAAGTTCTCACATCCCACCCGTCATCTCCCTAAAGAATGCCATCAAATGGGGCCGTATGTTCAAATACTGAAGCCTATGAGCGTTATTTCCTCTTTGACTGTTAAAATAATGTTAGAGTTAATAAACTTGTTTCTTTTAAAAACAAATTACTAATACCCTTTGCCTCATGTTCACCAGCTAAATCAACCTATCTGAAATAGAATTTTATATGATAGCTAATGGGAGCCCGCATTAGTTAACATAGGCAGTCAACGTTGTTTCTTCCTACTAATTTCAATTCTTGTCTTAGCCATCAGCATTGGTACTGCTACGTGAGAGGCCATTCCCTTACAGTGTCTGTCTTGGAGCTGCAATGTGCCTGCCAACACACAAGATGTTTTTAAAGCAGGTTAAAAAAAGCAGTAAAGAGACCACCATATCTGCATGTCAGAAAGCAAGTTCAGGGTACCAAATCAAATCACACTGTTTATGATAGACAATTCATGTCTTTTGTGAAAGAAAAAAAAAAAAAATCAAGCACTTTCACCAATAGGCTGTATGAAATTTTACTTTGCAGATTAAATTGGCACATGAAAAAGAAAAGAGGTACATTGTTCCCCAACTGAAGTGAAGATTGACTACTTTTGTTGCATGCTAGTTCATCAAGACGTAGGCAAGGAGGTCCTTGAAACTGTTGACACAGCCTACTAGGCCAGTAAACAGCTGCCGAACTATACTTGTGGATTACTGACATATACTAGTACCCCACAAAACCTATAATCAGTTTTTTCACTTCCTCAGATTCTTTCAATTTATGCTCTATCATTCTTGAAGTGAGGCAATCAAAACTGGATGCAGGTGTTCCATTTATAACCCCAACTTTTAAAACACACTCTTGGTTTTCTTGCCTGCTGCTAAGCAACAGGGTGGCATCCTTACTGAATGGAATGAAATCTGTCATTCCATTCTGATTTCCCCCTCCCCCACAAAAAAAAGAAAGAAAGAAAAGAAAGTGTAAACAGGCTCAAACTTAACAGTAACCCAGACTGTTTTAGGAAATACACAGGACTTATCTGCAAGACACTCCGCCTAAGCACAAGACACTAAAACAGAAGTAAGTGGTAAAGAGATTGCATTGTTTTCCAAAGAAGCAGCCAAGTTTTTAAGAGTAATTTTTCTATGACCTTACGTACTCTTACACATTTACCTCTATCATCATGGATACTAGGGCCTAGATTCAAAACTGAAATTAAATATTGCTCTGGGCCATAGCTTCTGAAACTGCAATTTCAACATCTATGCAACAGAGCCACTGCCTACTCTCAATGGTAATGGTCAGAGTTAACTATCAATGCAGAGTGTCTGGCAAAGTAAACAGAATACAACCCCAAATTTATCAAACATTAGAACCAAAATATGTCTTCAAATTCCTCTAAGTACACACAGACTTAGGTTTTATAAAATTACATATACACTTACTAATATGAATTATATGGGAACATAAATATAAATTCGTTGTATCATATTTTGACATATAGCATCAATACTCCATACAGAGTTGATACTCTGTAATATTCATATTTTCTTGTTTTTTAGTTTGTATGCTAAAGGTCAATGTGAAAAGGCACAGCAGTGGGGACCTGTAATCCCAGTCACTCAAAAGCCGGGACAAAAAGACAGCTAGGGCCCGGGCGTTCAAACAGCCTGGACTTCATATGAAATGCTTTCTTCAGCAATTGAACACAGCCCTTTAAGAACAAAACAGCCTCTCCCAGAAAGCCCAGTTTCACCCTTTGCCCTCATATACACCTTCAGGGCCATGAGGTGCATTGTGAAATCGGATCGGGACATGTTGCTGGTGATTATGTAGAAAGGTAAGAGAGGACAGCCCCTATTGCCTTCTTTATCTCTGCTGGTTTCCATCCACCAACACCATTAACTATTAAGCCACTCAAAGGCTGTGGGAGTAGAAGGGAGGGGACAGATGCTTTACTTAAGCAGTAAGGGGCATGTTCACAGACTGACTGGAAAGAAACCAGCTGTCAGACCCCTTCTCTTCTTCACAAGGCATCAGTTAGGGTTCACAGAGGTCTGTGGTGGAGATCCCCAAATGAGGAGTAACAAACTGAGAAAAGCAGGGATAGAATTTAAATATGTGTGAGAGACATTACATATGAACAGGGCCTGGACACGATTTTCTCAGTTTTGAACCTACCATTTCTATCTCTAATCTTACTGTACATGAACTTCAGATAAATGAAAACCGATTTGGAGGCTGGAGAGATGGTTAATAACATTGACTATTCGTCCAAAGGTACTGAGTTCAATTCCCAGCACACACATGGTGGCTCACAACCATTTATACTGAGATCTGATGCCCCCTTCTGGCATGTAAGAATACATGCAGACAGAGTACTGTATACATAACAAATAAATCTCTTAAAAAAAAAAACAGAAAACCTATTACATACAGAACATTAAAAATTGTTAAATTTAGCAGATGGCTCACCCAAAAGTAGGTAAGAAGATAAGGTACTACTTAAATTTTAAGTAATATCTGTATCTAAATTTTACATAATATATCCATACAATAAATATTTAACTAAGTGGGGAAAGCTAGGACTGGCATTATCTAGACATCAACACATACATACATATAAACGTCTACTCTTAAGATAGGAGATCTCAATCCCTTAAGTCACACTTTATAAAACAGTCATAGTCATCTGTGTTTTTACGTGAATCTAAAAAAACTATAGACTATGAATTCATATGAATATATAAAATTTCAAAAGTTTATGTTCACCAATCATCACCAATATAAGATGCCCTGCAAGTTTGGTTTCACCCCATTTTCTTTCTTTTCAAAGAAATCCTTAATGGTTAAGTATATAACATTTCTTCTTAACATCAAATAATCAAAGAACTGAAAAAGAAGGTATTAGATGGACCAAGATATCACAAGAAATCAGCTATGGAATCAACAAACCAAAGCCCAAGGGGCCTCACAGAGACTGAACTGACAGAGCCTGTATGGGTCAGACAGACTTCCTCTGCATATATGTTACAGTTGTATAGCCTGGTGTTCTGTGAGACTCCTAACAGTGGGAGTAGGCGTCTCTGTTACCTTGTCCAGCCTTGACATGATGGTACATGCCTAGGGTCATTGTAACGATATGTTTGATTGAGATCCCTGGGAGGCCTCTCCTTTTCTGAAGGGAAAGGAGGAGCGGATTTGGGTGAGAGAAGGGGAGGGACTGGGAGGAGAGGAGGGAGGGGAAACTGGTTGGGATGTAATATATGAAAGGACACACATACATAAATATATAGATACATACATACATAATACACACACACACACACACACACACACACACACACACACACACACACAGAGATGGGGCTGTAAATTTTGTTCAGTAAAATGCCAGTCTTGTTACAAAGTTTGAAAGGTGGGCAAATGAAGAAAAACAATTCACAAATTGTAAAAGAAAGCCTGGTAACTGGTAACTGTTTTTTCCTTTAAAACATTTACATGGATGAATTAATAAACTTCAAGAAGTCAGAGTAGGGACAATAAGATCTGAATATTATGAAAGTAGCATGTGAGCTCACAATAAATGAAGTGTGTAGTAAAATAACATTGTAACTATACAATTAAGTATTACTTATTGCTTTTCTTATGTCACAAGGTTGACGTGAATGAATTAAAGATTTGCATGCAAAATTCTAAGTTTTTAAAAAGTAATGCATTGAAAACATAAATAAATAAATAAATGGAGTTATCTCATTAAGGTTTCAAGCTATATAGAACACTGACCAATAAAGTACAGATTTGTTTAAGTCTTTTAAAATAACCATAATTTATTAATGTAAAATATACAGTCATGTAGTAATATATTATTTATGGTTTATTAAAGCTTGTCTGAGGATTCAGGAAGCAACGCCAGCCACACACCTTTAATCCCAGCAGCCAGAAGCTAGGAGATGATGGTACACACTTTTAATCCTAGGACTCAGTATTAAGAGGTAGATGGGTCTCTGTGAGTCCAAGGCCAGCCAGATCTACACAAGAGTGAATCGGTCTAAAATAGAATTATAGCTCACACCTTTAATCCCAACATTAGGGAAATATATAAGACAGAAGCAAGGTCTCAGAGAGGCATTCTCCAGCCACGCTGAGGAGAGGCAGCATCCTGAGTTTGGTGAAGAACTGGTGTGTGGATCAGCCTTTCAGCCTGAGCTAGAGGTGAGAGCTAGTGGCTGGCTGCTTTGCTTTTCTGATGTTCAGCTTAAAGCTTGAACCCTACTATCAGTCTCTGGATCATTTATTTTTCATGTTGCAGAGTCACATAATATATAATCACCAAGCACAATAGCATAAGGCATATATATATATATATATGTATATATATATCAATAAATTGCATGTAAATATTATGTTTAGTAACAATAAAATAATGGCATTTCAGATTGGGTAATCCTATTTAAGAAAAGGCAGTTGAAAATAAAATTCTTGGCAGTTAAAAGTTTTACAGCCATGTAAATGCTGGTTTACTTCTCCACGACCACTGAAACATGGGCTATCTTTAAGGGTACTCAGGACAGTCTTCTCATTTATAGAATAAGTCTCAGAATGGCAGAATGACTTAGTCTAGATCACAAAGGTTACCACTGGCAGGGTCATAACTGGAATAGTCTTCTTCCTATGATCCTCCATCACCTCTTAAATTCCAACCCAACAATCGTTCCCAACTGCACTTGATCAAAGCTCCTACCCACACATTCAAGCTTCTATAGATTACAGGGCTAAACCTATGGTCAGCGACGCCCATGAAATCAAGTGCCCACTCTGATCTACTACTAAAGTTGCTATATGCCTACATGGTTTTGTAAGTGCATACTGATTATTCACATTTACTAAGTTACTTCAAATAGAAGGAACAATTTCCTAAATACTTTACTAACTACAACAGCCCAAGCCTGAGTAAGAATGGAAGGATCGTAACTAATCTCACTGAAGACAACAGTTGCAACAAACATCTATAAGCATCACCCTGACTGTGAATCAAATGCTGTTGTAAATGTCTTACATGCACTAAAACATTTAATCCTCACAGCCTTTCAAGATGGTGCATATGCCTAGTTTATAAATGGGAAGTACAGGCAGATAATAGCCTCAAGGCACACAATTAGGAAGTGCTCATTAGCTTCCACACCCAAGCAATATGGTTCCAAAATACGAGGTAACCAACCTAGCTATGCACTAACTTTCAAACATGGAGGCAGCTAGGAGCAGAGCTTTGTGGAAGAGGGTGCATTTTGCATATTCAAGGCTCTGGGTTCAATTGCCAGCTCCAAACATCAACAATAAACCACAAAGGAATTACCCAGCAATGTAAGGACCTAGGTAACTGAGGTCCAAAAGTTTATTATATTTTTGTATAATATTCTTAATTGAATAAGGATGATAAAAACCACCTATTAAAAAGTAATACCAAAAGGTATAAAATCAGCAAGCTGTATGAGATGATGCCTATTTAATTCACTGTGAGTTCGAAGCACTTGGGACCTAACAGATAGTCAACTATTTGGTATATAACTAAAAAAAGAAATATTAGAGATTCCCAACACACTAGGAAAAACACTGATAAATCTATCAAAACTCTACAATTCTACATCATTTACAAAATTCTACCTAATAAGTAATAGTTCAAATACTAATATTAATTTCCAGATTATGTAAATATAAAAAATCCAAAAGTTGCAAATGAAAAATGACTAGAACTGTTAAAAGTGTCAGTAAGGGGGGCAGATACGAGAAAAATCCATTTACAGACCCAACTTCCTTACACATTAATAATAACCAGTGAAAATTAAATGGAAGGGAAAAATAGCACTTGGAGTGGAACACGCCACACATAAGTGAATCTAAGTGAAGAAAACTACCATGTGCCTTCAGACGTAAAACAAGACTTACAGGAGCAGATGGGAAACTTGATCAGAGAGAAATGGAATGGAATGATTTCTAAATGAACCCCTGATGAAAGATACATCAGGTAAAATACATAGACAGACACTAAAAAGTCTGAATCCATAGTGAGGGAAGCCTTTCCCTTCACAGAAAAACATTACAACTCCTCGATAGGGTTACATGACCTCTAAATTTAAAATATTTTCTAGGAATGACTAAATACATTACATACAATTTAGCACCCATAAAGACCCAATAAGATCTATATTTTTATCTTAGAGAAACCGAAATACCAAGATGCTGAATACACTGGACCAAGAACATCGAAGACACATTATAGTACAAAATACCATCTCAAGAAATGTAACTGGGTTCTTTTGTTCATTCATTAGTAAATATTTGCTGATGGCCAATCTCGACCAAATTCTGTTCTAGAATCTGGAAACAGCACAATGAAAAACAAGGGTGTTATTCACCACCATATGTAAAATTATATATTCTAATGTGAAGAGACAGACTACAAGAAGGAAAATAATGATTATGCTAGAGCACTGCACAGATGTTAAAGGAAATAAAACTGGGTAACACAAGAGACGCAAGCCAGGAAGGAGGCTTCCTTCTAATCAGTGTCAACGAAGCCATCTGTAAAAAATTTAAGTGAGCTAGAACTCTGTTCATTATTAAGAACTATAATAAGGTGGAAACACAGTGCAGATAAAGAGATGAGTGAAAAACTGAGTTGGGATTAAGTAAGGATGCTCAAAGAACAGAAGCGGGTCTATGTGTCTGGAGGAGAAGGAAAAAGTAAACAGAAAGTCGCTGTTTATAGTGGGACCTTTGCATGTCTCTTTGAGTCCAAAAGCATCACTGTCCCATAGTGACAGCAGCGAGCAAATGGAAACCATCAGAGGAGGCTGTCACTGGTTAGACATTTTATCAAACGGGCATGCCTAGAAAAATAAAATCCTCATCAGTTAGAGAAAGGTTAGTAAACTGCAGTGTAACACACAGTGCACAATTCATGGAACGTCAGAAACCAGCACATGCTGACCTGGAAAGACGTCCTGCAGGTATATGGGAAGAAAGCCAGCATACATATGACATGATTCTTTTATAACATGAGAACTGGGAACTATGATGACATTAATTTTACTATGGCTACTTCTAATAGTGTGCATTTTGATGCCTCCCCTTCTAAGAGTAAGGCCTCCTGCATGGCACCTGGCGGCCCCTCCCTCTACCTCACCCCTTGGCTCACTCCCTGACAATGGCAACATTAAACGTTTGTCTTTTAAAATCACACTCTGCTGTAACTCTGAAGCAACTAAGCAAGCTGTAGTGATCCTACAGTATCCAGATGATACCACAACTTTTGCTTAAAAATGCGAAATCACATGAAAAATGGAAGGCAATTAAATATTCAGCTGGATGATTCATCAAGAAAAACACAAATGAGTCATTCTTACCTCTACTTTTGTCCGATAGAGAATGAGTCGCTTAAGGCTGCATAACTTGGCAATGTGACCGAAAGCCTGAGGTGGCAGTTTGTCACAGGACGAGAGATTTAAGTCCTGTAGATTTGGGCACATTTCGGAAATAACCTCCAAGCAAGTTTCATTAAGAAAGTGGCTGCACGATAACTCAAGGCGTATTAACTCAGACCCACACACCTTTAGAAACCTGTGAAAACAACATCGCATGAAAATTCTATAAAATCCGTAAAATATTTTTGCAAGAATTTTGAAATTACATCACCGCTTGATAGACATGCTTAGGAGAGCAGCTTCATTGATTCACTGAAGTTCTTACTGATGCTGAAGTTCATGGCTAACTAACATGAATCAAGCTGAGGAGATAATGGACTCTTCTGGATTCTCATGTCACAAAGTCAACTACTATTAAGGGGAAATGAAGATGTCACAGAAGATAGTTATATTACCTGTAAGTCATATCTGAGTTGTAAAATAATATAAAACCCTAGGCTCTTGGAATATATCACTGTCTTAACAATGCCCATACAGAATGGATTAGTATATTTTGAATAAAGCATACAAAATGACAGGTTTAATTACATGGCCTTGAAATCAGCCAGACTGGCTTTCTCTTAATTTGGAAAATATCTAGGTAGGTTTAACTGTACTGTGCTTTCCCTAGATGTTGCCATTTAATGAATGAACTGCTATATTTCAGAGTTAATATAAAATATTTAATTGTCACTTCCCATAGACATATAGAAATAAGATAAAAAATAGAAAATGTTTTATCAGAATAGAAATCACATTACTTATTTTGATTGCATAAAAAGTGGTGTTGAATTGTTTGTTCATAGCTGTCACAGAAAACAATCCAAAAGTCAATGTGAATGTGAAAGTATGGACATTTATGAAGCTTTATCAACTGAGCAAGCCGTGTCCTCACACAAACACCAAGCGTCCCCAGCCAGTGCCCACCCTCAGTGTCACATAAACAACATTAGCACTCTTACTTCCATCACAACTTTCTTCTAGGCGATTTAAGAACCTACAATATTCATTCAACATAAAATTCAACTAAATCAGATAACTCAAATTTCTAGAAATATGACATGGAGTGGGTATCAAATATGATTATTTTTCTTTTGTCCAGTTGTGCTCTTTTCCTATCAACTATGGAGGTAGGATTCACCCACTGTCTTACTCAGATTCTATTGCTATACAGAGACACCATGACCATGGCAACTCATAAAGGAAAACATTAAGTTTTGGCTGGTTTACAGTTTCATAGGGTTAACCAATTATTGTCATGGTGGGAAGTGTGGTAGCATGCAGACAGACATAATGTTGAAAAGGCAACTTTGAGATTGGCAGGCGGCAGGCAGCAAGAAGAGAACAAGCCAACTAGGCCTGGCTTGGGCTTCTGAAACCGCAAAGCCCATCTCCCAGTGACACACTTCCTCCATCATCGCCTCATGTCATAACCCCTGTCAAGGAATGCCACTCACTGATGAGCAAGCATTCAAATCACCACACCCACATTTCACCATTTTCTCTGTTATCAAAGGCAGACCTGAACTGTACTTACCATATTGCCTCATGGTTTTGAGCATTAAAACGGTATATGAAAGGGGTTCGAAAAGATCAAATCATCCCACAAACATTAAAGTTAAGCCTTGACTAGCAAAGTTTTAATCTTTGAAAACTGTGTGTGTACACGTGTGTAGACAGAAGACTTTGTAAAGTCAATGTTCTCTCTACACCTTTTTGCTGGTTCTGTGGATGGAACCATATATATAAGCAAAATACAACAGAAGATAAAAAGAATTGCTCAGACAAAGCATTATAAGAAAAAAAAAAACCTCCAAAAATACTCTTGAGTTCATTTTGTGTTGGCCATCTACTGCTGGAATAGAGCTTGCCCTTGGGTGGGGTTTGTACACCCAGCGAGACTCCATGGGAGAAAACTAATCTTTCCTTGGTGTCAGTTGTCAACTGGAGAAAGCTTCTGGGTTAGGAATGGACACTGATGTCCACTTCCCCTCTCGGTGCTGGGGCCCTATCTGGCTTAGACCTATGCAGACCCATTCTTAAAGTTTTAGTGACTAAGGGTACTTTTTAATTAATGGGATCAAATTAAGTTGTACAAATTAACATTGTTACTTCACTTTGTGTACACAGCAGTTAGGATAAGTCATTCATTCACTTATAAATCTAAGAATGAATGTTGGGTTTCAAAAATAAAAAAGCCCTATTTTTAACTTAATAATTTCTAAAATGTTCTGCAGATTAGAACAGTTAAATAGAAGTAAGTGAACTCTAAGAACTAGATGCTTTAGTCTTATCTCTTTATGGTCTTCACTACTGGGCAAAGCACTTTTATCTACATTTCTTTTTCATACTTGATTTAGAATGACTTGACACTTCTTTTCTTTCTTTGATCTCATTATGGAAAACTTTTCCTCCAAAGAATTTATACAGGAGTGTCAAAATAATCACCAAAAATCTCATCATTAACAGGCAGGAAAATTTCAAGATGACTTGAATGACAGAAAGCACAACAAAGACAATGGCCATTCTTTTTGTTTGAGACAGGGTTTCTCTGTGTAGACCTGGTTGTCCTGGAACTCACTCTGTAGACCAGGCTGACCACAAACTCAAGAGATTTGCCTGCCTCTGACTCCTGAGTGTTGGGATTAATGGCATATGCCACACTGCTAGCTAACAATGGCCATTCTTATAATGCTCTCTTACATTTCCCTCTATTCAAGGTTCAGATGTGCAGAATTTTTACTCTGAGTAGGTTATCTAATCAACGTTTATAATCTTCTTTTCTGATTTTACATATCAACTCCACAAGGCAGCAGCAAATGACTCAAACAACCAAACATGAATCATTTCTTAATGCATACCATGGAAGTTTTATTTTCAATGAAATTATAGATATTTTTGTATTGATCAACTAGTTATTCGTCCTAATTATGACATGGGTCATATGACTTGGAAGGAAAATAACTTCTCTCCCCCAGCCTGTTTGTTGTTATGCATTGTGAATTCTCATTTAGTGTTACTTGATATTAAGGGTTTTATTTACTTTTTTTTTTTTTTTAGAACTTCCTTTCTTAATTTTTCCTGCTATTGAAAATAGATTCTTTCCTCATATACTATATCTTGATTAAAGTTTCCCCTCTCTCTATTCCTCTAAGTTCTTTCCCATCTTTCTTTCCATCCAGACCCACTCCTTTCTGTCTCTCATCAGAAAAGAACAGACTTCTGAGAGATTAAAAACAAATATAACAAAACACAATATAATAAGATAAAACAAAAACTATCACACCAAAGTCAGACAAGGAAAATCAACAAAGGGAAAAGAGCCCAGGAGAAAGCACACGAATCAAGAACCCCCTCTTTCACACTCCGGAATCCTACAAAAACACTAAACTGGAAGGCATGATAGACACTCAGGCCTGGTGCAGACCCGTGGGTCCTGAGCTTGCTGCTTCAGTCTCTGTGAGTTCACATGAGCTTTGTTCATGATGATGCAGACAGCCTTGTCTTCTTAGTGTCCTCCATTCTTCCCATCTGTGTGCTCCAAGGTCTCCCTCTTTCATTCATATGAGCCTACATTCTAACAACCCTAAATTGTCTGCTGAAAGTGGGTATCTGGAAAGAAATAAATTGCTTATTCTTATAAGCTGAATTAATTTGTCTAGAGCAGTGGTTTTCAACCTTCTTAATGCTGTGACCCTTTAATAGTTCCTCACGTTGTGGTTACCTCCCAAACATAAAATTACACTGTTACTACTTCATAAGTGTAATTTTCTTTGCTATGAATAGTAACATAAATATCTGATATGGGGGTTGCAACCCACAGTTTGAGAACCATTGGTCTAGAAGAATACATATATAAGGAGAACTTAACTAAGTAACTTGTACCATAAAATAATTAACATCACATGAATATTTTAATATGAGTCTAATCACCATAAAATAAAGGCACCGATGGTCAAAATCGGTTTGATGCAGAGATAAGTAGAGAATTAGATATAAATGTTCATGGTTTCTGATTTTTAATATTGTTTTGTTAGCTCAGCCTATAAGTATTATAATTCAGCATACTTAAGATATTTTTAATTCCAAATAACTCAGAACATTATTTAATATATGTAGTCTAAAAATAAAGCTATTACGCCCAAAACTTCTTAGTTATTCTGTATGGTACTACATACCAACAGTAGTTGTCCTAATTAGGGTCACTATCACTGTGATGAACCACCATGTTCAAAAGCAAGTTGAGGAGGAAAAGGTTTAATCGACCTACATTTCCAAATCATAGTTCATCATGGAAGGAAGTCAGGGCAGGAACCTGGAGGCAAGAGCTGATGCAGAGGTGATGGAGTGATGGAGGGGTGTTACTTACTGGCTTGTTCCTCATGAGTTGCTTAACCTGCTTTCCGATAGGATCCAGGACCACCAACCCATGGATGGGATCACCCATAATGGCCTGGGCCTTCTGCATCAATTACTAATTAAGAAAATGCCTTATAGGCTTTATGGAGACATTTTCTCCTCTCCAATAATTCTAGCTTGGGCCAAGTGGACATAAAACTAGCCAGCACATATAGATAGGAGAAAAACAAGTTTCAAAACTGTACTTACTAGAAGCCAACAAGCTAAGAGACAGCCACTTACAATACAGGCAGGCAAAAGATAAGTACAGGAAGGGTTAATAAGCTCCTTATGCTATAAAACTCATACTCTATAAAGACAGCCATTGTGCTTTGCATGTGACAATGTCCCTCATGAGCACGTGTGTGAATATTTGATCCCTAGCTGTTCTGGAAGGTTGTAGAACCTTAAGACATGAAGCTTCACTGGAGGTAGTGGGGCATTGGCCATGAGTTGGGGAGTAAGGGAATGTGTCTTGACACATCAGATTCCTCAGTGTTGATAGATGTACAGCCAGCTACCATGCCTTACCCATTTACTGCCACACCCTCCACAGCATGATGGGCCATACCCTTCTAGAACTATAAAACAAAATAACCCCTTTCACAAGAGGGCATTTTATCTTAGCAACAACAAAGCAAATAAGACAATTGCTGATAAAGTTATGAAATCTAAAAAGCATCCAAAAATATTTCCCAAAAAAATGAGTATAAATGATGTACAACAGACCTAGAGGCCAGGGATAAAATTCTACAGAAGAAAGGGTACCAGATAGACTCGGCATCAATTGAAAGAAAAGTCATTGATAAAGTGGATCCTAGAAATTGAAATAGGCAGAAAGGCAAGCAAATACACCAGACCTTGGAGACAGGGCTGTATAGCAAAACAGAATTAGATAGAATTGATCTTCACAAGTAATGATATGCATGGGCAGTACTCGTAAATCTGGGGCTGGATGTAGGTTTTAATAACTGATTAAATTTTCCTTTATTCCAACTTGACCAACCTCTATGTTCTTCTGATGATTTTAAAAGTTCTTTAACAACTGCTCAGTTCTAACTGTCACAAACAGAGCTTTTAGACCACAAACAGAACACTTCTTCCCAAATACTCATCCACAACAGTTCTAGTGGTCCCTACTGCAAAATGTGCTTTTTTTTTTTTTTTCCTTTCAAGTATTATAGAAATAAATCTTCACGGTAATGCATATAAATAGAGTGCCACTTATTCATAGATGATTCATTAATAATCAAGCCATGCATATTTATTGTTTATTCTGAGAAGGCTGCCTTGAAGTCATAATGACTGTCAAATTGAGTCAAGTCGAAGAGGCAAAAGCAATCAGAAGACAAAGTTGCAGCATTCCTTTATCCCTACCTTTCTCTCTTTGTATTTAAACACAATTATAAATGTGAAAGGAATACTAGCAAAATGTACCGTTTGACTGGGTGACATTCGGCAGTAATGCAAGCATTCTGCCATCATGCACACAGCCCCACCACAACGAATCTAGGTGAGCTGAAAACTGAAGCAGAGCTGCTGATGACAAAGCAGACTGCAGCTCTAACTGCAAACAAGACCCTACCCACTGCCTGCAGCACTGTGAAGATTTCCCCTCACAGCTGACGCTTCTTTTCTTGCTTACTCCAACTACAGCTTCTAACAACTGTTTGGTAGTTTCCTCAGTGCACTCACTGCCGCCATGATCACACACATAACCGTGCCAAACTCACACCTCAGTTTCTCAGCACCAGTTTTCCATAATGTCTACAGTCACCAGCTGCCACTCCATCTTTTGTTTTGTTTTGGTTTTCCAATCCAGGTTTCTCTGTGTAGCCCTGCCTGTCCTGGAATTTAGCCTGTGGACCAGGCTGACCTTGAACTCAGAGATCTGCCTGCCTCTGCCTCCCAAGTTCTGTTTTTAATGCTATATGCCATCACTGCTCAGCACCCTGTCATTTTTAATGAAAGTATGCAAAGACTATGCTTATGTTTATCTTCATATCTTTTTCTTCATTTGTAGAAGGAAGGGCTATATTAGATGTTGCAAATATCCTTTTACAGGGTCAACAATACGGCTACCATGCCTTGACACACAGGGTGAAAACATTAAGGCTCTACTTAAAATTGTTTTTATTACACTTATTTATTGTGAGTGTCAATAAAGTCAGAGGGCAATCTGAGGATTCCATTTTTCCCTTCTATTTTGTGGGTCCCAGAGATCCAACTGAAGTTTCAGTTTAGGCAGCAAGAGCCTTTATCCATTAAGCCCCAAAATTCCTAGTTTTAAAGACAGAAAATTAATTTCTCCAGTGGGAATCCCTGAGGGAAGAGCCGGCCTTTATAATGTAAAGCAGGCTTCACTGGCAGCTCTTGCTCTGTCTCCTATTGCTTGTCTTAGGCTTATAATCAACAGTTAGGTTCCAACAGCCGTAGTCAGCTTTAGTTCTTACCAGCCTCATTAGCAGTGAGGAAAATTTGCAGATGCAATGTTTGAGGCAGAGAGAACTAGCATTGGACTAAGACTCTACTGGAATTCAAGGACCCCGATACAGAAACTCGGGTGCAAAGTACTTTGTAAGGGCAGGGGAAGGGCTCAAAAGTGGCCTCAGAAGCAAAGCCCACCTGTCTCTTTCTCTTAGACTATGTTACAAACAGCAGTATTCCTCTTACCCAAGACAGTTAGAGAAATTTATTTTCATGCTCCCAAGTCACCACAAAACCTATTATTCTAACTTTTCCTGATCTTCCTGTCCACAGAGGCTCTCTGGCTGGCCCTACAAGAACAGACCTCAGATCCCAGCTTCTTAGGGGGTGAAGTAGGAAGATTCCAAGTCAGATATCTACTTGAACTTCAAAACAAGTTCAAAGCCACCTGGGTAACTTAGCAAGACCTTGTCTCAAAATAGAAAGTAAAATAACAGCAACAAGAAGAACCGGGGATACACAGATCCGTTTAAGAGCAGTTGCTCGGCATGTGTGAGGCCTCGGGTCCAAGCCGCAGGAGCAGGATAAAAGAACATGTAGTGTCTCCAAAGTTGTTACTCCATCTTTGACTTTATGAAAACGATGGGGTCATGTAGCACATCAAGGTTAAGAGAAAAGCACCTGTTTGTATCCTAGGAAAATTACCGTGGCATTACTAAATGAATATGCACTTCTGCAAGCTTTCAAATGTTTAACAGGTGACATTTAATAGTAAGGAAACTAAATGCTTAAATAGAAAGGAACAGAAACACCTGGGCAGGTCTGCAAGCGCTGTCCTCTATTTAGCATGCAATTTCATTTTCAACATAATTAGCTTAAATGAGCTTCTAAATTTGGGTGATGTATTGCACATGTAATTAAGATTTAATTAAAAATGTTCTGTAATAAATTGTTTTCCATTTCTGACAAATCACATTAGAGAGGTAGATTTTGATTTGGAAATAGTTTTTTAAATGTGTTAATCATCTGTGCTGGAAATATGAGGGGAAAAAAAGCAGTTCAGTTGAAAGTCACTTGAGATTTAAGTAAGAACTAAAGGATACACTTGGCCCTTACATCATTATGAAGTTTAGCTGAAGAGGATAGTTAGCATTCATTCATTTTTCTAAACATCAATATTATAAACATGAACTCTATTCCTTTTTATTCTTATAAAATATACAAATACAGTTAAAAATTGTACTGTGAAGGCACTTACATACAAGTCTAGTCTCTTGATAAAAAGCTTCAACAAGGTTTTGTAACTACCTGCTAAATCCTGACACGGAGATGGAACCCCTGTTGCCAGTCCAAGACAGATTAAGCCACTGGACGAGAGCACAGCGAGCCTGTAGGAACTCCAGTGAAGTATCATCTAGCTTTGCCCAGTATGGCTGCAGGTTGAGGTGGATATACTGTAGAGGGTCGTAGCAATGCTGGTGTAGAAGTCTGCAAGTCTGTGCTAATCTACACAGGTCTGGTAGTGAAAGATGATTCAGAATCAGTTGAATGAGCTATATAAAACAGAAAGCCAAGATCATCAAGAGTGAAGGACACTATCACTTTTTACAAACACAGAATATGGTCTCATAAAGAACAGTGTCACAGTTTCAAACAATACCCTCACAAAACAGTTAAATCAACATTCACTAAAGTATCCAAATAGAAACAAACTACACTTTACTGAATTTAAAAACCACTCAAATTCTCAACTCATGTTGACAACTCATTTACACACTATACAAAGACATATACACTGGCTGTTGTTGAATAATAAAAAATTTTACAAACAACATTTTCTACATAACAGATTCTGGGAACAACAAAAGACAAGCACTTCCACTCAGTTGTGGTGGAATCAGGGAGTGGGGTAAGCACAGGGTGTCATTGGAGACCTACCGGGACCTGACTCCACAGAGCAACTATAATCTTGCCACACCAGTGCCATGTACAGGTGAGGGGCAAAGAAGGTGAAAAGAGTCCAGTGGTGGTAACGGGGTTGCACAGAGCCTCATGTGGATCATTCCCAAAAGCAATGAGGACGGTGGAAAGGATTCAAACTACAGTGGCACAGTAAGCTTTGAAAAGACAAAGAGGAACACGGAGTCCCCCAGAAAGCTGGAAGGAGATTGCCAGGAGCAAACACAGAATTCCAGGAAAAAGAGAAAAGAGGGACCTGATGAAGGGAGCTGTCAGCCACAGTGCTGCCACACACGAAGCAGAAATGAAAAGTAACTTTAATTACAATTATCTCTATGAACTAGTCCAAGATTTGTTTTCCAGTTTAAGCTTTCTAAACTGGCTTTCAAAGAACAATATCTTTGTGGCTTAAACTGAACCAAGAATCATAATGAAAAATTAAGCACATAAGCATATGTGCTTAATGATAAAAAATCTTTAGATGAGAGGTTGTTTTTTTTTTTAAATTTAACACAAAGTGTCTACCTGAATTTTCTCTGTAATTATAGCCTTTAACATAAATAATCTTCAACTCATCATGTAAATTCAATATTAATGTTAGATCAGAATTTCACTGTTCTGAGCCAAATATTCCAACATTCAGATGAACAACAATATAATCTTTCAAATAAGTTTCAACATTATTTATAAAACAAGAGCAATTGCTGATTAACATATTGTATCTAATAAGGCTTGTTATTTATTTTTAGCATTTGAACTAGGCTGTAAAAATGTCCTGAGGATGTTTGTATGTCTGTATACATACTTATTACAAAAATGAAAATAAACATTATTTGTGTAAAAGCTGAAATGATTCTCTCTTTGACCAATACTTAGTCTATTTTCTAGACTTTCTCCTGGGTTCACTTATGTTGCTTTATAAAATTCAGTTTTACCAAAACAAACAAAATATGGAATCATTATGTCAGCAAGAATCCTTATCGTTCTCTAGAATGATGTAGAGTTGGATCACCTGTCTCTATGTACAAATCCCATTGTTTCAGGTCAACTTAAATCGCTCCTTCTCCTGATAGCAATTTCCCATCCCCAGATCCTCAACCTGCTCACTGGCTGTAAGTAAAAAGGACCACTGAAGAATGCCTGCCATAACCAGACACACTAACAAGTTTCCATCAGATACCCCCCGATGACATATACAAACAAAAATATGCAGGTAAAAAATTAGAAAATCCAAACACAGAAGAATGTGGAAAATGAGGTAACCCCAGCAACACCACACACACACACACACACACACACACACACACACACACACACAGAGAGAGAGAGAGAGAGAGAGAGAGAGAGAGAGAGAGAGAGAGAGAGAGAAAAGCACTACTAACAGTTTCTTCTGATCTCCTTCAGATAAATGAACTTCTATTCCTAGGCATGCACTAAGAGTGAGACTATATTCGCTGTTTAACATCTTGCTTTTCTTACTCAGTAACATATCCTGTACAAACAGACCCCCCTTATTCCATTTCACACACATGACACAATAACAATCAAGTACTTGTTTACTGATTATTTCCTGCTACTTTCTTATTGCAAATAATACTGCAATATCATTCATTGTGTATATGCATTATATATGCATGTTCACCTTGGCAAACTGGCATTTTATCTTTAGAGTAAGTTACACACATTTAAAAGTTGTTCTTCTAAAAGTTAACATCAACTTATATATTCATAGGGTACACAAGTATCCATCCACCTATGTACTTGACAATACTGGTATTAAAACACTGCCATTCTGAAAGGCATAAAAGCAGGGGACACACTGGCCCGTCTTTATTCCTGCAGCCCTATTACTCATCCTCCACCACCTCCTCTTCATAACCCTTTCATTTTAACTACTGTCGTTAATTACAGAAATGTAATCCCCAAAGCCCCTTCCCTCTCCGTCTACTCAAGGACAAGTATCTATCTACCTATCGCTTCTCTCATTTCATTAAACTTCAACGTGTACCAAGCTTTGTTCTACAGTTCAAGTGTACAGGTTAGAATGAATTTTCCAGAATTTTCTTCATTATTTTCATTTTTCTTAGGTGAGCTTTTCAAATAAAAAAATCTAATTGTTTCAATTGGGACTTCATTTAATACATGTGAGAAAATGTGACACTGTTTGTGGGATGCATATGTATGTGGATACACAAGCATGATACTTTTGTCTTACTCAAGGGCATGGTATGACTTAATAGTTAATAATCTTTTAAGGCCCAGGAGTTTCTAAAGCTATGGATATTTATCTATAACTGTCAACTTACTTTTATTTCCTAACTACCCTGAATATTCTAATACATAATCATTTTGTCTGCTAATAATTTTATAGCTTACTTTTCAAAGATTATACATTTTACATGACATGTCTACAGTATTCACTAGAATTCTGAGGATAGTATTAAGTAATGCTGTTTTTCAAGTGTCTCAAGAGTACATATGGCTAGTGGCTGCTATCTAGAACCTGACAATGCTAGTGTTTCATAACTATATATTAGCTAAATTAGCAAATAACCAAGTACTTACCTTAAAATGGGTAAAAATACAGATACCTTCCCAGCTTTCATTTTGCCAGCTAGTTTTGTTACCTACTAGAGTAGACCCTGAGCTTTTCCCCATTTGACTTAGTACGATGGTATTGTCATCCTGACTTCTCTGATATAAAAATATGTTTAAATATAAGGGATAAATTCTTAGAGATCTTTATATTACTTTACAATAATTCTATTTGGTGCTATTTTATTTATGTAGAAATAAATAAATATAAGAAAAATGGTCTGAAATTGTCTATTGTTTAGTCTTACATAGTAACATACTGGTTCATAAAAATTAATTTTCTTCATTAAATGTAAGTTTTATAGGAATAGATCGTTAAATGTTTAAATGAAAATAAGAACTATCTGACCTTGGCAACTTAAGTACCTTAAAATTTACAGAATTTATAATGTAATTTTTAACAAAATATCCAAATTTATTTACATAGGTTTCTTTTCTTTTTCTTTCTTTCCTTTTCTGAGACGGGGTCTCACTACACAGCAGTGGCTGGCCTAGAACTCACAGAGATCCACTGCCTCTGTCTCCTGAATGTCACCATGCTCACTCCACAGACCTAAACCGTTAATGCAGAAAGACATTCTGAACTAGAAGATGAACAGCTCATTTCTTCCAGGGTAGTCATTACTTAAATACGGCCTAGCATCTTCTGAAATAATCCAAAACAAAGCCTCCATACTACAAACTATATACTCTGTGAAGACATATAGTATTAATCAAATGACATTCTGATACTTCATATAACCTTTTGAGAAAATATCAAAACGTAAAAAGGATGAAAAGTCACCAAACCTATGACACTAACATGGGAAGAAGCTCTTCTGGAGTTTGATTAAATAAAAGATGACAGATTTTGGAGCAAACAGATGCAGCTCTTAATCATTACTAATGCAGTATCTAATGTCTATTAAGCTGTGTTTATAGGAACATCTTAGCATGAAGCACTTTCAGGGGAGCAATAGAGGATGTGATGTGCTCAAAAGGGCTCCAAACACAGCTGACCCACCTGTTCTTGAACCTCAATCTAGTCTACTACTACAGACTGTTTAGCCTATTTTATAACACTCATTCTTTACATGAAACTCTTTTTCATTACACATAATCAGTGCCCCCTTCAAGAGTACTGGTTCTGTCTCTCGACTTCTTCTATAGACTATGTTGTATCATGTATTTGAAACTTTCAACAGGCTCTTACCTTTCTCCATATAAAGAAGTTAAAACTTCACAGTCCATTCCACAGAGACCTTCCTACTCTACTGAAGCCCTGTGGCTTCCTTTCACTGAGGCAGATTGCACCTACAAAACATTTACACACACCCTCTCTCCCATTTATACCTCTTTGTTTGTTTTTCCAGACAGGGCTCCTGTGTAGCTCTGGCTGTCCTGGAAGTTGCTCTGTAGACCAGTTCAAGACCAGGCTGGTCTTGAACTCTCAGATATTTGCCTGACTCTGCTTCCTGTGTGCTGGGATTTAAGGCATGCCCCACCACCACCTGGCCCATTTATATGCTGCTAATTGTAGAATAAAGCACATAAATAAAATTGCCTGAGTATTATGGGCAATTTCTGGAATACTAGCTATTATTCTACATCCTTCTCTCCCATTCAAAAAGTTATACAGAAAGCATAAAGCATGAAATTATAATCATGTATCTTCTCTAGATTTTTAGCAAATTATTTACTAATTCTAAAGTATCTATGACCCCCATCCAAACTGTTTTTACTAAACATTGGAGAAACACTGCACCCTGAAGACCACTGGCTGGATAGAAAAAATGCAAAGCTCTTCGTAAAGTCTGAGGATGCTTTTTGGTGCAGAACAGGTAGTGTGGTCCAGCAATGCAAGAGTGCCGTGGCCCTATAGCTGTTGTATGTATGAATGAGGTATGTCCTGCACTTCCCTTGTCAGATCTAATGTTGCAGGCATGCAGAGATGCTGGTGTGGCCAGCAGGTTACAGTTGTCCTTCTCAACTCCGAATACTCACTTCTCTCTGCCTCAATCACTCCTGTCAATGCTATAAGCTAGGTATTTTATCAGGCTTGGAAGAAAACTAAAAACCATTTCAGGTAAAAATAGAAAGTGACTCACTTTCTAGAGGGGAACGGCTGTCAAACAGACCTCAGTGCCCCCAAGGAATGGCACTATCACTATCTTATACCCCTCTCTCCCAACTCAGTCTTCCCATGAGGCTTCCTTCTCCCCCTACAGGATCGATGATGTTGCATAATCTGTGATGTTCCTGCCCAGAAAGGCCTGGTGAAATCCTGGGTCTGTGCCTACTGACTGGCACTTTAGAATCTTAAATTCTATACCTAACAACTTTAGCCACTTTACAAATGTACCACAGCATCTGGTCTGTAAACTGTTCAACAAATGTAGTTGCTGTGGCTCTGGCATTCAAGAGGCTGCCCAATTATTCCATTCCAGTTTAGCTACCTGTGTCAGTACAATGAAGAGTAAGATACCCATCCACTTACAAGAATGATGGGTGGCTTGGATCTAAAAATCTTCATAAAATAAAAGGATCATACTGTATTTTAACTGCACAGTTTTCAAAAGAAGACATAAATGCCTGTTTCACCTGACCCCGGGGCATTAGGAACAGGTGGGGAGAGATTCTGGCATCACTCAGCTACTGAATGCTCCTGGCATTTTATGTCTGGAGCTAGGGGGGATAAATAGCCACAGAAAGACTCCCAAAGAGACACACTAAAAAGAAGATTTCAAGTTAGATATCAAATGGTATTTCCAATAACAGGAACACTGGGCCAGCCTAGACCAAAATTGATAGTAAGAATAAAGACTAGAATAGGTAAAGATGATGGCCCTCAGGGAAGCTGTGACTACTAAGTGGGGTCGGCACGCATTCACCTAGTAATCTTCAATCCAACGGGCTGAAGCACATACTACTATATTACACAATTAAGAAAGGAGAGTATGTTTTACTATTGGTATATGTATTAAGTTCTTACCAAGTACTGATAGAACAACACACATTAAGTAGTTTATCCAGAATCTCTGAAGTCAATCCAAAACAGAAGTATAATTATTTAAAATAAGTTCCTTTAGTTGTTTCCAAACCGCAATTCTCTAACACAACAGATTTTATGTGTCTCACCAATGCTGCCATTGCTCTGATACCTAGCAAAGCAAGCAGCAGTTCAGCATTAAAACTCTGTAGTGCTATATCCAATGTTGCAAGTACTTTTGACTTACCTCATAGGGTAGTTTGTCAAAATAGCCATTGTTTGGCCCATCCCTGAAGGCAGCACTGATAAACTTTTTGTTAAGTTCATCCATTCTACAGTCATCCTTGTCCTCGTAGTCATCACCTTCTAGATCACTCGTGTCAACAAGTGAGGTCTTGAGAGAGAGCAATGCCTTGTCCTTCATACCATGTAGCACAACTGCATCTAATTCGGTGTAATAATCCAGAAGAGAACTATTTACTTCCAGTCGTATAAGATTTGTGGGGAAATTTATCTGCTTAATACAAGGTTTAAACTGGCGAGCCTGGGAAGCATTCACCTTCGTAGGTCTCTCTGACCAAAGAATCTCCCATCTGCCAAAGAAAGAAACATCCCTGAAGTTTAGAATGAGATCTACTGATACTGTTAGGGTACAATTCCCCACCCAACCAGGACAGAGTGAAATAAAGAAAAACAAATAAGGTGAACAGAATCAAACGAGAATCACCTCAAGAATGTATTTTTTAAAACTAAAAAAACTAAATGTCAAGTATCTCTCCATAAAATATTTTTACAAGCCCTCCAAAACATCTTTGTATTTTCCCCAAGATTTCACCTTGGTTAAAGACTAGAATCAATGGTTAAGGGTATCTGAAAAATCAAATTGAGTTTTACAAAATAATAAAAACCGAGGAAGAGGACAAAGCTGTCCAGTGTGCACGTTCTCAGCCAAGTTGGAAACCAAGCTGACCCTTCTACCTCAGCATTTCCATTTCTGTTACTGGCCTCTTACAAACTCAAAATACCACGTTCTTTCTGTGTATAGGTGTGCAGGTGTATGTGTGTGAGGAACAGAGAGAGGATAGCCACGAGTATTACTCCTCCAGCACCACCCGCCATGTCTTGTTTTGCTTGGAAAGGCCATCTCCATCGTTACCCGCACTCACAAGTGTGCACTACCATGCCCAGTAGTTTCACATGGGTTCAGGAAGGAAATTCAGGTCCTCAAGTACTTTATTGAATTAATGCAATGTTTTCCTGTTTTTGAAATGCAGTCATTAAATGTTGTCAAGATTTCAGGAAACTGTCCTATATGTCCTTATCCTGAATTTCATTATTCTTTTAGTCACACCTACATCCCTTTAGTAACAAGTATCTAACAAATAGCAAAGGCAGAACATTCTCTCCTGTCCTTACAATAGGACTCCCACTTCTCAGGCAAATTATCCTTCCTTTTTTCACTGTAAATTTATAACTAATTTGAATCTAAGTTCATGTCTTCTTCATGGAACATCCAATGTACTTCTATGACTCGCCCACATCTATGTGACTCATCTTATAAAACTATTCTCCAAAATCCACAAATCTCATCCCCAGTTCTGCAGCAAACCTGCGGGAGCTTCCCTTCCCTCTCTGCCCCCAGAGAACTGAGTTCCCAGAAAACTCCTCCTCCTAAGTGTCAGCTCCAAACACCTAAAAGAAAGTTAGAATGACACAGACTTCTCAATGGAGACTCTAAAAGCCAAAAGGGCCTGGGGCAGATATGCTGCAGATTCCAAGAAACCGTAGTTGCCAGCACAGACTACTATACCCAGCAAAACTTTCAATCACTGTAGATAGAGAAAATAAGACATTACATGATAAGCCATATTTCAGCAGTATCTATATAAAAATCCATCCATACAAGAAGAAAAGTTCTAACGGAAAGAGGTTAACTATATAAAAGAAAATAGAGGAAAGAAATAATCCCAGACCAGCAATGTCAAAAAAGGGAAACACACACACACACACATATACCCCCACACAAGCACACACACACAAAACCACCAACAACAACAACAATAGCAGCAAATAACAGGAACAGACAATCATTGAACACTGATATGTCTAAACATCAGTGGATTCAATTCCCCATTGCTGGCAGGAGTGCAAACTTGTACAGCTGCTATAGAAATAACTGTGGTAGTTCCTCAGGAAGATGGGAATCTATGACTCTTGGGCATATACACAAAGAATGTTTTGTCCTACCCATAGAGACACTTGCTCAACTATATTTTATTGCTGCTACATTGATAATAACCAAAAAGTGGAAAAAAACCACATGTCCCTCAACAGAAGAGCTGATACATATGGTACACTTACACAATGGATTATTACACCATTGTTTAAAAAAAAATAAAATAGTGAATTTTGCAGACAAATGGATAGAACTAGAAAAAAAAAATCATCCTGAAGGAGTTATCCCAGACTCCCAAAGACAAAATGGTATATATTTACTTATATGTGGTACCTTAATCAATGTTCTATTGCTGTGAAGAAACACTATGCCCACAGCAACTCTTATAAAGGAAAACATTTAATTAGGGCTGGCTTAAAATTAAGAGATGTAGTCTACTGCTAGCATGGTAACATGAAGGCAGACATGGTGCTGGAGAAGGATTGGCAGGCAGCAGAAAGACAGGGTGCCAATGGGCCTAGCTTGGCATTCTGAAACCCTGAAGCCCACCCCCCAGTGACACACTTCCTCCAACAAGGCCACACCTACTCCAATATGGCCACACCTCCTAAACCCCCTCAAGTAGTATCACTCCCTAATGACCAAGTGATGGGAGATGTCATTCTGTAGATATGTTTATCTTATTGGTTGGTGAATAAAACACTGTGGCCAATAATAAGACAGCAGGATAGGGTCTAGGAGATGAGGAGGATTTGGGAGGTGTGGGCACAGAGCAGTAGCTATGTAGAATGTCAGAGGAGTAACCGGTCCCTGGACCTTTCTTCAGTAAGGTAAAACCACGTAGAAAGAAACATCAGTAATTAAGACAGAGCTAGCCAAAAAAAAAAAAAAAAACAAACAAACAAAACAAAAACCCTAGTCATTGGCCAACAGTTTCATAATTAATATAAGTTTCTGAGTGTTCATTTGGGGTTGAACATGTTTGTAGGACCAGGCTGGTGGAAAGAATGCTCATAACAACCAAATATTCAAATATATGAGCCTATGGGGGGCATTCCTACTCACATCACCACATGTGGATATTACTGTTAAGTCACTATGGACTGTAAGGGACTAGAGTGTACAGATTTCATTAGGAAAGGGAACTAGAATAGATAATTATGGGTGGATTGGAGAGCTGGTAGGAACAGATAAAGTGGAAGGGTGAAGGAAAGGAGGGACAAAGGAATGAATGCAGGGAAAGACAACTAAAATTAGGTGGCATTTGAGGAGTTGTATGGAAAGTTAACACAGTAGAAACTTCTTAAAATATGTACATACATGAAGGCAAATGATATCACTAAATAATGGGGAGACAGAGTTCCAACTGACCACCTCTTGTCAGCAAAGGAAGAAGGGCCAGGCAACATATAATTGAGTTGTTAGCCAAAAGGGGTCCCATGGGAATCCTCAAAACCAAGACTACTTCCAAGACAATATATTGCTCTCTACAAACTGACAGCAAGGGTGCATTACTGAAGACAACACCTACATAACTCACTGGACATGGAGAAATCGAGCTGGTGCCTATATAGCCTTCATCTCTATATTCTAACATCTTTGGTAAAGGAAGGTACTCAGTAAGCACTGCGCCTGCCAGAACCCATCTAAAATGGTGTCCTGCCGGTAAGATATGTTACTGAAATGATGGAACAAAGCTTGTGGGTATAACCAACCAATAACTGATGTGACTTAAGGCCCACATGGAACCCATACCTGGCAATGCTTGGGTAGGAACAATATACTACGGTCTTAAAAAAAAAAGTCATGATAAAAGAACAATATACTACGGTCTTAAAAAAGAAAGTCATGATAAAAGAACTCCAATGATATTCTGCTGTACTCATAGATCAATGCACTGTTCATCCATCCTCAGAGAATCTTTTCCTGAAGCAGATGGGAACAAATACAGAGATCCACAGGCAGGCATTGAGGGAGGGGGACCGTGGAAGAGACATAAGTGGGATGTCTCCATCAAATCCCTGACCTCAGAGCTCAAGGAACCCTGAGGAATAGAGGGTAGAAAGAATACAAGAGCCAGAGGAGATAGAGGGCACCAAGGAAACAAGGCTCTCTAAATTTACATGAGCACAGCTCATATGCACTCACAAGGCTGCAGCAGCAGGCACGGGGTTTACATCAGTCTGAATCAGGTCCTCTGAGTTTGTATTATGGCTTCCAGTTTGGAAAACATTGCTTTCCAAAGAGTTTATGGCAGGCAGTATAAAAGGAGAGGCACTGAAAAAATCCCACATTGTGTATAGTAATCTCAATGTCATAGGGAGCCATTTCTGCTTGTAATGGAATTTGGAATTCACTGACATTAATAACACTTAAATTCTTAATATGTTATCTAATAATACTGTTCATATTATATGACAAACTCTTTATTTCCTAGACCTGAGAAACAGTAAGCTGGAGTAAGGCATACAGAACCTGAAACAGACAAAGGTTTATAAAACTCAGGAAGAAACCTAAAGAAGGAAAGCTGCTGATGTGTAAGTATCCTGAGAGGTTTTAGTTAAGCCAAAATGGAACTAGGAAGAACACATAGCCTCAACCCTGAGAGAACAAGAGATGAAAAAGATGGTCATTTCTACTTCAAGAATCAAAGCGTAAGTTCAAGTGGGAATTATTTTTTAAAAATTTTTCTTTAGCGTGCATTTATGGGAGATCATGTGACCTTTCAGATAAGCACATACAATAGACAGTAATTGAATTATAATACTGGTCAATCACTAACAGTCACTATTGTCCTTTCACACTGACTTTAATAAATGGCTCTCATATTTGGGAAAGAACACAGGTACTGGTCTTTCTTTGCCAGGTGTCTTCCACTTAACTGAGGAACACACATCCTCTAGTTCCACCCATATTGCTGCAAATGACATCACTTTATTCTTCCTCCTTGCTGACTAATGCCCACTGAGCGCACATGCCGTATTCGCTGTATCGGTTCATCTGCTGATGAGCACCGAGGTTCACCTATTACGAACACTGCTGCAGCGGGCCTGGAATCAGGGCGGCTTTTGGTAAGATGGTTTTGTTTCCTGCGGATAGATTCAGAAGTGGTGTGCTCCATGGCAATTCTAGTAAAGTTACCCCCAAGAGGGTCATGAACCACAAAACAAGCCACACTAACAGGAACTTTTGTACTTTAGAGACCATAATAACCACCACTCTATCTGCTGTCTTTTGAAGAATTTCTTCTGAAGATTAAGAAAAAAACACATCAAACAAAATACCTTGATTGTACTTAAAGATGACAGTCCAGCCCATCACTAACTGGAGAGTAACAAGCTGCCACTCTCTGTGAAAGGCCTGGTCAATTCTGACCTCATGATAAAATCATGGTCCTTGAAAGACAAAACAAGGGGACTGGGATTTGGCAATTCATGAAAGTGCTGCTTAAGCAACTTCCTTTGGCAGCAAGTGCTCCACAGAGGCCTCTGAGGCTCTGCTTCCCTTACTTCTCTTTAGTATAAAAGTGTTTTGAGCACTGAAAAACCAAATAAACTTTATCCTCCACATAACATAATCCTAGTTTCTGCGGTATGACAGATTTGTCCTTTTCGCCTTCTTCCCACCTCCTGTCTCTTTCTTCTAAACCGTAACCCTGAGCTAGCCTACTTTCTAATCCTCAGCCAATATCTCTTTTCTTTTTCTTTTAAAAAGGCACTATGAAAAAAGCCCAAACACATGGCGAACCAGCAGAAAGAACCGCCTATAACTTCCTATGCTGCTGGCTAACAATGACAATCACAAGAGGAAAGCATGGCTTTTAAATTTTTGAATGTTTGAGACTATGCAAAGTTTATTTTCTGCACACAATTCCAGGGCCATTCAAACACACTCTAACTCGGAGTCTGTTCCTACTCCTAAGTGTCATGAAACAGGTCAATTAAAACAAGAGGCAACAGTCCAGAATATGGCAGAGCTCTGCTGACTACAAAAGAAAGGGAATTACCCTGTTATGCACATACAAAGATACACAAATTATTGTAAAACTGTTCTTTATTCAAGATTCATGCTAATTCAGTATAAGTGGTAGTAATTTGATGATAAATGGTATTGTTATGTCATTTGTCTTCCAACGCCTGCGTATTTAACTAAGTAAGTGATCTGACAATTATCATGCAATCTAGCTGGCAGTAGCTGACTCCTTTCTACCACTCACGGCCTCTGGTCTCTTCTTGTATCCATCCTCCAATCTTGCTTTGCTCTTTGGGGCCTTCATCTGCCACCCTGTTCACAAAACTGTCATGTGTTCCTGGGCAGCAAAAACCCAGTGTTTGCAATCCTCCTTCCATCCCTCCAGCCCATGCCCACACAGAATTGTACCCAAGCTTCCCTCCTCCTTGCTGGTATCCCCATAAAACTTCCACAGGAAACAGCTGTAGAAGAGTAGGAATCTTCCCGTCACTTCTGGAAAGCCACAGCCAAGACAGCTCTGAGATCTCGAATTCCAGAAACCCTGTTTAGATCTTAAATCATTCTTCCCTGGTGCAGCCACCAACAGCTTGGGTTTTCTCACTTCGTCAGACACTGACCCCACACCACTTTTCTTAGCCTGCTCAGCCTCTCTCCATCCTGAGAATCCATTTCCTTGAAGAAACTACTAAATCAGACTTCCCACAGCCCTACACACACTAGGTTCCCCTGGCCAACATGTCCCCTAAAATGTCACAGCCCTCTTCCAGGATGGTCTACGAGCTCAGAACAAAAGCCATCTTTGTGTGGCTCTCTGGATGTCCAATGAATGCCACCCACTGTCTAAGGAAAGTCACCAGAATAGTAACAGCCATTGAATCTGAGCAGAAAAGCTGTAGGTACCTTTCCATTTCGTTCTTAGACAATGAAGCAACTATTAAACTCACAATCAGTAAAACTTAAAGAGGCCTCTTTGAGCTAAGTATGGAGGCTCATGTCATGTAAGCTTGGAAGATAGAAGAACTGCTGTGAGTTCCAGGCCACTCTGGGACTACAATGAAACTGCCTCTAAAAACCAAAACAAAACAAAATTCTTCATTCTTCAGGAATATGTGTTGATCTGACCCCTTTCCTCTTAAAATTTTTCAAATTTTGTGAGGGATAAAGCTAAAAAATCAGTAAAGCAAATCAGCGGCATCTACCAACTAAGTTTTAAAATTACAGACTCAAATTGGTTATGCAACATTTGGGATCAGAGAAAAGGCTATGCATGTTTCATAGATCTCAAATCTGTTCACATTTTTTAAAATGCATATAACTTTACAAGAAAGGCTTAGAATATTACAAATGACTTTCATATGAGAAAAGATTTTGCCCAAATTCCTGCCTGTTTTCTTTCAGCAGACAGCCTATATATAAGGGATGATAGTTTTGTGCTTTCATTAACAACACTGTACACAATAAATTATCAAAGCAGTTTCCAGCAGTAGTGGCACCGACCTCTGTAACTGCTTACTGGCAAGATGGGAAGGCATTCCCTTAGAACTGAGGATATAGATACAAGTCAGCATTGAGTCTTGGGAGCTGTTCTCTGCTCCACTCCTACTACACTAGCATCTGGGGTCCCAGAGTTCTTTGGTAAAGGTATCTACGAACCACTGTCAGCTAGAGTAAGCTCATAGGGCAAAGGTTTTTATTCCACATTGTTGCTGATGTATCCTCAATACTCAGAATAGCACAGAATATGACAGGCACTATGGGCAATGAATGAGTAACCTAACATTGATGTAAAAATCTAAAATCTGAAAGATCAACAACAGGCCAATAAAATGATCAGATAATCCAAGAAAAAGGTTATATAAATGGTTCTTAAATATGGAAAAAGATATTCAACCTCAGACACAATGAGATAATAAAACATTACATTTTTACCTAATAAATTACAAAAGTATGAAACTTATTAACACTGCATCTTTTGGCAAAGCATGTCCATATTTATATTTCTTGTGGAAATATAAGTAGGCACAGACACTTTAGAGGGAAACCTAGCTCCAGGCATCAAAATTACACCAAGAAATTCTTCGGAGACGCTTATCCCACAGAGAGCCTTACAGGGGAGTAAAGTGGTGTGAGGTAACTGTTCTCTGCATTAATGACTGTAATAGCAGAAGACTGGAGAAAGCTAAGCGCCTATCAGTTAAGGAGTAGTTAGAAAACAGGGCACATAGGTGGGGCACATATATGCAGCTACTGGAAAGAAACCAGGGAGCATTCTGAGTCATGGCTACTGCTCAGTAGTGAAACAAAACAGGTATCAAATGACCAAAGTGGTCACCCTATTGTACAAATAGAGAAAATTACAACATGTATTTGATTCCCTTATATCTGCACAGAGAAACGAAATGATACAAAGAAAGCTTTACAAGTGGTTTCTTTAGGAGAAAGGGCGGGCACCAGGCATGTGGAGAGCACATGTACAAATGGCTACCACTGTCCTAGGTGAGTCTATCCTCTGCACAAGGAATTGTACAAAAACGAGAGTCGTGGGGACTGCTCTACAGGGTAATGATATAAACAGGCTTCCAGGGGAACACAGCAACTCCTTAAAACTTAGCATTTATTGTTAAATGAATGTACTGACTAGGAAATCGTTCACCTAACATCAAGGCTAATCTCCCAAGGATCCCCTCTAAGGCACCGCTCTATGGGCCTACCTTGAGTTGTACTTAGAAGTATTTAAAAGCAATTAACATGATGAAAATAAGTTTAGAAGTCCTGATACCTACTGACATTGCAGATTGCACCAAGTCCCCATTACCTCAAACTGTGCCTTTTCATTTAGGGTAAATTCCGTGATAGGCAAATAACACAATCTATGATTTTAACGTGTGGTGTTTTAGGTTAAAAAAAAAAAAAAATGTCAAAACCGTAGATGTTTAAGTGACTTAAGAGGATGCTGCCAAAAGAAGAGAATAAAAACCACCCCTCGTGCTGACACAACCCCAAGCTTCCACCCATATGACTTGGGTCATTAATGATGAGAAAATCAGTCTCACCTTACTTCAGCTGGGGGGTTTGGGGCGTAGGGGTTTGCTGAACAAGCCAGAATCCTGATGACTGCTCCAGGATGGTAGGTCTCCAGCACATGAACGGCTGTAGGATACACCTGTTCCTCAAAGGTAAGTTCCACATAGTCCTGGCTCTGAAAACTGGATGGTGTTCTTCTGAATGGCAAGGAGGCGCTAGGACACTTATCCCACCATGTCCCGTAAGTCCGGAACACGGCTGTCTGAGTAAAGTCACCAGAACTTGGGAAGACATTTGGTATACCTGCCAAATTCCACATGGTGTAGGACATGCTATTCTCACTGCCGTAATGGGAACTGAAGTCCACCACTTCTTTGGCATACTGGACCACCTCTGCACTGTGAGGCGAAGTCCGGCTAGTAGATGCTAGAGTCCTATGGCTGCTCATCATATCTCCTCTTGTAGCTGTCCTGGCTCGGCGCCGAAGGCACATATAATAAAACATGGTCAGAACCGTTAGCATGGGAAAGACTGGTGACATCGAGTCGTGAATTATGGAGCTTCGAAGGGTCAGGTGTCCTCAGAGAGAGGCATGAACTCTGAAGGATGGTCTACAAAATGAATGGCTTGGTGAAGTAAAATAATTTAAGTAAGAAAAAAAAATGCATGGATACAGCAACAAAGAGGTTTAGCCAGTGTCAGCTCCCAAAATGAAATTTGAAAATGCAAGTTTTCAACTATAAATACGATCTCCGGCATAAGCAATTTATCAAACATAACTTGTAAGAAACTTACATACATACTTTTATGCTAAAGGGGGGAACAAACGGTTGATATAAAGAAATGGAAGACATATGAATCCCAAAGCCAGATTTTAAATAAAATAATCACCACTCAAGAAACACCAAATCCTTGAACTTTTAAAATTATTTAACGTGTAATGAACTATTAAAATGCTATTTTTACCCCAAATCATCTTGGGCCCTGACATACTTGGACATTTTAACAAACAATCTCCTATTCTTAAGCAAACAACGCACCTTTACTTTACCTGCTAAGCCAACCGCCTGGTCCTATGGTCCCCGTTTTTAGTTATTCTTCTCTCCCAAACATACTACATGCAGACTCTACATTATGGAAACACAGTTTTTTGAGATGACAGTTAATTCAGACTAACTGAATCAACTGCAATATATACTTCCGACCAATAGACAGTATTTAATTTCTACTCATAGGGCAGATCTCAGCTGCCTGGTATCTGATTTGTTGTCAGCTACTCTTAAGAATCACTCACCGTGATTACAGTGGTCCCTGAACACATACAGGAAGCGTAGGCGCTGGCACCCATCCACGTGTCTGACACACACATGCTGCTTTCCAGTACAGATACAGAAAAGAGACAGCCCGAAACAGAGTGAAGCAAACACTTTTACTCCTAAATCAGGAATCATCCCAAGAGAAGTACACTTACAGAATCTTGGCATGTTGATAGGAAAGTGATGGTGGGGCATAAAATAATTAAAAAACAAAACCTTCCAACTAGGCTATATTTCTCAGAATTTTGTGGGCAATTTTGAATTAATAATTTCTTTAAAGTTTGTTCATTAGAATTTGATAAAAGTATAACAAACCGTACCAAACTTGAGGTTTTAAACCATGGTTTTGTTTCAAACTATGCCTGAAGAAATATCTTAGGGAAACTGAACAGTATTTTTAAATTTCTAGACTAATTTGTAACTTCAGCAGTCAAGAAGACCCCAAGAGGCCATGCTTGTTTCAAGTCGTCTCTACTCATTTATAACACATCCTCACCAGGGAGGCAACGCCCTGTCAACAGGAACAAGGAAATCTAACACTTGTCCTGTACTTGTAAGGTCCTGGCTCCAGCTTCCTCTAAATAGAACCAATAGAAGGAGAATACACAAACTCCCCACACCCTTTTTTAGAACAGCAATGCTGTAGCTTCCAAAACTTGAGAACTAGCACTAAGATCACAAAATCTGACCTGTATGAATTCGTGCCACCCTCCAGTAATTTTCTGACACGCAGGATACAATCGGCATCCCTTATGTTAAAGGTTCCCTCAGCCAGGCAGCACTCCTTTGTTAACCTAGAAAATCCAGCTTTCTGTTTTCGTTTTTGGAGTTTTGAGACAGGGTTTCTCTGTGCAGCCTTGACTGTCCTAGTACTCGCTCTGTAGAACACACTGGCCTCAAACTCAGATATCCACTAACTCCGCCTCCCAAGAGCTAGGATTAAAGGTGTGCCAGCACCCTGCAGAAAACCCAGTTCTAACCCTCATGTCTCAACACTCGCTTCTTTTCCACCCCCAGGCCCGGCAGGAGCAAGCTTACTCTCCAGCACCAAACAGGCCTGCATTTTTCTCAAAAAAGCAGGGTTTATATTTAGAATTTTTTTTTAAAGGAGTAGTGAACCCAGACAATGGTCTTCATTTGTTTCCTTTTTTTTAATTTTTCATTTGTTTTACACCCTGCCTGCAGCTTTCCCTCCTCCTTCCTCACATCCCATCCCCTATCTCCACTCTGCACCCCCATCCACCTCTGCAGGGTTCCACGGGTATCTACAAAGCATGGCATACCATGCTGAGATAGGACTAAGCTCCGGTCCTTGTATTAGGGCTCGGTGAGGCAACCCAGCAGACCTCCATTACTTAGAGTGTGGCTTGCTGCATACTGTGTATTTCAGCATGCTGGGGGAAAGGTGATGTGGAACAAAATCAAAACAATGAAAATGCACAGCAGCATCTTCTGCCTCTCAAAGCCATCCTAGTCTCAGCACACTGAGATGCTACATAAAACGCTAACTCGTGCAATGGTAAAGGGCTACACTGCTTAAAATAAGTTTAGAAAATGCAGTTGTGAGAAACAGGAAGTTCAGAGCAGAGGGCTGACTGGGGCTAACCCAACTCAAAGATTACGTTATCAGTCGGAGTGGTTATAGCACAACACACTAACCGGAGAGAAAATCACTAATGTCTACCACCACAAGTCAAGCTTGGAAGGACCTTCATGAAGCCTCAACTCATGGAATCCTGTGCATGGAACCGGGATAAAAACAGCCTCCCTTGCCAGAAGTCCATAAGCGCAGCCTCAACTCAATCGGGTGCGTGCCATGCACGGGGCCTAAGTTAGCTCCAACCACTCCACACTTCGGAACTCCATCAGGAGAGTGAAAGAGGTGGAAAAGCAGAACTATTTCTAAACTGGGGACGTGTGTTTGGACATGGGGAGCACAGGTCTGATGTTTCCACACTGGAAAAAACTGAACCCCTCCTGAAGGTGCTGCGGGTGAAAAACCAGTCACTATAAAATGAATTACACACAAAGGGGCCAGCTGGTGAAGCCACCAGAGAGGAATTTGCATCCTTGGGAATAAGGAAATTTGGGACAAGCGGAGCAAGACCTTGTGGGAAAAGGTGGTGAGGCAGTCAGGGAGAGCCACGTGACCCGCACACACCACTCTGGCCAAGTGGACAGTCGACACAGCTTTCAGACATCACCTTTCACTCCAACTGAGCTCCTTCCCCTTCATTTCCCAAAACTGTCTCTCAGAAAGCAGTCAATTTACTGAAATCCAGGAAACATCTACAAAACAAGGTAACTTCATTTATGTCAACCTACACAATCACTCGTGGCAAAAAGAAGATGGAGACAAACTGTAAAAGTTAAACTTCCGTTGATGTACCATGGCACAAATTTTACAATGCTTTCTCAGCTAGTTTTTACCATTGCAGATTACAGGATAACATAAAAATCAACAAGACTGTCATATGGGCAATATTATTTTTAAGCTGTGTAAAAATTGAGTAAATTTTGCATTGAAGCAACATATGTAAAACCTGAGTTATAAATTGTAAATATATGTTATACTGTCAAGTTTCTTCAGATTAGAAATGGAAAGTGGAAATTTTGTTTTCTTCATTTCTGAATAAAATATCTTTAGTTAATTCTTGTAAAATAAAGACAAAAACAGATGAAACACTGGAATCCTACAAAAGAGTGATTACAAAGTGTACCTTTAGGGAGAGATTTTCAAGTTCATACAAAAAGCTGTTCTAAAGACTCTTGTAGCATATAAAAATATGACTTTGCAGTTAATATGCCAACATTAACAACCACGTGACCCTCACTGTTGCTTAATCCAGTTTTTTATCAACAGTGATTATGTGGTGAGACACTGTGGAGGTCTCTACACAGCCAGCATAGAAACACTCCTCGTGGGGAAAGAAGGAAATCCAACTCAACACAACTTAGCTGGTTCAAGCTTCTAGAGTCTGACAATAGGCAGTTTATTTTAGACATATTTAAGTACAGTACAGTACTTAAATACAGTACTTGGAAAAAAGTTTCCTGGTAACAATTATCCCAATTGCATGTGTACAATAAAGCTTAAGGCATGGCTACATCAAAACTATTTACAGAGTCCACGTGACCTCTATCATGAAGGTGAACTCTATAGCTTAAGAGCCTAGGCGCTTGTGTGGTCTTGGACATACAGATGCTGTAGAGGCCACCAGGTCAAAGTAAATATGACATCTCCCTTAAGATTGGGTTTTCTTGTCTGAGAAACAAAGCTTAAGATATAGGTCTCGGGAAGGAGAGACTGGGATAAGCAGCAAAGCCACTGTGAAGTTTGGGGAGAAAAGTACAATCCCAATAACTGAAGGAGAGTGGATGGTTGGTCAGTTGTGCTGAAAAACGCTGGCAGCACATGTTGGTTTAGTGCTGATTTCCAGAAGTGATAGACCTTATGCATGTCAACAAAGATGACCTTCAGGCAGCCATTGCGTAGAGTCTACTGGAGTCTCCTAAGATTCAAACTGATGGCAGAGATCTTAATAAGAGTGCATGAGGCAAACTCTGCAGAAACGAAACACCAAAGGGTGTGGCCACAGCTACAAGTTCACAGGCAAGGCAAGATGCCACTCACTACATGAGAGATTTGGGTGTGGACTGGTCCTACAGACAGCACAGATCACCAGACACTTAACTACATCCTCTCCCAACCTTGTGCTGAAGAGGCAAGGCTTCTTGCTGAACACTCCTGGTTTCCCTAGAGCTTGCCCTCAACAAGAAACTCCCCAGGACACAGCAAACTTCACAAGAGTACTGTCAAGGAACACAAAGCAACTGCCATTTTAAGCTGTTATCTTGAGACTCTCATATTCCTTGGGAAACATCTTGTGTTACACAGCATGGTCTTAACATAATACAGCTTTATATTCAATCATATCTTCCACATTATAAAATTCTTAACCAAGTTAAATAACACAATTACACAGAAAGCATTAACAGTGAAAAAGAGAAATTAAGAGACCTGAGGCGAGATGGAAGTTGATAGAGCAGAAAGCAGCAGAGCCACTGGACTACATCAGACAGCTCATGAGAAGGCTCCTGGTGCCCTGATACACATCCACCCACCACCACCAACAGCCGGCTCTACCCCTACCCTGCCCCCTGCCTACTGCCCCACCACTCTGGTTGAGCACTGGGACAGAGGGTGAATCCTGCCACCTTTGGGGAATGTCCTGGATCTGTTCTGAGCATACTAGACCTGCATATCCATGGAGGACCACCCAGAATCCCCACCTGCCTGGTCTCTGACCCCCACCTCTGGTCTTCTACTGAGGTTCTGTGCCCCTCCAAGAGATCCGCCTATCCCCTCTGGGCCATCCTGAGCCCCTGCAGGCTGGATGTTTGACCCCCATCGCTAGGCCTCTGCTAAAGAGGCCTCAGCTGGAGAGTGCCAGGCCCAGGCTAGATCCCCCTATCCACACCCTGAACATCCTGAGCCCCAGCTTTTGGGATCTTTGACCCCCATTGCTGGTGTTCTGCTGGAGCCTGATCTTTGATACCCATCACCAGGGTATCAAAGGAGAGACCTGAGGAGAGACCTCCTAGAGAGCTTGGACCACTCAGAGATACAGACATTAAACCTCTAACCCACCTAAGCCCACCTGGGGAGTAACAGAGAGAAAGAGAGAGACAGACAGACAGACAGACAGACAGACAGACAGACAGACAGACTGACTGACTCCACCTACACCTACTGGAGGCAATAGGAAGATGGCAACACAAAAAAACACCTAACAATAGAAAGACAAATGTAATACCACCAGAATCTAGGGAATCTACACCAACTAGACCTGAATACCCCAAAACAGATGAAGCATAAGAGAACAACTTAAAAATTATTGTTATAAAAATGAGAGGCCCTCAAAGACATTATGAGAAAATCCTTTAAAGGAATGGAAGAAAACAACAAACAAACAAAAAAATTGGAAGAAATGAACAAATATCTTAAAGGAAGTGCAGAAAGCCAAGAAAAAACAATTAAACAGGTGAAGAAAACAGTTCAAGACTTGAAAACTGAAATAGAGACAATAAAGAAAACACAAACTGAAGGAATGCTGAAAATAGAAAAACTGGGCAAACAATCAGACACAAGCATAACCAACAAAATAGAAGAGATCAAAGAGAGAATCTCAGGCGCTGAAGATAAACTAGAGAAAATAGATTCATTGACCAAAGAAAATCATAAATCCAACAAATCCTTAAAACAAAACATCCAGGAAATGTGGGACACTATGAAAAGGCCAAACTTAAGACTAATAGGTATAGAGGAAGGTGAGGAAGCCCAGCTCAAAGGTGCAGAAAACATATAAACCCAAATTATTCAGGAAAACTTTCCCAATCTGAAGAAGGACATGCGCATGAAAGTACAAGAAGCATACAGAACACCAAATAGACTGGACCAAAGAAAAAAGACCCTTCAACATATAATAATCAAAACATCTAACATACAGAATAAAGAAAAAATATTAAGAGCAGTGAAGGAAAAAGGATAGGTAACATATAAAGGCAGACCTATCAAAATTACACCTGACTTCTCCATGGAAAGCCTCAAGGCCAGAAGGTGCTGGATAAATGTTCTACAAGCACTAAGAGTCCACAGATGCCAGCCCAGGCTATTATACCCAGCAAAACTCCCAATCACTATAGATGGAGAAAACAAGATATTTAATGACAAAGCCAGATTTTCACAATACGTATCTACAAATCCAGGCCTACAGAAAGTTCTGGAAGGAAAACTGCAAGCCAAGGAAGTTAACTACGCTCACAAAGACATAGGCAATAGATAATCCCACTTCACCAGAAACCAAGGGTAAAACAGGACAAATAAATTCACAATACCACTGCCAAAAGCAAATCTAAAACTAACAAGCATTAACAATCAATGGTCCTTACTCTCCCTCAACATTAATAGTCTTAACTCGCCTATAAAAAGACACAGGCTATCAGAATGGATAGGAAAGTATATATAATACATCCTTCTGCTGCATACAAGAAACACATCTAACATTCAAAGATAGACATTACCTCAGGGCAAAGGGCTGGGAAAAGATCTTCCAATCAAATGTACACAAGAAGCAAGCAGCTGTGGCTAATATCTAACATGTTAGACTTCAAAACAAAATTATCAAAAGAGATGAAGACAGTCATTTCTTATTCATTGCAGGAGAAATCCATCAGCACGAAGTCTCAATTCTGAACATCTATGCCCCAAATACAAAGGCACCCACATTCATAAAAGAAATGCTGCTAAAACTCAAAGCTCACATAAAACCTAACACACTTATAGTGGGAGACTTCAACACCCCACTCTCACCACTAGACAGGACCACCAGACAGAAACTCAACAAAGAAACAAAAGAACTAACAGAAGTTATGTCTCAACTGGGTTTAACAGACATCTATAGAACATCCCATCCAAACATAAAAGAAAATACCTTCTCCTCCGCTACACATGGAACCTTCTCTAAAATCGACCGCATACTAGGTGACATAACAAACCTCAACAGATACAAATAAAAAACTGGAATAGTCCCCTGTATCTTATCAGACCACCATGCTTTAAAATTTGAATTAAACAACACAAATCTCAAAAACCCTACAAACTCATGGAAACTGAACAGTGGGCAATTGCACCATACCTGGGCCAAAGAAGTAGTAAAGAAAGAAATTAAGGGCTTCCTAAAATTCAATGAGAATGAGAACACAACATACCCGAACTTATGGGACACTTTGAAAGCAGTGTTACGAGGGAAGTTCATTGCACTGAGTGCCCATATGAAGAAAACAGAATAGTCACATTAGAGAATTAACAGCACAACTGAAAGCCTTAGAACAAAAAGAAGCAAACTTACCCCGAAGGAGCAGATGCCAGGAAATAATCAATTTGAAGGCTGAAATCAATAAAATTGAAACCAGGAAAACAATACAAAAAAAAAATCAATGCAACAAACAGTTGGTTTTTCGAGAAAATCAACAAGATAGACAAACCTTTATCCAAACTAATGAAAAAGCAGAGATAGAACATGCAAATTAACAAAATCAGAAAAGGAAAGGGGAACATAACAACGAACACAGAGGAAATCCACACAATTTTCAGGTCATACGTTGAAATCCTACAGAAAGTTCTGGAAGGACACAAATTTGAAAATACAAAAGAAATGGACAAATTTCTGGATAACTATCACTTACCAAAATTAAATCAAGAACAGACAAACAACTTAAATAGACCTATAACCCCTAACGAAATAGAAGCAGTCATCGAAAGCCTTCCAACCAAAAAAAGCCCAGTGCCAGATGGTTTCAGTGGAGAATTCTACCAGAAATTCAAGGAAGAGATAATTCCAATACTCCTCAAATTGTTCCACACAATAGAAACAGAAGGTTCATTACCAAACTCTTTTTACAAGGCCACAATAACCTTGGTACCCAAGCCACACAAAGATACAACTAAGAAAGAAAACTACAGACCAATATCCCTGATGAACATTGATGAAAAATACCCAATAAAATAATGGCAAACAGAATCCAAGAATACAACAGAGAAATCATCCACCATGACCAAGTAGGCTTCATCCCTGGGTTGTAGGGATGGTTTAACATACAAAAATCTATCAATGTGATCCACCATATAAACAAACTGAAAAAGAAAAACCCTATGATCATCTCCCTAGATGCTGAAAAAGCCTTTGACAAAATTCAACACCCTTTCACGATAAAGGTCTTGGAGAGATCAGGGATAACAGGAACATACCTAAACATAATAAAAGCAATATACAGTAAACCAACAGCCAACATCAATCTGAATGGAGAGAAGCTTAAGGTCATTCCTCTAAAATCAGGAACAAGACAAGGCTGCCCTCTCTCTCCATATCTCTTCAATATTGTACTTGAAGTTCTAGCTAAAGCAGTAAGACAACAAAAGGAGTTCAAGAGGATACAAATTGCAAAGGAAGAAGTCAAACTTTCTCTATTTGCAGATGATATGATAGTTTACGTAAGCGACCCAAAAAACTCTACCAGGGAACTCCTACAGCTGATAAACACCTTCAGCAAACTAGCAGGATACAAGATAAACTCAAAAAATCAGTAGGCCTACTTTATTCAGACAACAAAGGGGCTGAGAAAGAAATCAGAGAAACATCACCCTTTACAATAGCCACAAACAACACAAAGCATCTTGGGGTAACACTTACCAAACAAACGAAAGACCTATATAATAAGAACTTTGTGGCTTTAAAGAAAGAAATTAAAGAAGATACCAGAAAATGGAATGATCCCCCATGCTCTTTGATAGGTAAGGTAAACATAGTAAAAATGGCAATCTTGCCAAAAGCAATCTACAGATTCAATGCAATCCCCATTAAAATCCCAGAACAATTCTTTACTGACCTTGAAAGGATAATAATCAACTTTATATGGAAAAACAAAAGACCCAGGATAGCCGAAACAACCCTGTACAATAAAAGAACTTCAGGAGGCATCACCATCCCCAACTTTAAGCTCTACTACAGAGCTATAGTCCTGAAAACAGCCTGGTATTGGCACAAAAATAGACAGGTAGACCAAAAGAATCGAATTGGAAATCCTGATATTAACCCACACCTATGAACACCTGATTTTTGACAAAACAGCTAAAACTGTACAATGGGAGGAGGAAAGCATCTTCAACAAATGGTGCTGGCAACAAATGGAACTGGATGATGGTGTGTAGAAGATTGCAGATAGACCCATTTGTATCGCCATGCACAAAACTCAAGTCCAAATGGATCAAAGACCTCAACATAAATGCAGCCACACTGAACCTCTTATAAGAGAAAGTGGGAGGTACCCTTGAACAAATTGGTACAGGAGACCACTTCCTGAACATAACTCTAGTAGCACAGACACTGAGATCAACAATTAATAAGTGGGACTTCCTCAAACTTAGAAGCTTCTGTAAGGCAAAGGGCACAGTTGAGAAGACCAAAAGGCAGCCCACAGACTGGGAAAAGATTTTTACCAATCCTACATCTGACAAAGGGCTGATCTCCAAAATATACAAAGAACTCAAGAAAGTAGTCAACAAAACACCAAATAACCCTATGAAAAAATGAGGTACAGAAGAGAGAATTCTCAATAGAGGAAATCAAAAAGGCTGAAGGACACTTAAGAAAGTGTTCAACATCCTTAGCTATCAGGGAAATGCAAATCGAAACAACTTTGAGATACCATCTTACTCCTGCCAGAATGGCTAAAATTAAAAACACCAATGACAGCTTATGCTGGAGAGGATGTGGAGAAAGGGGAACACTCCTCCACTGCTGGTGGGAGTGCAAACTTGTACAGCCATTTTGGAGATCAGTATGGTGGTTCCTCAGGAAAATGGGAATCAGTCTACCACAGGACCCTGCAATCCCCCTCTTAGGTATATACCCAAATGATCCACATCCATGCAATTAAGATGTCTGTTCAACTATGTTCATAGCAGCATTATTTGTAATAGCAAGAACCTGGAAGCAACCTAGATGCCCCTCAACTGAAGAATGGATAAAGAAAATGTGGCACATTAACATAATGGAATACTACTCTGCAGAATCTATGGAATCTTGAAATTTGCAGGCAAGTGGATGGAACTTGAAGAAACCATCATGAGTGAGGTAACCCAGTCACAAAAAGTTGAACATGGTATGTACTCACTCATATATGGATTTTAGATCACCAGCCTATAATTCACACTGCCAGAAGAAGTAGGATATAAGGTGGATTCTAAGAGACCCATATAAGGTCCCTCACAGAATGGGGAAGGGACAAGTTCTCCAGAGCTCATGGGGTGGAGTGGAGAGGGAGCTAGGAGAAAGAGAAGGGGAGGAGAGGAAAGTGTATGGGACTAGGACAATTGAGGAGTCAGGGGAGGAATAATAGACGGGAGAGGGGGAGAGAGAGAGAGAGAGAGAGAGAGAGAGAGAGAGAGAGAGAGAGAGAGAGAGAGAGAGAGAGAGAGAGAGAGACCATAAAAGAGGGAGCCATTATAGATTTGAAGAGAAAACTGAACCTAAAGAAATGTCCAGAGACCTACAAGACTGATTCCAACTATCAATTTGAGCAACAGTGGAAAGGCTACCATAAATGCCCTTCCCTGAAATGAGATCAATGACTAACTTATCCACCATCATAGAGCCCTCATCTAGTCGCTGATGGAAACAAACAGAAGCAAACACCCACAACTAAACATTGAGCTGAACTAGAATCCAGATGCACAGAGAGAGGACAAGACCAGGTTGCAGAAACTCACAAATACAGCTGACCTGAACAAGGAGGAGCTTGGGCCTCCCAGACTGATGGCTAGGAACCCAGCAAGGGACTGACTCAGACCCCCTGAATATGGGTCTCAGCTAGAAGGACTGATCAGTCTGGGGGACCTCAGATAGTAGAAACAGGATGTATTCCTGGTGCACAAAAGGACCTTGCAGACACATCCCCTATGGAGGGATACCCCCTTAACCCAGAGACAGGAGAGAAGTCCTAGTCCCTACTTCAAATGACTTGACCGATTTAGATGATCCCTCCTGGATGGCATAGCCCTACATGTGGAGTGGGGGGGGAGGGGGAAGGTGCATGTGAGGGGGGAGAGAGGGAAAGAGGGAGGGAGAGGGAACTGGGATCAATATGTAAAATAAAAATAAATAATAAAAAAAGATGGAAACTAAAAAAACAAACAAACAAAAATAAAAAAGTGAAACGATCCAGGAAAAGAGAGGACGCACAGGCAGGCCACACAAGATAATTAAAAGGCCACACAGAGATGTTCCAGTAAGTGACATGAAAAGGGATGGAGACCAGTCCACAGTACCATAGAAACAATGTGGACACAAATCAAGAAAAGGTGTCTATCACTTCTGAATCCGAAACTTGTCAAAAAATTCTATTAAAGGAAAAGGCTTTGGTGTTCAATCTAGAAATCCAAACATGTGGATGAAAGGTCACGAGAGTGGAATTATATTTAAGTGTGGGTCATACAGCACTCAACTAGTTAGTTGTATCTGAATCAGTTACAACACTCACCCCGCCCCCTCCAGGCATGTACAGTAACAAACATTCTAATGACCTCTCTGCTTTTCTAAGAACTTCTTTTCAGTCTCCCTGCCCCTCCCCCTCCCCCATGCGCTCTTCCCCCTGTACAGAAAGGAAAACTGTTTAGGGAAGGGGTTGTAGTATAACAGGCACCTGGAAGTGTCTGTCTTCCCTGCCCCTACTCTTCCACAGTCCCCATGCTTCCTGCAGACCCACTGTCCTGCCCACAATGGCTCTGAGTATCCATGCCTGGTATCTTCAGTTTGTCAGCTAAGGGGAGGCTGGGCATGCCGCCTTCTCAGGCAAGGGCAGGCTGAGCTTGCATGTACCATTCATGTTTCCTTCACCTTCTCTTTGCCCTATTTCTCACCTGCAAAAATATGTTTCTGTCCCAACAACTATGTGTTCCTCGAATTCAGAGAAGGTATCCTACTTTTAACTATGCCTGATTTAGAGTATGGCGATATGAGTTCTCTAAACATTCCCTGCTTTATATAGATTTACCACAAAAAGGATTAAGAAACAACTTTAAAGTAAACAGAAAAATGCAATCAAGGATTCTTTAAGACAAGGTTCATATGAAAAAAAAAAAGTTCTGTATCTTGATATGAAGAAAAAGGAGGAAAATGGATAATAAAAACTGAAACACAATAGGAAAAAAATCAAAAGCATGAACTTCAGCCCTAAGTCATCCAAGGACTAGAATACATACTGAAATGTTACTGTTCAGAGAGAATGTAAGAAAGTGGCAACTTCTGTTAGTACAAAAGTAGCCCCTGAATACACAAAAGACACTTGACTGGCCACAAAGGAACTCTGACTGAAATCAGAGAAAGATTCACAAAAGATAAGACTGGAGAAGTAAAGGAACGCTATTTTCTCAAATACAATACAAAACAGCTGTAGCACTCCAAATCTGTGATAAGGCCTCAGAATGATTATAGAGAACTACAAAAAATATACAAGGGAGGGAGGGCGGGAGGGAGGGCAGGAGAGAGGGAGGGAGGGAGGGAGGGAGAGAGGGCAGGAGAGAGGGAGGGAGGGAGGGAGAGAGGGCAGGAGAGAGGGAGGGAGGGAGGGAGGGAGGGCAGGAGAGAGGGAGGGAGGGAGGGAGGGAGAGAGGGCAGGAGAGAGGGAGGGAGGGAGGGAGGGAGGGAGGGAGGGAGGGAGAACCTAAGAACAATAGCCTAAGACAAGAAACAAACCAAGAGCAAGACTAGGGGACTAAGAGTAAAAAGCAAGGTTAACACTGTTCTGGAATCAGATACGCTATTCAGCAGCAAAGCTGAAGAGGTAGTGATGGGAGATGTGATTCTGTATATATGTTTCTCATACTGGTTAATAAAGCCCTGTGACCAATAGGAAACAAGATAGGCAGGGCTAGGCACCCAGAAGGAGGAAAGAGGAAGTAGTAGGGTGGAGTCAAGATGTAGCCCGGGGAAGGAGCAGGAAGCCTGCCACGCGGCTCCCCGATAAGACGACCACGTGGAAATACTTAGATAAGTAGAAATGGTTTAATAATTAAGACAGAGCTAGCCCATAAACAGTAATGGTAACTGGCCAACAGGATTGTATCAAATACAGAGTCTCTGAGTGTTATTTGGGGCTGGCGCGGCTGTGGGCCCACGTGGCGGCGGGACCGGGAGGCCTGCGGGTAGACCTGCTGTAACAAGGTAGCCTCTCTTTTCTTTCGTCACAATTATTTACATTCCAATATTACATGTTTAAAACATATGGGAAAGATATACATGAAGACAGCGTCTTGAACCTTTCAGTGCCTCCTGTCCTCTAAGTAAATGCTCCAATTAAGCATTTTATTACGTGTTTGCTTGTTTGTTTGTGGAGAGATGGCTGGGCCATTAGGAGTTAAATTCCCAGCACCCTCTCACGTGGCTCACAACCAGCTGTAACTTCAGCTCCAGGGAATCTTGTGGCCTCCAGGAATACTGCACTTGTGTACGTAAGTACACATATTGAAAAATACAAGCATAATTTAAAGCAGAGCATTTTTTAAATGTTTTAAGAAAAAAAGATTTTCTTAAAAAGTTCCACCAAGGCCTGCTATAATTTGGCTAAGTGTTGCCTGTCCCTGTCACAGCAGGGCTGATGTGTTGAAAGCTTAGTTGCTGGCCTCTAATTACTATAGGAGATATTAGATTTTTATTTATTTTTTTAGGCAGAGTTTCCCTGTGTAGCTTTGGAGCCTATCCTGGCACTCACTCTGTAGATAGACTGGCCTTGAATTCACAGAGATCTGACTGCCTCTGTCTCACAAGTGCTGGGGTTAAAGGTTTGTGCCACCACTGCCTGACAACATTCGATTTTAAGAGGTGAGATAAATTAAGGTGGTCATCAGAGACAAGGCCTTGAAGAAAATATGGGGATCCTAGATCCTTCTATGCTTCCCAACTTCCATGAGGTCAACAGGCTGTCCCTACCACATGTTCTATCATGCTCTGGACATGTCCAGAGTAACAAGGACAAATGAGCATGACTAGAGCCTCTAAAATAAATCCTTCCTCTTCTTAAATCATCTCAGTTATTTTGTTATAGTGACAAAAAAAAAAAAAAAAAAAAAAGCTGACAAACACAGAGTTCCAATATAGAATACATAGGAGGAGTTCTTGAATGGACTAATGGAGAAAAGCAACTCCTGCCCAGTTTTGAAGCCTCTGGAAAATCCAGGCAAATGGAGTTAGGGGGGAAAAGCAAGGGAATCCATATGGTGCAAAAGTTAAAAGGAGTGGGGAGACTCTCCTCCAGTATTTTCAAAAAAGGAATGAGGTGAGCCAAAGAGTGTGGGGCTATGGCAGGCTCTAGAGAAGCCTGCTGTCTACAAGAGGTGTTTCATGAGAAAGTGAAGCATGAGCTTGGACTCACACTCAATTAAGATGAAGATTTAATAAAGGTTAGTTCTGCAGAATCTGCTCTCTTGCCCTGATTCTCCAGGTTTCTTTAACAAGCACCTCTACACTTGTAAAGCATTTCACCACCACACTTTGGTTTAGTTAAACAAACAGAAAACAGGATGAGTGATGTTTTTCAGAGGAATGGATGTGGAAAGCCTCTTCCTGCCCACTGTGCTGTCTGGCACAGTGAAGGTGTTTATAGACAGGGGCTACAAGACAAATTATCTTACAGTACTCAATATAGTATCTGCATTTAACCTTCTTCTTCATTGTCTCATCATGGACAAAAAGAGAATCCTGAATTTTTAGCACTAGCACACACATGCATAGACAGACATACAGACACACAGACACACACACACACACACACACACACACACACACACACACTCTTACTTAACTAAAATAGTAAAAACCAGGCATGTGAGGCCAAAAAAGAGAAAAACAAACAAACAAACAAAAAAAAAACAAAAACAAAAAAATCATCCTCAATTGTTAACACCATACTAAGTCTATGAGTTTACTTTGTTTAACTGAATACTAGCTATCCATTTTTCGTGCAGCAAAATAGGGTATATTTACTTAATTCACAAAAAGAAAGGAAGGAAGGGCTGGAGAGATGGGTCACAAGTTAAGAGCACCAAATGCTCTTCCAGAGGATCTGGGTTCAATTCCCAGCACCCACATGGCAGCCCACAACAGTCTGTAACTTGAATTCCAAGGAATCCAGCACCCTCATACAGATATATCTCATATAAAATAAATAAATTACTTTAAAGGAAAGGATATATACAGATATCCTACCTAGCAAAAATTCATGTTCAATATCATAGATCTCTATTAATTAAAATGTCCTAACTCTTAACTTTGGATTGTAATTTGCACCCCAAGAAATATATAATCCCAGGAAAATAAACAAAAAAATCATGTTAAAATGCAATGTGAGTTGAAAAACAATACAATGCAGACACTTATATACCAAAAGCTCTCAGAAACAACATTAAAAGAGGCAATAAAGACCAAAGAGATGGCTCAGTGGTTAAGATGCCCATCACTCTTCCAAAGGACCTGAGTTCAGCTCCCAGTACCCACACTGGCAACTCTCTACTGCCTGTAACTCTGACAGCCTCTTCTTGCCTCTGCAGGCACCCACACAGATGACATACATACACAGAGCAACACACCTACACATAATTAAAAATGAAAATTCAAGGGAACAAGACTCAGAAAAATATTAATGGTTGTCCAGTCCTGATGGTCCAATATGTAAAGAGGACAACATGTCAATACAAGAGTGGCACTTTAGCACAAAAATAGACAAAGGGTATGGAACACTACAAAAATGTAAATACCCAGGAAACAAATGCAGATATTCAACCAACAACAAGCAGACATGCAATATGAAAACAATAAGACAGCATTTTTCATTCCCAAACTATCAAATGTGGAAAGTGGCCATATTATCTCAGCAGTAACTGTTCAGGTACCGAAGTCTCTGCGGGTCTCAAATACAACTGTGTTAGTTTTTATCAGCCAACAGCCTTGATAGATAAAGAAGACTCCCTAGTAAGTAACCGCATACAGGTTTGTTAAATATCCAGGGCAATTACCAGCATGATCCATCTTCAGGCAGGTTTATCCTTCCTGGTAACGATATGGTGAAGACAGAATTACAAATTGTATACATTTGGTCTTAATTTTAAATTTATTTTTTAGATATATATTTTTATTTGTGTGAATGAGTATCTTGACTATATGTATACATGTGTACCATGTCCGTGTCTGGTGCCTGCAAAGTCAGAAGAGGACATCATATCTCCTGGAACTGGAGTTACAGGTGGCTGTAAGTGCTGGAGACTAAATGCAGGACTCCTGCAAAAGCGACAAACACTTTCAACCACTGACCCATCTTCTCAAACAAAGATCCTCCGCACATTTAAAAGCTATAAATAGCCTTTCGCCCAGCAATGTAATCATTTGCACCAAGGAAATAAACAAATATGCAAATATATACAGTCATGTCCCTCAACCTCCAGGAAATGTTTTAAGATTGCACTGTGGACCATGTGTGTAGCAGAAAATCCTAGGCAGACTATGCATCTTTCCATACACACATGCTTCCTATACATACATAATTATCTAAGGAAGCACTCAATGGCTGGCTTCTAGACACACTTGAATTTTGGAGAGAACAAGATATTAAGCAGTATCTATTATTTTCATATCTACTATAGCAACACAGGAAACTGACTCCATTTGGGAAACCCCATGACAAAGTGCGACTCAGGGGACATAGCGGAGAGTGCCTAGCTTGAAGGGCTAAAAGCATGCGCAGCATGTTGTACACCACTGACAAAGACAGACACACAAGTCAACAGACGTACAGACTGTGAATCGGCATCTGTGCACAGTTATGGGGAGCACTTGTACACGTTTAACTGAGAGAGCAACAGAAAGTTTGTTTAATATTGGCCATTAATTCAACTGACCAAGGGGAGCGCAAAGCCTAAAAAAAAAAAAAAAAAAAAAAAAAAAATCAAAATACCGGCAAGGCATTTCAGGGGAAGCAGCAAGGCACAAAGGAATTCAACCGGGTGTGGTATCGCACACCTTCCACGCCCACACTCAGGAGCCGGAGGCAACCAGACTTCTAAGTAGCCAGCCAAGGCTACAAAGTGAGCTCCATCCGAACAAACAAGAGAAAGGAATCCAAGGCGACCCAAACTAAGTTCACCAGACTTTAGAACACATTTTAAAGCTGGAGTAACAAGAACAGCATGACATTACCACAGGAAGTAGGTCACTCCTTCAGGAAGCCTCAAGAATACACAGGAACCAGGGGCCACCATATACAGGTACTTGACCGGAAGAAAAAGAACAGAATTCAACAAATGACAATGAAGTCGTTGGCTAGTAATAACCAAAAGGGACGGTATTTTTTTTTTTTAATCTCACACCAAAAAAAAAAAAAAAAAAAAACTGAAGAAGACTTCAAACCAAGGGGTTTGAATTCATACACAATTCATATGAAGAAATGACCGAAGAGGACCCCAAAGTTAGATCGCTGGAGATGGCGAATACTAAGCTCCAAAACTGAGAGGCCTGCGCAACGAGCTGGCATGCTGAAGAAGGATGGGATCGTTTCTACTCAAAGACCAAATTCGGAAGCAAAAACATCATTTGCAAACAACACTGTAAGATAGTGAGAGAGGGATACAGGAATTAACCATCTTATGCGCTCACCTCTCCCACTTTCAAATCTAAGACAGATCAGGGTTCAAAGGAGCTAGGACTTGGGACAGGAGTTTCAAAAACTGGTACTCGGATGGGGAAATAATACAATTCAATGCCTACTAAGACCGTCTAAAAAGGAGGCTCTCAGATGCACTAGTTAGACTGCGCTTCCACCCAAGAACTCGCTGCAGGGTAAGGTGCTCTGAGGGGACTCGATATCGTGTAGGGTGAGAGTCTGCAAGATGAGCAATGTGCCTGTCTTCCGAACTTAACTCCCGGGAGTGTGCGCGCCCGGAGCAGAGGGAGCAGGTGAATCCCATCAGAGCTGACTAGTGAGCCACAGCCTAGGAGCACTTGACCCCAGGCTTCGCCCACGTAACTTCCTAACCCTTTTGCAGATCTCAGGTAGGACAGCGGGTTCCCCGAAGCTGAGAGCGCTTGGAAAAGCAGGGAAATGGCAGAACCAGCCCCCACGTCCAAACACAGTGGCAAGTGGCCGGGCCCAACGCTGACGGTGCAAGGAGGCTGCAGCCTGGCACCTCGTGGCATGGGCCTGCGTGGACAGGAACCGTGCGGCGCGGGAGGGAGCGGGGGCGGGGGTCCCCCGAGTCCGCAGCGCGTCCCGCGCGCGCCAGGTCCGAGGGAGCGGCGAGCAGAGGCGGCAGCACTCCCGGCCCGGCCCGGCCAGCGCAGCACCAGGGTCGCGCGTGAGCCGGGGGCCTCCGCCCGCTCGCCCCGGAGTGGCGCTCGCCGGGCCCGCCCCGCCCACGGCCGAGCAGACGTGGAGACCTCGGGGGGGAGGAGGAAGAAAGGGCCGTACCCTGCAGGGTCCGGGACGGGCGCGCAGGGCTTCGCCCCGAGCCGCCGGCGTGGGCAGCCAGAGGCCGCTCCCAGGATCCCGCGCTGCAGCCGCGGCGAGCCCGGCCCACCGCGACCCGGAAGGAAGGAAGACCGAGCCGCGGGGCGGGGCGCGGGGCGGGGCGGGGCCTGCGGAGGGCGGGGCCGCGGGGCGGGGCCTGCTGAGGGCGGGGCCGCGGGGCGGGGCCTGCGGAGGGCGGGGCCGGGCGGGGGTGGCGGCTTTGAACTGCTCCAGCGGCCTGAGCTGCTTGCAAAGCCAGTGGAGGTCTGTGGATAAGTGGCCTCTTTGCTCCTGGTTGCAGAACCCGGCGGTGCTTGCAGGGCCTTCACAGAACTCGTCCCTCTAAGGACAGCCCTCCCATGGAGTGTGCTTCTGCTGGGCCTTCTGCCCAGTTGGTTACTCAACTCCCATGCTAGGCAAAGGGCGCTTCTGCACTGGAGCGGTGGAATGTATGTTCTAAGTGCCCTGCAGGCCCAGGGCACAATCCACCAATTAGTTAACAAACTCTGCGGGCCCCAGAAACAAATCTCCCCTGCAGACTCATAGTCCCCCGGAACATCCACAAGGCCATGACTCTGCTACCTCTAAGGAAGGTGCTTGCTCTCAAAGGTGGCCCTTAGCCAGTTCATTTCTTCTCAGATGGCATTGTATTTGTCTTTTCACACGGGTTCCATTAATGAAAAACTTTTTAAAAGATGTATTTAATTTTTTTATTAGCGCCTGCATGTGTGTGTGTGTGTGTGTGTGTGTGTGTGGCCTTGAGTGCCTGTGAAGGCCAGAAGAGGACACATACCCTGGTGCCGAAATGTCAGATGTGGGTGCTGGGAATCGAACAGGTTCTCAGAAAGAGCCACCCCTCCAGCCCCGTGAATGGGAGACTTTCAATAATATGTTCATCATTTCCAAATTTCTCTTGAAGAAGAAAAAATAGAAAGTATGCTTGTTAACAGAAAGTATACTTGTTACTTTTTATACACATAGTATATTACTTCCTTGTCTATTGCAGTGACAAAACATCATGACCTAACCAATTCATGCATGTAAGGGTTACTTGGGGTTTGGGGTTCCAGGCGGTTAAGAATCTAACGCAGTTACACGCAGGGAGCACTTGAGCAAGCACCAAGCACAGTGACATGAAGCTCTGAGAGCTCACATCCCCAAGTGCAAGCACGGTGTAGAAGGAGTAGACAGGGGGCCATGAGTCTTGAACTCCCACAGCCAAGCCCGGTGAGTTACTTTCTCTAGCAAAACATACTTCCCACCCCCTAAAAAGAACAACTAGGCACCAGGTATCCAAATGCCCCAGAATATAGGAGGCATCTCATTCAAACCGGGACATAAAGTGAACCATTTATGGTATATAGTGTAAACTATACAAAAGTGAAATTTTTATCAAGGAATTCAAACTGAATTTTCATCTTCCAGTGACGTTTAGTACTTGGTGAACTACTTCTTAGGAAGAGGATATAGGACCTGGTTGTGGTGGTGCATGTCTTTAGTTCCAACTATTGAGGCAGAGGCAGGGAGATCTCAGTGAGTTCCAGGCCAGCAGGAAGAGCTTTTCATCTTCTTAACAGAAAGGTGTACATCTCATGGTATTCACCATCAGGTGTCTGTAAATCTGAATTTATTATGAAATAAAACTTGAGTTAAAATTATGTCCATTTATTAAAACGTAAAAATAAAAATGACCCTTTTGAATATTCTGATAAGACCCCAATTAATGCCTGTAGTACACAATTCAAGCCCTATTTAAACTATAGAAGTTTCTCGTTCCAAAATGAAGTATGATTTCTACCTGAAACACAAAATACTGTGGTGAAACAAAATGGTCCCCAAAAGGAGTAACACCTAGGAGGTGTGCCTTTGTTGGGGGACACATGTCACTGTTGGGGGTGGGTTTTGATGCTTCCTATGCTTCCGCTACTCCCAGCATCAGAAACCATTTCCAGTTGCCTACAAGTCTTAGGACTCTCGGCTTCTTCTCCTACAGGCTGCCATGCATGATGATAATGGACTGAACCTCTGAAGATGTAAGCAAGCCACCCCAGTTAAATGTGTTCCTTTATAAGAATTGCCATGGTCCTGGCCTCTCTTCTTGGCCATAGGAAGCCTAATTAAGACAAATACATTCAGAAAAAGACACAAAAGCTGTATGTAATGATTGTGTACCTGCAATCCTGGGAATTGGGAAACACGGGTAGAGGGATCAGGGGTTCGAGGTAAACTTCACCTACATAGCAAATTCAATGCCTTCCTGGGATAAGTGCATGAGACCCTGTCTTCAAAGAAGAAGAAGATAGGGGAAAGAGAAAATGAAGAAGAACATGACACACAAAGCAACTGTATAGTTGAATAAAAAATGGGAACATGTTCATGCAATCAGCACTCAGATCAAAACCAGATTATGAGGAAGTATGAGGAAGCCCTCGTAAAGCCTCCTGAGTCTTCCCATTACCCCCGCCCCCCAAAGGATCCATTATCCTGATGGTTTTGGGTTTGTGTGTGTGTGTGTGTGTGTGTGTATGTTCTTTTGTAGACAGGATTTCTCTGTTTAACAATTCTGGCTGTCCTGAAACTCAGTCTGAAAACCAAACTGATCTCGAACTCACTGAGATCCACTTGCCCCTACCTCCTGAGTGCTGGGATTAAAAGCAAGCACCACCACTGTTACCAGCAGTTTCCTGCCAGCCTGGTCCCAGAGGCACTTCAGTCCCAAAATAACACACAGAGACAGTGTGTTAATTATAAAAATGTTGACCTGTTGCTAGCATTTCTTAGTGGCTAGCTCTGTCTTAAATATTAACTCAATTCTATCAATCTTTGTGTTTCCACATGGTCTTATCTTCTCTCAAGTCCTACATCTGGACTCCTCTCTACTCCAACTCCCAGAATCCTTCTTGTCTTCTAGTCCTGCCTATCTTGCTTTCCTATTGGCCAACAGGGCTTTATTCATTAAGCAATAAGAAAAACATATTTACAGAATGACATCTCCCATCACCCCACCACTGGGCTACCCTGACTTTTTTACAAAAGAGAGTTTGCCTTGTTGTGCCCAGACTCTGAATGCCCAAAATTACCAAGAGACCAGATCCTATACAAAAGCAAAGAGTCTTTTTAATTTTCGAGTTAACTCAGGTCCTCCATCCATCCCACACAGTGGTGGAGCAGGAGGGACTCTGAGCAGCAGTGGGGCAGGGTATATATTGGGGTAGAGCAAGGGGAGTGTCTGGGGATTGTTAGTTGCATGGCAACAGTCTCAGGATTGGTACACTTCCAGGCTTGGGCAGCCTGTCCTGTGTTGACTGGTCAGCTGCAGCTGCAGAAAGGTTGCTATGCCTAGAGGTCATCACAGGGCGGATGGTAAGCTCTGCGTTTCACAGTTATAAGTAAGGCACATCCAGCTAACTTCTGATTGGTTCCTTACCACATGGAGGGTATCCCGCAGTTGCTTCCTAGTGATTAGGGAAAGGTCCAGGGCTCAGCACATGCTGAGTCAGGGACTTACATCTTGCTGGGTCTTTCCTGCATCCTGTCATGGCTGCCAAAGCAGGGGCTGGGTGAGGGTCTGGACCCTTCAGCCTGATGAATGTGTGTACATCACAAACATTTCTGGTACAAGTGAAAGTAAGTAGTGGCTGTCAGATTCCTAGAACTGGTTCCAAGTGTGTGTGAGAAACTGAACCTGGGTCTTCTGCAAGAACCGCAAATACCTTTCACTGCTGAGCCATCTCTCCAGCCTTGTTCTGACTTCTAACACGAGAGATTAACATTGCCAACTTTTGACCTGTGGGTACATGCAATCATATACATTTTCCATTTTGTTTGACCCAATTTCTTTCAGCACCGGATTGGTGAGAACAATTCATGTTGTTGAGTGTAGTGGTAGTTTCGTGACTTATTCTGATGTAAACAAACCACTGTTTAGTCTACTCTTCATGGACACCGAGCAGTTTTATTTCTTCAAAAATGTTTAATTGACCTATGCATTCTTCCCTACTCCCCTTCCCTCCTCCTCTCCCCTCTTCCACCCTCCTGCCTGCCCCCAAGCTCTCAATTTACTCAGGAGAGCTTGTCTTTTCCCCCTTCCTAGGCAGATCTATGGATGTCTCTCTTATGGTCCTCTTTGTTACTTGGGTTCTCTGGGGTTGTGGCCTGTAGGCTGGTTATCCTTTCTTTTGTTATGTCTAATATCCACTTACAAGTGAGTACATAGCATATTTGTCTTTCTGGGTCTGGGTTACGTCACTAAGAATGCAGTTTTGTTTTTTGATATTACTAAGTGCTGCTTTCAGTATTTGTGTTTATGTATTTTTGGTGCATGCACTTCTATATGCATCTTAATGTCTTTCTACTCTGTTCAAAGATGTAGCTAGTGCTATTGTTTACTTTTTTTGGAGTATGTATTGGGGTCTGGTGATAGGGATTGAAACCTGGGACTCTGAAGTTTTCTTTTGAATATTCCTTAGAATACTGCTTGCAAAGTAGACAGTTTCATATTTAAGGAAAAAGAAACACTCAGAGCAAAGCTTCATTTCCACAACTAAGTGGAGTTATCATAGCTCACACAAATCTTCTTTCCCAGGGGCCATACTTTCTTTTCTGGGCAGGGGCACAAGTGAGGCCAAAGAGTGATGATTATCAGTTAGCAGTGGCCTGATTTAGTGGGTGAACTAATGCCCAGTTACTAAATGGAATGTGTTTCAGAGCTGAAAAGCATCCCACGCTATAACGGCACTATTAAAAATAAAGGCCCAACAAGGCTTAATTGAGCATAAAGTCCCCAGCTCAGCAAGTTGGTTATGATCCATCTATGTTAGTTTCAAACGTAACGATGTTCTACTGCAGTGAGGAGGCGGGCACAGCAGCAGCAGGTTCAAAACTCCTCTTTGTCCTGGCCTTTTGAAGTACTATCCCCCCACCACTGTTCTCAAGTGGCTTTTCTTCATCTTAAAATGAAATGTCTCAGTTAGATACCTTTTGGGATCACAGGATTGTGTGACCATAAATCATATACCAGGAAGGCAAAGACATCCTTCAAAGTGAAAATGTCCTACAACGAGTCCCTCTTAATTTTCTATCTTTAGTTTCAAGTAGTTGTCATCTCTAATCAAGATTTCCTAAACATTACAACTCCACATATCCCCCCTCTCTCGTGTGTGTGTGTTTGTGTATGTGTGTGTGTGTGTCCCTGTGTGTGTGTGTGTGTGTGTCCCTGTGTTTCTGTGTGCCTTCATGTGCCTGTATGTGTGTGTGTGCTTGTATGTACCTGTGAGTGTGTGTGTGTGTGTGTGTTTGTGCCTGTATGGGTGTGCATGTCCCTATGCGTTGTGTGTTCATGTGTGTCTGTGTGTGTACCTGTATGTGTGCCTGTGTGTGAGTGTGTGTGTGTGTGTACCTGTGCATGTGGTGTGTAGTTGAGATTGAGCCATTGAACCCAAGTCCTCTAAGATACATAGTATTCTTTTAACTTTTTATTTGGAGACAAGGCTTACCTAAATTTCTCAAAGTACCCTTGAACTCACTCTGTTCCCTACTCCGAACTTGAATTCGCAACCTTCCTGGCTCACTCTCACACTCCCTAGTACTTTGGATTACAGGCCTGCACTACCTCCAAGTTTGGCTATGTGAAATCTCAAATGAGCTCATTTCTTGAAAAGCAGGCAGTAGTGACAGTTTATGATTTTCAATATGCTAACGTCCAAAGAGCATGAATCATAGCCACTTTGGTAATGTTTTAGTCTATGTGTTCAGCATCATACCACTAATAAAAACTTAATATTAAAACTTAATATTTCATGATGTTAATAAAAAAATAGTCATAGTAATTAATAAGACTATCAGAATTTTAAGCAAGAAGAAAGCCACTAAGGAAAAGTCCCAAGATCATATTGCCCAAATCCCATTTTTACAGGCAGACCTGGACGAGGCTCAGAAATTAGAAGACTTGCCTACATCACAGTGTCAAAGCTGTCAATGATGCCTAGTTCTCCACCTCCAAATCAAAAGAGCTCTCTGAAAATGGTAATGAATTACTTTACAATTCAGCAACAACTAATCATGTTCCCACATTACCATAACCTTGAAGCAACTGTGCGGAGTAGGGAGAAAATGAGAAGAGCTCGGGAGCAGTAAGAGCTGTCTGTCCAGCATTGCCATGTTCAGTAACCTGTGATCCTGGAGAAGTTAGAACTTCTCTGAGCTTGTTGGCACTTCTGAGAAATATGCCTAATTCATAGACATTGGAGAAATTTAAAAGAGATCATATAAGTGAAATCACTTTGTGAGTGATAAAATACTATGCAAATGGATGAATATTATTAATATTTATTAAAACATGTTGAAGATCTGTAATTGAGATTCTCCAATGCAAAATGTCACTGTAGAGCCTTCAAGATCATTCTAGTTTAACTTTTTAAATGGTTACCAGCCACAATAAAAGCCTAAAGTGACTCAGTGATTTATCAGCTTTAGATTCTCAGCAAGTGGCTTATGAAGCAGAGACCTGAATGCAGACCTCCTTGTACCTTCCAGTGAGCAATTTCGAACATATTTAATATGGGAACATAAGCTAAAGTCACTAAGATAGGTTAAAACAACCTCATAAGGCTGTAAGCCAGATTGGCAGATGCCTAAAAGAAATGTATCAAAACACATTTAAAACCTACCCTGATCGTACAGTTTTCATTTCAGCCTTTCTTTTTCTGAAACTTTCTTCATTTACTGAAAAACTTAGCTTTAATAAAGGTGTCAGTACTTGGGGAAAATATGAGAGCAGTATCATGGGGATGAGAGATGAGGCATCCCAGATCTTTGTTTTCTAAGGTAACTTCACTTCTGTGGTTCCAGGATGGGTAAAATGCAGAGCCAGGAAACTCAAGCCAGAGTGAGGACCCAGGCTCCATTACCCCCTCCCCAACCCCCTCTTTTCTTTATGTGGTGCAACTTTTGAAAGAGTTGAGTCTGACTTAGTTGTGTCCTTTATTCAGAATGACAAGGTAATCAATAGAAAATCTAAGCCTTTCCGTTCCTTTAAAACAGCAGTGATAGGTGGTCCATGCAGTTTCAGCTTAGACACCGATGCAGATCAAGGTGTTGAGTTTCTTAGAACCATTGTGTCCTCATTGGAAGAGCTTCACCATCATTGAGGCCCAACCCAAGGTCTCACACATTATTCAGACTCACAGTAGACTTGAAGAGAGCAGATGATTCTGATAGACTCTCAATATTTACTTATTCATTTACTTCCCCATGATAACACAACCTGTAGCCGTTTGGTTGTGATTCATCCCCATAAGCTCACAGGGAGTGGCACTATTAGGAGGTGTGACCTTACTGAAGTAGGTGTGGCCTTGTTGGAGGAAGTGTGTCACTGTGGAGACAGGCTTTGAGGTCGCTTATGCTCAGGCTACGCCTAGTTCATTTCACTTCCAATTGCCTGTGGCTCAAGACAAAGGACTCTAAGCTTCTGCTCTAGTACTGTCTGCCTGCCACCATGCCCTGCTGATGGGGGTTGTCCTTCTGTATACGTTTCTCTTGGGTTGATGAATAAAACACTGGCCAATAGTCAGTAGAGTCAGGAAGACGAGGTGAATTCTGGGAAAGATATGCAGAGAGAGACGCCATAGAAGAACCAGGAGGATAGGATGTGCCAGGTGTTCTCCAGTAAGATAAGGCCATGTAGAAACACATAGATTAGTAGTTACGGGTTAATAGCTGGGCAGTGGTGGTGCACGCCTTTAATCCCAGCACTTGGGAGGCAGAGGCTGGTGGATCTCTGTGAGTTAGAGGTCAGCCTGGTCTACAAGAGCTAGTTCCAGGACAGCTTCCAAAGCCAAAGAGAAACCCTGTCTCAAAAAACCGAAATAATAATGACAATAATAATAATAATTATTATTATAATAATGACAGAGCTAGCCAATAAGAAGCCCTAGCCATCAGCCAACGGTTTAATAATTAATATGGCTTCCATGTGTTTTTTATTTGCAGCAAGGCAGCTGCTAGGACCTGGCAGGAAAGAAACCCCCAGCAGCACCCTGCCATGATGAGATGATAATGGACTAACCCTCCGAACTATAAGCCACCCAGTTAATGAGCTCCTTTATAAGAGTTGCTGTGATCATAGTGTCTTTTTATAGCAATAGAAACTATAACTAAGATACAACTTACACATTTAACCTAAAAGTTTGGTAACTTCACTTCTGTAGTTCTCGGATGGGTGTACCCCAAAGCCAGTAAACTCAAGCCAGAAACTCAAGTATCCAGAGTACAGTCCTTACTCCAACGTTCCCTTTTCTTTATGTGGTGGCGCTTTTGAAGAGTTGTATCTGCATTAGTTAGCTGTGTCGTCCAATGGAGGGCTTAGACATAAATGGTCTGAACCATTCCCCAAAGGTTCAGGGACCACTGTGAAGAGGTGGCAGAAAGCAAGGGTCGGTCAGATGTCAGGGAGGACTGTTGCTGTTCGGTATCTTCCGGGCATTTCAGCGCCATTGCACTCATGCCCCCACGGGAACCGTGGTTTTAGCTTAAGACTTGCACAAGGTCAAAATGGGAAGAGCACGGGAGGCCCTATCCCCCGACTGGGGAGCTACTCCGGGGGATGGCCACTGGAGGGGGGGTCACTCATTTTTAGGGGTGTAGCTCCTGGGAGGTTGACCATTCCCCACTCCTGTGCACATGTCGGGGCAGTGCTGAATGGACTCAGCAGATTAAAAGAGGAAAAGGTTCCTTGAGAGGGGGCAGTTGTGGAGGATGCAGACAGAAGAAGGCCAGGGAGTAGTGTGGCTAAATACATTGCGTACATCTACATTTGTCCAAGAACAAGTAACAAACATTATTTCAAAATTCCCTCACATGTCAGCTTCCTAAGTGCCAGGACTTACCAGCTGATGCTACCAAGTCCAGCTTCAGCCTCAGACTCCAACTTCGAAAGTGCTGGGACAGACACTACCACGTACAGCTTGGAGGTTTTTTGTTTGTTTGTTTGTTTGTTTTTGCTAAGTTCTTTGATACCTTTTGGTGGGGGGAAGTGGGAATCTTTATTTCAAACTCATCCCAGCCCTTACCCATGAGGAGGAGTGGACTGGCGAGGCGATGGGCTAGCAGGGAGGTGAGGAGGAGTGGTTGGAATATAAAATAAAATTAAAAATTTCTTTTAAAATATTAAAAATTATTTTTTAAATAGTCTTTTATTTTCCCTCCTGGTTAAAAATTGGCAGAAGATTATCTGAATTTTAAGGAAAAAGTATCCTTGCTTATTTGGTAAACACCAAAATATCACCAACAAAAATAAACTTCCTTGAAACCCAGTATTCTCTTGCTGTTTCTTTTCTTGCTTATTATTTTAGCCTTCATGCTAAAGGAGGTTTGTTTTTTCTCCAAATTAAATGACTCTCAGAGGACACTGAGCAAAGAAGGGCAAGGGGCCAGGTCTGCTGCTTATAGGCTGCCTTCCCACTTCCGCCTGCTCCTGGCCTCCTGCCCTGACTCCTCACGGCCTAAAGCCTGCAGCTGCCAGGACAGCACAAACAGCTTGGAGAGGGGCCAGATGAAATTTAATGATGACCAGTTGGGATGGATCTATATGGAACCCAGCCCTTTATTTACTGTTTACTAAGCACATTGCCATTCGCATTGTGTTGGGCCACTTGAGCTAATTTCATACACATGTACCTATCCTTTTTCCTTAATGATGGCTATTTTATTTTTACTTATTTATTTATTTATTGTAGCTTTTTGGTGCAGATGAAGGAAAACCTGGCAGCAGCCTCTGTAAAGTACCTTCCTGAAAGACCAGCCAAGCATTTAAGGAGAGACAGCTTTGAGCTACTTTTGTTTTTTTTTTTTTGTTTTTTTTTTGTTTTTTTGTTTTGTTTTTTGTTTTTTTTTGAAGTCAAATCTTGATGGAAATTTTACTAGACCCAAAATGTGACACGCAACTTAAAGGACTATAGTGCTTTATAAGTGAAAGATTCCCCCCAAAGTCCCATATAGTTATTTGCACACCTAATCCCCACATGGTGGAGCTACTGGAGATGCCTATGACACCATTATCAGCAGAGGCTTGATGGAGGAAGACCACATAATGGGAGGGCTTTGAAGCCTTGTACCCTCGCCCCACTTCCTGCTCCCTTTATTTACATCCTGTGTCCAGATGGAAATGTCAACAACCCATTTCCCGCTCCTGCTGACATGCTTCCTTACTGTTGCCTTCCCACCAGGACCAATTCTATCTTTCTGGAATCACAAGCTAAAATAAACTTTCTCCTCTAAGTTGCTTATTGTCAGGGTGTTCTGTTACACCAACAGTATAGTAAGGGACACAAAGGAAACAGCTTCATATTGGCTACAGTTTGAGGTAACACACAGTAAGTCATATTGGCCAAGGCATGTAGGCTGGAGCAGGAGGTCCTTGACTGCACTGAATATAAATCAATCAGAAAGCAGGGCAGAGGGCTAAAGTTAAGGCCCACTCCCAGTGATCAGCTTCAAAGTTTCCATAGCCTCTCCAAACAGCATGACCACGTAGAGACTTAGTGTTCAAATACATGAGCCTATGGGGGTATTTCTCAATCAAACAAGAAATCAGGAGCAAATCGGGGTTACCCACCTTTCTCACGCCTTTCAATATAGAGCGGGGAGTGCTAGCTGAAGCAAGACAGCAAGAGAAAAAACTAAGGGGATAAATAGGAAAGGAGACGGTCAAACTATCTCTGTTTGCAGAAAACATTGTCCTTAAGAAATCCCCAACACCAAGTCCACCAAACACAACTGCTTTTAACTACAAGCGTATTTGACAAAGATGCAGAAAAAAAAAAAAAAATACATCAGAGAAAAGACAGCATCTTTAGCAAATGGTGCTGGGGAAACTGGATGTTCATGTATAGAAGAATAAAATTGGAGCTGTATCTATCACCCTGCATAAAAGTTAACTACAAATGGATCAAGGACATAAGCAAGAAGAGGAAGCCCGCAGAGAGACGGAGCGCCTTTGCCAACTGTGCATCTAACAGAGGACTAATACCTACAATGAAAAAGAACTGAAAATCAAGAAAACAAATAACCCAAATTAAAAATGGGCTAAATGGAGAGGTCAAAAGAAATGAGAGAAACAAAAATAGCTCAGAAATATTCCAAAAAGTGATCACCACCCTTAGAAATTAGTGAAATACAAACAGAAACACCTCGAGGTTTCATCTTACCCCAGCCAGAGGAACTAAGATGGACACAATAACAGACAACAATCCCTCTCTCATTCACTGTTGGCAGGAGTGCAAACTGGTACAGCCACTCTGGAACTTGGTGTGAAGAAAATCTAAAGGTAGGGCCGCAGAGAAATGCCAGCAGCTTGGAGCCCTTGTTTGGGTTCAATGTCCAGCACCCATATAGTGGTTAGAACCACTGATAGCTCCAATTCCAGGGAGACGGTGCCCTTATGGCCTCGTAGGGTACAAGGCATGAATGTGGTGTACATACGCACATGCAGGAAACAAACATATATATAAAATAAAATAAACAAATCTAAGACAGTAGTGATAACGATAAATTAAAATTAAGTCCGTCGGCTGTATCGCTCTTTGGTATATGCTCAAAGGACTTTAAATTATATTCCATAGGTACTTGCCAAGCAATGTTTATTGCCACTCTGTTCACAATAGCATGTAAGTGGAAACATGCTAAATGTCCTTCAAGGGATGAGTGGATAATGAACATGTGATTCTAGGAAAGCAGGTAGACCTTATGAGGATCTTCACATATCTCTCAGATCCTCCAAATCTAATTCTTTCCCAGGCCCCCATCTCCAGTGGGTCACACAGATCTTCCCCGCCTAACATCCCTCCCCCTTCTAATTGCTTCATTCCACACCCCAACCCCAACAGACACCCCCTGGGAACCCACAGGGAACACTGACCAGGGACGCCAGCAGGCTAACTGAAAATCTTCACCTCCCTCTGTTTTTCTTAAGTCCAGCCCTGAAGTGTCATTACCCAGCCCTACAGCTGAATATGTAGCACAGCTTCCCCCTCCCTTTCTGCTGCCATTCTCAAAGGACTAAGCAGAGCCTGATTGAACAACCTGTTTTCCTCCCTCCATCCCTTCCCACTTCCAAAGTGTCAGCTAGGAATAGAAACAAGAGAAATTTTACAAACTCATGGAAACCAAACAACTCACTACTGAATGAAAAAAATGGGTCAAGACAGAAATGAAAGACTTTCTAGAATTCCATGAAAATTAATACACAAAATACCCAAACTTATAGGACATAATAAAGGCAAATTCACAGCATTAAGTGCGTACATTAAAAAAAAAAAAAAACAAACTTGGAAATGTCTTATGCTAGTAACTTAACAGAACACCCAAAAGCTCTAGAACAAAAAGAAGAAATCACAACCAACAGAAGTAGACAATGACAAGAAATAAACTCAGGGCTGAAATCAATAAAATAACAAACAAGCAAAAACAATGTAAAGAATCCATGCAACAATACTTGATACATTGAGAACACCAATAAGACTGACAAATCCTTATCCAAAATAACTGAAAGGGTGAGAGAGAATACTCAAATTAAAAAACTGAGAAATGAAAAAGGGATGAAACAACAGACACCAAGGAAAGCCAGATAATCATAAGGCTATAATTTAGAAAAAAAATCTGTTCTGCATCAAACTAGAATATCTAAAATAAATGGAAAATTTTCTCAATGCATACCACTTACCAAAGTTAAGTCAAGATTAGACAAGCAAATTAAGCATAGCTATAGCCCTTAGAGACATAGAGGTAGTCATTTAAAACTGTCCCAACCAAAATACACTCAGGGCCAGATGGTTTTACTGCAGAAGTCTACCAGACTTTCAAAGAAGAATTAATGCCAATACTCTTCAAACTTTTCTACAAAATAGAAACAGAAGGAACATTGCCCAATATGTTTTACAAGACAAAAGTTACTCTCATGCCAGAACTTCATAAAGAACAAAGGAAGAAAAAGAATTTCAGACCAATTTACCTTATAAATATAGATGCAAAAATTATCAATAAAATACTTGCAAAACAAGTTAAGAAATGTTTATTATCAAAAAGATCGTCTACTATGACCAAGTAGATTTCATCCCAGAGATACAAGGAGAGTTATGATTCAGTATATGTAAATCAATAAATGTAAGCCAGCATATAAGCAAACTGACATGGTAATCTCATTAGATGCAGGAAAAGCCTTTGACAAAATTCAAACCCTGCTTCATATTGTAAGTCCTAGAGAGACTAAGGATACAAGGGATATGCCTCAGCATAATAAAAGCAGTTTACAACATTCCCATAGCCAACATCAGCTTAAATGGAGAGAAACTCAAAGCAAGCAATTCCACTAAAATAAGAAATAAGACAAGGCTGTCCACTCTCTCCATATCTATTCAATATAGTACTTGAAGTCTCAGCCAGAGCAATAAAACAACTTAACAAGGTGACCAAAAGGATACAACTTAGAAAAGAAGTCAAAGTATCTTTATTTGAAGAGGTGACATCTTAGCATAAATAAGAGACCCTTAAAATACCAACATGAAACTCTTAAAGCTGATAAGCCCTTTCAGCAAAGTAGCTGGATATAAAATTAACTCACAAGTATCAGTAACCCATCCTATATACAAATGACAGAGGGACTGAGAAAGAAATCAGGGAAACACCACCTTTTGCAATATCCTCAGATAATATAAAATATCTTGGGGCTAACTCTAACAAAGCAAGTGTAACACTTGTATGATAAAAACCTTTCTCTTTGAAGAAAGATATTTAAAAAGAGATCAGAAGACGGAACAAGCTCCCATGCTCCTGGATTGGCAGGATGAACACAGTAAAAATGGTCCTCTCTACCAAAAGCAATCGACAGATTCAATGCAATCCCCAACAAAATTAGAACAAAATTCTTTAAAGACCTTAAAAGGGCAATTCTCTATTTCACATGGAAACACACACACACACACACACACACACACACACACACACAAAAAAAACAAACAAACAAACAAACAAACCCAAAAAAACAGGATAGCTAAAAACAATCCTAAACAATAAACAGTAGGAGCTTTCACCATTCCTGATCTCAAATGGCTATAAAGCAAAATATTCAACATCTGTAGCCATTAGGGAAGTGTAAATCATGTAAATCAAAACTACTTTGAGATTTCATCTTATACCTGGTAGATTGTCTAAGATCAATTAAACAAGTGACAGCTCATGCTGGTGAGGATGTGGAGTATGGGAACACTCATTTATTGCTGGCGGGAGTGCAAACAGGGACATCCACTATGGAAATCAGTGTAGTGGTTCCTTTGGAAAATGAGGATTGATCTACTTCAAGATATAGCTATACTACTCTTTGTCATATACTCAAAATATTTCTGCCTAATACAGTGACATTTGCTCAACCATGTTCAGGGGGCTCTATTAATAATAGCCAGAGATTGGAAGCCACCTTGATGTTCCCCAACAGAAAAATGGATGAATGGAAAAAAGTGTGTGTGTGTGTGTGTGTGTGTGTGTGTGTGTGTGTGAGAGAGAGAGAGAGAGAGAGAGAGAGAGAGAGAGAGAGAGAGAGAGAGAGAGAGAGAGAGAGAGAGAGAGAGAGAGAGAGAGAGAGAGAGCTTAAATAATTTAAGTGAAGTTACACCAACCACTTTGGATAATAATTCTCCCAAAAGACATAGACTATCTAACAAAACCACCAGTACCAGGCATGAATAACCTACTTTCAAGTTGTTAGAGCCATCCAAGAGACTCCCAAAATGATATAGACCCTTGGTTATGTCTAAGAGGTTGAGGTTCCTATAGTTGAAGATATCATGCACTCTAGAGACAGGACTTGAAGGAGACAAGTGGGATCCTACCCTAAATCCTCCTTCCCAAGGTCTAATTTTCATAGAACTGGAATGTGTTATATGCAACCTGATGATCAGTCAATGGTCCTACCCAGATGTGATGCCCATGGACTATAATTATGCCTAGCATGGGGTGGGGGATGATATCTCTAAAGTGAACTAGTGCCATTTATATCTTGTTTGTAACCAACAGCTATCTAATTGAATTTGTAAGGTCCACTTGACAGGAGGAAAATCATGTATGATACTATATGTAGCCAACCACTCATGCTAGTAAGATCTTAGAAGAGAACATACTACTGCCAATTTTCTCAGACAACATAATTCCTAACTGCATTCTAAGTATTAATTTTATACCTATAGATAAGTTTAGCTCTCCTCGTCAAAGATGCTTCATCATTTTGCAGCAGGATAGGATCCTTACAGAAAGCCACAACTATTCAAAACGAAGATGCCTTATGACTGTGGGGTGCCCTCCCACAAACAATACAAAACGATCCTCATTCTTAAGACTGTAACAGCCACAGAACTAGAAAGTCCGCTCCAAGGTCATGTCTTCTAGATAGGACAGGGAAGACACACCCATGAAACTTCAAAATATGGTCATCTAAACAAGACCTGAACAATGGCAACACCAGTTGACATGGCAACACAGATGGGGAAAATCTCACGGAGGCCCAACCCCTGATGAAGAATTACAGACTATTAATGACTGCTAAGAGAAGGACAATTAGTCTTCCCTGGGGATGAGGATACTAACATAGTATCTAATTGTAAGTGATCAACCCTAAAGACATATACATACAAAAAAAAAAAAAAAATGAACGCTGATGCAAGATAAAGGCATGGGGTGGCAGGAATAGGTATTATTTTAACCTCAGAAGACTTCAGTGGCTCAATATCACAAATAACCAAGACATCTAAAATTAAGGAACTAGAGTTTTGGCATGGTTGTATTAATATATTTATTAACAATAACAATAAAGGAAAAGAGTCCGTGGCAGGGGAATATGACAGGGGTCGGAGGGAGAAGAGAAAGAGGGGGGAAATTATGTAGTTTTTTAATTAAAATAAAATAAAAATTAAAAAGTATGCTCACTTCAAATGAGGAGTGTATCTCAAATACAAATTGTTAGTATAGTCAATGCCTATATTTTGTGCTTTTAACTGTGGAAAAGCATATGACCAGGTATTCTCTTATGAGTACCAGCTAGTCCTGCCCAGGCTTCATGTGCTTGTGAATGTTTTGTGGATCATACTAAAAGAAAACTGATTTGGGGCATGACAGTGTCTGCATTGTGAACTTACAATAAGCTCCCAGACAACATGGATTCAAGAAAACCCTCGATTACATCTGGAGTAGAGAACATTAGGTCACTTGACGTAAACAATATTGTGCCTAAATGCCAAAGGCTTACCATGAATGGGTACTAATATTACAAAGCAATATCTGAACGTCAGCTGGAAGACTGGAGTGGGACAAATGAATCAACTCATGTTAAATATTGATTTTCATTTCTTTAGGCTGTTCTAGATGTCCCGATAGCTGGGAACGGTCAACCCAGGTTCTATGTTCATTTACCATGAAACCTGATGTAAGATAAGAGCCACCGAGGTAGGAGCCAACATTGGCTGAATTTAGGGGCTAACACTTCAGATCCTGTTGTGAGTACCTGAGTTTGACATTTTAACTACTATGTGTCAGAGCTCTGGTGCAGTGAGGTCACATCTGCACCTGCTGCCCATTATAGCCTGCTTTTGTTTTCAGCAAGAGCAAGAGCAACCAGATGCCTTGAATTGAAGGCATAAGAGAAAAGAAAAAACACTTGTTATTCAGAACAGCTGCTCCAAGTCCAGACAGCATCAAAGTAAATCTGCATAAGGACTTGCTGTGACTTTGTGACCAAAGTCTTAATGTTCTCATGCCATTAGTAAGCTCTGGCACTTCATCAAACCTGTGATGTTGAGTAACTACCAGTAATTGCTGATTTATGGCCAAAGTTTCCTCAGCCCTGTTTTCTTCAGGAGTCTAATATACCCTTCTCCTTTGGAAACACATTGAATCAGTCAGGCCACATTCTCTGCAAACTTTGCTGTGTACATATATAAACAGAGGGCATGTTGTTCTCTTTCTTGGTGCTGTTGATATGACCTCATGGTGCTTCACTTAAAATTAACCACATTTCTATGTAACAAAAAAAAAATCCAAGTATCCAGAACACAGGGGATACACTGAATTTTTCTACAATTTTAGAAGTGTTTTATCTGATTTGGTAAAGGTTATTACTTATGTAGAAGGATTTCTGAAGCCCATATAGTCCAAGATGGCAAATGACTTTTATTTCTAGTCCCAAAGGGCAGAGAAATGTGGGTATATATGCTTCATTTTTCAATCCAAAGCTAGTACCAACCTTAACTTACAGAACATGATTTTCTTTCCTTTTCATTATTTGCCACTCTACCTAGATGCATATACCAGCCACACACCGAAATTAGGCTCTTGTCGATGTCTACTCAAGTTCAGCACCTCTATTTTACCTTCAGTTCCCTATGCCCAGGTATTTGGGGGCTTCTCAGAATTGTGTCCATGACATTTGTCCTCCAAGGTTTGAAGGGAAGCCTGTAATACCAACAGACGGACACATTGTGTCATATTCCAAAATCACAAGTGCCCAAATGATGAAATCCTTAAGCCCTACCTGTAAGGATTCAGGCATTACGCTGGCCTGCCCTTGTCACCTGGCAGAATGCACTCAGGCAGTGCCCTGGTCAGCCCAGGGGTCCATGAGTGCATAGTCTTGCATGCAGGTTCACGGGACCGTTTTAAAAGAAAGACCTCTGCCCACTTAAGCTTTGCTCTCTCTGTTTCCCCGCTGGGCTGTTCCCCTGAGGCAGACAGGACTTTTCCTGTCTCCCTGCCCCCTGTCTCTGCATTCCTTTACTTCTTTTCTCTTTCCTCCTCCTCCTCCCTTTCCTTTCTAGTAAAACTCACTTAACTCAGTCTGTCTGGCATGCTGACATGGAATCCTTCAAGGTCCCCCACAGCTTCATCATAACAGTAGTGCTGAGTATTTATGATCAAATTATCACCCACAGTAGTTGGATATGCGATGTGTGGCATATTTCTATCTATATTATTTGCTGTAGTGGGACCACCAAAACTCCCATAGGTACCTCATCATTTGCTCCCACCCTTGGTCACAAAGTACAAGTGTTGTTGGGAGGAAAGTAAAGGTTGATGACACAGTTCGGAGGCTGGAAGGGTCCAGATACAGACATATATGCTATGCTAATTACAGCAGGATGTCTACGCGTGTTTTAGAACTTTCCCTGGCATTGTGACCTTGGCTGGGTTACTTGTCCCTTTTGATACACTGTCAAATGTGGATAATGACAGCTGCTCTTACATGTGGCTAATCAAAGCAAATATGCAAATAACTTGTACCTTCCCACAGGAAGGTTCTAGTCCCTGTAAGCATGGAGGATAATTAAGATGTTGATATTTCAGGCTGTCCTTCATGTGATCGAATTTTTCACCTTTAAATGTGGATATGCAGTGATGTTGTTATGTATGGTCTGACTCTTAGTGTATTCATGAAGAACTATGTATAGTTTTCTTGATTAACTCTGCTCAGCACTTCTTTCCTCAGATACCTCTTTGACACAGTGCATCCAATATCTCAATTATTCATTTCAAGAACTAGTACAAAATTAGCACAGACCCCTGTTCCTTTGAAAATAGATGATTATGTTAATTGGAATGCTATAGCTGGAAAATCTTGCATAATGAAAGGGTTGATATTAATATCTTTGAATGGATGATATATACCACATTGTTACAAAGAAATAATTCATTTATGCGCACTTGTGCTAAACAATGATTTTATGTGGTTTATCTCACTCCCAAATCCAAAACCTCTTCAATATATCTAATAAATTTATCTAGTAAATTTTGCTTTGGAATAGCAAAATGCTAATACTTTTTTAAGTTTAGGGTAAGAATAAAAAGTATTAAAATTATTTTCTTGTATTTTCTATCACTTATGACGTTCAAATGTTACAATAATTTGATAATTCTGTTTTTAAACATAATTTTTTATATTTTGAAAGTTTTACGTCATGCACCCTAATCCCACTCATCTCCCTGTCCCTCCATATCTGCCCCTCATCCCTACAGTGTGCTACCCCAATTTAATTAAAACAAAACAAACAAAAACCCCACCTTAACCCCCCATCTTTCCAACACCTTTTCATTTGTCCTAGTGGCATCAGCAGCTGCTATATGTCGGGAAATAACCCCTTCTTCCAATCTTCCCTACGGGCAAAATGCCCACTGCAAGGAGTCCTTGATCTGGTTCAAGGCCTCTGGATTCGGGCACAACATCATCACTGGGCCCTTGTCGAAACTCCTCTGGGATATCCCGTGGTTGCTGGTATAAGACCCACAAGAGCTTGGTCCCTCGAGCTTCCACTCAGGAAAGCCCCCTCCCCCAAATCACTCATGAGAACCAGTATTGATGCAAATGCATAAGGTCCTTTATATTCCAGTATACTGGGGCTGTCAGCCATACACCATGCAGGGTAGAGGGCTGAGCGACCTCCAGCACAGAATTGAGACAGCTTTTATAGGGTTACAGCAAAGCCCACGCATCCTGAACCAATCACCTCGTAGCATCCAGTGCAGACCAATTAATTTAAAGCATCCAAGCCCGCGCTTAGCCCAGGAAGTCTGCTTTCACACAGGCTTCTGGGTGTTCATTCTCTCACAGGTGGCCGTCCCATAGACTGTACCCCAGGTACTTTACCTCTCTTCTACAAGTCTGAGCCTTTCTGGCAGAGGCTCGATAGCACAGATCTGACAATTTTAGCAGCAGTGCTTTTGTTCCTTCCATGCAGTCCTGGTGGGTGGCTCCTGCCAGAAGTAGGTCATCCACGTACTGGAGGAGTGTCACCTGGGGGTGTTGGATCCTGAAGCTGGCCAAATCTTTACGAAGTGCCTCATCAAAGATGGTCGGGGAGTTTTTAAACCCTTGTGGCAGTCAGGTCCAGGTGAGCTGTCCGGTTCTGCCCGTGTCGGGGTCCCTCCATTTGAAGGCAAAAAGCGGTTGGCTGGCAGGATGTAACCTCAGGCAGAAGAAGGCGTCTTTTAGGTCTAATACGGTGTACCAACTCCGCTCAGGTGGAAGGGCACTCAGGAGGTTATAAGGGTTCGGGACAGTTGGATGTATGTCCTGTGCCCTCTTATTGACCTCTCTCAAGTCCTGTACTGGCCGATAATCACTGGTCCCAGGCTTTTTAACTGGCAGCAAGGGAGTGTTCCAGGGAGATTGAACAGGAGCCAGGATGCCTTGCTGTATCCACCTCTGGATGTGGGGTCGAATTCCTTCCCGAGACTCTCTACCCACGGGGTACTGTTTAACTGACACTGGTGTAGCACTAGCTTTCAGCTGAATAACCTGCAGGGAGGTGCTTGTTTCACCAGACCCATTCTGGATATTTCAGCCCAAGCTAGGGGAGTAGTTGCCAACCACCAGTCTGTATTGGAGGTTCCAGCTCCATCTGAACAGTCGAGGTCAGGCCCTGGCTCCTCGTGGAGTCTGTACTCATCTTCTAGCCTAACAGTGAGGACTTGCAACTGATTTCCCTGTTTATCTGTAACTGATGGCTGTTCGGAGTCAAAATGAATCTGGGCTCCTACTTTTGACAGGATGTCTCTTCCCAACAGCAGGGATGGGCATTCTGGGTAATCAGGAAGGTGTGGGATACCTGGCCCACGCCAAGGTCCACTTTCTTCGGGTAGTCCATGAGTACTGCCGTTGCCCCGTGGCCCCCATTACCCAGGATTTTTTGTCTTTTAATTTTCCTAATGGCTGTACCAGCACAGAATGTTCTGCTCCAGTGTCCACCAAAAAGTCAACTGGTCGACCCTTCACTTTCAAAGTTACCCTGGGTTCGGGGAGGGGGTCTGAACCCCGTCTTCCCTAATCTTCATCTTCCCCCAGGGATGGCACCTTCGATCCCTTGTTTCCCTTCTTGGGACAGTCCTTTGCCCAGTGCTCTCTCTCTTTACAATATGTACATTGGTCTTTGTCCAGTGGAGTTCTGTTGCCCAGGTTTCTAGACTGTCTAGGGCCTGTTCTAAATTTTTTTATTATTTTTTCCTCTCTACCATTTTTTCTTTTAACCATTGCGGCCAAGATCTTAGTCAAATTTCTTTCCTGTCTTCTGTCATGCCTGTTCTCCCTCTCCTCTTCCCCCCCACCCTGTTCCTTTTCTTTCTCTGTCTCCCTTTTAAAATACACTTTTTCTGCCTCTTTTACTAAGTCACACAACTCAGCTTCCTGTAGTCCATCCAGTCTCTGGAGTTTCTTTCTAATATCCGGAGCTGACTGCCCTATAAAGGCCAGAGTCACCAAATACTCTCTGGGCTTCTGAGGTAGGGTCAAAAGGAGTGAACCGCCTGAAGGCCTCCATGAGCCTTTCAAGAAACACCGAGGGAGATTTGGTTGGTCCCTGAATCACCTCTCTTACCTTAGCCAAATTAGTGGGTTGCCTTGCAGCGCCTCGGAGACCCGCCACCAGAGCCTGGCAATAGAATTTCAAGCTTTCCCTACCTTCGGGGGTGTTAAAGTCCCAACTAGGGCTGCCAAAGGAAATCCTGCATCAATCTCGTTTTGCAGCTGCGTGGGCTGCCCGTCGGCCCCAGGAACATTTTTTTCTAGCCTCTAACAGAATTCTCTCCTGCTCCTCTGTGGTGAAGAGTGTTTGCAACAGCTGTTGACAGTTGTCCCACGTAGGCTGGTGAGAGAACATAAGCGACTCCACCAAACCATGAGGCGTTGGGGATCCTCTGAAAAATGGGGGTGGTTAGTTTTCCAATTTTAAAGATCTGAGGGAGAAAAGGGCCAGTATTGCAGGGGCTGCAGCTGGTCGCCCGGCACTGGGGGCCAAATGTGCGTAGCAGCAGGGTCACAACCCCATCCATTCCCTCTGGCGTGGTTCCTCTCCGACTTTGGGTCCCGGAGGCAGGTCCTCTGCTGCTGGGGCCTGAGCTTTGGAGGGTGTGGAAGGTCTCCCTGCAGCAGCCTGTATTGGATAAGGGGGTAGGGAACGGGCTGGGATTCCGGCCAGGCCAGAGGCTCCTCAATCTCGGGGTAGATTCGAGGGGAAGATTCGGGCTCTCTTGTTGGATGTTTTTTTTTCGCCTCTGTGGGCCAGAACTCGGGAGACTGGCTCTCTTGTCTTGCTCAGCCATGGTTTAACCCACGGGGGAGGGTTATCTACCAGATCCTTCCACTTAAGGATGTAGGGCTCTTGATCGGGATGAGAGCCAGTTCCAGTCTGAAAGACAGTCATCTTAACAGCTTGGACAATCTCCTTATTAAAAGTTTTCTCTGGGGGCCATCCGACCCCCATTGCCGGCCACTCAGAGGTACACAAAGTCTGTCAGGGTTTCTTCCGAACCTCAACTGACAAAATATGGGCCCGAATTTTAATTTCAGCCCAGTGGTCTAGGGTCAAACTAATGGGGGTCATTACTGTCTGACTCATGGTAGTACGGTAGACAAGGACACCCAGGACAAAAGCGCACAAAATGGCAATTAACAGATCCAGACACAGGCAACCTGGCCAGAGGTCAAGAGTTAAAAAGAGGGGGGTCGCGACCATCTGTCCCATGATGAAGCTACGGACAGAGACAGAACTAGAACGCTTGAGAGAGCAGCTAACAGATCCAGACACTTGACCTGCCCGCGTCTCCAGTAAACAGGCGGAAGACTCCAGCCACGAGGAACACAGGGCTTGGTCCTACTGACCGTAAGCTCCAGGGTACTTCCGGGTTGGCAACAAACAGATTCAGGTGCACGTGGCCTGCAAACAGATTCAGACAACAGAACTCGGTCCTCCCGACCGACAGACGGAAGCTAACTAGGTGTCCCCAGGCTTCCTATACCACCCTGGAGATTCCTCTAGGGCAACAGCCTGTGATTCTCATCGCACATCTGCTAATCACGATCTTCTGGTCCCTTATGGCCCATGAAGACAGCTACAAACCGAAACTGAGAATGTGCATTCCAAAATACAGATACCAGATCAGAACAGAGGTGCCGGCCGACATACAAGCATACACACACACACCAGACACATACAGACAGGTACAGACAGATAGGGGATCTATGTGTTCTCCAAGTTGTTTCTCGGGTGTGAGAGGGGTGGTCGCAGTTCCCGGCCAACACACCAAATGTAAGACCTACGAGAGCGTGGTCCCTCGTGCTCTCACTCAGGAAAGGCGCCCCCCCCCCACCAAATCACTCACGAGAAGCGGTCTTGATGCAAATGCATGAGGTCCTTTATATTCCAGTATACTGGGGCCGTCAGCCATATGCCATGCAGGGTAGAGGGCTGAGCGACCCCTGTACAGAATTGACACAGCTTTTATAGGGTTATAGCAAAGCCCTCGCATCGTGAACCAATCACCTCGTAGCATCCAATGCGGCCCAATTAATTTAAACTATCCAAGCCCACCCTTAGCCCAGGAAGTCTGCTTTCGCACAGGCTTCTGGGTGTGGCGACAAGGCTCATTTCCTGTGTTCACTCACTCACAGGATGTCATAAACATTAAAGTAGGTGACAGTCAGCTTGGGATTTAAGACTCCCAGCTTCCTGAGGTCACTGGGGAATTAGGCTAAATTTTCCATCCTAACAGGAGGAGTCATGGAGAAACTGCAGTTACTGTTTTGAAGGACCAGTCCCTTTGCTCACATCTGGGTTTGGGATGGTTAAGGTGCTAATTTCTGGGTTTGTCTTTGTTGGGTGGGTGTTTTGTTTCCTCCGTTTTCAGAGAGTATGATATCCGTGTTGCTTCTTTTCCTGACCTATTCAGCTGGTGAGTTCACAGAGAATGGCTCCTGGAGCTAGAGGCTGGGTGATTGGGATGAGTTGGGGGAAGGAAAATGGAAGGAAAGGGTCTTTGTGGGGGGATGTGAGCAGAAAGGGACACCACAGCAGGTTTCCAGCTATAATACCGCTGGGGATAAATATTGGGGGTGTGGCTCTCCAGCAGTAGGAGAGGTGTGGGTCTGCCTCAGCCCAGTTGTTGCCCTGGGAGGAGAGGCCCTTGGATTAGCAGGGGTGCTTTCTGACAGCCTGGCAGTGTGAGACACAGCAACCAGGGGGAGGAAGGGCGGTTAGGAGGGGGACTGTGAGGGCTCCACAGGAGGTATGGTAACTGGGGGGAGGAGCGGGGAGGCTGCAGCTGCTGTTCCATTGCAGCTCTGTGGGCAAGACTTTGGGGTTGGGAATGGGGGAACAGAGAGACGGTCTGCCATAAGAAAAAAATGTGTATTTGTTTGGCTCTCTCTCTCTCTCTCTCTCTCTCTCTCTCTCTCTCTCTCTCTCTCTCTCTCTGTGTGTGTGTGTGTGTGTGTGTGTGTGTGTGTGTATGTATGTGCGCACGAGCGCGTGCGCGCACGCGTTAAACATCAAGCATGGTGGTTGTAGGGCAACTTGGGAGAGTTGCTTTTCTCCTTCCACCATGTTCGTCCTAGAAAAGTAACTCAAGTCTCCAGACTCTGTGGAGCAAGCACCTTTCCCCTGTTGATCATCTCACAGACCCCAAAGTGACTTTTCTAGAGCACATTTACAAAATAAGTTTACTTATTCAAATTACTCGAAACCACTGGTGATGGTAATTGATAACGTTTCACGTGTTCACCAGGGACAGAGTGATACCCGAAGGAACCACAGGACAAACGCCTGACACAGAGACAGTGAGTAGGCACAAGGGGTAGCTTGGGTGAGTGAGGGTCTGTCAATCAAAACTAGCAGGGTGCCAGGGTAGCACTTCAAACTTCAGTGCCAAATGCTGAGTCAAAAATCGCCAAGCAGAAGAGCTTCTCAGCCATCTCCAGCTCAAATTTCGGACTAAAATGCTATTTGCTTCTTTGCTCAAAGGACTTATTCTTACTGTGACGGTAACAAATCACTCTAAAACTAGAAGAGCAAGACTGTTTTATGCTTGGAAACCGGGTCAGGATTTGGAGCAAGGCAATGGGGTTGTCTTGTCTCAACCCTACTCTTTCTAATCTTTGAAGCTGATGGCTGGGCTTCCCATCTCACCTCTCAGAGTTCAACCCTGATTAATAGCTGGAGACCTGAGTTCCTCTCACTTGCTCTTCTCCATGAAGCCCCCTTGCAAAAAGTTTGGTTTGGCTTCATTACAATACATTGGCAGAGCTCAAATGCCAAAGGCCAAGGAACGAGTGAACTATTGCTTCATCTTATCCAGGGACCTGTATTTGTAAATCAAATAGTGCTGGTATTTCTGTCATATTCGTTATCTGGAAGTGTTTGCAGGATCCAGATGCATGGTGAGTAAGAATACATCTCACCAAGAATGGCAGAAGTGGGGATTGTCCAGATTGGCTCAGAAGCTAAAAGTATCTGCAGCCAAGCCTGATAACCAGAATTCAGTCTTAGAACCCACATGATGGAAGAGGGGAATGACTCCTGAAATTGTCATTTGACTTTTACATACATACCACATGAAATGGGAACACATACCCACCCACATACACACACTCACACTCACTCTCTCACACACACACACACACACACACACACACACACACACACACACAAACACCTTGTAACAAAATGGTTTTTAAAAAATAACGGTGAAAGTAGGCAGATCAGAAATATTGCCATAGTTGCATTTGGAAAGTGCAAGCTGATACAGGGCCCTAAAGAATAATACTGTTTCTTCCCTGCTCTTCCTTTTCCTATGTCCTTAGTATCTCTCACTATTTAAAGGAAAAAAGGAAACAGAAGATTTAAATATTATCGGTCTTTGCTTAGGGAAATTATTTGTAAGGTTTATTAATGGATTCTCAAAGTTTAAACTCTGTTTAGATTAATATTCCTGGAGCATAGTCGAGATAAGGGACAAATGTCTTTGGAGTGGTAGCTTGTGATAAATCACTGAGGGTTTTAAATGCCATGCTGAGAATGCGAGTCTATGCTGCCCTCGGGACTTTGTTCTGTGGCAATGGAGAAATGGATGCTCATCTTTGATCAGTGAATGGCATAACCATTAGAAAATTGCCTCTTCCTGAAAGCCCTGAGCAATATGAATCAGCCTGGCAAGTCTGGAAACAGAAACCAGTAAAGTTTCTCTTAACTGACTCCCTCTTGATTAAATGCCTTTTTAACCTTGCTCTCAATGTGGTCTCTAAAATCCACAGGCTAAATTGGGTGTAGTGATATACACGTACAATCCCTTCACTCAAGAATTAGAGGCAGGAGGCCTACACCCTCAATAGAACAGTAAAATCCTGTCTCAAAAGAAATAGCCATAGACTAGTACATGGGGTCTGTTGGGTGCTGAGACACTCAGACACATTACAATGTGCTTGCTCCTTCCAAAGGAGGGTTCTCTACAAGAGTCAGAACCCATGCTTTCATGGAGCTTTCTGAGCTTTAGTTGTAATACATAATTAAGTATGTTTAAAAAAAGGTGAGTACAGAAATAAAAAGGGTAAGTGGTTTTATGAAATCCAAACTATCTGCTTAGGAATGAAAAATGAAGAATGAGTGAGACAGAGCTAAAAGACTGGTAAGTAAGAAGAGTAGAGAGGATTTCATGGTCTTTGCAAATATTGCGTTTTCACAAGAGGTGACACACGGCTTAGCAGAGAGCTAGAGCCAACAGAGCAAGACGAAGTAAATCAAGTTGCAAATATATCATTTGTGGTTTATATATATATATATATATATATATATATATATATATATATATATATATATTTTGATAAGTCACTTAACCATTATGCCCTATAGTTTATTTATTATTAGATTTCCTTACAATACCTACTAATATCTTACAGTAGCAACCAATATCGTTAAAACATTAAAGTTTACGAAAGATCATTTGCATATACTTTTTTTAACTATTATTTTTGTGCATCACTGAAGTGATTTTTAGAAAAGAGCCATGCAGAATGCTTGTGTAAACAAAACTGATAAACTATTGGTCCAGTGGTGCAGGTCAGGGTTCTCCATGTCTAGAAGGCTATTCTCAGATGGATATGGTAGGGGAAATAGAAAGCAAGGGGCAGAGGTAAGAAATTGGTTCAGAAAAATGTTACCAGTAGATTTTAATGAGCACAGAAGGATGGGGAAAAAGCTGTATTTTGACTCCAGGGCTCAGATCTGAGTTCCTGGGAAGAAATTTATGAGAAAAGAGGGACCCAGTTTGGGAAGGGAATAAAGGAAGACCCTTCACTGAAATACAGTTGTTTTTTATAGTTCAATATTTGTTGGGCTTTGGTACTTGGCCCTTTTCCTTACCTACGTAACACACTCTCTCCAGACAAACTCACTTCAATTGTTAGAATGTGCTAGTCACTCTAGTCACCCCACCAAAATGCCCAACCCAGCTCCACCTCCCCACTGAACTTTAAAATATACAGTTGGTTCTTAAATGCTCTAAATAATATTGATTGAATGTAAATTTAATATTTGCAAAACTAATTATCATCTTCGTATGAACCCCTGTTTATTTTCCAAATTATTTTAATTACTGATGCCCCATCATCCACCCAAAGACTTGGGCCTTGGGTGATCTAGAAACTAATATAAATAACTTATAACTTTAAATTAACCCTCACATTCAGTTTGTTTCTAAAACTTGCTATTCTGTTTCTTAAGTGATATTTGTGTCTGACCCTCTGGACTACAAACACATTTTTTGTATCATAGTGTAATTATGTAATTTTTTACCCCATGCGGGCTCTACCCAACTCCCAAATAAATACACAGAACCTTATTTTTGCTTATGAATGCCCAGCCTTAGCTTGGCTTGTTTCTAGCCAGTTTTTCTAACTTAAATTGTCCTGTTTTTCTTTATACATTTTGCCTGTGGGATTTTTAACCTTTCTTTATTCTATATATCTTTCTTTGCTTCTTACTCCATGGCTGTGTGGCTGGCCCCTGGCTTCCTCCTCTCCTCCTTTTCTGGCTCCTGGCTCTCTTCCCAAGATTCCTCCTCCTATTTATTCTCTCTGCCTGCCAGCCCTGCCTATCTCTCTCTCCTGCCTAACTATTGGCCATTTGGCTCTTTATTAGATCAATAAAGTGTTATAGGCAGGCAAAGTAACGCAGCATTACAGAGTCAAACAAATGCACCATAAAAGAATGCAGCACATCTTTGCATCACTAAACAAATACTCCACAGCATAAACAAATGTAATGCATCTTACACTAATATGCCACAACAGTGCAGTAACTCTGATCTTTGACTTTATGCACCCTCCTCTAAGTCACAGCCCACTGCTGTCACAACCGGACACTGCGGTGCACTGGGATGTGGCTTCACAAATAAGTGTACCTCTTAAAGAGCTTCCCACTATCTACAGATGCCGGCACCAAATTCTATAGCTGGCACTATAAATACACACATGACATAGAGGGTGCTGTGCTCTGCCAGTCTCCAGACTCACCTGCACCCATTGTGTCCTTGGATCACCCATATGGAATTAGCATAAGTTAACCCAGAATCCAAGTCTAATAGCTTTGTATAGTATAAATATTCGAAACAGAACAGCTTCTATTTACTTCAATGAATCTTTCAGAAAAATGAAACAAATAAGCCATTCGAATCAAAACTTTCTGAATTCACTTTTGAGGAATCTTATATAGTCTAATTACAAAAAGAAAAACCCTTTGAGGAGAATATTTAAAATCTGTACTTTATTCTGAATATTCTATCTATGTATTTATAAATATTCACCTCTATTTACCAAGTATGATCTGCACTTCCCTATTATGTTTGCTATAGCATTGTTACTGCATGAAGGGACCTGACCTCAAACTTGGAATGTTGTGTGTATAGGATGAAAAGAATTCACCTAAGTGTTACCAGACTTCTATCATAGAAGAACAAATTATACCACACTATACCCAAACCTAGAAATTAAAAGGGAACAGATAGGATATTAAAATAACTCCAATAAATTACTTTACATACATCTATATTAGTAAAAACCCCCAAAGAAATGAACAGTAGTCTAGGAAAGCATAAATTACTAAAATTGGCCCTTCAAGAGGTAGAAAACCTAAATAAATCAATTTTCATGAAAAAAATAAAGTTGTCGTAGAAGTACTCCTCAAAAATGTGCAGGGTCCAGATGGTTCTGCAAACAATTTATTTCAAGCTTTCCAGGAATGAATTGTTTCTCTGCTGTATAAATTGGTTCAGGACATAAAGAAAGAAGCTGTCTGTGTTCCTTGTCTGAAGCCATCATCTATCCAACCAAGTGAGCACAGGCTTCAGACCAGACACCCTAAAGAGCTGACACAAAACTGATAAGAAGATGATAAGGTCAACATCACTTTAGTTTTACGTATTAAAGTAGAAATGGTAGATTCATTTCAGAACCTACAGAGATAGCTCAACAGTAGAAACGGTAAGAGACCAGAAAGGGAAAATGAGAATGAAAGAACCCTACACTATCATCCAGTGATGGGAAAAAAAAAAAAAGAGTATCTGTTTTCATAAACTTGGATGAGGAAAAGAAATGCACACTCCGTGGCTGATGTAACTATTGTCCTCTTTTTTTTATAATAAAACCGAGACGTCAAAGGCATGGAAGCCTGTATATCCTAATAGTGATGAGCCTGTTCCAGTTCAGCTCTACTGTCCCTGCCTCTCAGAAATGCACAGTGCCCTGAGTGAAAGGTTCCAGAGAGCAAACTGCGTGGCTGAGCACTCACCTTTCCTAGGAAAGCAAGCAGGCATGACAGGCATTCTTATGAGTCCGCTGCCAGGGAGAAAACAGTTGACAGAGAAGCTGCTGGAAAGTCTGCTCACACTTTGAACTGACATCGCCGGCTCTGGTGCGAAGAGATTGTCGTGAGACATTGACAATAAGAACATAAAGAGTGGAGAACAATGATCCACTGCTCTAGGTCAACACAAGAAGCTCAACCGTCTTGGACCCTGCTATGTTACCTTAGCCTCGGCTGGGACGCACTGTAGTTCCAGATATTTCTTTCTAGTTAAGTTCAGTATACAGCCTGCATGGCAAAGGAGGAAGAATGGTTAGTTCGTGAAGACAAGACATAAAGGCCCTCAGAGCACTTACCTACAGTTCAAAGACAGCCTCTGGAAGTAGCCAACCTGCTGCAAGAGCTGACAATCCTTTTCAGCTTGAATGACAATGATGTGGACACCTAAGTAGCTTCAGCATAGGGAAGAGACTGGCATGTGAAGCAAAGGCTCCAGGCTTGAGGAAAATGTAACTTGGACATGATGTACCCTATGCTTGGTGTAATCTGAGATCAAGTGTTGTGATATCTTTAGCACTTCTGTTTCAGTTTGGTTATGGGTGGCCTTTTGTGTTTCTATATGAGTTTTTAAATTGTTGGGTTTGGTCCTGTTCTTTGAGTTTGTTGTTACTGTTTTGTTGTTCTGTAAAGAATGTCATTGGAATTTTAATGGGAATTGAATTGAGCCTGTAGATAAGACCATTTTTCCAATATTAATTCTGCCTGTCTCAGAGCATGAAAAGTCCCTCCATACAACCCCTGACCTGTTTCTTTGACCTTCCTGTCCCAAATGCTAGGATTAAAGGAAGGCACCATCACACCCATTTTCAGTACCAGAGATTAAACTCTGAGCTCTGTGCACTCAAGACAATATACATCCCTAGATCAAAGTGTTAAGACAGAAATCTCAATGTGAATCCATTCATGCCTCCTCCTCATTCTCTCGGAATTACTTTATTCTCTCCATCATCCACAATTCAGAAAGTTAATTTGTTTCACTCATGTAGATTCAAGTGTGTTTATGGATTTTTTTGATTTTTTTTTGAGACAGGATCTCACTATGTATCTGGCCTAGAACTCACTATGTAGGCCTGCCTTGGAACTCAGAGATCTGCCTGCCTCTGCCTCCCTCCTTAGTGTTAGGATTAAAAGTGTGTGCTACCATACCTGTATACAAACAGTTTTAATCACCACTGTTTATTGCTCTTTTATATAACAGTTAGGTTGACCATGTGTGTGTGTGTGTGTGTGTGTGTGTGTGTGTGTGTGTGTGTGTGTGTGTGTATACATACATATTTTGTGTCAGATATTTTACCTAGTACCCTCTATAGAAGATTTCTACTTTTTTCTAAACAGTGCACATTCTCCTTTGCCTAATTACAGCACTTGTACTTGACTTAAGGATGAGCTTCACACATTCTCAGTATAGTTCAAATGGGGCTGATCTCATACCTACCATGGGAGAAGCCCCTGAATTAGGATTGGCCTAGCATAGCACTTTGTCTCTGGCCAAGTGGCTGGTTCATCGGGGTTAGTGAAGATTAGCCTTGAGTCTCTTGCTGAAGGCAGTGGGGAATAGATGCTGTTTTGTTAGTTAGTTGACATGGCCACTCCAATTAGAGTGGATCTTGGTAGCAAAAAATCTTAGAGAATCTCATCTCAGTTGCTGGATGATACCAAAAATATAGGGTTCCCCACTTGGGGGTCCCATCATCACATAAGTAAGAGATTTTGAGAATGGACTCAAATAGAAACTCAGGGACAGTTTTACAAGAGTTTAAAAGAAAAATTCAAGGGCAGGGAAGTTGTAAATGAAGGCAGCTGCCTGGAGGAAAAGAAAGAAAAGAAACCTTGCTCTTGGAGTTAAACTGACAGGGGAGTGAGCCCACCGCACAGAGGATAAGCAACCACGGGCAGGGAGAGGAGCTTCATAGGAAGAGTAACGGCAGACATGGTATCCAGGAACATATGCTCGGAATGGAGATAGAAGGAAGAACGGGGACATCATGCTTTCCTGAGTGGTTCTGAAAGCAGGTAGATGTCAAAGGTTCAAGTCTATGACTCTGTAAGCTACTGTGCCAAGGAGTAGGAATTCTAGGAACTAAAAATACATTACATCACTACAGGGTTAGTTATTCTGCCTCTTTCTTTAGCTAGGGGCAGCCCCTTAGCCAGGACATTGACCCACCCAATAAGAATGTAAGGTCTCCACAAGGGCAGAGATTTAACCTCTTGACCAGAAGGCAATAGTTAGGTCTCTGTGTCAACCTGAGAATGAGGCCAATAGGTAATCTCGGTGACTTGGCCTCTCTGAAAAGTCTGATAGTTCACTTGCCTTCTTCCTGAGCCCTTCCTTCCCCTGCTCTGACATCATATATAAAAGCCAATACAGGTGATATAAAGTAATAATGTACTATTGCTTGATCAGAGTCCCCCTAAAAATCCTCCATCATATTCCTTCTCTCCAGAACCCAAGTTTATATATTGTCTAAAGGTCTGCCTCTAGTCTTTACTTTCTTTAGGTGAGTTCTTCTCCCACTCAGTTCAGTGAATACTCTCTTGTTTCTATCCTGCTAACCATGTAGAAATAAAGACATAGAATCTGCCTTTGACGATGTCAGTAGCCGTCAGCCACATGGGCAAGAAAGAGAAAGACCTGCCAGGCAGGCAGGAGAGTGCAGAAGTCAATGGACGTCTGTGAAAGAGTGGGGTTGTGTGTGGGAACTACAGAGCCCAGAACTACTAGTGCATAAGGCTGACAAATTAATTACACTTGCCTCTTCATTGCAGAGGCATATTCTTCTGGGAACCGGCCATTGTTCTGAACTTTCCTTGCTCCTACTGTGACAGAACTTTCATTACCTATCAAACTTCGTCCCAATCAAGAAACTCACTGTGTGTCTCATGAGACTCTCTCAATGACTGCTTGTGTGGGATGGTGAGGACTTAAATCCTGGTTTAAGCTGGTTTTGCTTTGGGGAATGTTTCACGTAGATGCTGCTGTTTAATATTTTAACTCTTTGATCTGAATGTATCCTAAATTAAACGAACCTACAGCTCTAAGGTAGTAGAAGGTCATGACATCTTTTATAATGATGTAAACTTAAATGAAACAGTGTTTGAAATATAAATATGTGAATCACCTTTTTTTTTTTTTTTTTTTAGAAATATGGTTCTGTGGTTTTGTGTGCAGACCAATGTCAAGCATGAAAAAGCTACCATACTCCTGGTGATGGTTGATTTCAGAGAAAGGAAAATCAAGAAAGAGGAAAAGGAAATTGGTCAAAGTCTAGAAATACTAAACACAAACCTCCTCCTGGGATCCCATTGCTCTCAGTGAGGATCTGGGCTGTACCTGATTAATATCCCAAGACCACCACCCTAAGACTATGTCCCAGGCAACCTAAAGTAACAGGAAATGCACACCTGCTGAAATATTGGTCCTCAGGCTTGGTAGGGTGTTTTAATAATTTCTGAAGTGATACCACTCCACACTCTAATTCTTGCCTATACGGTGGTATACTCCTTATAGAGAGATAGAACCTGAAGTTCTTCACTGTGCTTTGGGATGAAAATATAACCACTTGTCACCTTTGGTCCAATGGAGGTTGGCATGAGGTGCTTGCCTGGGTTTCTCCTGGACTAGATGAGCCTGGTGTGAAAGAGACCGAAGAACCTACTTCCCGTTCACCCCTTGGCCTCGTGCATGGCTTTGGAGACTGCTTGCAAAGCTAGAGTACTGCCGAAAATGAAGCATGTTCTCTATGCAATGCTATGTCTCTATCATTACCAGAATGCTTAGATTTAAGGTGTAGGAGACAGAGGTAAAAATAATGCCAAGGACTAGCTCAAGACAAGTCCAGATAAGGTCACTGTATTCACCAAGGAAAGGCTGATATTAAACTAACAAAGTATCGGTGGAAATTAAAGAAAAATCCAGTTTAAAACTACTCAGAGAGTAAAACTGGCAAGCACTGGAAAGAATCTATCTTGGCTCCAATTTTCTCAGTTAAATAAATGGACAGATGTTCCATGGTCCAAAGCCTACATCTTACTGTCTACAGAGGACAGAGATGATGTCCAATATAGTTAAGTTCACATACAAGAGGTTAATGCAGCTTTATTAAGGTGGAAGAGGATTAGTTTGGAGGCAACAAGTAACAGGCCTTGGATAAGAAAGAAACAAGCTAGAGATGTTTCTGGAAATGTAACAATGAAAATAGATAAGGTATTAGAGCAGTGAGTTTTCAGAAGAAATTCTCATCGCCTTTCATTGTCAATTAATAGATTTCAGTGTATTAAAAGCTGAAGATAACTATTATGTTCCATCTTCATTTCTGGCTAAAGAACTAAAGTCAGGTGAGTAGACAGCCATAGACAAACGGCATTATGGGGTTCAGAAAGAAACTCTGGATTTCTAGTGGATGGTTGAATTATTTCCATTTGGCACAGAATTCTCATTATGCTTTAGAGCCATTATACTCATGAGGAGAAAAGTGTTTCTTGCCCAGAACTGAGGCAATTGTCAAGTTACCACGAGTGTACCAATGTTTCAGTACCTTGTCTTTTCTGCCTCCTATGGTAAACTGTTTGGCAGAGCTGTTTGAAGGGAGGAGATTTCAAACCCGACCGTAACTTTCAGTTCAAGATGTTTGACCTTTTATCCACATTTAAATATCTGAAAAACACTTGGAGACCTCAGCTGAAAGATCAAACAGAATTCTGTCACCAAGGTACCTGGCCTGTCTCCCTTTCTGAGAAAAGGAATGAAGATTTCAGGCTTTCTTAATACACATCTGAAACCAAGTTCATTGATTGAGGGTTTTCAGATCTGCATTTATCTCCTCTGCTTTAGCCAATATTGCTGGCGAGTCTGTGCCTCACTCCCCATTACTTTCTCCTTTTTCTTCTTGACTTTATAAAGTGAGAGACTTTCATCAGGTAAATGAGAAAAGCAACTACAAATCCAGATTCCATTTAGGCCTAAGTTGCTATTACTAAAATGGTCATACTGGGAAACTAAAATACCAGTTAGCTAACACTAGCTCAGAGAGGGACTGTGTAAGTGGAAGCCTTACTCGTGTTTTTATTTTTTAAATATTTATGTATTTTAGAGTGTGTATGTGTGTGTGTGTACAAGTGTATGCATGTGGAATGTATGTGGCATGCATGTGCAAGAGGCTGCAGAGATCAGAAGAAGGCCCTTGGAAAGAGCTGCAGACATTTCAGACAGTTGTAAACAACCATGTGGGTGCTGGGAACTGAACCCCAATCCTCTGGAAGCACAGTCAGTGCTCTTAACCACTGAGCCATCACCCCAGCTCCATCTTCTTTTCAAAATTTTAGTACAACTAGAAGCTATGTGTTTATTTCTCATTGAATGATCACTTATCAGGCCCAATGTACACATCAGGTCTTTGAGAATCATCACTGAACAAATCTAAAGCATTCGCTCACACCAGCATAAGGTGATGTCCTCAACAAAAATATAAATTGGTGCTTGCAGAGTAAGAGGTGCAATGAGGAAAAGAAAATGGGATGAAGGACAAAGGGGATGGATGGACAGTTGGGTGAATGGAGGAACTGTAGCATTGAATGTGAGGACCAAGTAGACCTCAGGGGGGGAAATAAGAACAGAGGGTAAAACTGAAGGTTGAGGGACATCACTACAAAAATATCCAGGCAAAGAGCACAGCAGACAGATAAAATAGCAAGAACAAACACAGTGGCAGCTTGATGCCCAGAATGTTCCAGAAATAGTTAAAAAGAAAAAGAAAGGGGAAAAAAACAGTGTTAAGTGTATGTCTGGGTAGTACAGACCAACAGGGCTATGGGAGCTGCTACGCAGATTTAATCTTTACTCTTTGCTCTAGCATTTCTAATGTCTTGTTCTTCTGTTTAGCAAATGAAGCAGGGTGCTGCAAGTTTGTGGAAACTCAAGATTCACTTTAATCTGACCATCTTTGTATAATCTTGCTCTCTTCACCCTGCAAGGACTTTTCTGCTAGTTATGTCATTTTCACCATCCCTGAAAGGGACTCAGGTCGATGGCTTTACCGTCATATGTTCATCGTGCGCCGTAACACGTGTGCTTCTCCAGTACCAAGATCCTCTCTTTGCTAAGGTCTACCTTGACAAGGCTCACCATTCTCAATAACATTTTCCCCACCTTTCTTTACTCTTTTTTAAAATTAATGTTTGCTGTCATATATAATTCCTCAGTCACATCGCACTCCACTCTTTAATAGTACCTGCTCCCTAAAGTTTGAGCACTGGTCTCCTTCTTTCTCCGTACTGACTGTTCTTTCCAGGGTCACGAGTCATATGGCACTGGTTACACAGAGGAGTGATGTTGCTGGAGTTTCTTTGTTTGTCTTTTTGTTTGTTTCTCTGTTTGTTTTGTTTTTGTCCCACCTGGTTCTGCAGCTGCCTTGCCCCAAATAAGTACATGGATGCCTGATGGGAGATGTTATTCTGTATATATGTTTCTCATACTGGTTAATGAATAAAGCCTGTGGCCAATAGGAAACAAGATAGGTGGGGCTAGGAGACCAGGAGGAGGAAAGAGGAGGTAGAAGGAGGAGTCAAGATGTAGAGCATGCAGGAAGGAAGACGCTGGCCGCCGCTCCCCCTAAGACGACCACGTGGAAATACTTAGATAAATAGAAATGGGTTAATAATTAAGACAGAGCTAGCCCATAAACAATAGTGGTAATTGGCCAACAGGATTGTATCAAATACAGAGTCTCAGAGTGTTATTTGGGGCTCACGTGGTGGCGGGACCATGGCGGCAGGACCAGGAGGCCGGCAGGGGAAAAACCTGCCATAACATAATGGTGTCAGAAGTGGAACTGAGAACTTTCACTTAAAACTTAACAAAAGCTTAAAAAATAGTTTTTAGAAACAAAGGAACAGAGACTAGCAAGACTTCTTAGTAGAAGCATTTTCTCGGTTGGATTTGTTTTGCTGTAGACAGAGATTTGTGCGGCTCCTTTAAGGGAGGTTTCCAAAATTAGCGTAAGCGGCAAAAAAACACCTTGCTTTTAAAGAGCTCTGCTAACAATTCATTGGTGTGTACGAGAGCTACAATGAAGGTTTACACTGTGTTTTAAAAAATACGCTGGCTTGGGAGAGAAAAAGAAACAGGATACAATAGTTTAAAAAGAAAAAAGAAAGTAAAATGGATGGGTATGGTGGCGCACGCCATTAATCCCAGCACTGGGGAGACAGAGACAAGCAGATCTCTGTGATTTCAAAGTAAAAACCCACGTAAACATGGAAAGCACAGAAAAATTTTGGATACTATATGAGATTCTGTTGTCTTTAAATTATTTGATTGCTGAGAAAATAACAACTACTGATAAAAGAAATGCTGCTGGATTAATTCAATTTATATTGAATTAATTTTAAAAATGCTTTGACTGAAAAATTTAAGCCTAAGGACAAGTTACTGGGGAAAAGGATTTCTATTTTTGTTTCCATAGAAAATGAAAAGCTATGGATTTCTTCCAAATTAATGTGGTTTGATCAAGCCAGACCCCCTGAAACAATGTCTCAGGTGTTCCAACATTCAAAGCAGTTGAGACAAAGCCTTGCAAACTACAGCCAAGATTTCTGCATCTTCTTTGGACCCCCATGACAGCGCCCTCTACCAGCAGGAAGTAGTTTGGAAAGAACGACGTCCAAATTCCCAAATATTGTTTATAAATGTTTGTTTTCATTTAAATTGGCTTGGTTATAAATGGCTATGACACAAGCAATCTTTTAAAGGTAAAAAGGGAATTATGATATAGATATGAACACTTTGCTTTGGAATAGATTTTTTTTATTGATACAATTTAAGGTCAATTTCATGACATGTATTTTTCTCCTCTTGTTTAGGTATTGTGTTTATATAGCTCATTGGAAAATGTAATGTATAATTTAGTACAGATTAGAGAGTTACCTATGATAGTCAAAACTTAGAGTTAAGTTAGTTAGGATTTCTAGATATGCAGAGATGTATTTGAGATGGATAGGCATTCTTCAAACCTTTCAAAGACGTACAGAATATGGCATTTAAAATGGTTTAGGGTTTTTCTTGACAAAGAGGCACAACTGCTCCTGGTAACACCACCTACAGAAGAAAGGAAGATGGACATCGAAGAAACACATTATGTTGTTTGCTTCTAATATGGCAAGACTAGCCATTTGGGCAAGGTACTGCTCTTCTAGACTGTTTGACTTTATGTTGTAGAAACTGGACATGCAGGACCCACAAAAAGATGACTGCTGATGCAAGATGGACATTGCTACAGGGTTCCTGCTTCATGGAAGAGGCTGCCAGACAGCCAGACAGTCTACAGGACACAGAAAAGTGACTGACAAATGCCATTACAGGTGGACAGTTTAAAGTTTCCTGCCTTGTTGAGGAGTCTGGACACACACTATGGCCTATGGGCTGAAGATGGAACATTACGGACTGACCAGGCAATGAGTTGTCCCTGTCATTTCTAGAGTTTATATATTATCCTTCTGTGGTCTTTGAAGGAGTTGAAGACAGATAGTTACGGTTATAGTTTTCCTTAGTTAGGATTAAAGATAAGTTACATATAAGACATTAGACTCACAAAGATAGGATAGATGATATTTTTTTAAGACTCACAAAATGTTAATGGACTAAATGTTGTTAACTATGATTTTTAATTGATAACTGTTGTGTGATATATTTTGCTATGTTAAGGTTAAAACCCTTCTTTTTATTTTAGACAGAAAAGAGGAGATGATGGGAGATGTTATTCTGTAAATATGTTTCTCATACTGGTTAATTAATAAAGCACTGTGGCCAATAGGAAACAAGATAGGTGGGGCTAGGAGACCAGGAGGAGGAAAGAGGAGGTAGAAGGAGGAGTCAAGATGTAGAGCATGCAGGAAGGAAGACGCTGGCTGCCGCTCCCCCTAAGACGACCACGTGGAAATACTTAGATAAATAGAAATGGGTTAATAATTAAGACAGAGCTAGCCCATTAACAATAGTGGTAATTGGCCAACAGGATTGTATCAAATACAGAGTCTCAGAGTGTTATTTGGGGCTCACATGGCGACAGGACCATGGTGGCAGGACCGGGAGGCCGGTGGGGAAAAACCTGCCGTAACATAAAGACGCTGGCCACTGCTCCCCACCCCCATGCCGCTCTCATGGACACGCCAATGGTTAGGGCTTCTTATTGGCTAACTCTGTCTTAATTATTAACTCATTTCTATTAATCTAAGTGTTTCTATATGGCCTTATCTTACCAGAGAATGCCTGAAGCGTTCTATCCTCTCTGCCTCTCTCTCCAGCACCCTCCTGGTCTCCTAGCCCTGTCTACCTTCCCGTCTCTATTGCCCAAACAGTGTTTTATTCATAAAGCAATAAAAGAAACATATATACAAAAGGACATCCCCCATTAGAGTGATGTCTCACCCTTAGCATGGGGAAGTTCAGGCAAGGCAGGCAATGAAGAGAAAATTGATAACGATATTACAGAACCACAGTTATGGTTCTGAGTGATTGCATCTGGAACTAGGAGGAAAGACATATTAATACATACTAGATGCCCATTGTACACACTCTTACCCTTTATCTCAGTGAACCATACTGTAGTCTGCCAAATAAAAGTCGTAAACTTCAGTTTACAGCAATGTGGAAACTAAAACACAGAGAGGTAAGGTGAATTGCCTGTAGGTGAAGTAAGCCTATGGCTTGTGCTTAGGGGTAGAGCTCTACTAAGCTCATTGTCTAGTTAACAGAAACACAGCAACTTAAACATGTTTTATATCACTAGTAAAATAGTGGTTTCTTTCATGCGTTTTCTTTTTCTTCTTTCTTTTCTTTTCTTTTCTCTTTTCTTTCTTTCTTTTTTTTGTTTGTTTGTTTGTATTTTCATTTTCTAGATAAGGTTTCTCTGTGTAGCTCTGGATGTCCTAGAACTCTCTGTAGAACAGGCTGGCCTTGAACACACAGAGACCCATTGCCTGTGCCTCCTGAGTGCTCAGGCTTTCCTTTATTTTCCTTCAACTTCACTCTTGTCCCTCTAAAGACTGAGTTAAAAATAAAACCTAGTAGTAGTCTTACTTTTTCTTACCATTCCTATTATAGTTTTTAAAAGATTAATTATGAGGCAAAATGTCAAGTTTGAATTTTAATTCTGGCTTTCTTTCATTGTAAGTTATTAATGATTAATGATTTTGGATTCTTCATTTATAAGATAAAAATATCATAGCTGGATTAATGTGGTTTTTGTTTGTTGTTGTTGTTTTTCTTTTTTAATATCTGGGTTTGTAATACAGCTTACCTAGCGTGTATGAATTCCTGGATTAATCCTAACTCAACACTCTATGAACACAAATTAATTAATTAAATAAGTCAGTACATTAAACCTATAACTGAAAATATTATTTTAGTCAATAAAATTCCGGATTTCTTTTTATTTGCAGCAAAAGCTACAGGATGCATACATTAAACAATTAGATAGTTTCCCAGATAATCTATATGGAAATGAATGAAGACAATCAAATTCAGACAAGCAGTAGTTATTTTTTCAGAAATTGCTATAACACAGCAAGAAAGTCATTGTTCACATTTGGCAAAACTCAAACACAGGCAGAGGAGTGAAAAAACTTTATCATAGAAGAGAAGGAACCATTGTGCATAGCACGCATGGAAGCTGTGCACACAGGGAAGTGGTAGATGGTGTGACTATCAATGGGATGTCCTATATAATTGATTAAGAGCACATGCTTAGCTTTCTCAGATTTAATATAAATTGGAAGCATGAACAAAAACTAGGAAAACTGTCCATTGTAATAAAATTATGACAGACTATGACGGTTGGCTTGTTGGTCTGACTGTCTATGGGTCATACTTATGGCTTCCTGGTCTAGTCACTGACTTTGACTTATTGGTAGTTTCTGCTGGTTTTGGGGTCCAAGTCTGATACATACATACATACATACATACATACATACATACATACATAATACCTAATATACACATGCATACACATACATATCCTATTTCTGTTTGTGTATTCAGGCTCTCACTGCATATCTATCAACAGTTGATTTAGAAGTCTCTTAACTTAGAGAAGGCATTTACATACCATTTCGTGTTTTGGACAGAGTCTCACACAGCACGGGTTGTCCTCAAGTTCACTGTCCAACAGCTCATGACTGCTGCTTTGTAGCAGCTTCTGATGAGGACCAACGTCTGATTTTACATGGTACTAGGGCTTTGTATGTGCAAGGTACTCTACCCACTCTACCCACTTTGCTATAAAACCAGGCCTCTATACATTTAGTTGACTCTTATTTATTAATCCAGCTCTGTAACTAAACTATAAGTACAACATTTTCTAAATATTAACCTTATTAGCATATTAAAAATGAGTTATTGATTAGGATATTAATAACTTTTTCTTGTCAAACTTAACTAAATATTCCATTCTATATTGAATCATGAGAAGATGTACATGATGAAGAAAAGTGATTTTTAGGTTCTAAAGAGTGTGTTTGTTTGTTTGTTTGTTTGTTTGTTTGTTGAGATAGGTTATCCCTTTGTAAATAACCTGGCAGCCTGGCATTTAACTATGTTGAACAGACTGGCCTAAACTTATAGGGATCCTTCTGCCTTCCAAAAAGTAATTGGATGACCCTGGAGCTGGATTAATACGTAGCTGTGCGTTTCTAGAACATGGGTTCTAGAAACCATACTGGTCCACTAGAAGACAATCAAATGTTCTTAACCATGGCAATATTATCTCCCTCATCTGCCTACCTGGTTCTCTCTCTCTCTTTCTCTTCATTCCTTCCTTCCTTCCATCCATCCTTTCTTCTCTCTCTTCCTTCCTCCCTCCCTCCCTTCCTTCCTTTCCTTCCTTCTTTCTTTTCTCTCTTCTTGGAAACATGATCTCTTGCAGCCAAAGCTTTTCTGAAACTAAACTTGGTGTGTACCTGAAGGAACACCTTAAACTCCTGATCATTCTGCCTCTGCTTTTTGAGTACCAGAACTACAGGTTTGCACTATCACAGCTGACATATTAACGTTTTACATTTTATTTTATTATTTTTAAGTGTGTGTGTGTGTGTGTGTGTGTGTGTGTGTGTGTGTGAGAGAGAGAGAGAGAGAGAGAGAGAGAGAGAGAGAGAGAGAGAGAGGAGATGTATGATCTGAATACACAAGTTTCTCTGAAGTTACAGGCAGTTGTAAGCCCTGGGAACCAAACTCAGGTCTTCTGTAAGAGTAGTGAATGTTCTTAATCACTCCTAAGCCCCCCTCCCCACCCCAACCATTTTTGAGACAGGCTCTCACTATGTAGCCTGGATTGAGCTAAAACTCATTATATAGTTCCAGGCTGGTTTGAACTCACACACATTCACCTGCTTCTGCCTCAACAGTGCTGTGATTAAGGTATGCATCACTGTGTCCTTATTTGCAGCTTTAATCACAATAGTTTTTTTTTATCCCTTCATAGAAAAGTTAGGCTGACATTATAGGTATATGTACATATTTTATTTAGTTAATTTGAGATGGAGGTCTCACAACATTGATCAAGATGTTCTCAAACTCTGTGGGCTCAAGTTGGTCTTCAGTTTCTGCTCCCTAAGTAGGTGAGACCATCAACACAAGCACTGCACCCACTATGTGCTCTTATCCCTCACTATACCCACTGTGTGTCATATCCCTCACTATACCCACTGTGTGCCCGTATCCCTCACTATACCCACTGTGTGTCATATCCCTCACTATACCCACTGTGTGCCTGTATCCCTCACTATACCCACTGTGTGCCATATCCCTCACTATACCCACTGTGCATCCATATCACTCACTATACCCACTGTGTGCCCGTATCCCTCACTATACCCACTGTGTGCCCGTATCTCTCACTATACCCACTGTGTGTCATATCCCTCACTATACCCACTGTGTGCCCGTATCCCTCACTATACCCACTGTGTGCCCGTATCCCTCACTATACCCACTGTGTGTCCATATCCCTCACTATACCCACTGTGTGCCCGTATCCCTCACTATACCCACTGTGTGCCATATCCCTCACTATACCCACTGTGTACCCCTATCCCTCACTACACTTACCTTGTGTTAATATTCCTTGAAGGCTTATATGCAATAAAGAAACAAAAACACAAAGATCCTCAGTAGAACTCAATGTGTTTTCCATAAAACGGCATGAAATTTTTGGGACATGGAATAGATTCAAAATTTCTGCAAGACAAAATCACAGCAGCTGGTAGAGAGTGGATGTGCTGAGGACACGCTGTCCTGTCATCTAAGTAACTGGCCCAGCTACTTCATGAGAGGATACAGAGAAATAGCGCGGGCACGGTTGTTTTCCTGCTTGAATCATTTCTGATTAGTGATAGCCACACTGTACTCTCATTGTCATTGGTGAGATAAGGATCCTTCCCAGCCCTAGGCAATAGACTGAAGCTCAAGCCAATCAATACATCGAATTCTGAGACCACAATAATTAGTCCAAATGGGCTCATGACCTAAACTGGTCCAATCGAAGTAAATGTCATGCTTTATAGTGAGTTTGTTGGAACAAATACTGTTATACTTTCCTGTCAGATGTGAGTCAGGAAAGACTGCAGCTCTCAGGGTCCCTGGCAGCCATTTTGCAACCACAAGAATTATGCGAAGTTAAGGATAAGATTGGTGGAGATACAGCAGTAGCAAGAGAGACTATCAGTAGGGGGTGGGGGGGGTGGGGGACGAAGGGATAAAGGGAGGGAAGGACAGAGGGAGGGAGAGAGAGCCCTTACAGCTAGGGGCATCCTTCAAATCAGAGTATTTTCCATTCACAGCATTCTATTCTTTTTCTCATTGTAAAACAATTGGGCATCTCTCCATGTGGGAGGCAGCAGTGAAGCTTGAGCTGAGGAGACCCTGGAAGTAGGAGCAGGATCCATCTAGCTCGTGGGAAACCATTCCCTATGGCAGGATACCATGCTCAGCCTTAATGCAGTGGGGTGGGGGCTTGGTCCTACCTCAGCTTAATGTGCCATGGGAGCCCTTACCCTTCCGGAGGAGTGGACAGGGAGGTGTGGGGGGGTGGCGGTGAGGAGTCAGAAGGAGGGGTGGGAGGGAGAACTGTGATTGGAGTGTACAATGAAATTTAAATAAATAAATACAATGGGAAGGAAAGGAGGAAAAGAATGAAAGAATAAAGGAAGGATGGAAGGAAAGAAGTTGAGCAAAACAAAAACAAACAAACAAACAAACAAAAAAACCCAAAAAATCAAACAAAAACAAAACAAAACAAAACAAAAAAAACCCAAAAAACAAAAAAACCAACCAAAAGGCTAACAAAGCAAATAACCCTATGACTCACGATCCTCCCACTCAAAAGTGACAAAGCCTAAATTTCAGAGGCTAGAATTTCAATAGGGTGTCAACGGAGTGAAGCTAAGGAGAAAATGAGAAACAGAATACCACATCACACCTAGCATCACTAACAATCGACAGAAATAACATTCCAAAAAACATGGTTTCTTCAGAAAAAAACTTCTGTGACAAAAATGGTTATTTCTGCAACACATGGAGACTAAAATGCAGATTGAGCTCCAGACAGCATAAGAAATAATAAAACCCGGGTCTGGACCAGGTTTGATCAATCACATTTGCCCAAGGAATTTCATTGTCAGTGAAAATCTTCAAAAGTGGTAGTGGAAGCCAAAGCAGATGCTTGTGAGGTGATGCCCTTGGGAAGCTTTCCGTCAAGAAATGCGTTCCTCATCCTCAGCAGAAAGAGACAGGCAGGCGTCCTCTTAAAATCATCTTTCGGCTTCACATTTTACGGCTTTTTACCTTGGGTCTTCATATGGCCTCCTACCTAAACCAAGGAAACCCATTGCTACTCCGCCCTGGGAAAGCTGAGTGAGTTGAAGAGCAAAGTCATAGCCACAAATGAAATGTAGTTTGAACGAGCAGAGACCCAAATGTGATTTGCTTCATAGCAGACTGGGACTGTTAACGATGCCTATCTATGCCAAAATGACATTCTCATGTGACTAACCGCTTTAGAATTTTTCCATGGGGTGAAGGAGATGGCTCAGTGGATAAAGCGTTTTCCTTCATAATCATGAGACTAGAATTAGGATTTCTAGAAACATAAAAAAGTCAGGCGGGCATATCAGATTTCTATACACCCAGACTCAGAGGCAGAGGCAGGAGATCCGCATTCAAGATAGGCAGCTAAAAATGCAGAATAAACAAGATCTGGGTTTAGTGAAAGACTCTGATTCAATAAAAAAAACATAAAGGAAGACATTTGATGTCAACTTTGAGCCTCCACAGTTATGTACACACCTTTACATGTCTATACACACATTTACATGGGACCCCACACAGGCAAATGCACATTATACACATAAACACATCTATGCACAACTTTAGTTAAAATAAACATACTTTCAGTTTGTAGTTCACTAACTTTATAGAGCCCAGGAAATGGCATGCAACATTGTTTGTCATATAAGACAGCCTACAGCAATAAGACCCCATAGCAAGTTGCCTCTCAGAGTCCCTCCAACCTATACATTCCCACGTTGATGACAAGGAGCACTGCCCAGTTACAGAGTTCTCTGATGTTCCCTTCCTGCTTCGAGTTCCTTGGGTGGTGGCTTCATGTTTCCATCTCTGAAGCATCTCTGGCTTCACAGAATAAAGGAATTCCCTCTCTTGCATCTCTGCTCAAACATTCTCAAGGAAGCGTATTCTTTACCACTGCTTCTCATGCTCTGGTGTCTTTCTGTTTAGCTTCAAAATTTCTGAACTTACTAAAACCAGCTGAGTCCAGACTTGCTTATTACAATTTATGCGCATGCTCGCGCGCGCGCGCACGCGCGCGCACACACACACACACACACACACACACACACACACACACACGTTGTGCCAAAGAAGCACGTTCTCACGCCCATTACAAAAGTTCTTGGGTAGTAGATAAATAATTTCTCTTGCTCATACAAGGTCTGAATGCACCCCCCGGAGGAGTCAAGGCTATGATGCTCAAATGGAGATGGGAAGACTGAAGCATGTGGCTGTCACATGCAGCCATGAAGGCCTTGGCAATGCAGGACCCACCTGGCGGATTTACCTACTGTCTTAGGAGGAGCTGGAGACCAAACTTCCCACCCCAGGACAGATGAGTGCTCATATTTCCTTCAGACAGATGCATCCCAAAGTGAGACAGAAGAAGTTGTTCTGAGAAGTCACTGGGTGCTGGGGGTTGGGGATGATGCCTCTCCACGGGAAGGGAAGCAGCCAGACCAGAGTGTTCTGCCCTAGCAATCAAATTCTCCCCTGACACTACAGACTACATGGAGGAGAAACACTTTTGCAAATAACCTCCAGATCTAATACAATCTCATTTTACTTGAAAGCTACCAAAATTTTATCATTATCTACTGAAAAGAACAATATACTACTATTATCCCTTCTAATGAAATGCACATCCAAATGCTCAAACTGTATCAATGAAAATAACCTAGTCTCTCTCTCTCTCTCTCTCTCTCTCTCTCTCTCTCTCTCTCTCTCTCTCTCTCTCTCTCTCTCTCTCTCTCTTAATAATAACATTCAAACCTAAAGCCGTGCCTAACCAAATGACACACTGGGAACTCATGAATCCTGCATTTCCGTGAAAGTTTCACGTGGTAGTCTAAGCTAAGAGAAAAACGCCTGGTGTTGGGTTTGCTTAGAAACTGATCTTAGGTAGGGAATATTACCTCTGGCATCTCAAAATGAGCAATTCTGTTCTTGGTTCTATGAAAGAAGAGCTACACTTTTGCAGAAGTGGCAGCTGAAAATATAGCAACAAAGAAAAGGGAAGGCAGTCTCTACGTATTTTGGAGTCGAGTTGTGTGTATCAAGCTAAGCTGTATATCAAATGACAATCTTGATTATAGATTCTATCTGCCAGGAATCTGTCTGCCATGCTTCCTCATAGTGAGGTATAATTGTAATCTTTTTAAGTGTTTTCCGTACCAGAAACATAACCCAAGTTCTTGTATATCCTATGTAGTCACCGTACCACTAAGCCACATCCCAAACCCAGGATAGTGTAAGCATTAATGAGTCTAAAGTGAAGTGTACACAGAAAAGTTAACTAGAGGAAATAAGAGGGCAGAAGTTATACGAACTTGAGAACAAGGGGTTATATAAGTGTACTGTGGCTTTAACTGCAAGCTCTAAAACCTTGATCACGTTGTGACACTGTTGTGACATTTAGGAAGAGTTACACCAGACAATTTAGATTTCACTGTGACATATGCTGTATAAATTCTTTACTGTTTAGCTTATCTTGCACTAAACAGCAGAAGAATACTTAGGAAGTGCAAGTAGGTCAACATCACTTGAATTTGCATTACCAGTTCAGAGGAACATTTTACACTATATGTGTTGTGATAAAACACTATGTCATTTCTGTCACCCAATGCAGAGTATTTTTAGGTCTTTGCACATTACGTGTAGAGATATTTGGTATTGCCTTTAATGTAACTTGCCATCTGTTCTAGTTTCTAAGCATTGGCAGAAGTGAGTTAAAGCATTGGCCAAACTTCAAGGGGTTAAGGTTTTTGCTAACAAATACGGACTATTTGATATGAAAACCATCATTGTTTGATATGTCAAATAAAACATTTGTCAATCAAAAGTCTTTAAGCACTGGGCTATGTGACATTTACTCTTTTATAAACCAACAAAGTCCCTGGTGGCATGCCTTTTTTCCTCTCATTTAAATAGTGGTAGGAGAACAAATCATACTTCAGGGCAAGTTGATAACTGCCAGTCACGATTCCTGCCTTGTTTACTATAATGAGGAGAGTAATAAATGCATCTGACCATTTCGGCTGGCATTTGCATAGATGAATGATTTGTCCAGTCAGTTGCTCTCCAGTGATTTGGGTCTTTTTGTCAGCACAAAGAGCATTCAGTCTCTCTGGAATTTACAGCAGCCAAGCTCTCATTAGCAAACATCCTTTACCATGAATGATTCAAATAATTACCACTGAAATAATAAACTGTTTCACAAAAACATTTTATTTGATGGCTCCAAACATCAACTTTTCTGAATTGTTGACATTCAAATAAGCCAGAGAGCTTCATTGTTAAGGAACAATGTTGCTCTTGTTAAAGGGTGGGCATTGTTTTACCTCCAATAGACCTTTAAACTTGGCTGGCTCTCAAATGCGTCCCTCAAACTGCCAGCCAGCATTCTGGGTAATCAGAGGGCATGTACCAGATGGAGCAGTTAAAACTTTACATATTCAAACTGCGGGAAATATTCTTTAGATTTTTTTCTTTTGAGGTTGCAAGTCTAGAACTCTAAATTAATTCGCAGCTGCTACTTTGTATCTTTTTTTGCACCTATTGGAGCCAAATAATATTAAATGTCCTCACTTATGCTGAGCTGTTCAAGTGTGAGTTCTCTGCTGTAATGGGATTCTATGTGTATAATTAAGTGTTATTTGATATACTTTTAGAGTTCAGATAAATGAGCAAGCAACAATTATACCTTATTATGATCTTCTCTAGCGCATAGCCATAGGGTTACTCTCAGTGCCTCACCAAATGCATAGCACCAGGCAGCAAGCAGCTCCTGTTGTCAACTTTTTTCACCCTCTGCGCCATGCATAATTTAGAGACTTTTATTAATTTTTGAAATGGCTTAATGTATGCGCATGTTCTAAAGATCTAGGTAGACTGTATGACTAACTTTAGCTTTCATAGAGCAATTGTTTATGCATGTAAATGTCTGAAAAAATATTTCCCCCCTCAAATTGTAAAAAGCCCACGGTTTCATTTAAATAGATTAACTCGCACATGGCACCTTCTTCCCTACCTGCAAAGAAAAAATGCAGGCCCGGGATGAGTGAGATGTATTTCTGTGCTTTGCAAATTTCCTCATTACTTTGCTTTCACTTTCAAATTTAGACATGTTATATATATAGCAAGAATGGGAAATCGTCAACAGCACCAAAATACCTTGATGTTCATACACTCTTATAACCCAATGCTGGAGACTCGTGAAAATCGGTCTCCTGAAACATTAACTTTGTAATTAACTTCCACATATTATCAATATGAATTAGATGGTATAGACCCCACTCTCCTACAAGTGAAGGGCATCAAAATTAGTCTTCAAGATGTGCCTGATACAGACAGACACTTAAAATGGCATGGCAATTTCTTAAGCTTCCATTTCTATCTCATAAAGATAGATGCAAATTAGGAACATAATTTGTCATACTTAAAATAATTTGCTTTATTGGGACATTGTGACCGAAATCTTCAGTTTCTCTGTTTGCACTCACTCAGCTCCAACTGGGAGTGCTGTGGCTTTTCTGCTTCCCTTCCCGGTGCTGCTGTTCTGGTCGGTAATCATGGTCAAGACTGTAGAGCCCATTTTTCATTTTGTTATTTGGCTTGTCAAATCAAAGGTCAAGAGATGATGAAGAAACCCCAAAATAGCCCAGGATTGGCAGATTTCCCCCAAGTTTTCTAACAGAAGTTGGTGCTTCTGAAAGTGAGGGAATAAAGAAATGGCTATAGCCATAAATCATGCAGGCGAGAGCCTTCCAAGCTTTGCATGATTTCACTGCCTAGTGCCCAGAGGCCCAGAAAAGAAAAGCAGGCGTCGTACCATTAATAGTGCCATCCGTGCGGCCTAAGGACTGGGGGCATATGGGGACAGCTTTCTGATAGATAGCACCTCATCTTTTATGATTGGACATGTTGACAAAGAATTAATTCAGCCTTAATTCTAGTTATTGCCCCTTTTGGACATGGTTTCATAGACTGGAGATATAGGACAAAGAGGTTTAGTGCCAGAAGCGACACCCAGATCACAGTAAGCTGTGGAACTTGCACTCGAATTCAGATCTCTCACCAGCTTAGCTAGACGTCATTCTCTTGGTTTACAACACCAATGTCCTCCAAAGACCCAACTTCATTGCAAGCACCCTTCTTGTTGCAGCTCCACACAGGTGCATTCCTTATCCAAGTGGGAACATTGCATTTAAAGAAATGACAACGGTATCTTATAGAGGTGAGCTCCTCTTGCCTAACAGGTCTTTTAGTCTTTTAGTGGTAATGCCACTTTAAGTATTTGGAAAAGAACCATACATGGTAAGGTTACTTCCTCCCTGGAGACCAAAATAGTATCGTACACCGAAAAGCAGGGATTTTGTTTGTTTGTGTCTTGGTTTAATAAATATTCCAGAGACTGTCACAATCATATGGCTGAGATGTTGAGGCCAGATTTTCAGTGTGGGAAAAATGTATTTTTCAGTACCACTTGGAGGAAACAAAAGGAGCTTCCTGGTCCCTTTTGAACAGTACAGTCTGTTATGTTGTCATAAATGCTTATGTACTTGACATTTGTACTTTTTAAACGCTCTAATAAAAACAAGTTATACTTAAGCTCTGTTCCCAGATAAATTGCATACCTGCCTCCTAAGAGTGTGAATTGAATTCTGGGACTTCAGAATGTATATGTTTGTCTGCACAGACAGATGTTAAAGAGATGATTAGGTAAATTAAGCACATATGTTAAAATGTCATAATAAAAATCACTATAGACAATAAGTAAAAACTGCTAATGTCAAGAAACACATTGTGTAAGCATTATAAATTAGAGATATTTATCTCATAGTTTTGGAGGTTTAAGGACATAGCAACAATACTGACAGGATCTTTAGTAAAGACTTCACTGAGATGGCATCATGATGTCAAGAGCACATAGGGGACAGTGTTATCATTTGACAAGGCAGACATTAGGAGAGACTGAAGTCCCTCAAGCCTAGGTAGCTCTTCTAATGGCAGGACACACACACACACACACACACACACACACACACACACACACACACACACACACCCTTTCTGTATGGTTAGGAATCTTATAACATAGTAGCTTTCTGGATGCATTTTCAAACGTGTTAGTATTAGTGACTCCCCCCCCCCGCCTCCTATCTGCCCTATTGTTCCCTGTCAAGATGATTTTTAAAAAGTAAAACAATATATTACATTAGGGAAGTAAAAATCATGGTAAGATAAAATGATGTTGGGATGCACCTTAATCCCATGGGATTAGTGTGTGTGGATTAAAGGGAAATTAGGCACCAAAACAATAGCACCAGTCATGAATGTGCACAGCATAAAGATCTTATGCAGAAGCAGTCATCTTAAATTCATCACAGAGACCTCAGGGGATACCATAACCACCAACACCTTGGTCTGTGGCTTTTGCTTCCACAACAATAAGAAAAATTAATTTCTGTTGTTGATACCACCCAGTCTGTGGTATTTTGTTACAACAGCTCTATGAAGCTGAACAAAAGCTCCAGGAGCATTTGGCTTTTACCCACTCGCCAACAGGAGCCTCTCTTGGCCCTTCTTCCTGAAAGCTTCCTCCCCACCACCTTTTAATCCGGCTAGCTCCAGATTGCTTCTCCTCATCTTAGGCTGCCCCTTGTCCAGGAAGAGTTCTTTCCTCTGAGTCTTCCTGCCTCTCCCCAGGGCTGAACCCCTATTGCATGGCATTAAGCAGGGAACCTAGGTTTGCACTCTTGCAAGCAGCAGCCCAGGTTTGGTGTTTGGGTCCACTATGCTCAACATTAATTAGGAAATACAGCATCTTAAACATCTTAAGATGCTATCATTGTTGGTTTGCACCTCCATAGAGAAAGAATGTTCTAAATATATGTGTCCTATGCTAGCTATGATGAAACTTTTCCTTAGAGTTGATGAGGGGGAGAACTGAAAAAGAGAGTGAACTGAATAGTTAAAGTTAGGGTGGGAAAAAGTTAAAGCCAAGAGTTAACATAATGTAAAACAAGGTGCAAGGCCCCTCAAGGCTGAGCCAGAAGAAACTCTGGTGGACTTCTACGTGTAGACCACATGTGTAACACACATTTGCCACTGACCTTTAGAGTCGAATAAGTGCTTACTAGAAAAACAAGGTTGTTAAAGCCTCAAACCCGACCCTCGAGACTGGCAAACTTCCAGGCCATGTTGACTAGAACTGTTGGTGCATGGAAACATAGAACACTTCTTTCATAAACTCTTTTTTTCCTGTCACACATTCAAAGGACACTCTGTGACTCCAGATATGTGCGTGGTTTTTCTCACACCAAGAAATTCTCTAGCAGATGTTTTCTTCGGGTATTAGCAATGTGCTCTCCAGTTCAATCCTGATGCTACCTCAGGAGATAAGGTCAGACGAATTGAGAACATGACAAATCACCTTCAATGTCAACCCAGAAGAAGTCTGGGACACCCATACTTCCAGCAAGCCATCTATAAATCAAGAGCCCAAACCCCTCCTTTGATTCCATTAATTGAGCAGGCAGAACTCAAGGAAATGCTCTGTTGGGGTCAGTGGTTTATTGTCAAGGGTATAGAGGAACATCACAGGAAGGCATGGATAAGGCAAGGGAGAGCTGGGGCCCCGCCCCCTCATTGCTAACACCACAGTACCTCCATGTGTTCAGCACCCTGGAAGCTCACCAAATCTTGTGGTTTGTTATTATAGGGCCTGGTCACATGTCCACATCTTCTCCCTCAGCTCCTTCTGGCTGGAGGAAGGTGGACAGGGCTCAAATTTCCATCCAAGTCTGCAATTCTCTGATCTCTTAGATATTTGGTAATCATAGACTGTGAGCAAAATTTCCACAAAGTTCTTTGTGTGGGATATGTGTGTACATGTTTTTATGTATGTGCACATACGCATGAGGGTATGGATGCATATGTTTCTATACCTGCATGTGACCAGAGGTTGACACAGTTGCTTTCCACCTTTTTTTCTTTTCTTTTCTTTTTTGAAACAGGGTGCTTCTAAGATCAGATCAGCTGTCTGGTTATTGAGCTTCAAGAATATAGGAACTGGGTTTCTGCCTAACAGTGCTGGCATCACAGGCAAGCCTTCCATGCTCAGATTTCACATAGGTGTAAGATCCAGCTCAAATCCCTGTTGCTGTGGGTCAGCTATTTTACTCCATCTTCCTAGACCCTGAATTTCTTTCTCACTCATATTGTTTCCCTTTATAGGTTATTATATTTTGTTCCAAGACTTTGACTGCAACCTTTATTTTTGTTGTTGTTGTTGTTGTTTGCTTTTCTTAGGGACCTTACCTTAAATAACCTCATTAGCATAAAGTCAGTGTTATCAAAGACAAATTTTATGACTAATAAATGATAATCCTATCACTCATGAAACTTAGAGAACTTAGGCATCTCATGATTAAAAGCTAGGGACAAAAGCAAAATATATTTTGCGTTATACCACATATATGCACATGCTCACATATACACCCCAGGAGCATGAACACGCACACATATGTTCACATGTATATGAGAAACATACTATCTCTAAGGCCCCTGGAAAGAAATCCCTTCTATTAATACTTCACCTTATGATATGTGTTTTTCTCTTCTGCTTCTGTTTGCTGCTTTGAGATTGACTATCACACCAAGCGTGACACAGGGGACATCACTAGAGAAGAAATTCACTAATGATGCCACCGCCCTATACTGAAGTCCCCTGGTGTGAGGACTGCTTCAGATGGCCCCATAGAGCCGGTTCCCACAGGTGAGTACCTGATAAATACTGCTGCAGGTCAATGAACTATGTGAGAGAAGACTGAGGTCATGAGAAGAGAGAAATAGGCTCTTGTTCCACCCACGTGTCCACTGTGCCTCAAGCCCTCAGGCTTCATTCAGCATGTGCACCCTCCAGTGTGTGAACTTCCCTCATTTCACACCTTTACGTTTATTTTTCATCTCAAAAAAAGATGATTTTGAACCCAGCTTCTCAGAGTTGGGATGACAAATTTGGCCTTTCCTCATTTAGTGGATAAATATAAAACCACAGCCACTATGATTACTCCTGTTTGACTGCAAATAATTATCATGAAATAATTATAGCTGCCTTCTCCGGGTATGTGCAATACTCACTTCTCCCTCCCCCACCCTTAAACTTATTCACTTGGCTTTAATCATCACAAGAGACTTATTTATGCAAGGAAATAGCAAGTTATTCACTCAGCTCATTTTATTCACCATTGTCTTCTGATTTCTTCTCACTACTTAATTTAGCACGTCAAGGTGAAACGATTAGTTTATCTCACCTTGACGGGCTGTAGTCCACAAGCAAAACATGTTCATGACATTCTCGTTGGATACTTCCTTTCTGGAAACAGCTATCTCCTGAATTATCATTGGTTGGTATTTCCAAGTCAGAGTAAGTATGTGACCAGCAGGTAAATTGGATTGATAATGAATCAGAACAAATAAGGGCATCAAAAAAAAAACCAGTCATCTCTCGCATCTCTTGGGACCACTGTGCATGATAAGGAGTTGCTTCCGATCAGCATCTGCTTCTACTCTTCATGATGATAAGAAAAACCTAATTAGCACCCACACTTTTAAAAGATGCAACTTTTTATTTATCTAAGATTCCACTGCTAAAAACCTTGCCAGATTTACAATTCTAAAGACAACAGCTTTTTGTAAATGTGTTTTATTTGCAGTTATAATATCTATAGTTAAATCAGTTCATTAAAAATAGAGTTGTGTAAACTATCTCCCGAACTACCATATTTGAGTGTTTAAAACAAAAATTATTTAAATTATATTCTTACACTGCATGTAAGAACTGTGAAGTCATCTAGAACATAAAATAGTGTCTTTAAATAGGAAAATCTTTCTTAAGAGAGAAGTTAAGATTGTGTGTGTGTGTGTGTTTAATATTACACAACTCATTAGTCAACTGGAAATTAAACACACATTCTACCTAAGCACAGGGCCATGGTGGCATTTGCTACCCTTAGCTTCTAAAACAGCATTACCTGTGTGGTTCTCAGGGCAAATGAGCAACAGCTTATAGTCAATGAAAAAAGTCACACCCTTGAGGCCCAGAAACAACAGTGTAACACATTCTAGCTGAGAAGCCTTCTGTCTGGGTAGAAATAGGCTACAGAGTTGCCGTTTGCATTATATTATTTCTTATGGTCTCACCCAGCTCAGTATGCACAAGAAAACTACGGGGATTTTTGTTTTAATAGGAGCTCAGAATATCCTGGAGCTTGCATGAGGCTGAGCTGCCAGAGAGGTTCAGTTAGACCAGGAATAGAGGATGAGAAGGTAGGTGCACTGGACAGAGATCCAGAGGACCTAGTCATGCCTGCTAATTGTGGGACTGGGGTCTGTCCCTTAATCACTCGCTACCTTTATGTCCTCATTGTTAAAATAGGAATACTAATAGCTACCCTGCCTGCATAGTTGTTATGAAGATCAAATGAATTAATAAATGGGAGATGGCTTTGTTGAAGTTAAAAGTCTCCCTCAAGCATTAGTTATTTCTGTTTGGCTTTTATATTCTTTGGAAATCCCATTTATAATAAGGTTCTCCTGGAAAAGTCATTTCTTGAAACCCATGAAAGCTTTGTCTTTGTATTATCTCATATGGGTTCCTTTGGAGGCTCAGCAAGTCCCTCTGTTCCCCGCTGTGCTGTGCATACATATCTCAAAGTGATTCCAGGGTCTGCCTGGCATTGGACAGATTCTGCACATGGTCCCATCAGTGAGGACTGGTTCCTAGGGAGTGAGATTAGAACGACGGTCATACTCACTGTCTGCAGGGGATCGGATCCAGAGCCCCCAAGGATACCGAAATCCATGTCTGCTCAAGTCCCTAATGCAAAATATCATGGCATTTGCATATAACCTACACACACCCTCCTCTATACTTTAAATAATCTCTAGATTATTTATGATACCTAATGTGATGTAAATGCTATGTAAATAATTGTGATAGTGTATTGTTTAGGGAATTACTGCCATGGGTGGAAGTCTATCCGCATTCAGTACAGATACAATTTTTTTAAAAATAAATTTTATTTGATTTTGAAAGTATGTTTCTCTATATGTACTCATGTGCGGGTATTCTCAGAGGTCCAGAGGAGCCTTCTGGAGGTAGAGTTAAAGGTGACTGTGAGTCACCCTACTTTAGTGCTGGGAACTTAGCTCACACATTTCACCAGAGCAATATGCACTGGTAATTGCCAAGCCATCTTTCCAGGTCCAGATACATTTTTTTTCCCTAAGTATTCACAATGGGTAGCTGATTAATTCTGTGGATACTGAACCTACAGATACAAAATAGCAACTTTTTATCAATAGTTTGCAGTGTCTTTCTAATGCAAAAGTAACATACATGCTTAATTTAAAAATCAAAACAAGAATTCATAAAAAAGAAAAATATCAACTGCCTCCAGCTCTATCATATCATACCCTCAATACATATAGATGCATTGCTTATTGAATATTTTGTAAAGTACTGAATGCTTCATATGTTGAAGACCTAACTTCCAATGTGCATCGATTTTCAGAGAGGGTCTCTCCGAGGTAATTAGCAATAAGTGAAGTCTTAAACGGGATTCATATGATAGTGTTATATTGTATTTATGAGAGAAGATTTTGCATAGTGTCTCCCTGTCTTCCCACCTAAGGAAGAAAGAATAGGATACTGTGGGAGAGAAGCTATCTGGGAGAAAAGAGGTCCTGTACGAAGAAACAAACCAGAAGTCTCCTTGATCTTGGACTTCTCAGAACCAGAGCTTTCAGAGGCAAATTCCGTTGCTTAAGCTAAGCAAAGCTACATAATCTGTGCAATTTCCTTATGACATCCTGCAAACACATCACACTTGCATTAGATACATCTATATCATGTGAAGGTTTTTGTTTAAGAGTGCAGTGTTGTGAATCTTTCTCAGCGCATTTCTAGTCTACAACTTGATTTTAATGACCATAAATACGTACACCGCCTGATGCTTTCCTATTAAAAGTTCTTCACGCATGTCAATCATACCTGGTATTATGTGACATAAGAACATTTTCAGGAAAGTATATATTGCACAATGACCACGTTCTCCACCCGGCCTTCCCTTCTCTCTCCTCATCTGTCTTCTTTGACGCCATAGATAGTTTTGTTTCTACTCTCTGATCACAAACATACGTAATGAACAATGTAAATATACATATTTAATTTTATGTATCTATACAAACATTTACAAACCACATGGGGGAGAAAACACACCATTGTTTTTTTTCTGAGCTTGGCTGAATCAGCCTAGCATGGTTGCCTCCAGTTATATCAATTTTCTACAAAGGAGATGACTTCATCCTTTTTTATGGATAGCTGAAAAATTCCTTTGTGTATTATACATATTTTCTTTGTCCAGCCCTCTGTTTATAGTTCCATCAGTTATCTACTGTGACAGTGCTACAATAAGCATGGGAACATATCACTGTGATCTGTTGACTTGCAGTTCTTTGGCCAAATGCCTAGCGATAGGATAGCCTGGTTATTTGATAGTTCTATTTTTAGTTTTTTAAAATTACATTTTATTTATTTACATACTTATTTATTGTGTGTAGTGTGTTCGTGTGTGTGACTGTGAACATACCATAGTGCATATGGGGAGGTCAGAATACAAATTGCTGGGATCAGTTCTCTTCCACCTTGTGGATTCTGGGGCTCAAACTCAGGTCGTCAGACTTGGCAGCAAGTGTCTCTACAGGCTAAGCTATCTCACTGGCTCAATTTTTGTTTCATTGAGAAATAAAAACTGACTTCCTTAGTGGTTGGGATTTTAAGGGTCTCTTTTGTCTACAATCTGGCCAACATTATTCTTATTTTTTTCCTTTTTAAAATTTTAAAATTTATTTTTAATTAGACACAAATGTCTGTGCCTGTGTGTGGATATGTGTTCGTGAGTGCAGTTCATCAGATCATCTGGATCTGGGATTATAAAAGGTTGTCAGATGCTCAGCATGGGAACCTGACTTGGGTACTCAGCAAGAGCTATGCACATTCTTTACCACTGAACCATCTCTCGACCCCCTATTTGTTTCCTAAATGATTATGATTCTGACTAAGATAAGACAGAATTTCAATGCTGTTTTAACCAGCACTTGATTTATAGTTTTTGAAATTGAACATTTTTATATATTTATTGAACATTCATACTTTTCCTTTTGAGAACTATTTGTTGATTTTCCTAATCTATATATTCATTGGTTTATATATACATACATCGGGCCAACCTTAAACTCACAGAGACCCACCAGCCTCTGCTTCCATCATGCTAGGATTAAAGGCATGTAGAACTGTACCCAGGAAAACGGTTGATTTTTTTTTTCTGAATGTATCATACATTCTAGATAGTAATCCTCTGTCAGGTGTATAGTTAGTAAAGATTTTCTCCCCTTTCAATGGGCTGTCTTATCACTCAGTGTGTGTGTGTGTGTGTGTGTGTGTGTGTGTGTGTGTGTGTGTGTGTGTGTGTGAATGAATATATATGAGAATAAAATGGATTTTCCTGTCTGCATGCATATCGAGACCACAGCAGGAGGTAGTTCAGTTGCCCAAAGACAAGATCTCTTACTGACTTACACTTTTGGCTAGGTTGGCTACTCAATGAATTCTCTGTCTTTGTTCACTAATGATGACACAAGCAACTGTGCTAGGTAGATTTGTGTGTGTGTGTGTGTGTGTGTGAGAGAGAGAGAGAGAGAGAGAGAGAGAGAGAGAGAGAGAGAGAGAGAGAGAGAGAGAGAGAGAGAGAGAGAGAGAGAGAAAGAGAGAGAGAATTAGAATTAGGAATTAAACTGGGAACCTCAACTTTGAGGCGCATATGTTCATATTCACTGAGCCATCTCCCTAGCTGAGGTTTTTAATCTCATGAAGCCTCATTTGTTGGTTATTACCATTGTTTACTCAGCAAGTGGAGGCCTATTTGGATAATCCTTTCTCATACCTATCTCTTGAAGTGTTTTCCTGATATCTCCCTGTAACCTCCATGTACATGTCTTAGTACTCATGGGTATGTGCACAACACACACACACACACACACACACACACACACACACACACACACACACACACATGCACACACACACACACTAAATAAGTAAATGTAAAAAAAAATATTATCAAAATATCTATCCCCCCTACAGACTCCACCAGAATATTCTCACATTTGGGAAACAATTTCATAAAAAAAAAATCAAGTAACAAAATTAAGATACAAACTACTAGCTTCAGAGTTTCAGGTCATAGGGTCCCTTGTTCATTTGGAGGTGACTTTTATATGGGGTGAAAGACAGGAATGTAGTTCCATTCATCTACCCATGGGTCCCCAGTTTCCCCAGAAGCATTTGCTGAAAAGACAGTGTACACTGATTTTTTTTTTTTATTTTTGCAAACTTATAAAACCTTGTGTCTGTAGCTGTATGGATGGGTTTGTATCTGTATCCTCTATTGTATCCTATTGACCTGTATATCTATGTTCAAGATATGCTGTTTTTATTGCTATGGCTTTGTAGAATTTGAAATCAAGAATGATGAAACCTACATTATTCTTTATGCTCAGGATTTCTTTGATTATCTGGTTATCTTCTGTATTTCTGCAGGAATTTCAAGATTGTTTCTTGTATTTATAGGAAAGTTGGCAATGAAACTCTAATGAAAATTACATTGGATCCATAGACTGCATCTGGTAGTTATCCATTTGATAATATTTATCTTGCCAATATCTAAGCACGGGGGGTCTTTTTTCCTTCCAGTGTCTTTCAGTTTCTTTCTGCAGTATTTTAAAGTTTTCACTGTAAAAAGTCATTCACGTCTTTGGTTAGGCTTATTCTAAATTTTTTTAAGCAATTGTGAAGACTATTGTTTCTCTGATTTCTTTCTCAACATGTTTGGCATATAGGAAAGCTACTGGTTTAATATATGAATTTTGTATCCTGAAAGTTTGATAAAATCTGAGAATTTTATAGCTAAGTCTTTAGAGGAATATTATGTAAAGTTTTGTTTCTGACTCTTCTTCTTCATAGCTCCCTGAACTCTGAGGGGGAGACATTTGATGAAAGTATGCCTTTTAGGACCAAGTGTTTCAAAATCTCTCACTCTCTATACTTATCCATTTGTGGGTCTCTACATTGGTTCCAATAAACTTCAAGAGGAAGCTTCTAAGACAATAGCTGAATGAAGCACTAACTTATGAGTACAGAATGATGTAGTTAGGACTCATTTTATTGCTATGTTCCTTTAGCAGAGCAATAGTATTTGGTTTTCCTCTAGACCCATGAGCTACCCAATCTCAGGGGCTTGGTCCCCTGAGCATCATTAGGCATGGGTTTCATCTCACGAAATGGGCCTTAAATCTAAACAAAGAATGGTTGGTTACTCCACAACACTTGTGCCACTATAGCATCAGGATACCTTGAAGGCAGGTCATTGTTGTAGAGCACACATTTTGTAGCTGAGTTTACATTTGCCTTTCTCCTCTGACAGTGTTAAGAGTATCTTCTAGTACATGAACACTAACAGTGGGGTTGAAGGCTGTAGTTAGGCACCAGCTCAATTTTTCCATTTCAATGAGATATTTAAATGTTGTTTTCAGCAGCAGGGCCTCACCATTAGTTTGTAGAGAGCAAACAAAAAGCTTTGATAATAACCTAGGATGTTTAGGGGTTTCTACTGAAGCCCTTTTGACTCAAATAGAAATAACCCATTCCTGACACTGGTGATGGGAGATGTTATTCTGTATATATGTTTCTCATACTGGTTAATAAAGCTCTGTGGCCAATAGGAAACAAGAGAGGCGGGGCTAGGAGACCAGGAGGAAAGAGGAAGTAGTAGGGAGGGGTCGAGATGTAGCCCAGGGAAGAAGCAGGACGCCTGCTGCAGCTCCCTGATAAGACAACCACGTGGAAATACTTAGATAAGTAGAAATGGGTTAATAATTAAGACAGCGCTAGCCCATAAACAATAATGGTAGTTGGCCAATAGGATTGTATCAAATACAGAGTCTCTGAGTGTTATTTGCGGCTGGTGCGGCTATGGGCCCAGACTGGCGGCAGGCAGGGGCGGGCTAGCAGGCTGGCGCCTGCGGGAACAACCTGCAGTAACACACTGGAAGTTTCCCTCAGTGATAAAAGATGTCTAGTTTGAACTGTGTCTCTCCTGATGGAAGATGTCATTCTGTAAATATGTTTCTCTTATTGGTTAATGAGTAAAGCACTGTTGGCAAATAGGAAGGCAAGATAGGCAGGACTAGGAGACAAGGAGGATTCTAGTAGATGTAGTAGTAGGAGATTCAAGATGTAGGGACTTGAAAAGAAAGTCCCTGGTAAGTTAAGACCATGTGTAAATACTTAGATTAGTAGAAATGGGTTAATATTTAACACACAGCTAGCCAATAAGAAATGCTAGTAACAGGCCAACAGCTTTATATTTAATACAGAGTCTCTGTGTGTTATTTGGGGCTGAGGCAGCTGTGGGACCAGGCTGGCGGGAAAACCTACTTATAACACTTCCCTATTGCTTGGTGACTCCATGTAGTTTCCTCTCATATATGTACATATTTTAGGAAACTTCTAAACTAGTATGTTTCCTTATGGCCTCTCCAATAACACTTAAAATTAGGTGTCCCTCCCCATTTTCCTCCTCTTACTCCTCTCATCTACCCCTCTCTATTCAATCTCATTCTAGTCCCCCCCATAGCTATATATTCTACTTCCTCTTCATCATGGAGTCCTCTCCTCATCCTTATCATTACACAATACCCAACCTCTGTGGTTATATGGATTGTCACACACTGAATCCCGAAAAGCTAAAATACCCATATGAGAGAAAATATGCAATATTTGCCTTTTTGGTCTGGGTTACCTCACTCAAGATGATTTTTCTAGCTCTATCCACCCACCTGGAAATTATGTAATTTCATTTTTTTAGGACCTGAGTAATATTCCATTGTGTAAATGTGTCACATTTTTAGTATCTGTTTCTCAGTTGATGGACATCTAGGTTGTTTACACTTTCAGGCTATTTTAAATAAAACAGTGAGAAACATGGATGAGCAAATATCTCCATAGTAGAATATAGAGCCCTTTGGGGATAGCCCATGAGTGACATGGCTGGATCTTAAGGTAGATTTATTAGCAGTTTCCTGAGGAAACTTCACACTATTTCCACAGTTGTAAAGGTTTTCACTCTTACAAACAATGAATAAGTGTTCCTTTTCCCACATTCTTGCAAGCATTAACTGTCATTTGTTTTATTGATCTTGGCTTTTCTGTCTGGCATAAGATGAAACTTCAAAGTAGTTTTGATTTGAATTTCCCCGATAATTAAGAATGTTGGACTTTGTTTCTCAGCCGTTATGTTTTATACTTGAGAATTCTCTACCCCATTTCCCCTTTATTAATTTTTCATAGATTTTATATTACATATTCTGTCCCCTCAAATCTGCTCTGTGCCCTTGCACCTTCCTCAAAAAAGCAAACGCAAATTTAAAAGAAAAACTAATAACCAAGCAAAACAAAGAAACACAATGAACCAAAAACAACAACAACAACAAACAATAAACAGAGGAAGAAGAAAGAAGTGAGGAGGAGGAAGAGGAGGAGGAGAAAAATCTTGTCCTGGGAGCTGTAGTGTGGCCCATTAACATACACAGTTTACCCTTTAGTCTGCTCAAGGCCTCTGGTTTTTGCTACACCACTGATAATAGTTTCTCACTGGGACCCCTCTTGGATATCCTGTTGTCATCCCATGTCATGGAGAACCTAATGATCTACATGCTTTACATCTCCTTTACATGCTCCAACAGTTCATAAATGAGGTGGATGTTGGGGTGGGCCAACTCATAGCCCTGGTTCTGGGCCTGGGTGGTAGCTGTGTTGGTCAGCTCACTAGCTTTCCCTCATCTCATTGTCACTACCCTAATGAGCTCTCCAGAGCTGCCTCTGGCTACTTCACCCAATGCAGCCTACAGCAAGGAACAGGGCCTGTTCGGCTCTTGGGACCTCAGATCCCAATCCCCTTCACTCATATTATTGGCAGGGCTGACTCTACCCTATTTTTAAATTGAGTTATTTGTTTTCTTGATGTCCAGTATTTTTTAGTTCCTTACATTTTAGATACTAGCCCTCTTTAAGGTGTAATTAGTAAAGCTCTTTCCCCATTTTGTAGTCTGCTGCTTTGTCTGAATGATGGTGTTCTTGGCAATATAAAAGGTTTTCATTTTCATAAGGTCCCACATATTAGCTTTTGATCTTAATGTTTGTGCTATTAGTGTTATGTTCAGAAAGTGTTCCTGTGCCTATAAGCCTATTGCCCATTTAATCTTCTATAGGGTTCAATGTATCTGGTCTATGTTGAGATTTTTGATTCATTTGAAATTGAGTGTTGTGCAGAGTGATAAATTTAGCTCTGTTTGCATTCTTCTATGTAACCGCCCAGTTTGATCAGACAATTTATTGAAGATGCTTTCTCTTTGTCAGTATTTATTTTTAGCTTCTTTGTCAAAAATCAGATATCCATAGATATACAGATTTATGTCTGGGTCCTCAATTCAATTACATTAACCAACATGTTTGTTTTTATGCCAATATCATGCTATTTTTATTACTATACCTCTGTAACACTACCTGAAATCTGGGATGGTGATACCTCCAACAGTACTTCTGTTGATCAGGATCATTTTAGACATTCTGGAGTTTTTATTTTTCCATATGAAGCTGAAAATAGTTTTTGCAAATTCTCTGAAAAAATGTGTTGAAATTTTGAAAAGAATTGCTTTGAATCTGTAGATTATATCAGTAAAATGGCCATTTTTACTATATTAATATTACCAACCCATGGGCATAAGAGATCTTTCTATTCTACTAATTTTAGTGGAAATGCTTTTAGTTCCTCTCTGATTAGGAGGATGTAGGCGGTGAGCTTACTCCACATTTTCTTCGTTATGTATCCCTAGACTCTGCTTTATCAGGAAGCAATGTTGGAATTTGTCAAAGGCCATTTCTGCGTGTGGCTCTTGTCTTTCAGTATGTTTTGGGGTTGGAGTATATTTACTAATTTATTCATGTTTAATCATTCCTTTGTTTCTGAGTTAGAGCTTACTTGATCACGGTGCATAATCTTTTTGATATTCCCTTGGATCCAGTCTGCATGTAATCTATTCAGAACTATGTCCATAAAGGATATGGATCTACCATTTCTTTTGTAGGGTCTTTGTGTGGCATAGGTAACAGGGTAAATATGGTTCATAAAGAGAATTGGGCAATGCTCCTTCAGTTCCTATTTTGAAGAATGACTTGAGGAGCATTGGCGTGAATTCTTTGAGGGTCTGGTACACTGCTGCCGAATCCATCAGTCCCCAAACTTTGTTTGAATTTGGAGAATTTTAATTACTCTTTTTACTTCACTAGGAAGTATGAGTCTCTTCAAATTTCTTATCTGATCTAGACTTAACTTTCATAGATCATATATATCATGTAATCTATTTATTTCTTTTAGGTTTTCCAATTTGGTACAATATAGATTTTTAAAGTACATCCTCATGGTTTTCTGGATTTCCTCGGTGTGTGTTGGCATATCCCCATCTTCATCTCTAATTTTGTTAATTTGGATCTCTACATTAATTCTTCCTCCATCTTTTAGTTAATTTAGCTAAGAGCTTGCCAATTTTATTGGTTTTCTAACAGAACCAACTCCTCACCTTGTTGCCTCTTTGCATTGCTTTTTTGTTTTGTTTTGTTTTTATTTTATCGATTGCACTCCTGTTTGATTACTTCTTGGCATCTACTCCTTTGGGCTGTTAGCTCTTCTTTTTGTTCTATTGCTTTCACGTGAGACACTGTTACTAGTATGCGATCTCTCCAACTTTTAAAAATGTAGGCACTCAGCGCTATGAACTACTTTTCATGTCTTATACTCTGTTAGTGAGGTTATCACTGAGGTTTTTGTTTGAGATCTTAATGTTTCATTTCTAGCTTTATTTGGTGATTTTATTTCTACTTTCATGTCTTGAACTGTTTGCATTATTTCATTCTGTCTTTGTCTTTATGTTTTCAGAGACTTTATTAAGGTATTTATTGATATCATCTTTAAAATTCTTGACTGTATTCATAGTTGCTAATTTTAAAACCTTGTCTTGTGCTTCAGCTATATTGCATTTCTCAGGGCTTACAATAGTAGGACTACTGGGTTCTGGTAGAAGCACATTGTTTTTGGTTTAGGGCTGCTGTCTGAGCATCTGGAGTTATCATGACTGGGGTGGCTTTAGGTTCTGATACCTGGTCATGTCTTGTTGGATGAGTAGCTCTTCCTTGATTCCATATTTCTCTATGGATCGTAGGAAAGTGTGATGATTTTGGGTTCTCTGGTAGGGTCTGTTTCTGAAGGATGGTGACTAGCATAGAGTAATACAGTTGGACTAGGAGAAAAGGCTGAGAGGGGCTGTGGGAAAAAAAACTATAGGAACCCTACCCACACAAACAGGTGGGGTCCCCAGGGAGTTGGGGATGTGATGGAAGGAGGGTCTTCTGCAAGTCTGCCATAAGAAGGACAAAGAATACATCTGTTGTGACAGAGATGAAAGTGTTAAGGAGCCCCTAAGTGCGTACCAAGTGTAGGAGTCTCTAGTGAATAGAGTTGAGGTGTGAGGAGGAGCTCCTGCAACAGGCTACTCTGGACAGATGATAAGGGATGACAGGCAGGAAGGAGAATGGAAATTACCTACCTGAATCCATGGAGCGCTTCCTCTGGAGTTTACCACTCTTTGGCCTTGGCAAATTCATTGTTTACTCTTCTCTGCACACTACCCCGGGAGGCTGCTTGATCTTTATTCTCTTTGACTAAGACTAACCTTGTTCTGCCCTCTACTCCATCTATCCCAAATGAAATTACCTTTTTATAAAATTAGCATCTATTTTGTGGTCATTTGCAAAGAGGCAAATACTGAGAGATCCATCACAATATTTTAGATACAGTTAAAAAAGAGTTAAAAGGAATTTTCTTCAAAAAGGCCAGTACAAAAGCCCGCCTACATGCACTAAGCTTCTGGATGCCTCAAATATTTTCATGAATGAAAGCCCTCTTGGTTATTTTCATTATAGAAGAAATTCTTTTATGGAAAATTCAAACCAACAAAGGACGCTTAGATTGCAGTTCTAACATTTTTCAGCAGAGTTGAGCAAACATGAGTCCTAAATTGACCTATTATGAAACACAATAAATAAGGTTTCAAAGGCTGGCTAAGACCACAAAGCCTTTTTGAAACAGACCTCTCCTTTGTGCGACTGTCTTTCTGGGAGTTCATGGACTGTGAGAGGACAGGGGATTTGAAGGCTTCTGGTTTGTCGTACAGCGGCCACAGCAAATGGGGGTTGGGGGGATCAATGATAGCCACTTCTGCAGAATTATCTATTATAAATTGTCTCAGTGGTCAGCTTGGAATGGGAGGAGCCCTTGCACTGCCTGTTAAAAGACTGCGCCAACTGTGAGAGGCTGATTGCTAATGGATAAACAATTCAGCTCAAATACTCGCTGTTGAATTTCTACTTTGTCCAGTGCACAAAGGTGACAGTGTTAGTGGCTGAGTATGGGCGGTGGCACTAATGATGGAGGTGGTGGTGTGTGTGCAGGGGGAGGGCAGTGTTAAAGAAATAATCTACCCCTACCCACGAGTGTGGCAAATGCTACAGTGTGGGTATAGCCAGGGGCTGTAGAGACAGAGAGGCAAATGACGCGCATTCTAAAGGATTGGCAGGAAGTATGGATCACTAAGGAATCCAGCGGCTTCAGTTTCAGGGTATAGGCAACAAAATCATCAGTGTAGTGGGTCGCGAGGAAAAAGACGGTTTCAGAGAGAAATTTCAATAGACTGCAGATTAGTTGGTAGGAGGTGAATGAGCAAAAAGTGGGGCCAGCTTGAGGCATTCAGTGATTCTTAACTTCTCCCTGTTTCTTTTCTATGGTAATATTCTCATGTAGAGACAGTCTGATTCACCAATGGACTGCAAAACCCACAGAAGCAACTTGCCTTTTTGTTCATTGCCACCTAGAAGCACCTGGCACTAATAAACATGCAAACTACCCCCGCCCCAAGTACATAGCCCTGAATGGAGGTCCAAGAAGCAGCAGTTTGAAGAGAAATATACGTATCTTCACTTTTCAGAATTTCAATCATTCATAGACTCCAGTACAAAACTATTAATTATAAAATGCCAGAAGCAAACATTTTATTAGCTAAAATTTGCACACTTCTGATTAGCATGATGAAATCTTCTATTCAACTTTGTACCATCCAGAGAAATGAATCATTACTTTGTCCATTGTATTCATGGTGTATGCTACCCACACACAAGTCACTTAACAGCCATCTCAGTTATCAGATGCACTGCTGTAGTACTACAATGCTTGTTTTCTAATAGCCCATTTCCATTCTTCTTTGACTCCCTGCCAAGCCACAGAACTGCTGACTACCAGGATCCCACAGACAGCACACTTGACTGGGACCCAGAGTAGATACCAGCAACCCCAAAACAGAACGCCTACTCAACAAAGATGAGAACAGACGCGTACCCTTTGGTGATTTGCATGAGAATGGCCCTCGTAGGCTGCTACAGTTAGAATACTAGTAGTATTGGTTAGTGGAACTGTTTGAGAAGAATTAGGGGAAGTAATTGCAGGTATGCTTTGGATTTCAAAAGCACACATCATTCCCAGTCTCTCTCCTTCTCCTCCCTCTCTCTCCCTCCATCTCCCCTGCCCCTCTCTCTCCTCCTCCCTCCCTCCCCCCTTCTCTCATCCCTCCCCCTTGGTGTTCTCATGCTTGTAGACCACGATATAAGCTCTCCGTGAGTTCGTTAGTGCCATACCAGCCTGCTTGTTCCTCACCATCATGGTCGTTGACTTTGGAGGATCTTGGACCTTTGCCAAAGAGGAAAAGGATAGAAAAGGGCATTCTAAACAAATGGAACTGAGAAATCAGCCTGTGTAGCCATTTTAATATTTGACAAAATGACTTCAAAACAAAACTTAATTCCATAGCTTAATCTTACCATAGGTTGCAATTTCCATATCCCCAAGCACATCCATAGTATGAGTTGCATAAAACTCAGTCTTGGCTCAAGGAACATTGAGCAAGGAAGCAGAAAGACCCCAAAAGCTGAAAGATATGGAGGAGGTCTGAAAGATATGGATCATCATCTTCTGGGCAACGCAATCATGACCTCACGACAGCTGCTGGTCCTAGTACTGAGCCTGAACAACACTAACCCAGTGCACAGTCAGTCATGGATGGAGGAGCATCCACTTCAGCATCTACTCCTGCCTGCTGAAGTATTAACTACTGATGGATTCTGGGAGAGGAACAGTCATGGTCTGGCATTGTGTACCCATCGATTAATCTTAACTAGGCTCCAGTGGACAGCTCCAAACACCACAGACAGTGTTGGTTAAAGTTAGTGGGTCACAACAAAAAGACATAAATGTGGGTGCTCAAAATAAAACAAGACTACTGCACATCATCGAATTGCTATTCTTTTGTGTCTCTGTGTGCTATCTAGTACAAGGCCACCAATGACTATATACTGACTAATTATAGTTAGATTCCTATGATATTAGCCTGGGATATATATCATCTATAGGATGCAAGCTCAGCCTGTGAAGTTTTCGTTAGCATCGCTTCTCAATGAATCCTGGGAAAACTGCACGTGTGTGTGCGCGCGCGTGCACATGTGTGTGCGTGTGTGCACGTGTGTGCGCGCGTGTGCGTGCGTGCGTGAGTGTGTGTGTGTGTGCGTGCGTGCGTGCGTGTGTGTGTGCGTGCGTGCGTGCTCTCATGTACTTTTTTCTGTAGCCACATGCTTGCTCTCCTCTTCTATTATCTATAATAGAGAGAGGGCCCTATTCATTCCTTCCCTGGCACCTTCAGGCATGCTGTGGAGTCGCATGCTCCAGAGCATAAATACCCGGAAAGCCCTGTCCCTGAGACAAAAGAGAAGCCGCTGCCATGTCTTTTTCTTGGAAACCCGCCTGTGGTGTGACAGTGTGCTACAGCAGTTTGAAAAGTGTTCACAAGGGAAAGGGGGCAGGGAGTTAAGATACTGCTGTGGCCTTCATACATCAGTTTATAACTTGCCTAAATATTTGTATATCAGCACGTCAACACGGCTGAAACATGAGCCAATAATTCACTTCAACCCAGATCTGCAGTCTATGAAAGGTCTTTTTAGGAAAATGTTGTTCTGTGTGTCTAAAATTTTACTCCTTTTTGGATGTTTTGTTTTATTTTATTTATTGACACAGTGGCTTGTGTAGCCCGTATATAAACACAATATGTTGTTGCTGGAGTTTTCTTGTCCTGCCAGGTCCCGCCACCGCATTTCCACAAATAGATACACAGGGCGCTATATTAATTATTAAACCATTGGTCAATGGCTAGGGCTTCTTAATTGCTAGCTCTGTCTTAATTATTAACCCTTAACTGCTAATCTATGTATTTCTACATGGCCTTACCTTATTGGAGAATGCCTGGCTCGAGTCCTCCCTTCCTGGTCTCTACATGGCATCTTTTCACAGTCTCTCTCTCTCCCTACCTTTCCCAGAATTCTCCTTGTCTCCTAGTCCCACCTACCTTTCTGCTTCTATTGGTCAAACAGTGTTGTTTTTATCAACCAATAAAAGAGACATATGCACAGAAGGACATCCCCCATCAATGTGTAACCCAGCCTGGCCTTGTTCCTCTCTTCCTGGTCCTAGCTCCCAAATACTAGGATTGCAGGTGTATATCACCACAACTAGGTTTAACTCTTTGCTACTTCTCACTGGGGAAATACCTATGGTTTATTTATATAGCATTTTCTTCAGGTTCCCATCACTCTAAGGTGGAATCTCAATGAGCAAACAACAGGTGTACACACACACACCTGTGTGTGTGTGTGTGTGTGTGTGTGTGAGTATGTGTGTATATATATGTATGTGTATATATATTTATGTGATGTGCGTGTGTATGTGTGTGTATGTATGTGTGTATATATATGTATGTGTTAGATATATGTGTGTGTATGTATGTGTATATATATTTATGTGATGTGATGTGATGTGTGTGTGTATGTGTGTGTATGTATGTGTGTATATATGTGTATGTGATATATGTGTGTTTATGTATGTATGTGTATATATATTTATGTGATGTGCGTGTGTGTGTATGTGTGTGTATGTATGTGTGTATATATATGTATGTGATATATGTGTGTATGTATGTGTATATATATTTATGTGTGTGTGTGTCTGTGTGTTTGTGTAAAGACACACTTTAGAAAGGAGGGGTGAAGGGCTAAAGAAGGTAAATATTTGAAAGACCACTGGGGGTAAAGGAACACAGAAGAGATTGAAGAGAGGGAGAAGAAAAAGAGAGAGAACAGAATGAGATGAAGATGACAATATAGCATTTGCCAGTGAAAGGAATTCTGCTTCTGCCCTCTTTGCGCATAATTCCAAAGAGAAAATAGACTACGTATTCCATATTCCTGCTTCAGATAGAAGGCCCTGGAGCAGCTCCATCTTTGCTCCAAGAATAAGGCCCTCCCTTCGCATGGTCCTAAGACCCCACCTGATCTAGCCCTTACATGCCTCTCTGGCAGCAGTCCCATCTTTACCTTTTTTCTCCGTGTCTGGAATTCTGTGTATCCTCAACGCCCCTCACGTGTATTGGCCTGTGGGTCTTGGCATACATGGCACCATCTGTCAGGGCTTCTTTGCCTCTCCAGTAGCCAATTTCTTTTCATCTCTCAGCGTCCACTTTGGTGTGTCATTTCTTCCAAGAAGTCACCTAGGTCTTTGAATTGCAGTCTTTTCATGTCTCCCTTATGACACTCATGCTGCACCGTGACTGGTAATATAGTTGTCTATACCGACATTCCAGGAGCCAGTGACCACCGCTATACTATATCTTCAGCACTTAGCATACATACAAGCACACAGACACACACACAGGCACACACACACATAGACACACACACAGACATACACACAGGCACACATTCACAGACACACACACAGGCATATTTATCAAAGCAATGATCACACACACAGAGACACACACAAACACAGGCACACACACACAGATACACATACACAGACACACAGGCACACACACAGACACACAAACACAGACACACACACACACACAGGCACACAGACACACACACAGGCACACACACAGACACACACACACAGGCACACACACAGACACAGACACACACACACACAGGCATATTTTTCAAGGCATTGATGAAGAGATAAGAGGAAAGGAAGGCACCCACAACAGCCTGAGCAAACAAAAAATGAGAGTATAGTACCAGCATAGGACAGAGCAAACACCGAGTCAATGCTAGCTTTTCCTGACTGTTATAAGGCCCATATGCTGTTCAGGAAGATGTGGGAAGATAAGCACTGAAGCCAACGAGTCAAGAATTAACCTTGGTAAATAAAAGGGAAAAAATAATAACTAAAATTAGTAGGACTTCAGAGACAGCAAGTGTCTATGATTAACATACTCATTGCTCTGTTATGATATACATGCTAACATCTGTTACTATATAACATACATATCTATTTCACTATATTTGTTATAAATAAATTCTTGTTAAAATAGTTGTCATTTAACAGCCTCTGGCCCATTTTACAATCTTATCTTGAGTTAGGGAGAATAAGAATTATACTGACCAAGAATTTGTTTGGAAATATACAATACAGATAACTTTATTTAAGTATGTTAAATGTTCAAAACCTTGTTAATTTTAAGATTAATGTTTTAGATATGAAACTCATTCGATGCTGCACTTGTGACCTCTGCTCTGCAGTTTTGCCCTGAGTACTGATTTGCTCAGGGTGATGTCTCAACAAGGACCATCGGCTTTGCTATTAGCAAAGGTGGTGTGCAGTCAAACATTATTAGGCGAGCTTTGGGGAATCCTGCTGGAGAGAGGGAGGAAGGATTGTAATCACGAGAAAACTCACAGAATCAACCAGGGCTCATAGGGGCTCACAGAGATTGAACTGACAACCAGGGAGCCTTCATGGGACTGACCTAGGCTCTCTGCATGTATGTGACATTTACGTAGCTTCACCGTCTTGTGGGACTCCTAACAGTGGAAGCAGGGGCTGTCTTTGATCTTTTTACTGGCTTTTGGGATCCTATTCCTCATGTTGGGTTGCCTTGTCCAGTCTTAATACAAGGACAGGTGCTTAGTCTTAAGACAACTTGATATGCGATGTTTTGTTGATGTGCATGGGAGGCCTGTGGGGGGCCAGGAAGTGAAGCGGAGTTCCGGAGGGACTGGGAGGAGAGGAGGTAGGGGGAAACTATGGTTGGATATGAAATAAATTAAGGGAGAAGGGAGGGGATGAGGGAGGAGGGGAGGAGGGAAGAGGGAGGAGGGAGGTGTTGGGGGCTGGCCGGGGTTAGCAGTGTAATCCACCTCACAGCTGCCTCCTGATTGCTTTAGTTTTCGCTCCCTTAAGATCTGAGTCTGGGTTGAGCCTAATTTAGAACAGGCTCCCAGTTCTGCTAGGCAAGTAGTGTCCTGGAGGCTTCATGAGTGGCCAAAGTGTTGTGACAAACGCCCTGGATGGTTTGGGCATATTTCCATTGTTTCTGACACAGACCCTCCCTATTTGTGATATTTATTTCAAGTTTGGTTCTCTCAGACATTTTTCATCCATAGTGGGAAGTTTTCTTATAATATTTTTAACTGATTCCTTTATTTAAAGCTTTTATGGTCAGAATAGTAGCTATTATAACTATTTGGCCTTACAACTTTTCAAGGGCTTTACAAACAGAAACTGATTGTTCAGAAATTTAAGAAAAAGAGAAACCCAGCAGAAGCATTAACATCATGAGAAATAATTTTATTTAATTGTTTATATTTTCAATTGCTTCACTAGAAAAAAAATTTAAGGCCAATAATCCTTTTAAGCACTATCAAGCCATGTGGTTTAAAACAAATACTTTCTGTTATATTATCCTGTGCAGAGACTAGGGACTCATGAAATATCTTTTATCAGTTTATGATAATTTTATATATAGCATATGAAGTTGGCTAGTAAGATTTAATAGATACAAATAAGATAAAAAATTTTAACATTAAATCACAAAGTTAAACCTCAAATATACATAGTTTCAAGAAGTTGAACGATGGAAGAGAAAACGTACATTAAAAAGATGTCACTGGCACATTAGCTGTCACCCCTTTAAAAGCACCTTAATTAGAATTCCTCAAGCGTGGCAGTTGAACCTGTAGTCACTGAGAGCCACACCCTGTATGAATTCAAAGCAAGGAAGAGGATTATTTTCTAGTTAATGGAGCATGTAAGTTTCCTTTACTATTCAAGGTTATGATGAGTGAAACTTAAATGGAGAAGTTTTCTTTTTATCACGGGTCACAGTATAATGGCAGTACTTTATGAAATAAATGCCCAATTAGCATAAAACAAACGGAAGGTCATTGTATTTCACTTGAGCTTTGTATGCAGTCTGTGAAATGTGTTTCCTACAAGTTGGCATGCTGTATGTAATACTTTGTATATGCGGTTAATCCAGGGAACTCAGCCTCATCTTTTCCCCATTATGAAATGCATGGTCTCCACTCTAGTAATGATACCTGAATTCTCTCTCACCTCTGAACCTGTGTCAAATGACTTCTTCCTTTTGCACAACGATCCATAAACCCTCCTCCAAGACATTTCAAAAATGTGTCCCTCTACATACCTTCTCTCTTGCCTTCTTCAACCATTTACAGTTGTATATAGATGAAATTTGGTGTCTGACGGGACCTGAGTGTGGTTTAAGAGTGTGACCGTTATTTAAAGCTTTGGTGCGCAGCCACTGGTGGGTAGCAGCCTAGCGGGATAGCCTCAGTCGCTGGAATGCGCCCTCGGGGAGCGGCCTCACCCATTCTTCTCCACTTCCTTACTCAGAGAGTAACCAGTTTCCAGCATGGCCATGCTATCCATCACACTCAGCAGCGGACCTGGGCCTATGAGGGACACGTGAGCCCCCAGGGCTGTGAGAGCCACTTCTGCCTGCCATCAGCTCTCCCAGGTACGTCACTGTAGGAACACAAGCAAATGCAGTCCCTTACTTCATTTTGTGCTGGTGCCCCCAAGTCGATAATTTGTGATGAACAGAAACATGCTGACTCACAGCTCGGGCCAGAAGGCTCAATACCATGGTGGCAACATACGGTGAGGGCCTTTTGGCTATGAGATCTTGGAAAGTGAGAGGATCTAAGGGTAAGGGAATGAATGCATAACTTAACTTTTGGTAACAGCACCAATCCTACCCATGAACTCAGAGCCCTTCTGGCCTAATCCCTACCTTTTAATGTGAGTACAAAGGAAACCAGGTTTCAGCCTGAGTTTTAGAGGGACAAGCATTTAAACCATAATAGTGGGGGCAGTTTCATAATTGGCTAGATAAAAGTGGGGAATCTATCTCTGTCAGTTTCAACTCTACCGTGTTTATTGAATCCGGAGTGTCTGGGAGGAAAGGGGAAAGCTGGTGAGGGCTCAATGCTAGTGTACCACCCTTGTAACGGTTTGCCTTCTGCTGTCTTTATTCTTGAGCTGTTCCTGGTAATTGTCTGTCTATTCCATTTGCGATTGCCTTTCTCTACCATAAATTCTATTTATTTCTTCTATTTATGTTGAGACTTTGAAATCAGCAATGTTAGAATTACGGTGTGTTTCTCCACGAGGGTTGGTGAGGGTTGATGATGCCACAGTCACAAACACAATTGCCTTCAGGGCCTGCGCAAGTTGTTGAGTGAACAGTGAGGCTTGGTGTTAGGCAGGGAGCAGAGGCTATGCAAACTAAGTGTTCCTGCCCTGCCTAGGGGCATGCAGATGCAAAGATTCATAACACTCCTGCTAGTCCAATTTGCTCTTCCAGAAACTGGTCTGTAACTCTGAGTGCCCTTGTTTCTTGCCATAGCCCTGTGTGGGATGATGGGGGTGACAGGGTGATTACCAATACTTTATTTGTTAAACAGTTGAAACACAGAACAGTCACTTTACAAATCTCACACGAGAAATCACCTTTATGAATACATCTTGGTCAAAGGGAATAGATTGCAAAATAGTCAAATTAAGAATATGACCTGAACTTGCAAGTGAATGGGCAAAATGAATTATTTTAAAAATATACTTTCTAATATTTTGAAGCAATCTTTGCATATTTTGTAAGTTTAAGAGAGCAATTAGATAGTTTCAGAGATGCATGTGATGATTTGTGTATGCACACTCACACAGAGGTATTATTTTTGATTCATTTATAATTACCTTGGGAAATATAGCCGCTCCTAAAGGATTTTGAGTAATGTATGATTTACCTTGCTTTGTAGAAAATCTAGTTTCAAAGGTAGAATTGCCCCTTCCCTCAATGTCTTACCAAGACTGTGCTTTATTTGCTATTATTACTATTAGCTTTGGGGTTGGGGAGAAGGCAGGGTAACAGATGCTATATTTTGCTTTCAATGTGAATTCTTTGAAATTTTTCCTCACTTCTACCACAAGCTGAGAAGCAGGCAAAGCAGATTCTGCAAATCAAGCCTGTTAAAACTCCCCTGCAAAGCACGGGCTTGAGTGACTGCAAGTGGAGCTGTCAGCTCGTACAGGCGTCACTGTCAAAGGGCTGTGTCATCTGTCAGGGTTGGTTCCGGCTCACTGTTCCACATAGAGAGAATGCACTGTTGCCTCCCAATTGATAACACGCTGCCAGAAGCATGCTACTTCCTCATCCGTCTTCTTGTAGCTGTCAAAAATGGAATCCATTAATTAGTTTGTTCTTGTGAATTTTAGTTGTTCAAAAGACATGTAAATTTTAAAGCAAGACAAATAAAAATTCCTACCCAAACTGTGATGCCAATAAGGACTCAAGAACCCCAAAGTGACAGCTATTACTGACAGTGGCTAAACTGACCAGCTAAATCCTGCCTTAAGTGAATGTAATGATGTGGCTAGCTTCCTATCCCTTTTAATGAGGGCGAGCTTCCCAAGGCAGCCAAAGGAGAGACTCAAGTTAGAGTATCCGGCAGGAAGACGCCCTGAGCTTTGTCTAACTAGTCGGGCAGTTTGGCACAACTTAGGAAGCCTGGTTGCTACTGCTTCTGCATGATTACCTTGTTGTGTTTTATTCCTCTCCAGTGGTTTTCAAAAAGAGTTTGATGGGCTTTATCCACATCATTCTACGGGTCCCACAAAGCACAGGCAATTCTATAAATTCCACATATGCTTTAGGTAGGGTGTCTCATACCATTCCTTTCATCATTCCAATCTAGAGCACATGTGTAAATTGAAGGATGTATGTATGTATGTATGTATGTATGTATGTATGTTTGTATATACAGCACAACCCTTGCATCTGATACAGAGCTTTGTAAACATGAATGTGTTTCAGCTTGACTCAGATTTTTTTCCTTTGCATCTTTTTGAGTCAGCAAATAAAAGGTTGAACTATACTGACTTGCTCTATTGTACTCAGTCCAGTAAGCCCGTGGTAAGTGGCCTTTCTGTGTAACTCTCTGTGCTAAGAGATCTTGGAAATACAAATGATGACTAAATTACAGCCTTTGTGTCCAGAAGCTCAGGCTTTAGGGAAGGAACCAGACTGAAATACAAACAACTCTAACTTGAGATGGGTTTCAGAAAGTCCTGAGACCTGAAAGTGGGGCAGAGAGATGAGCAGTATCCTGGGGGCCGAAGCAGTGTTCATGGAGCAAGCAATGTGGTACTGAATGGATGTTTGCTCCCCGTGGGCTATTGCTATTTCTAAACCTCACCTTGAATCTACTGTCTGAGGTGACATCATGAAAGTGGGACCCTCAAAGATGGTTCTAACGCGCTTACACACGAAGTGCCTGAAAACCACCTTGGCCTTCAGCACCATGCAAGACAGAGGAAAGACGCGCTGTCTCTGAGGATGTTGTCCCTCACTAGACATGGACTCTGCTACCGCCTTGAGCTTAGACTTTCCAGAGACCGGCATCATAAGACATAAATTTCTGTTGGCTCTAAGCCACTCAGTCTGTGGCATTTTGTTAAGGCTTCCGAACAGGCTAAGGCAGCCCTAACAGTTCCTGCCTTTTTCTTTTGGTGGAAAAGAAAGGATACAGCAAAGAAGCCAGTCTGTGATTGTCAAGAAGACAGAACTTCCACAGTAAAGAGTCACAGGGGTGACAGGATGAGTGCTGGTTAGGCTCAAGACATCTTAGAGGGAAACAGCCTTGTAATCCCTGAGTGTTTACCCACAGCTAACAAACATGGAGTCTCTTTTCTGAAACATGTGTGAGGAAGAAGCAACAATTTAGAACACAAATAAACAGTAAATGTGACCTAAAATATCTTCCTAACACATTTTTCTCATTACTTACTGAGGTTCACTTACTGACAGTAAGAACATAATACAGAATGAAAAGTATAGCCATCAGAACAAATAAAAAAATGATAGAAATAATTCAGCAACGTATCTTTTTAGGATACTATGTGCTTAAGAAATTTCTGATTCTTTCAACATTAACACAACTAGAAGGGGATGTTCTCAGGTCCAGGAAAGTTCAGACTTGGTTTTATTCTTTGCCACATTTGCCCAGTACAGAAGAGTGCTTGGCTTGGGTAGGAACTCCATCATCATTTGCTGAGGCATTCTTGGAAAAACATTTCATTAGGGGTCACCCAGCTAAACCCCAGAAGAAGAACACACCCTGTTCAGCCTCAGTCTGCCACCAGACATGAGGGATGACTACTTGAGATGAAATTCAGTTAGGAAGCCAAGGTAGTCTTTGAGCTATTGGTTCAGCATGTAGAATTTTTTGATAATTGGATCCCAGTCATTCTTTTGATTTGACTTAAAAGGGAAGAAACACATTGATAGCAGAGATTGAAATAGATACAGATGAATTTTTCTAATGCACAGGGTGTTTGAAATTCCCATGTTTCTGACTATGAAATGCTAACAAGAAAGTTATACCTAGGGGGGAAAGTAAGGCAGCCAACTGTGGAGTTAATTCAGTTGCCCAATCTGGTCAGCTTAAATAATTCACTGAGAAACACATATTTTGTTCAAGGGAGGTGACTGCTTTCACAGTGCAGTAAGCTGTATCTGTAACCTTTACACACTTTGCACTGGCATAGATGGGCCTGGTCTTGGTGTATATAGGCCCCATACACTAACCTATGGCTTCACTCATGGCTGATGCAGTTGGTAATGCACGTGCAAACAGTAGAAGTCAAGGCAATAACATCTCTGGGCCAAACCTCAGTAAGGTGAACAAACTCCATGACTATGTGAACAGCACAGATATAAACTGGGGCAAGATCCAAGCTCTGTAACGACCCAAGAATTGGCTTGTGTCAGAGACCAACGGGTCTCTTTCTGGGAACAGCAATCCCCTGGCTTGGGAACACTGGAAATACATGAGGGGTACTTCAGTCAGAGACCTTTTCTACTGGTACAAGAACACTCAAACAACCGTCATCACAACAGTGTAAATCAACTGGACAAAATCCCTAGAATGTGGGCCCAAAAGAGTTATTTGAACCTAGGAGGAGCTTCTGTCGAGCATTCAGTCTGATCCAGGAAATATTCCAGCTGGTGTGAACACTGGTGCACCAGTACAGCCATGGAGAGGCTGGAGCACAATTTACAGAAGTTGATTTTGTCCTTCCGCAGTATGGGTCCCAGGTTGCTAGGATCGGTGACGAGCATCCTCACCTTTTTAGCAACCTCACCAGCCCTGATGTTTTCCTTTCTTCATGCCTGCTTTAGTTACCCCAATAAGCATGGGCCATTGGCATGTTCATACAGCCAAATGCCATCGGGAGACTTGATTTCGGTTATCTCCTAAGTCAGGGGTCAAATCATTAAATGACTTTGATTCCATCATTATTAAGTATAACTCAAAAGTAGGCTTTATTACCTGGAAAGAACAGTTTTTAAAGTTGAACACACTTGTGAATGTGGGAAGCCCATCTGTGTCCTTTCCATTAGAGGAATCTCTTAGAGGTAGATGATTGCTCTTTAAAAACATTATTTTAAATAATTTTAACAATTATCCCTGACTATGAACTTCTGACAGAAGGAAACAGAGGACTTTCACAGCTTGTTTATAAATAACATAGATGATCTAATAACCAAATTTCTATATGTAAGTTTCCCCCCTTCTAATTGAATGCTTTCTCTCTCATTAGATCTGGCTTCTGATGACCTTTCAATTAAGTTAGAAAAGATAATCCTCTGGTTTATCTGGTCCAATTGGTTTCTGAAACACATCCCAGTGACAAACCATTATTTCTAGTTCAGCTTTTAATTGGTTAGAATGTTAGTGCTGCAAGATCCAGTAGCTGTCACATTTGCCTGCTAGCCAGTCTGTGCTTTCTGGACACATTCCAAGTCATTAAAGCAGCATCCCCTACTTGAACCTGAGCTATTTATCCTAACCTCAAGCCCAATGTTCCTGCCTATTCTAATTTAATTAAGGCCTGAGGAATGTTGGAGGGCGCCCCAATGAAGAAGAGGGACAAGTATACTTTTGAAAAACAAAGTCTGGGATTTGATTTGGGGGGGGTTGTTTGTTTTATTTTTTGCTTGTTTGTTTGTTTGTTTGTTTGTTTGTTTGTGTGTGTGTGTGTGTGTGTATCACATGCTATTTTATAATGATTAAGTGAAATTCCTTGGAAGGCACAACTTAGCACTGATGCAAAGTACATGTCCTCTTAGTTATTTTATGCCTTTTGTCCTAATTTCGAATTTTTGTCTTCACTAAAGAACTAAAGACACAGGTCATTTCACAGTTAAAATGGCACTAATCTGGCTAACCATGGTACCTCTTGCCTGTAATCCTAGCTACTTGAGAAGCTGAGGTGGGAGAATTCCAAGTTCGAGGCTATTCTAAACTATATAATGAGTCCAAATCCAGCCTAGAATACAGAGTAAGACCTTGTCTTAATAAGCAAGCAAACAAACAAATGCTGGTCTAAAGTTAAGTGTACAGATAGCATGACAATTATTTAATCCTTCTAAGGAGCAGACGAGCTTGCATTTCTTCTTAGTTTTATTGTTTATTGTTAGGATTCCTGAGGTGTAATTAGTAACATGATCATCTCAGACATTCTACTTCTTAATAATTACAGAATCCATCATCCATACGCATTTTTTTTTCAGTTGTGTAAGTATAGCGCTGCCTGTGAGCTTTCCAAAGGAGGTCTGAACTCATCAGGTTCAAATGTCTCCCAACTAAGCTTAGTTAGTGACCTTGTTTAAGCTGTTTGTGTTCTATGGACCCTCCGTTGCCTCCTCTACAACATAATGTTAAAATTCTCCTTATCTTACAATTTTTTAAGCGATGAATTCCAACCCTAAAATGTATATAGAATGCTCTGAAGCACTGTTATTATTAATTCCAAATTTTATTTGAAGAATACACGTTAGAACTGCACTGGAGGGTCCGGTTCCCCCACTACTGGCTAGCTCTCATAGTGCCAGAGAGTGTTGCTAGAGTTTCTTTCCAGCCTGGTCCCACAGCTGTTTCAGCCCCAAATAAACACCAGAGCATTATATTAATTATAAAACTGCTAGCCAGTGGCTTGGACTTCTTATTGGTTAGTTCTCATTAACCCATAGCTACTAATCTATGTATTTTCACGTGGCCTTGGCTTACCGGAGAATGCCAGGACCTGTTACTCCTTTGATGGTTACAACGCATCTCCTCATGGCGCCTCTCTGCCTCTCTCCCCAGCATTCTCCTCATCTCCTACCCCGCCTATCTTCCTACTTCTACTGGACAATCAGTGTTTTATTCCTCAACCAATGAGAGAAATATATATGTAGGACATCCCCCATCAAGAAGGTACCAGGCAGAATGTTGGAGAAGTTTCATCAGCAGTACTAATGGGCTCCTAATCCTGCATGAAGCACTACACCTCAGCAAGAAAGATGGGCTCTTAGGTACAACAGTGGCAAGTCTATTATGGGGATAACCAACCGCTTTCTGGTTGAATCTGAAGTCTGTTCCACAGAAAGAAACTCAAGACTGGCACTGCAAACCCAGCCAAAGCCAATGATTGTGGAGGCTATAGGCTCCAGGGGCCCCAGCTTCTTCTGTTGTTTTGCTAAATGGACATAGTGTGACCATCAGATTGCCTTCCATACCTGTAGATTGCCTATGGATTCCATACAGATAGGTGCCATGTTTGTAGCTGTAGGTTAGTGGGGCTGTCAGCTTTGGTCAGTGAATCTTTGATCTTTTCTATAACTGCAGTTCCATATTTGATTACAATAATGAGACTAATTGATGAATGACCACTCAGCTACAAATGGGGGCATCTTTGCTACCCTGACCAAGGCTCAGGAAATGTCACAGAACAAGAAGCACAAAGAATGTCAGAGCCAGAAGAAGGCAGAGAGTGGTACAGAAATCCAATGTCCAGGAAATGCACTCTTGACCTCAAGTAGCTGTGATTACTTCCGTACAATCTGCTCAAGACTGGTTCTGAAGATGGAAGTTTCTGTCTCACCTGGTCCCAGAACTGCTTTGCCCAAAATAAACACACAGATGCTATATTAATTATAAAACTGATGGCCAATGTCTAGGCTTCTTATTGGCTGGCTCTGTCTTAATTATTATCCCATAACTACTAATCTATGTATTTCTACATGACATTATCATGTCGGAGAACACCTGTCGTGTCTTATCTTCCTGGTCTCTATATGGCGTCTCTCTGCCACCTCTCTGCCTCTCTCTGCAGCATCTCTTAGCCCAGCCTATACTTCCTGCCCCTACTGGCCAATCAGCGCTTTATTCATCAACTAATAAGAGCAATATGTATACAGAAGGACATCCGCCATCATCTGGATCCATTAACATCCTATGATGGTGGGAAGAGGCACCACCTCTTCCTCAGGATTTGTTTATGTTTAATGACTGATGGGGAAGAGACAGAAATTTTCTTCATCGTTGTAGCCATTTGTAAGGTGCCTGTGCTTGTGGAGACAATCACTTACCGTGTTCCTGTACGCAACCTTAATGAAACCCTTTGGGTTAAAAATGATGACATGAAGGTAAAAGGGCTGAGCTTAGTGTAGTGGTGCATAGCTTTGATCTCCACACTTGGGACACAGAGGCAGGAGGATCTCTATGAATTTGATGCCAGCCTGGTCTACATAGCAAGTTCCAGCATAGCCAGGCCTTCATAGAAAGATCCTGTCTCAGAATGAGAAATAAATAAATAAATAAATAAATTAATTAATAAGAGAACTTTTGTGGAAGAGCAAGGTGACCAAGGGGAGTGGGAGGGAGGCAAAAACAGGGTCAAAGTAGGAGGGGGTAAATAAGAGTAATAGGGCCTTGAGAGTTAACTCAGCAGTTAAGAGAATTTGCTGCTCTTGAAGAAGAGGATATGACTTCAGTTCCCAGCACCAGCATGAGTGTTTACAACCGTCTGTAACTCCAGTTCCAGAGATCCAGCATCGTTCATGACACCAGGCACACGTGTGGTACAGTCCTGAGTGTTGGTGAAGATGCTTCTATGACAAGCTTTGCAAATGTTAAAGAACTCCTCTTCTTTCTTTTTAAAAGTGATATTCTATAGAGCTAGGTTTCTTGTGATGACTTTCACATGTCTGCAGCAGCCATACATTTACATACTACACACGCACAGACTCTGATAGATGTGATTGTCTTCTATATCACTGTCTGTGTTCCAGTTTAGGAGGCTCACAACAAAATTTAAAAGTATGAGTATCCTGTCTAATGTCTGTCTATTCCTGTCAAAAGCGAGTTATTTTGACAGTTGATTACCAGTCTTTACATCATATAATGTTGATGAGGAACAGTGACTGAGGAACATATGGCCTTAGTTTATCTTCATTTCATATTCCTTAAAAACCCATTCTTTTATGATTATGAAATTAATACATGTACATTATGTAAAAATTTAAAGATTTATCAGTAATATTATCCCAGAGGTATATACAACTGCAATGTTAGAGTATCTTCCAAGATATTCTGTACATTTTCTTATTTGTAAAAAAGGTCATTTTATTTTATGTATATGGGTGTTTTGCTTGTATTTATTTCAGTGTACCACATGTATGCCTGGTGTTAATGGTGGTCAAATGATGGCACGAGCTCCCCTGGAATTGGAGTTGTGCATGGTTGTGATCTACCACGTGGGTGCTTGAAACCAAACCTGGGTCTCTGGAAGAGCATTCAGTGCTCTTAATCACTGAATCATCTCCCCGGCCCCTATATATCTCCTTTTTTATTTTTATTATTTTTACTTTTATTGCTTCTTTGTGGGTCATCATGTATTCTAATTATACTTACTGCCGTATCACCTCAAATCTGCCATCTTTCCTTGCACCCCCAAACAAAACCCTATTTAAAAGAAAAACCAAAACCCAAACAAAACAGAAGAGAGAAGTGGGGCGGTATCTTATTATGGAAGTTGTATTATATATATAATAATGTGGCACAGTTAACCCTTTAACTCCATTCATCTTTACTAAGTGTTCATTGCCATCAGTGGTCTTGGCCAAGGCCTCTGGCTTTTGCCACACCACCAATAATGGGCTTTCACTGGGGCTTCCCTTGGTTATTCTGTTGCTGTCCTTTGTCGTGGAGAGCCCACTGTGGGTTCACCCCTTTCACCTGCTCCAGCAGTTAGTAGATTCAGTGGATGTTAGGGTGAGCCAACTTATAACCTTGGTTCTGGGCCTGGGTAGTAGCTGGGTTGGTCAGCCCCCCTCCCTCAGATTTCCCTATATATTTTCTTAACTGATATATTAAAAGTATTTTGTGTACATGAACAATTGTGAGTAGAATTGGGTCAAAGTAAGAGTCTCATATAACCTCATATGAGGGGCTATCATGAGAATACCAGATTGGTGGGAACAAAATTAGAGGCTTTGAAATATGTAAGAAGGCTGTTGCAATAGCCTAGGAGGGAGATGGGGGTAATGGTAGTATAATCCTCTCTGATCTGCAGAAAATATATCCCAAGAACACCAGTAGATGTCAGAAAACATAGATAGTAAAAATTCTTGTGTATACTGTGTTTTTTTCTACACATACAAATGTATGTCTTCCATTTTCTTCATATTTTCACAAATGGAAGATTTGTTCTTACACTCCATCACTGAAACTCGAACATACAGTTTTAAAATTTTAACCCAAGAATTTCTCCCTTCTTAACTAAAGAAAGCATTGAACATGTCTGAACTGCCAACATTATTATTCTTGTGCTGTGGGGAATCTCTGAGTAAAATAGGGATTACTGAAACACACACACATATTGTAATATTACAATAGCACATTTATTAACCAAGTGGGCTTTTACTATTTTGAGAGAGAGGAGGGGGCAAGAGATCACTATATTAATGCTATGTTTATAATAATCAAATGAAGAAAAAACCCACGGAATGGGAGAGGATCTTAATCATCTGTATATCTAATAGAGAATTATTACCCAGAATAGACTTAAAAAACAAAGAGTAAAGGAAACAATGCAAAACAGTTATTCCTGAAACCACATGCGCACAAAGGACAAAAATGGACTCAGCAGGTTATATCTGTGCATCTATGCGTACATACAAATACACGCATGCACACACACCAACATAAATTAAAGCAACAATAAAGAAAGAAAAGTTATAGTTTGGGGGGATAGGAGGGGTCTGAGGAAAGAAAGGGAAGGTGAAGCAATATAGTCATATTTTAAATAAATATGTAAACATATAAATATAAAAAGTCCATTGTCTGATTTCCTCTGGTTGTCTTCAAGCATGGTGACCATCTGCTAGGAGTCACGTTTTCCCCTTCCATCTGCTAGGATCCACGTTCCCCCTTCCATCTGCTAGGATCCACGTTCCCCCTTCCATCTGCTAGGATCCACATTCCCCCTTCCATCTGCTAGGATCCACGTTCCCCCTTCCATCTGCTAGGATCCACATCCCCCCTTCCATCTGCTAGGATCCACGTTCCCCCTTCCATCTGCTAGGATCCACGTTCCCCCTTCCATCTGCTAGGATCCACGTTCCCCCTTCCATCTGCTAGGAGCCACGTTTTCCCCCTTCCATCTGCTAGGATCCATGTTCCCCCTTCTACTTTTCACTCATCCATTTTCTTTCTTATCTCTGGGACCTTGCCCTTATTCATGTACTCATGTTTAGGTTTCTCAATGACACAGAAATTTTGGTGCCTTTATGGAAGTCAAGATGCTAAAATCCCTATAGCCATGGTACATTATGAAAACTAGGAATCTAAAGCAGCTGTCACAGCCACTGATTCAATTGGTTTTAATTAATAGATGATACAAAACACTTGGAGACACTAATGCTAAAACCCTTGGGACAAGGTTAACTTGTCATTTTTACATTCACTTCTCTACCCCAGGAGAAGGCCATTCAAGATAAGCATGCAATTGAAATACCTAAGACTGGAGAACAGATAAACAAGTACTGTAATAATTATAGTAATTACCCTGCTGATGTGAATTGATATATATTAATGCTAAGTCAAGTAAATGATACTGTAAGTGATGCTTTAAAAAAACTTTTAGTCATCTGAGTTGAATCAGTGAAGTATATCAGAGGCCAGGAATACTGGCTCTCAAATCTTCCAATCCCCTTGTGTCTATAGGTAGGTATTTGATAAGTTCTTGCTACAGGAATGAGTGACAGTACTGTTAAGCAGCTCAGTGCCTAGGGAAAACAGGCCTTTCAGAAGCACTGGCTATTTATTTTCCGTGCAATGAATATACTAAGATGAGCTATAATGGGCTCAGTAACTATTTTGCTTCTTTTCTGCTTTTGTGACTGCTGTGTACTTTCCTTAAAGCAGAGACCAGCAGAAGCCATGATGCAAGATATTTCACTAGGAAGGGAAATAAAGATATGACTTCGGTGACCCAATTTTTAGCACAATGACCAAGAATTCTGGACAGGCCCAGATGTACAACACGACCAAGTGTGTGATCTGATTGCATTCACATCTACTGCAACAAAAACCTCCTGATTGGCTAGACCGCAAATTGGGAAATCCATCGACAATGATTGCCCTAGGCTCCTGACCTCTTCTTCCTGGGGATCTCTCTGTCTCTAGAGCTCTGTGGATCAGTCCAGTCTGTAAAAATTCCAAAGAAGAACAGAAATGGAGGCCACAACTCTTCCTTGATGGCTATGCAAGAAAGGACACCAATTGATCCTGCCTTGTCCTTAACAGGATGCCCCAGTCACAAGTTCATTAGACATTAGTTTGAAGAAGCTATGAACCCAAAAAGGAGAGGACTATTTGGCTTTAAGACAGAAATATTAAATGCATACAAGTTTTGTGCATTATAGAGATTTGGCAAGGGGATACCTTGACACACATCCAGATTGACTTCTTTTGTTTTCTGACCTGAGCTCACAGATAAGGTAGTCAAGATGTTTCAAACCTCGAAAGATTTTGTCTGAAAAAAAAAAGGAAGGAGGAAAGGAAGGAAGGAAGGAAGGAAGGAAGGAAGGAAGGAAGGAAGGAAGGAAGGAAGGAAGGAAAAGAGCCAGCAGTGGTAGTGCACACTTTTATCCAAGCACTTGGGAAGTGGAGGCAGGCATTTCTCTGTGAGTTCAAGGCCAGTATGGTCTACAGAGCAAGATGCAGGAGAGCCAGGGCTACATAGTAGAAACTCCCTCCCGAAAAAACAAAACAAAGGCTCTGTAAGGCTGGTATTGCAGCAAGTACATTTTTTTTTTGTAAAATACATTGTAACCAGTGTTTCTGAGTCACTTGATCCATAAGAAAGAGCCAGGGAGTGAGCAGAACTTACTAAGGTTCAGGGGAAAGAGACAGGTGGTCTTCTGGTGGAATGCCCTTTGACTCACCTGGGGTTGCCATGTGGAACACACATGCTATCCCATTTACCCTGTCATCTAAGCTTCCAGGATGTCTTTCTCTTTGTTTTGTTTCTGTATAAACCACTTCTTTTCAATTTCCTGTGCTGTGCTTTCCTCGAGAAGCAACCTCAACTATCCAACAGAGAGGCAGCAGCTTTATTTCATATTAACTCATTGTGAGGTGGAGGTAGAGGTAGAGTCTCCCTATTTCTCAGAGTGGGACTCTGAGGACAATGTGCATCCAGTGAACCCACTGCCCAGGCCTGTTATCAGGCTGATCTCATGAAACTATCCAGGAAGCTCTGGCTGTTTTTCCAGTCAACATCTTAACAAACAATAGGACCCGTGTGGAACAGAGGTCATGAGAACCCTGCTGGTGTAAAACGGGGGATTTTGAGAGTTTACTTCCAGAATGAAGGGGTGCAACCCCAGGATACAGTGCCTGGCCCTAGGGCTATCCTTGCTCTACAAAAACCTCTGGTTTGATGTTTCTTTAAATGACACACAGAGAAATTTGGGAAAGTGGCCTTTGAGTTTCCCTCCGATAAGCCCACAGAGGCCCACAGAAGGTGTATAGAGGAGGTGGTGAGCCCCAGCTAAAGTTTGCAGGAACTGAAGTCGACTTCCAAAATGGGATTCCAGTAAGGGCAACAAGAAGAAACAGAAGCAAAAGATAACTATTATCATATGATCAAATGTCAATCTAGCAAAAGTCATGCTGAGATAGTTTCATATATAAAATACACACACACACATATATTAAAGTTCACCTTCTTAGTTACTTTGTTCTTTTTCTGCTGAGGATGAGAGCCTTGAGGCCAGTCTCTCTCTCTCTCTTTTATGGTTCAAATACAAGCAGGAATAATACATATGCCTTAAAGTATAGAGTATTCAGAGCTATTGTTATGTGTAGAGAAAGAAACCTACTTGAATACATTACATAGGAGCAGTTTTCTTACTATAGTCCAGGTGCTGGTCTAAGAAAATTGTATCAATTAAGTCACTTAATCCTTAAACTAAACCTCAAGGCTAATACTATCTCATTTTCCAGATGAGAGAACTACGGTGGAGTTTTATAATTTGTACAAGGACATGTCACTAAACCTCACAAGATCAGAACTAGAATCGCAGCAGCCTAATCTAGAAGTCAGTCTTAAAAAAGCTGTGTGTATTTCCTCTAAAAATAAGGAATGTGAGCTAGAGAGAATTCCCCGTCAGTAAAATGCTTGCCCTGAAAACATGAGAACCTAAGTTTAATCCCTAGACCCTACACATAAAAAAAAAAAATCAGAAAAAAGAAAAAGGTATGGTGAGGCATACTTATGGTCCCAGCTTCCCAGATTAAAGATAAATGGATCTCCAAGGCTACCTTAACCTATGCATTCCAGGCCAGTGAGAGACCCTGTATCCAGAAAGCAAGGAAGAGGAGAGGCCACAGAGAGATTCCATGTAGCAGAGGAAGGAGTAAAGGTCTAGACGTGCACAGGTGTACACACACACACACACACACACACACACACACACACACACACACACACCGAATCTCTCCAGTCCATCACAACCAGGAGACAATCCTGTTGTCGCCTGAGCAGTGCTTGTTCCTTCCTTACCAGTAGCCTTGATCAGAGTGGAGGGTCGAATCTCCTCAACGGTTCCTCAGTAGAGATCCCATCAGAACACTTCTGCAGTGGGAACTGCCAGCCTTATAGAGAGATAGCCCAGAAGCCTCTGAACTCCAGGAAATTCTCTATAAATGATGGCATCAGGATCAGAAGTAAAACATTTTGTAAGACCCTCAGAATGAGGAGTCTCCCCGTTTTGGCCGGTACCCCAAGAATTTAATGTCCAGTCCAGTTGATGCAACACGCAAGAGGCTTTAATGAACGGGATACGTTTGCGCAAACTGGCTCCCTCAGCATGCAGGCTAGAGGAGCAACATTTTCTGATTCAGGTACTTTTAAAGGAAAAAACTACAAGCTTAGGGTGGGGCTGTGACTCCCTGTCCGCTGAGTACATGACCAGTCATGGGCTTCCTTCTTGAGGCCGGATGGTCTCACTGTTTGGATCAGCAGGACCTTAGGGCCTTTGGGTGTGCTAATTAATCTTGTCTGGGCAAACTGGAGTTGCAGCTATCACAGACAGGAGGGGCAGTGTGAATTCTTGGTATCCTGCTATCTTAGGGCCTTGTGAGGGAAGTTGCTGGTGGTTAGCAAATTCCAGGTAACTGATAGTGTTCTAGGTTAACTTTTTAGGTTGGACTATCCTTTATTTTAAGTGTGTGGTCTTTCAATTTGAGTATTTACATTAATTTATTTCATCACCCTGACTGTATCATCTCAGCATCAATCCCAGAGCCGCTTGCTGCCAGCTTGGAAATAACCACACCTTTCATTTGTGAGCAACATAGGGGTAACAAAGTGCTTCTTACCAATTTTCACCTTAATTTTCACAAAAACCTGTGAGCTTATCTCTGCTGACCTAGTTCCAGGTAAAACATTCAAACAGAATAAATGTCCTTGGCTTAAGATCACAGAGAAATACCAACCTTGACAGGCAAAATTCGAGTTTTTGTCTCAGAACCTAGAGTACCTTGCAATTCTAAAGTTACTTAGGGTAGAATTTCATCTTTATCTTCTCTCCTTTTCAGGGAAGTCTGATGTTATTCTGTAAATATGTTTCTCATACTGGTTAATTAATAAAGCACTGTTTGGCCAATGGGAAAGCAAGATAGGCGGGACTAGGAGACAAGGAGGAAAGAGGAAGTAGTAAGAAGGAGTCAGCATGTAGAGCGTGGAGGAAGCAAGATGCCGGCCCAACGCTGAGATAAGATGACCACGTGGAAATACTTAGATAAGTAGAAATGGGTTAATAATTACGACAGAGCTAGCCCATTAACAATAACAGAAACTGGCCAACAAACTCTGTATCAAATACAGAGTCTCTGAGTGTTATTGGGGCTCGAGTGGCCAGTGGGGAGGAACAAAGAGTTGGTCAGGGGGCTGGCGGGAAATACCTGCTCGTAACAGAAGTCTCCGTAATGGTGTGTGTTAGTATTTAGGCATTTATACTGGCCTGCCTTTGGAGTTCTGACAAGAAACACCCTCAGCTGCTGCCACTAAAAGCACCACCTGTTCCTATTCAATATTCCTCTTTAAAAGGGCACTACCCACCTCCTCCTTTCTATCCCTGTCTCTCTCCCCCTCTCCCCCTCCCCCCTCTCCTCCTCCCCCTCCCCCTTCTCCCCTCCCCCTTTTCTCTCTGTTTGCCCCCCTCCTCTCTCTACCTCTCTTTACTTTCTCCTGCTGCTTCAATCCCTGGAGGCCATTTCCCCTCTCCCATTTCCCCTTTTTATGATCCCTTTTCCTTAATAAAAAAAAAAAAACTCCTCTGCTTGAACTCTGTCCATGGCATCTTTCTCTCTAGAGCCATTGTTTTTTGTTTGTTTGTTTGTTTTGTCCTGTTTTATTACAACAATGTGTATCCTACATTTTCCCAGAGCCCCAGTCCATCTTTTAAGTGGGTAGTAACTACCTAATCATCCTTGATGATTTAATTCTTAGTTAATCCTTTCTGTTCACAGGAGTTGTCAGTCACCACCTGAGCAAGTTGAAGATTGTTGCTTATAGCCAGAATACTGTCGATCTGCAATAATGGACCGTTTTGAAGAAACTAAATTTAGTGTTGCGGACCCTGCTCTGGATTAAGGTAGAAAACAATTCCCTAGCAGTGACCACAGGGGCAAGGCCCTAACTTTGCAGCACTGTTCTCATATTCGAAACCCAAGAGCACTGAGATCATCTATGTGCATTGAGACCACCCCTAAACTCACATTGCAGTGCTTGTGCATTCAAGCTGATACCTGGAGGCAAGCAGTTAATGTGGAGCCAAGGGAAGGCCATCAGGAGTGGGCCTAACTCTTGTAAGTCTACTGATGCTCCTCGGTACCGGGTCAGAGAAAACCAAAGCTAGGAAGAACACGAGTTCTTGGAACCACTGCTGTGAGTTTTTCCTTGCTCTTTGATTTCTACTACAAATGCTTCATGATGGCCAATGGCAAACAGGCAAACAGGAAAACTATTTGGCCAAGAACAGGGCAACCTTTAGCAACAGTTTTTGGAGTCTTTCTATAGGATTTATTGCTATGGAGAATTATGGTCCCAGCTTCTGTCCTCTTTTCTCAGATGTGCACCAGCATAAGGGCTTGGAGGTTTAGCTCCAGCTCTAAAGATAGGTCCTGAGACGTGTATGTCAAGTGTGGGCTGCTGGTGGATTCTGATGTTTTGCTAGTAACTGATTTAGAAACCCAGGTGTGGGGCAATCAGCATAAGACCTTTAATTTGATAACAGGGAGTGAATTATTTAAAAAAAAAATAGAAACAGACTTTCTCACATGGTCTCATGAGCCTTTTGCATGTCACCTCCAATTATTCAAGCCCAGCCATGCGGGTCTTCTGGTTCTTTCCTGGACACACTCTGAGGGTCTATGTATCACTGGCTGTACCCTCTGTCTGGAGTGATCCACCCTTCTGTCTGTTGCAAACTCCCTTTTCTCTTCCAAGCCTTAGTCTAGATGCTAACCACCCAATGATACCCACTGAGACCATTACACCTTAAATTGCAACCAACCTCTTTATTAGTCTCAATTTCTCAGCCTCCCTGCTCTGTTTTAAATATTCTATGCAATCTAATTATTTTCTGAATTTATCGCTAACTTTTGTCTTACTGGCTGGTGAGGCTCTCACAGAGATCATTGCCTCCTCCCATGCTTTTCCCACAGCGCCTGCCTGACTCACCACAGGCCCTTAGGAGCTTCTCATTATTGCTTGCCTCCATGATCCATCTTGATCTAGATTTTACTTGCCTAAGATTTCCTGAAGTTCTTATAGAGCAGGTAATTACCAAGTAAGGAGCTAATAGAGACAATTTTAAGATAAAAAGAATAAGTTATTAATAATTACTCCTAAATAATTTAAATAAGCACCACTATGGGCAAATTAGAACTTATGATCAATTTACTAATGGGAGTATATGGTCAAAAGACAAGACTGAGGGTCTGGGGAGAAACAGGAAAGGATGGGGAGATTACAAGAGTTTTCTTGGAAATCTGGTTGTTGGGTTCAGTAAAGGAGCTACACGTAATGTGTTCTCAGGACCTTTCCCCTCAGACAGGTGACTTTCTATGGTACTGGGACATGACTACGTCTGAGATACTGTGCCCTTTTTGGTACCCCCTTCTCAAGCCTACCTCCCTTCTGCCTTTCCAAGCTGCTTGTGGTAAGGAGATGCAGTTTGAAAGTCATAAAGGGTTTGGGTGTGTGATAGCCGGGAAAGAGCCTTTCCCCAACGGAGAGGAAATAATTCCCAGGTTTCCCATAGCACTTAGATTCTCTGGGTCTCAAAAAATGCTGAGTCACCTTGGGCCAGAAACAGCACAGAGAGTATTCATTCGATCTAAACATACAATGAGTTCTAAGAAATTCGGCGTGATGAAATGTGGGACCTGAGGGTGTTCTGAAGCACTACCCGAAGGTTTGCTATGAAAATTCTGAGATTTTGTTGTGTGAGTTTCAGTGTTATCAGAAACACATTGAATCCTAAACATGGTTGCTTTTTTTTTTTTTTTTTTTTTTTTTGACTCTGAAAGGTCTGTGGAAGGGTGAAGGTCAAGTATACATGGACAATTTTGAAATGTTTTTAGAGATGTGGATTTTCAGGTACATATAAATCACATACAGACCTGTAATCTGTAAACCACACGCATGGAGTTGAAGGCAGTTGCCGGTCAAACACACTCCCTAGACCCCTGTGGCACGTGGTATGCATCCTAAGGCTGTTTCCATTTTCATGTAGTGACCCCAGGCTTCCTCCAGGCTTCCAAAATGAGAAGGATAGCACACCAGGACCACACAGCCATGCTGTGAGAGCCATGGGAAGAAAAGGATGTAAAGGGGTTTGAATCACAGACTTTGTCACGTCTTTGTTTTGTTTTGTTTTGCATCAACTTCCAAATAGTAGCAGATGGGTAATCATCACAAAGTGTATCTGAAATAAATCCTTTTACGTTTTCCTGACAACTGTATTAATGTCGTGTTACTATAACAAAGCACCTGTGGCATTTGCTCGTTTGGGTCCATGGTCAAGCACCCCCATTGGTTTGAGTTTCTAATGGAGGTGCCAGCAAGTGATGTGTGATCAAGTGTGTGACAAGCCAGGGATAAAAATACAGACGGAGGAAAGCATGGTCATCCGCAGCCTCTTTGAGGACACAGCCCCAAGAACCTAAGGATGTCTGCAAAAGTCCCATTTCCCACTCTAGGACCACAGAACATGGCTGTTAGGGGGACACATTTTTATTCAAACTATCACAGTAGCTGTTGATATCCTAGCTTCTCCCTCTTCCCCGTCCTGGGCAACCTGGCCCTGTTCCTGCTCCTAACTCTTCGCGTCTCCTGCCCTGTGGTTTCTCCTCAGCACCTGCCTGTCACTCCATGCCAGCCCTCTCCTGGACCTGGGCCTTTTCCTTAGGGAGCCTTTCCTGATTAATGGGCCTCTCTAATCCTCAGGCTCTGTCCCTGCCCAGGGATGGCTCTTCTCTGGGTGACCTTCCCTTGCCCTGGGATCCATCTTTGACAGGTGATCGCTCCTCACTGGCAGCTGTCAAAGGTCGCATGATTGCGTAAGGGTTCTGCATGCAGAAACCAGCATGGCTGCTTCATGCATGCATTGGGTGGCTGCATAAGGACTCTGCATGCAGGAACCGTGTGGAACTTGGGCTGCTTGGAGTTGGGCCAACAGCAGCTCCATGACTCCAGTTTCAACAGCCCCGACTGCTGAGACCCACTCTAAAATGTTCCCGTTCCCTCTAAAAGCAAGCGCCTCCTGCCTGTTCTCCTCCTTTCTCTTTCCATTTCTGCTCCTGATGGGTTAACACCTACCCCTCCCTTTCCCAATAAACTCCATGTGGGCTTGTTGAGTGTGGTGGAAGTGTTTAATCTCCTGCATCTGCAGCAAAGGACAGCAGTGGCTGTTACTCAAATCCTCACTTATCCCATGTCTCTGTTCTTTACTGTATGTTAGATGTTTTACATCCATTGCACGAAAGATGTTTACCTCGGCATTATTCTGATGTTAGCCTCCCTGAAATTCAAGTCAGCCTCTGTTATGAATAGTTTTCCCACCGGCCCGGTCCCACAGCCTTGTCAGCCCCAAATAGCACACAGAGACACTGTAATAGATATAATTCTATTGAACTGTTACTAGCGTTTCTTATTGGCTAGCTCTGTCTTAAATATTAACCCATTTCTATCGATCTAAATATTTCCACATGGTCTCATCTTACTGGAGAGAGAGCCTGGCATTCTACCCTGTTGGTCCTACATCTTGAAACTCTTCCCTACTTTTTCCTCTCTCCTACTAGTCTCCTAGTTCTGCCTATCTTGCTTTGCTATTGGCCAACAGTGCTTTATTCATTAACCAATACGAGAAACATATTTACAGAATGACATCTCCCATCATCTCCTCTTTTCTGTCTAAAATAAAAAGAAGGGGTTTAACCTTAACATAGCAAAATATATAACAAAACACTTATCAAATAAGAACTAAAGTTAATAATATTTAGTCCAATAACATTTAGCAAGATTTAAAGAAAATATTCCATTATCTATCTTATCTTTGTGAGCCTAATGTCTTACATGTAACTTATCTTTAATCCTAAATAAGGAAAACCATAACCATAACTATCTGTCTTCAACTCCTTCAAAGACCACAGAAGAATGATATATAAACTCTGGAAATGACAGAGACAACTCATTGTCTGGTCAGTCACCCGAAGTTCTTCTGTAATGTTCCATCTTCAGCCCATAGGCCTTAGTATGTCTGACAGACTCCTCAGCAAAGCAGGAAACTTTAAACTTTCCACCTGTATTGGCAGTTTGTGTTCTGCAGACTGTCTGGCAGACTCTTCCACGAAGCAGGAACCCATAGCATTGTCTATCTTATTTCGGCAGTCACTTTCCTGTGGGTCCTGCATGTCCAGTTTATACAGCATAAAGTTGAACAGTCCAGACAAGAATAGTATCTTGCCCAAATGGCTAGTCTTGCCATATTGAAAGTAAACTCCATAACGAGTTTCCTTGATGTCCATCTTCTTTTTGATGCAGGTGGTGTTGCCAGAAGCAGTTATGTCTCACTGTCAAGAAAAACCCTAAACCATTTTAAATGCCATATTCTGTAGGTCTTTGAAAGGTTTGAAGAATGCCTATCCATCTCAAATACATCTCTGTATATCTAGAAATCCTAACTAACTTAACTCTAACTTTTGACTATCATAGGTAACTATCTATAATCTGTGCCAAATTATACATTTCTAAATGAGCTATGTAAATACAAAATACCTAAACAAGAGGAGAAATATACATATCACAAAATTGACCTTAAATTGTATCAATAAATGAAAATCTATTCCAAGGTAAAATATTCATAGCTATACCATATCTATACCTTTTTTATCTTTAAAGAGATTGGTTGTGGTCATTAACCATTTACAACCAAGACCACTTAAATGGAAACAAACATTTATAAACAATATTTGGGAATTTGGGCATCGTTCTTTCCAAACTGCTTCCTGCTGGTAGGGGACGCTGTCATGGGAACCCTAAGAAGATGCAGAAATCCTGGCTGTAGTAGTCTGCTAGATTGCCTTGTCCAAACTGCTTTGAATGTTGGATCACCTGGGACATTGCTTCAGGGGGTCTTGCTTGACCAAACCGTGTTAGTCTGGAAGGAATCCACAGCTTTTCATTTTCTGTGGAAACAAAAATAGAAATCCTTTTCCTTAGTAACCTGTCCTTGGACTTAAATTTTGGCGTAAAAGCATATTTAAAATATATGAATTGGATTAATTTAGCAGCATTGATAATCAAGTATATTGTAAGAATTATTTCTTCCTTAGCAATTGAGCAATTTAAAGACAACACAATAGCATACAGTATCCAGTCTGTCTCTGTGCTTTCCATCTTTACGTGGCTTTTTTTCACTCTGTTTTTTTCTACTTGCATTTTTTAATTTTTTGAGACAGAGTTTCTCTGTGTAACTTTGACTGTCCTGGAATTTACTGTGCTCACCAGGTTCGCTTTGAAATCACAGAGATCTGCTTGCCTCTGCCTCCCGAGTGTTGGAATTAAAGGCGTGTGCCACCAATGCCCAGCTACTCTCTAGTTAAAACAACAACAAAAACAAAACCCACTATATCCTGTTTCTTTTTCTCTTCCAAGCCTACATATATTTTAAAACACACTGTAAATCTTTAGATGTTTTTTCTTAATCTGAATCTGTCTTTACTGTAAATCTTTATCTTTTTCTGGCCATGAGTCTTTTATCTGCTAAACAACATTGCTAAAATGAAAGCCACAGCTGTATTAGCCGCGGTCTATCCAAGATGGCTGTGGGTGCCTTTACCGCCAGAACTGAGAGCTGTGCTCACTGCCTTGGTCTACGCTGCCATCTGGCAGCATGCTGCTGGCTTGAAGATGTGGTCACTGCCATTGCCAGCTCTCGTACACACCAATCAGTTGTTAGCAGATATGATAGAACCAAAAAAATGGGCTGAAGAGATGGCTTGGCAGTTTAGTTTCCAGCTCCCATACATGCTATAACTGGATATTACTCCAGCTCTAGCGGGATCCCTTGGCCTCTTCTGCCCTCTGCAGGCACTCACATGCACACACACACACACACACACACACACACACACACACACACACACACACAAATAAAATAAATAAAATAAATTCATTAAAATAGGAGCGGGAGAAATGACTCAGAAGTTAAGAACACTGTTTGTTCTTCCAGAGGACCTGAAATCAATTACCAGCAAACATGTGGTGACTCCCAACCGTCTGTAATGAGTTCTGGTGCCCTCGACTGGCCTGCAGGCATACAAGCAGACAGAACACTATACACATAATAAATAAATAAATCATAAAAAGTCATTAAAATAGAACAGTAAAAACAATAGTTTGAAAAAAAATATCTTGGTTCTTATCCTAAAATATGCTGGGTACTTCAGAAATTGTTGCCCCCGCATTTATGCCCCCCAAAATTCTCTTTTCAGTTGTTTTATATCCCCCCACACACACCCAGTAGAGAAAGGATACAAACTCCATTTAAATTTCAAAGTACTCTATGACACTTCCAAGTTGAGTAACCACTGAAGTGTAGTTTCTACTGGTGACTGCTCTGATTTTCATGCTTGAGGACCTAGGGTAGGCATCCAAATCTCTTATTACCTTGTCTTTCATAATGGGATCAGCTCTGTAAGAGTGGAAGACTTTAGCAAATAAGAAAAGGTGTGTGTCTCTCTGTGTATGTTCTAAATTCTAAATAATCCATGAGCCCCCAAGTGACCCTTGAGAAGGGTTCCAAAGATGGGCCTGAGGCCAAGAACCTGGGTTCCAGAGCTCTGTCTCTATCAGTGTTGGGTCAACCCCCTCCCATTTCCTCAAAAGAAGAATTTCTGACTCTGATGAAACAGAACAAATAAACACAAGGAATCTCCAGGGCTGACTTCTCCTCCATGCTGTGGACCACTTACTCTTCATGAGTTGAGTTCACAGCATTCTGCCCATGATCAGAGGCAAGCAGTGTGACCCTTTAGTGGTCATCTTTCAGCAGTCTCATCAGCAGTATCCGTATCACAAGCCAATGGCGGTTAATCTTTCTGAGAGTACGTTTCTGTGCCAAGGATGATTTATCTCATCGAATTACACACACACACACACACACACACACACACACACACACACACACACACCGAACACATACATCTTTCTGTCACTTCCATTGCACAGATGGGAAAACCAAAGCTAAAAAAGTTTAGTTTCATATATTAAGGACACACCATTGGCATTACAAATCTGGAATTAAGACACAGTTTTGCCTGGCCCAAAAGCATCTCTGTTTTCAGCCACAGCTTTTTAGCACTATCCTAACACAGTCAGACTAGGATCATGTCTCCTCACGTTATGAAGTAATGTTTTCCAAAATATAAATTTCACAGGTGTGTTGCAGAAGATGCTAACATGATCAATACTTGAAAATGCAAATGCAATCATTATATTATATTCACCTCAGAACACAAAAGCTTGATTGCATAAAAAATGCTGCTTCTATTAGTAAACAGGAGAAGGCTGAAACCATCTGCAGTTTCCATATTGCTTTATCACTACTGGTTTAGAGTATGAAAATTTGATCAAAGCACCTTCTTAAAAATTCAGTTTCATTTATATTTTCAGTCCCCAAGCATAAATATGGCAATGGTATATATCAGGGACATTAAGGACACTTGTATTAAAAAATGGGATTGAATTTTGTTTTGTAATTTTCATGTATTTGTAGCAGTATTTGAGTTTTTAAAAAAGTAAAGAAAAAACCCCAAAGTGATGGCAGAAGACATAGCTTAGCAAAATGTCATCAAGCAAAATATCAAAATCTGACATCTGATATCAAGTATTCAGGAGTTATAGTTTCAATCAAAAGCATCTCTCGTGGGTATATAGCAACAAAATAAAAAGAAGTGCAAGATTGTAATTTCGTGATGCATATCACTTAGAGGAAAAACAAAAGTTCTTCCCTTGACTTCCTTTGATGTCATGTTGCTGCTTGATTCTCCCATCTCCTACATGAAGTCAGAGAGTCAATAAGAGAAGATGGGCCAGCGGGGAATGGCCAGCACACCTTTAATTCCAACACTGAAGGAGCAGAAGCAGGTGAACCTCTGTAAGTTCAAGGCCAGCTTGGGATACAGAACAAGCTTCTGGGTTACACAGTGAGAGCCTGTCACAAAAAAGTGACTATACAAATACATACATACATACATACACACATACATACATACATACATACACACACACACACACACACACACACACACACACACACACACATAACTGGTGATGGGAAGAAAATACATGAGCTATTGCCAAATTCTCACTGTTCTCTTGGTAGACAGTTTAACACATTTCCTTTGTAAAGAATCGAGTCTTCAACCCAGGATGTTTTTTTTTTTTAAATGGGAGTCTTTAGCTGTACAGGACCTGATGCCAAGACCAGGAGCCAAGCTGATCATAATTTGCAATTTTCCCGATATCTCTGAGAGGATGTGCAATCTAGGACTATGGAAAACAAGCTGTAGATATTTTGGTAAGGAAAACAGCCTTAAGAACTTTCTTGATTTTGAGAGATAGCTGGGTTGTAAGAACAGATATTGGTCTTCCAGGAGACCTTAGGAAACAACCACCTATAACAGCAGCTCCAAGAGATGCGATGTCCTCTTCTGGCCTCCATGGGCACCGACACTGATAAGGACACACCATACAGATACACATAATTTTAAAAATGAAATAAACCTTCTAAAAAAAGCAGTTACTGTGCTGACTAATCATATACATATATGCTTAGTCATATATATATATATTAGTCATATATATATATATATATATATATATATATATATTGTCCCCTCCCTTTCCTCCTCCATCTCATCCCACTTCTCCCCACCCCACCCCCATCTATTCCTTAGAAAGGATAGGCCTCCCATGGGGAGTCTGGCACATTCAGTTGAGGCAGGACCAAGCCCCCTCCCATCCCCATATCAAGGCTAACCAAGGCATCCCACCAGGAGGGATAGGCTTCAAAAAGCCTGCTCATGCAATGGGGATAGATCCTGGTCCCACTAACAGACCAGGCTACAGAACTGTCACCCACACTCAGAGGACCTGGTTTTGTCCCATGCAGGCTCCTCAGCTGTCCATCTAGTGTCCATGCGCTCCCAAAAGTTCTGGTCAGCTGTCTCTGTGGGTTTCCCCATCATGATCTTGACCCATCCCCTGGCTGCCGCCCCCTCGCTCATATAATCCTCCCTCCCTCTATTTTACTGGACTCTGCAGCTTGGACCTGATGCTTGGCTGTGGATCATTATATCTGCTTCCATCAGTTACTGGATGATGACAATTAGGGCAGCCAATAATCTCATTACAGGAGAAAGCAAGTCCAGGCATCCTCTCCATTGTTGCTAGGAATATTAACTGGAGTTTTCCTTTCGGATTCCTGGGCATTTCCCTGGCATCAGATTTCTCCCTAACCCCATAATGGCTCCATCTATAGAGATATCTTTTCCTTTTCTCTCCCACCCATCCCTCCTGCAACTTGGTCATCCTTTTCCCTCATGTTCTTATTCCCCACCCCCTCCGCTGTACTGCCCTCCACCTCCCAGTCCACCCAGGAGATCTCATCTATTTCCCCTTCCCAGGGCAACACATGTGTCCCTTCATAGGGTTCTCCTTGTTACCTGGCTTCTGTGAACCTGTGGGTTGTGGTCTGGTTATCCTTTGCTTTACATCTAATATCCACTTATGAGTGGGTACATACTGTGTTTGTCTTCCTGAATCTGGGTTAGCTCACTCGGGATGATTTCTTTCTAGTTCCATTCATTTGGGTGCTGGCTAATCTTAGGTCAACCTGACACAGACTAGAGTTACCAGAAAGAAAGGAGCCTCAATGAGAAAATGCCTCCATAAGATCCAGTTATAAGGTATTTTCTTGATCAGTGATTGATGGGCGAGGACCCACCTCATTGTGGGTGGTGCCATCCCTGGGCTGGTGGTCCTGGGTTCAATAAGAAAGCAGGCTGAGCAAGCCACTGGAAGCAAGCCAGTGAGCAGCACCCTCCGTGGCCTCGGCTTCAGCTTCCACCTCCAGGTCCCTGCCCTGCGTGAATTCCTGTCCCAAGCTCCTTTGGCACTGAACAGCAATGGAGAAGTGCAAGCTAAATGAATGCTTTCCTCTTCAGGTCGTTTTGACTATGTCACCACAGCAATATTTACCCTAAGTAAAACAGTTACATACTTCTAACTCAGAAGCAGGCCTTGTCTCTGACTTGTGGCCGTGGGCCGTTTAACTTAGCCCATGAAGAAATCAGTCAAACCCGGGAGGGTGTTTCTGGTTGTCAGCAGCTGTGTGCAGAGCACCCTTCCTAGGCTCTGCTGACTGATGGAGACACCTAGTAAGTTGCAGCTGTGGGCAGGCTTGCAGATTCCCAGTTTCATATGGTCTGTGCTCCATAAAACACTTTCCACTTAACTACATCTTAATTTTTAAAAGAAACTTAAATTTCCTCAAATGCCAAAGAAAAAAGATGTGCCCCCTGGGAATAAAAACAGTTTATCTTATATTTTAAGATTAGAAGTTGCCAGGGGAAAAAAAAAATCAGAGGTGACAGAACGACCCCGGTAACACATGGTGCCAATCAAAGCAGGGCCACCTCTCATGAATTATAGATGTTTGCAGCAGCTCCATCCTGGATGCCCACCTGAGGGGCAAGGGAGTTAAAAAGACATTTCCTTTTAGCATAGCCTTTCTTTTCATGATGAATGCCTTTAACCATATTTTATCAATTCTTAGGCTTGCATATTTTTTCAAACAATTTAAAAGCTCAAATTTGAATGTATCTTAAAATTTATGGACACCTTAATTTGACAACATTGTTTCCAGTTTTAATGAAGCGTATCATTGCCATTGTTATTTGCTTAATCACAGCCCTCGGGTCTTAGTGGCCTTGCTTCCTTATCATTATGCCCCAGGTATCTTGTGCTAGAGCATGTTTATGGGCACATTAATGAGGCAGAAACCTCCCCCACAGTGATAATCAGGAGAGGCTGTGGATGGCCAGCTCCCTCTTCTCCCCAGCACACAAGATGTTCTCCACATAGGTCACATGCCCTGTCCTCATCTGGGGTCCTGAACACTTGCTGTGGCCCGGCGTTGTCTCTGACACCAGCCACTGATCACTACCACCACCAGCAACAACCTCCAAGATGACTTTGTCGTTAGAGTGTTTTCTAGGTCTCTCCACGACATGTGAAAACTGAAATTGAAGTAAATAACATAAGGACTGAAAGAATGGACAGACACGCTGTGTGTGAGAATACCAGTACAGGAAGCCTCGAGTAGAAATATATATTTAAAATTTCAGACTCTGGGACCTTGCATATCAACTCTTAACTCTTACCTTCAGGCTCTTCCGTGGACTTGTGGAGACTTCAAGGACCGTGGTGTAATCAATGCCGAAACTATCAAGCCCACAATGAAAAATAAGTAAAGTTGTCTCGTTGTTCTCTGAGCCCCAGTTCTAACAAACTGAGAGCTCCAGACTTCATTCAGCAGCTTTTCTGGTCACCTGGCTGCTTTATCTGCTCACAGAATTCTTAAAAAAGCAAAGTAAGCGTGGGTGCTTCAGACTCATGTGCTCCGGGAGGTGGGGGAATTTAAAAACCAAAGCTGTGTTTGTTGATCAATACATCAGACATTAAAATTGGGATGTAGGAAGTAAAACCAACCAGGGAAGAAAATGGGGGGGTGATCTATTCAGGGGCAGGAGCATGGGCCTATCGGAGTACCTTAGATATTATGTTTTTATGCCCCCATCAGATCAAAGGTGGGGAGGGGCAGAGTGGCAGGGCTTGGGGAGGAGAGGGGTGGATCCAAGTATGGATCTTGGCTGTGTAGCCACAACAAGGATGCCTGAAGTGGAAAAGAAACTCATGGAGGAGACTAAAGTGTAACAGGCACAGAGAAATAGCAGGGCATCACAGGAAAGTGACACTGGAGAAAGAGTGTCAGACATTATCAGATGACACTGGAGGTTCAGAAGATCCGCAAGAAGAGAGATGGACTGTGACATTTGGGAGGTAACTCAAGAGGATACTGTCAATAGAACAACAGAGTGGAAGCCAGGCTTTAAAGGTTAGCAACCGTGTGGATAAAAGAGCATGAAGACTGGTTTTTGTTGTTTGGTTTTTGCTTTTTAGGCCAAATTTTCAAGAAAAACCACAGAGAGGACAAATCATGTGTATAAAATCCTGTCTACCCTGCGTGACCAATTGTCATGAATTCGTAAAACCAAAGGTTTGCTTGCTTGGTTTGAAGATTTGGTGAGGGCCCACCCACTGTGTTGGTGCACACCTTTAATCTCAGCATGTGGGAGGCAGAGGCAGAAGGTATCTGTGGTTTGGAAGTCATCCTGTTCTAGGCCAGTCAGGGCTATAGAGTGAGACCTTGTCTAGGAAGAAAAAAAAGGTGCCTCTAAAGGAACATATATTTCAGAATCATATATTTTCTCACCAAAGTAACATTTTCTCACCATAGCAGCATTCTTCGTGGCCAGGATGAGGGCTTGGAAACTGATACTTTTCCAGGTCAGGAGGAACATCCTGGTCCTGGCTCCCTTCTCACCACTCTGCAGATGTGCTTCTAGAATTTTCTGAAAACAGTTTCTCTGCCAGGAACCTTTTCCAGGGCTCTATTTATTGATTTTAGAAGCTGTGGCAAACAGCCATGATGACAGAGCAAATTAGCAGGATATAGTGTGTCCTCTGAAGCTCTCAGCTGATTTAGGTGACCACAGTGACGAGTCACCAAAGCCAGCACATTTAGGGCACAGCTTATATGACTTTCAGTTCTTCTATGGAGGCTCCTAAACTTCAAAGTTAATGTGATGTTAACCGTTGTTTATGTTATGTGTAGGATCATGTGGGTGTCTTCTACATCAGCACTGTCCTGGTTACTTCTCCCACAGCGGTGACAACACACTCAACACAAAGGATTTAAGGCAGCAGAGGTTGCATTTGCTTTGTGGTTCACAGGTGTCCGTCCACTATGGTCAGGGAGAACACAGAAGTTTATGACACAGTAGACAGGGAGCAGAAAAGTAAGGGGGAGAGGCCAAAGACAAGCATCTCTGAAGGGCCCACCCAACCCCAGTGACCTGTTTCTTCCCAGAGAAGTCTTTTCCTCTTAAGGTTTCCAGAATCTTTCTAACTAGTGTCACCAGCCAGGCACCAAGTATTCAAACCATAATCCTGGGAAGGACATTTCATAGTCAAGCCATAGCTGACGCTATTCAGTTGTATTGTACCTTTTCTGAAGATGCAGTTACACCTCAAATTAGAATTCTCACGTGTTATGAGTATGTTTTCTGGCAACCTGCCCCAAATAACACACAGAGACACTGTATTAGATACAAAGCTGTTAGCCTGTTATTGGCTGTTTCTTATTGGCTAGCTCTGTCTTATATATTAACCCATTTCTATTAGTCTAAGTATTTCCATGTGGTCTCATCTTACCAGAGAGAGGGCCCAGACCTCTGTTCTCTTGGGTCTCTACATCTTGACTCCTCCCTACTACTTCCTCTCTCCTCCTTGTCTCCTAGTCCTTCCTATCTTGCTTTCCTATTGGTCAACAGTGCTTTATTCATTAACCAATAAGAGAAACATATTTACAGAATGACGTCTCCCATCACTCACCCTCTGATGTCAGCATTATATTTTATCTGGTCTACATTTGCTATTTTAAAGACACATTGAGTGGAAAACTCTGTCCATATAAAAACCTGTGTATCAATGTTTTAGTGCCTTTATTCCCAAACTGAGAGGTAACCATGATATCCTTCAGTAGGTGAACAGCTAAAGAAAGCATGGTATGTCCAGATAGGGGCTATTTACCAGCACTGAAACAAAATGAGCTATTAAAACAAGAGGAAAAATGAGAGGAATTTGAATGCATATTATTAAGAAGAGGAAGCCAATCTGAAAAGTCCACATACTATATGAAGATATAGTATCTTTTACTTTGTGTAAAAGGTAGAACCATGGCGAGAGTATCTATCAGTGTCTATCCATGTAAAAGGGGATTCGGGGAAAAGGAAAAGTATAGAGCATGCAAAACATCATATATGATCATATTGTAGCTTGGATTTTTGTCATTTTTTTAATTCTCCAAACTCACAGGCTACAAAGAATGAACTCTAACATAAACTATGGACTTTATGAGACAGCAGTGTATCATTGTAGGGTCATTACTTGTTACGCCCTCACCACTTTGGTGGGAACACTGATGGTGAAGGAAGCTATGCTGGAAAAAGAGATAAAGGAAAAATCACTGAACAAAGTTTGCTACACACCTCAAACTTCCATAAAATATAGAAATATAATGTATTTTCAAAATTAAAGTAATAGCATGAGTGACCTGTTTTCTTTCCGTATAAAGACGTCAGCAAAGAGGCAGAGTAGCTCCTGTAGGCCACAGCATCACTTCCTGTACATCTGCTCTACATTCCGAGTCTTGAGCCTCTGTGAGCTCGAAGCAGTAGTGTTGTGTGCACACTCAGGGTGCCCTGGCTTAGTTGTGACTGGCTCAGGTGATAATGAAGGAAGTGCTGGCTTATTAATGTGCATGAAGACTCCACATTGAAGGGGACCAGTAATTCAGCAGTTTTTCCCACAAGCTTTTGCAAAAGAAAAATTAACCTAGAGAAGATGAATAAGAGACTGGGTCCTATGTTCACCTGTCCTTTACCTTCTTCTCTGCCACTCATTGGCTCCAGGCCCCTGATGGATTAAACACTGAATGCCAGTACCCACACCAGTGCAGCGGACACAGTAATATTTTCCATGCAGCTACTGCAGGAATTAAATGAGAAATTCATGCTGTTCCCTGTCATGTCTATCTAGCAGCAGGCATCATCTACATTTTAATTTTCTTATAGCTTGATTGTTTTCATATTGGAGTCTTTGCCTCCTTCAGAATACTCATTCTCATGGTTTTTAGTTATCACTTTTTAATTGCACTTTTCAATCTATTTTGTGTCTTGAAAGACATGTCTCTGAGGATGAGAGCACATATTCATGCCTTATTTGCTCTCTGCTGCTATCAAATTCTCTTTCTACAAGTTCTCAATTTGCAACTTTTACATAGTAACACATAGTGATCATTGTATGTCCCTCTACAGACTTCTTTGGAAGGCAGAAGGCACTGCACTGTGGGTCTCTACAGTTGGAGACTTCTGAAACGCTGCAGCACAAACCCGATGTGCTTCTGTCATTACCTAAAGGAAGACCATGTATAAAGCTGGCAGCTTGGCCTTGTGAAAGAAGCAAAGAGTAGATCAACACTGAGTTCTGATTCTGAAATTATTTTCATCTTTGAGCATTACAGTTCCAGTCTCTGGAATGTGCAAAAATGTTTTTTTTTTTTTTTTTTTTTTTGCCTCCCAATGTTACATCGGAATGAAATCACAGTGAAACGTGTGTTTGTTGAAGAAGCTGTAGTGCTCTCTACTCAAAGGCAATACTGTGGACAGATGAGACTTTAGAGACCCTGGACAAGCTCTAGCGAGGTGCCTCTTCATCACCACCAAGGGGCTTTAGAAGAATCGGGAAAAGGAATCTACCTGGAAAATCAAGAACTGATTTTGAGAAACGGGGGACAACATCAATACGATTGATTAGTCGTTACATGAGGTCTACGTGACATTGTCAGTATCTTTTGTAGATGTAGGAAGTACTATTCAGTGCTTGCCCATGAGGAGCTATTGGTAGACTATGGGGCAGGCAGGATGGTTTATTGGGTAAAAGCACTTGCCACCAAAAATGATAACCTGCATTAGCTACACAGGTAGCATATGACCCATATGGCAGAAGGAGGGAATCAACTGTTGGGGATATTTGATCGCACTGTGAACACTGAGTTTGCATTTGTACTAACCCTTGGTCAGGAGGCTAAATTAGCAACTAGTTGACAGAAAGTAATCATAGAGCCTCAGAGGGCATCTGGGAGAAATAGAGACACACAGTAGTAGGGAGGGATTTGGTGAGATCTGGTTAGACAAAGCAGAAGCATGGGGATTTCTTTTTTTAATTTTTAATAACTTTTTGTTTTACATATCAATCCCCCCTTTCCCTCTCCCTCCCATTCTCCCATGCCGCCCAACAAACCCCTAACACACCCACTCCCCAAGAATAGTGAGGCCTTCTATGGGGGGAATCATCAAAGTCTGTCACATCATTTGGGGGAGGGCTTAGGCCCTCCTCCATGTATCTGGGCTGAAATAGTGTTCCTATATAGGGAATGGGCTCCCAAAGTCCATTTGTACACTAGAGATAAATACTGGTTCCACTGCCAAAGGCCCCATAGACTGTCCAGGCCTCCTAACTGACACCCACATCAGGGGGTCTGGCTGGGTCTGTTTTATGCTGGTTTCCCAGCTGTCAGACTGGGGTCCATGAGCTCTCCCTTGCTCAGGTCAGCAGTTTCTGTAGGTTTCTCCAGCACAGTCTTGACTGCTTTGCCCATCCCCCCTCCCTCTCAACAACTGTGTTTCAGGAATATGGTTCAGTGTTTAGCTGTGGGTGTCTGCTTCTGCTTCTATCAGCTACAGGATGAAGGCTCTAGGATGGCATATAAAGTGGTCATCAATCTTAGTATAGGGTAAGGGCATCAAAGGCAGCCTCTCCACTACTGCCTAGGTTCTTAGTCCGGGTCATGTTTATGGAACTCTGAACATTTCCCTAGTGCCAGATTTCTCTTTAAACCTATACTGGCTTCCTCTAGTAAGGCATCTTTTCCTGTTCTCCTGTATTCTTCCCCTGACTCCGTCTTTTTGATCTCTCTTGTTCCCTTCCCCCTCCTCTTCTCCCTTTCTTGATTTCCTATTTCCCTCCATTCTCCCCCCATGCTCATGCTCCCAATTTCCTCAGGAAATCTTGTTCCTTTTCCCTTCTTTGGGGGACACTGTATGTCTCTTTTAGGGTCCTCCTTGTTTCCTAGTTTCTCTGCAGGTATGGATTATAGGCTGGTAGTCTTCTGCTCTATGTCTAAAATCCATCTATGAGTGAGTACATACTATGTTTGTCTTTCTGTGACTGGGTTACATCACTCAGGATGGTGTCTTCTAGTGCCATTCATTTGCCTGTGAATTTCAAGATCCCATTGCTTTTTTCCTCTGAGTAATACCCCACTGTGTAATTGTACCACATTCTCTCCATCCATTCTTCAGCTGAGGGGCATCTAGGTTGCTTACAGGATCTGGCTATTACAAACAATGCTGCTATGAACATAGCTGAACAGATGTCCTTGTTGTATGAATGTGCATCTTTTGGGTATATGCCCAAGAGTGTAATTACTGGATCTTGAGATAGACTGATTCCCATTTTCCTGAGGAACAGCCATACTTATTTCCAAAGTGGCTGTATGAGTTTGCACTCCCACCAGCAGTGGAGGAGTGTTCCCCTTTCTCCACATCCTCTCTAGCATCAATTGTCTTTGGTGGTTTTGATTTTAGCCATTCTGACAGGAGCAAGATGGTATCTCAAAATTGTTTTGATTTGCATTTTCCTGATGACTAAGGATGTTGAGCACTTTCTTAAGTGTCTTTCAGCCATTTTGAATTCCTCTATTGGTAATTCTCTATTTAGTTCTGTACCCCACTTTTTAATTGGTTGTTTGGTGTTTTGGTGCCTGACTTCTTGAGTCCTTTGTATATTTTCCTTGATCAAAGAAGAAATAAAAAGAAAGAAAGAAATTAAAGGCTTCCTAGAATTCAATGAGAATGGAGGAACAACATATCCAAACTTATGAGACACTTTGAAAGCAGTAATGAGTAAAGTTCATAGCACTAAGTGCCCACATGAAGAAAGTGGAGAACAGTTACACTAGAGAATTAACAGCACAACTGAAAGCTCTAGAACAAAAAGAAGCAAACTCACCCCGAAGGAATAGATGCCAGGAAATAATCAAATTGAGGGCTGAAATCAATAAAATAGAAACAAAGAAAACAATTCAAAAAAATCAATGAAACAAAAAGTTGGTTCTTTGAGAAAATCAACAAGATAGACAAACCTTTATCCAAACTAAAGACAGACAGACAGAGAGAGAGAGAGAGAGAGAGAGAGAGAGAGAGAGAGAGAGAGAGCATGCGGATCAACAAAATCAGAAATGAAATGGAAGACATGACAATGGACACAGAAGAAATACAGATAATCTTCAGGTCATACTTTGGAAACCTGTACTTCACAAAGTTCAAAACTGTAACAGAAATGGATAATTTATAGATAGATATCACTTACCAAAATTAAATCAAGAATAGATAAGCACCTTAAATAGACCTATAACCCCTAAGCAGTCATCAGAAGTCTCCCAACCATAAAAGGCCTAGGGCCAGATGGTTTCAGTGCAGAATTCTACCAGAAATTCAAAGAACAGCAAATACTAACACTCCTTAAAATGTTCCACACAATAGAAACAGAATGTTCCTTGCCAAACTACTTTTACAATTACATTGGTACCCAAGCCACACAAAGACACAACTGAGAAAGAGAACTACAGGCCAGTCTCCTTCATGAACATTGATGCAAAAAAAAAAAAAAAAAAAAAAAATTCAATAAAATACCGGCAAATCAAATCCAAGAACACATCAGAGAAATAATTCACCATCATCAAGTAGGCTTCATCCCAGAGATGCAGGGATGGTTCAATATACAAAAATCCATCAATGTAATCCACCATATAAACAAATTACACAAGAAAAACCACATGATCATCTCACTAGATGCTGAAAAAGCCTTTGATAAAACCCATCACCCCTTTATGGTAAAGGTCTTAGAGAGATTAGGGAAAATAAGAACATACCTAAACATAATAAAAGCAATATACAGCAACCCAACAGCCAACATCAAACTAAATGAAGAGAAACTCAGTGCAATCCCTCTAAAATCAGGAGATCAAGGTGATACAAGTTGGAAAAGAAGAAGTCAAACTTTCACTGTTTGCAGATGATAGGATAGTTTACATAAGCGACTGGAAAAATTTTACCATGGAACTCTTTCAGCTGATAAACATCTTCAGCAAAGTGGCAGGATACAAGATTAACTCAAAAAATTTAATAGCCCTATATACAGACAATTAATGGGCTGAGAAAGAAATCAGAGAATCATCACCCTTTACAATAGCCACAAACAACATAAAATATCTTAGGGTAGCGCTTACCAAACAAGTGAAAAAACTGTACAAAAAGAACTTTTAAAGAAAGAAATTAAGAAGATACCAGAAAATGGAAAGATCTCCCATGCTCTTGGATAAGTAGGATGAACATAGTAAAAATGGCAATCCTGCCAAAAGCAATCTACAGATTCAATGCAATCCCCATCAAAATTCCAGCACAATTCTTCACAGACCTTGAAAGAACAACACTCAACTTTATATGGAAAAACAAAAATCCCAGGATAGCCAAAGCAGCCCTATATACTAAAGGCATTCTGGAGGCATCGCTATTCAAGCTCTATTATGGAGCTATAGTCCTGAAAACTGCTTGGTATAGGCACAAAAATAGACAGGTAGACAAATGTAATCTAATTGAAAATCCAGATATTAACCCACACACCTTCAACACTTGATTTTTGACAAAGAAGCTAAAATTATACAATGGAAAAAGAGGGCATCTTCAACAAATGGTGCTGACATAGCTGGATGCTGGTGTGTAGAAGACTGCAGATAGATCTATATCTATTCCCATATGCAAAACGTAAATCCAAGTGAATCAAAGACCTCAACATAAATACAGCCACACTGAACCTCTTAGAAGAAAAAGTGGGAGGTACCCTTGAACAAATCGGTACAGGAGAACACTTCATGAACATAACTCCAGCAGCACAGACACTGACTGAGATCAACAATTAATAAATGGGACCTCCTGAATCTGAGAATCTTCCGTAAGGCAAAGGACACAGTCAACACAACAAATGGCAGCCCACAGAATGGGAAAAGATCTTCACCAACCCCGCATCTGACAGAGGGCTGATCTCCAAAATATGCATTGGGCTTTCAAAGACACCAGCAATGAGACAAAGTTTAGGTAGTTGCAACCAACCTCTCTGAGCTTGGAGGTTTTCACCCTAGCCTTTGAATCTTGAGTCTTATTTATAAATAAAATAATGGATTGAAAGTTAAAGCTACATTTAGCAGCAGCAACAGAGTTGGCGCCTACAGGAGCAGAATTCCCTCCAGGCTGCAGCCTATTACCAGAGAAGCAGCAGAATTGCTGGCTGAAAAAGCAATAGATGAAGGCACAGCCACTGTGCCAAAGTTAAAACAACAAACTCCTGCAAGTTGTCCTCTGATCCATGTGCACTGGGGCACACACACACACACACACACACACACACACACACACACACACGCACGCACACGCACACACACACACTTCACAGGACCAGCAGCAGCCATGGAAGTCTACTGCTCTGCCCTGACCTCCTTCGGTGATAGGCTGCCCTAAGACAGGAGCATAGTACCCAGCTTCGACAGCTGGAACCCACTTTCTATTTTTAGACTCACAGTGATGTTCAGCTGAGACCCCCAGGCTGGCACAGAAGGTGACTGGGTAATGCAGAGCACTTACAAGTGAAGGACCCCACTAAGAGGAAACCTCTGCTCTGAATCCCCTCAGAAGCCTGAGTCAGGCCTTCCTGCCAGTGCTATGGGTCGAGGCTCTTCTCATCAGACCCACCTCATGTCTCTTCATTGAGAAAGGTCTGGAATAAACATCAACATTAGAGTCTCCCAGCCAGTTCCCGTTCCTTCAACTTAATTCTTTGCTGGTGTTTCCACAGTGAACCTCCTCTCTCTACTTCTGTCCTGGTGTCTGCCTGCACGTGCATTCACTGCTCCCTTCCTAAACTTAGATTCTGCTAACAGATCTCAGAAGAAAGGCCAAAGGACTGCACAGCTCAGGGAGGTCTTTGCAAACAGCACGTTCCATGTTCAGCATGATCTAAGTGGCACAGCCTTGCACGGTAGTCATCTCTGGAGAAGGCAGGAGGTATTAAAGTACTTAAGGTTCTAGGTATCTTCTGAGGGTGGATCTCCAGGTGATATATTCCAGAACCATAGACCTTGTGTAGGTTTCTGATACTCTGCAATGCACAGGAACAAAGCCAAAGAAAGAATCCTCAGTGTGGCCAGTCTGCCGGGTTGCTCTCATTGTCAAGAGCCTTTTCAGTGGTAGCAAACAGAGCTTTAAGCTCTGAACTGCAACCCCTTTCTTTAGAAGGCTAGGCTGTAAATATTTTTTACTTTGAAAATTAGTATCTATAGAATTGTCTTAGTAAAGTATCTATAGAATTGTAATAGTAAAGGTTTCTACTGCTGTGAAGAGACAGCATGACCAGGGTGAGTCTTATAAACGTTACATTGGGCCTGGCTTACAGTTCAGAGGTGGCGGGCAGGCAGACATGGTGTTAGAGAGTGGCTGAGAGCTCTGAATCCTCATCAACAGGCAGCAGAAAGAAAGAGAGAGAGACTGGTTGAGTATTTGAAATCCCACTGCCTGTGACACTCTTCCTCCAACAAGGGCACACCTAACAGTGCCCCACCCTAATGACCAAGCATTCAAATATATAAGCCTGTGGGAACTGTTCCTATTCAGACCCTCACGGCAATCATTCGATCCATCCACTGTAACATGGGAAGAGCGAGAGATGATGTGTAACATGGGTGGGCACCAGTGTGCTCTAGCAAAGTTTTCATGGTTACCGCCCCCCACCCATTTTATTTATTTATCGAAAGGGACATGTGTGCCTTTAGAGGTCAGAGGACTTTGCAGACATTGGCACTCTCTTACCATGTGTGTTCTCAGGACAGAAGTCTGGTGGTCAGGCTCTGCAGCCGGTTCCCTTACCCTCTGTGACTGTTCATTTAACCACCAGCTTGACACAATCCAGAATCACACAGAAGAGCATCTCCATGATGGCTGTGTAACCAGCTTGGCCTGTGGGCACGCCTGTCTCCATTGCCCCAGCTGGACTTCTGAGCGTATAAACCCTCTCTCCCCATTTTATTCACAGAAGCAGAAGTGAAACTAGAGAAGCTTCTTCATGTCCATTAAAACAGGACTTTCCTGCCATGTTTACATGGTGCAAAAAATAATTTGTTCCTTTTTTTTTTTTTCAACTGGATAAAATGCAGAAAGCATCTAAGGTCATAAAAAGCAGACGGTGATTGAAATCCGTAAGGACACGGTGGAAGCCCAAGGCTCTCTCCAGAGAGAAGGCTGAGAAAAGCGTGCCGGTAACTGACATCACTTTGTCTTCCTGGTGATCTAGGCTCACCCGCTATCAGAAATGGTGATGTGGGAGAAGGGGCAGGGCTGCACACAAAGTCCTCTGAGTATGCTGAGTGTGGTAGTGCCTGCCGCAACTCCAGCGGCTGGCAGGCAGAGGCAGGAAAGCCTGCACTTAGACACCAGTGCAGCCAGCAAGGGACCTTGCCAATAAAGAAACAAATAAGCAAATAAATAAACAAAAGCTCTCTTTGTATCTCTGTGAGTGTGAAGCTTGCAACTGCTACTGAAATCTAATACTAGTGTCTCCCACTGACTTTTGCTAAAGCTCTGTGAATGTTACCTCTCATGCCAGCTCAGCCCCTCAGGGGAAACCTTTTCTCTCTCTCTCTCTGTCTCTCTCTGTCTCTCTGTCTCTCTCTGTCTCTCTGTCTCTCTGTCTCTCTCTCTCTCTGTCTCTCTCTGTCTGTCTGTCTCTCTCTGTCTCTCTCTGTCTGTCTCTCTCTCTCTCTCTCTCTCTCTCTCTCTCTCTTTCTCCCCCCCAGCTCCTTGCTGGCCTGCATCAGCCCTCAAGACTGACTTGGGATTATTCCTTCAGTTTGTTTTATATTTATTTGCTTGTTTATTTGGGTTTTGTTTGGACAAAGTTGGTTTGTTTGTTTGTTTGTTTTGACCGTTGTGTGTGTTTAGAAAACACTGAGAAAGGAGTAAAATAAAAACACCCAGCCTTCTACCATGTGCTACTGAATTACTCGTGGGTGTGAGAATGCAGTATTGGGAGAGTTTGCTCACAATGTTCTGGATGCTGGACCCACCTTTCCCAGTCTGACCTTTCCCAAACTCTGCTGGCTTTTCCCCTGGGATTTAAATGAAAGGGCAGAGCCTGTGCATGAATATAGAAGCAACACAGAATTCTGCAAATCTACTAGTGAGAGAAACCCAGGCCAGCTAAAGGGACTCGTTCTTGGGAAACATGAAGTCCCAGAGACCACACTAGAATTTAATTTAAAAAAAAAAAAAAAAAAAAAGAGGTTACTTCCATGTATCTCGTGTGCTTAGACATGGATAAATACTGTTGCCTGTTACCTTGCTCAGACACCCTTGGGGGAGGGGGTGGGAAGACGCAGCACCAATGACTCAGGCAGTGGGAGTGAGTGAGTAGCAGAGCTGCAGAAGTTTATTAGAAAAGTCAGACCTGCCTTTATACCCCCCTCCCAAGGCCCATTGGCTCAGACAGCTGACTCTGCTTTACGTCCTTTCCTCATTGGTGTCTCTGGTCAGGTATCTCCTTGTCAGCAGGCTTGGCCTAGGGAGGAAGTGCCTGTCCATGCAGGCTGGCCTGACCTGGGCATGGGGCCAGGGCAGGGAGACTACTGCATAGTTGGGCTGGCCCCACTTCCTCCTACGGGATACTATTTACTGAGCTGTTTTCTTGGCAAGAGACTAAGAATGATCTAAATAGCAGTTAACTGGAGACCAGTTTGAAATGTTATAACACATCCAAGCAATTAGAAGACCAAATGGCTTTTCGTTCATGTGTGTGAAATGACCATTTATTTACAAGGAGTGTTTTTGTTTGTTTGTTTTTGTTTGTTTGTAGACAGAGTTGCATTATAGCCTATAACCGTCACTCATTATGCTCAGCCTCCAACTTATGGGGATCCTCTGCCTCAGGAGTGCTGGGATTACAGTCATGCACCTCCCACAACACTGTCCTTCTATGTGATAAAAATAAAAAAGATCATCCGCGTGCAGAGAGATGGTAGTGTTTGTGTCTGCGGTGCGTGTGTGCAAGTCTGCTTTCTGCCCAAGATCGGATCCAGATTATTTCTAGAGAGCCACAAGAAGGAAACTGGAGACGCAGTCGAGGATGGGAAAGATGATTTCGTTGTATGACTTTTATGCTGTGAATCTTACTATATACAGATATGACCTTTAAAAATAAAATAAAAATCATAGATTCTTAAATGAGGAGGGCCTGTAGAGAATCTAAGGAAATAAGGTTAAACATATAGTAAATAGAGCATTTATCATGCTACTGCTTAATATATACCCTTTTCTGTCCAAAAAAAAAAAAAAAAAAAAAAAAAAAAAACCTGACCTTACATGCAAAACATGAGTCTTACTGCTATAACCCCAAAATCATCCTTAATACACTCAGAAACATTCAGTCATTCAAAGTGAGAGTCAGCTCCAGAGAATAGCAAGGCCACCTGTGCAGGCTGAGACAGTGTACCATTTCTTTAGAGAAGACCTTGTCGTCTTCCTCCTCCATTTTGTTTCAATTCACTTTTAAAAAATAATTTTAGTTTGAAAATTTTTGAGTTATCTAGAAATTAAATATATTTCCATATTCTACCACATAAAACATGTTCACATTTCTAGTTATAAACCAAATATTTCCATCTTAAGGTGCCCTTTGTACTGCTGAAGCAACCGCTGTTGGGATCCTGTTGCCTGCCTTTCCATTAGTCCTTGCTGTTCCTTCTATACATACACAAATGCTTTGTGGTGCTATTTTATAGCGTTGAGATTATCTTTAACCAGCGGAATCAGATGCTCCATTTAATCCATTTCATCCTGTAGCTTTTTTTGTTTTTTAGTCAATACTATATATTTTTTTTAATTCTGCCACTTAAAAACATCCATACTTCTCCAAAACTGGTATTCCTGGGCCAGCAATCTGGCTCAGTGGATAGCGACTCACACTGTCAGTCTGAGTTTGGTCCCAGCAGCCCTATGGTAGAAGGGAGAGACTCCTGAAAGTTGTCTTCTGGCCTCCACACAAACATCGGAGGGAGCATGCCATGCCCATGTGAAGATAAAAGACACACCTTTCTGTTTGAATCACCAGTGATTTAGCAGTTCAAACTGAAAAAATGACACCTGCATTTCCAGAGCTTAGAGTCCTTGATGCCTCCAAGCGGATATACTCAAGCCCTTTATTTAATTATGTTACTGCCAAAAATGATGGGAAAACAGGAAATACTGAAAATAAGAAACAGGAAATAGTACAGAGTTTAAAAATCGCTGAGAAGTTCAGAGGATGTGGTTCTACGCTAGAACTCCTACTATTTTGGCTTGATAGAGTTGGTTGCTGGAGACCCTGTTGTCATCCTGTTCTGTTGGTGTTTTTGAAAGCAGAACTGAAAAACAAACAAACAACAAACCATCCCTCCTAATGAATCGAAAACAAAAGTCCTACCAATTCTGTTTCTTATAACAAGAATTAGCTAGACTCTTGTAGTGTCATGCAGTACCCAAGATAAGTAGATCTTTGCTTTAAATGGATGCGTTCATTTTTGAAAATGTTTGGATTCTATTTCACCAAAGAGCTAACCAGTAAGAGCACAGAACAGGAAACAAAAGGAAGCAAAAATAAACAAACAGGAAAACCCTTATACTCATCATCACAAATTAGGTCTGTCCCCTGGCCTGTCTCCTGACCAGTTGTTTGGACACGGGCAAGTTTCTTGACTTCTCCGAGTATTATTTTCTCCTCTGTTAAAGCGGCCTGACTCGGGTAGCTGTTTGAGCAGTAAGGGCCGTCTGTAAGGTGCCTGGTAAATGTTAGGAGCCATTGCTTTGGTATTCCAGTCCTGCATACTCGCAGTGCCCACGGAGTCACAGTCGATGGAGAGAAATGAGCCCTCTACTTCTTCCTGAGAGCTTGTCATTTAGATTCAGTCAATACTCTGGGTTATCTAGCGATATTCAGTTTTAAGGGCAAGCTGAGATAAAAATCCATACATGAATATAGGTGCAAAAGTTGATATCTCTCTTACGTGCGTGCGGTCCCATACATTTTCAGAATCAGAGCACGGGCATCCTCACCTTCAAGACATTGAGTGGATTCCACAAGAATGTGAACTAAAGAGTCAATATCACAGTGACAATGAAAGCTGAAGAGGGTCTCCTAAAGGCTTCCCTGGGAGGTTGATCAAGCCATCACCTGAACCACTTAGAAATTGTTTATGATGATATCTATAGGCCAGTGAAGATGTTTATTAGAGGCGCTTATTTTATCAACCAGATGATACCTGTTTGCAATAATACTGATACTCCCAGAAGTAAGATATTAAAATAATAACCAAATAATTGACACACTTTGTAGAACTTTTGACCAGCATTTGTTTTAAGAGGAAGAGATTTCTTCCAATAAAATTATCTGATTGTTGTTTCTTCAGACGGATTTTTCACTATGCATGCAGTCCAAGTTGGCCACGAACACTTCATCTCCTTGCTTCAGTCTCCAGAGTGCTGGGGACACAGGCATGAGCCACCATTTGATGGGGGATGCTCTTCTGTATATATGTTTCTCTTATTGGTTGATGAATAAAACAGTCTGGCCAATGAGGCAGGAAGATAGGTGGGACTAGGATGAAGAGAATTCTGGGAAAGGTAGGCAGAGAGGGCCCACCAGAAGAGTCACCATGTAGGCCACCAGAGGAGTAACAAGTCCAGACTCTTCTCTGGTAAGATGAGACCACATGGAAATACTTAGATTAATAGAAATGGGTTAATAATTAAGACAGAACTAGCCAATAAGCAACACCAGCCAACAGTTTAATAATTAATATAGCATCTGTGTGCTTATTTGGGGCTGAGAATGGTGGCAGGACAAGCAGGGACAAGAGAAAGATCCAGCAACAACCATTCCCAGACTATGATGGCATGGTGATAAGTAGCTTTTACAAATTTGTAGAAGTTTGGGTTTGTTATGGAGTTCTCAAGAAGAGAGGCTACTTGGCTCCCTCAAGAGCATCTCTGTGAGTCACACTCATGTAATGCTGGACATCATAGCCAAAGACAATGTGTAGTAGAAAACAATGAATATGAATTTGAAGACAAAAAATTAAAATTAAAAAACCCTCCAAAGGAGAAAAAATAGCAACTGCTTTATCAGCATATGAGTTAGGACTCAAGGAGTGACGTAAAGAAATTCTGTGCCTGCTCACAGCATGCATACCCACACTGAGTTAGGTGTCTTCCTCACTTGGGAAGTGAGCTATTATATCTATTGGCAAGAGAGCTGGTGAAGTATGGTGCAGTGTCTTCTGAGGCCCAGCCACTGCTTACCTGACACTTGTGTGCATCCTGGGAGCTATCCAATCAATTTGCTTTAACAATTGTGATGCAGCCCCAGAGAAGCTATGAGTTCTCCACTGGAGGGCCCCATTCCAGCTCACACGCCATCAGTACTAAGTGGTGTCAGTGGGTTTTACAAAGCTTACTAAAATCAGGAGGGAAAGTTATGGTGGGAATATGGGAGGAGTCAGGGGACAAAGACTGGGCCATGGATTTGATCAAAGCTCATAACATGCATGTATATAACTCTCAAACAATAACTATTAAAAAATCTGAAGACCAAAGGTATAGCTAATATCTTTCTTGATCAATTTCAGCCACAGAAAACAGAATCTAGAAAAGCAGATATCTGTAGTACGCTCAACTTTCCTTGGGCCATATATGGATTTTATTCAAACACATTAATAAGCAGAGTTGATTCTTCAATAAGAAGCAGCACGAGGAGCTCGAGCTGATGCTGAGTTCCCATTGAGCCAGCTGGCCGGTCGGAAGGGGCTGGAACTCCACCTAGAGAGGCTGTTGAGCACGTGTTTGCCCCTGCCTGCTGGTTAGAGTAAGTACTCTTGCGATGTAACATTGGTATGTCACCTAGATTCACAACTGCAGATCTGTCAGATCAGTGAGTGTTCGTTAAAGGGTCTCAAGAATTTATTTAGGTATAGGATAGGGACAAACTCTCGCTGGTACAGAACCAACTGGATGCCGATGCCACCGCTGATCCAGTGGTTCTGCCCAGGGCTGAAGAGCACCAAGTGCAACCCACCTGTCTGCCACCTGCTCTGCTCCAACCACCCAAGAGAGTGCCAGAGCAAGAGACTGAGTGACCCTCTCCTTCAGCTTTTAGACTGTCACATAGGCAGGAAAGACCACATCCTAGACACATGATACAATGACTACAGGACATTTTAACACTACTCAGTTAAGGTCTACATCCTTTCTAGCCTTTTTGAAATCTGTTTGTTTGGTTTTGGTTTCTGTGAATTGCTTTGGAGCCTGCCCTTGGAACTCTGTCTTTCTGTAGACCAGGCTGTCCTCGAACTCACAGAGATCCACCTTCCTCTGCCTCCTGAGTGCTGGAATTAAAGGCGTGTGCCACCAATGCCCAACCTGCCTTTTGGAAATTTGTTATAGTCTGGAATTAACATTTTAGTCTCAGCCAGTCTCAGTGTGTTTTAGAAATCAAATCCCTAACCAGAAGATCAAGTTTCTTCTAGTCAAAGACTCTTCTTTGCTACTAAAAATTTCCAAATTAGTATGACTTAATTTTGAAAACAAAATAAAAGTTGTATCCCATAAGAAGAATCTTTTCAGGACAGTTCGGCAGAAATGCATGCTTATTCTAAAATTCATAACAACAACAAAACCTGCCAGGGAATGACTATGGTGAATTTGAGCCATAAGACAGAAAAAGCTGATCACACATTTGCTAAATATTAATTCTCTACTGAGCCATGAAATGGATTAAAGTTCTAAAAATAAATATTAATAGAAAGTTTTTGCCAGTCCTATCCAAGAGAATACATTTTAATAGTAAATATATCAAGTGAGGATGTCTCTTGCTTGGATGGAAACTAAGCTAAAACTTCCTTTTAAAATGAAGTCTTCTACTAGTTTGAATTAGTATAACCCCGAACATTGGTTAGCCTTTAAGAATTGATTATTTGGGAATGAGACCACATTCTTAACCTTCTGGTCTTTTGAGAAAGCTTTGTGTACATCCCTGTCAAATGCCTGAGTGTTGAGTGAGTTTTGATGAACATCCTGGTAGCTTTAATAAAAAATTTTGCCTCCTACATTTTCTGTGACACTTCATGCCTTTATTTTAAATAAGCTCTTATAAAGAACAATGGAAAAGATGCTTCAGATTCCACAACTTTAACAGACTTACCATTTTCCTCCTTGATTTACAAAAAAAAAAAAAATTAACTTGTATTTCTAGAGGTAATTACAACATTTATATATTCATAGAAACCCAGAACACAAGCAGATAGCATCACATTTTGATATTTATGAAATGCCAGTTTTCCATAAATATAGAAACCAGTAATTATCACTGGAACTGTTTATTAACATTTGGAAGAAAATAAATAACAAACGGGTTCGCTACTCATTAAAATTCTTCAGTAATATCACAATTGTCCCCATCTCAATAATCCTGTGTGGTGCCCGTGTTTTTACTTCAGGACCTCTTACACGAGTCAGATTACATTGAAAATAATAGTTGCAAAAATGTTCTCATTAGCCTTTTGTTATGCTGTCTTGGATAACTAACAATTTCAACTCTTTTTTTATTTGCAAGTGTGAAGGGGAAAGGTAAGAATGACTCCAAGCACAGTATTTCTGTCCAGCCAAAACTGAATACTAAGGTGGACTCAGCACAATACCTTCTTCATATAGCTAAGCCATATCGGTATGAACCCAGCAGCACCAAACCCAGTTTGGTGTCAAGTGAGAAGGACATGGTGGTGCATTGATCTGCGGAACCCTGCTAGCACCCCTGGGTCAGTGCTGGGGTAAACAAGATGCCCACATTGATTTAAGTGTCATTTGAGGAAATAAACAGTACATTTGTTAACATCACAAACTACTAAATTGACTAAGAGATAATGTATTTTTCAAGCTCACCCTTTGGAGTTTTGGGTTGTTATCACTATTGTTGTTTTGCCCTCTCTCAACGTTAGGATGATTTAGCCCTTCATCTCTTACAGAGCTTCTATCAGCTTTGGCTGAGAACTATTTAGCAGGTCAATTTACAGCCAATATGCAGGTTTAGAGTGTCTGAAGGAAGAAAGCAGGGGACAGTCCGTAAACAGAACAGATGGAAGTAGGTTTGGGAAATCATAGCTGTTGGTCACCTTCCACGGTGTTGAAGAATTACAGTACTAAAATAGTGTTGGAAGACATACCATTTGGGTCATGAGCTGCTGTGACTAGATAGGCACAAGGTGCCAAGCCTTCCAAGTGTGTCAACAACACTAGGGGTTCTCCTCTTACTTATTGGTGGTATATACATTTCTTATGTGGTGTTCTAGTTTGCTTTCTGTTGCTATGATGAACACTATGACCACAACCAACGTGGAGAGGAAAAGATTTTTTGGGCTTACACTACCAGGTCACAAACCATCATGCAGGGAAACGGAGGTAGAAACCCAATGCAGGAGCCTGAAGTAGAAACCACAGGAAGAAGGATGCCTATTGGCTTGCTCTCAAGATCACATTCAGCTACCTCTCTTATATAGTCCATGCTCATTTGCCTAGAAATGACACCAGCCACAGTGGGATGGGTCCTCCTCCATCAATTAGCAATCTAGAAAATGCCCCCAAGGAATGCCCACATGCCCAGTGCTGTGGAGGCAGTTCCATAGTTCAGTTTCCCTCATCTTGGGTGTGTCAAGATGACAACCAAGATTAGCTGTCACATGTGACAATGAGCCAGTGCACTTAGCCATAAGCACACATTTGAGTTGGAAGAAACTGTAAAGATCTATTAACCCTGACCTAACTAACTTCTTTTCCTTGTTTCTGGGAAATGGTCATCAGGCTTATCTTCTGCTTAAGTGTTTGGCTATTTTCATTGACAAATATATAATTATTTATATCTATTGTATTATCCCAAAGAAGAAGAAAATGTCCCCTCAAACTCACCATCAGTGTGAGCACCAGATATTTGCAGATGCACAAAATTACACAAGATTTGTCATGACCCTTATTTGTTTAATCTCTGTCATGAACTTCTTTCTCTGTCAATATATTTTACATAGCCTGAAGACTATATAGATCAGCCACAATTTATCCAAACAATCCTGTGTTGCGGAGGAACTATGTTGTGTAATCTTGGGGCATGAAGTTGGAAGGCATGCCCTAAGATAACAAAACAAAAAGCTGAGAAGCCTAATGCCTAATAATCACAAGACTTTCATACTCAACTACACTACCTACTTTTAAGACTTCCTTTAGACATGAGAGAAATAAACATTTCTTATTTCTGGCTTTTAAAAACAGTTCTACTCTTTTACTGGCTACTAATTGCTTAATGTCATTCCTAACACGACACCAGACATTGCTAATTAATAATAATTATTATTCCTGTCCTACCAGGATGTTACCTTAATATGTGGCAAATCCAGAGTAGAAAAAGAGAATAAGTCTGTCAAAGAAAAATAAAGCATATAAAATACATTTAAAGAGAATAAATAATCTCTTGGAATGAATCTCTAAACCTGTGTAATTTGTATTTGGTCTGGTGTATATAAAATATTCATAAAATATACGGGATGGGGATTGTTGTGGACGAAAGTTTCTGTTCTGCCTGGACTCACAGCCAAGAAAGTTTCTGTTCTGCCTGGACTCACAGCCAAGTAGCCCCAAATAAACACACAAAGACTTATATTAATTTATAAACTGTTTGGCTGATGGCTAGAGTTTCTTACTGGTTAGCTCTCCCTTAATTATTGACCCACTTCTATTAATCTAAGTATTTTCACGTGCTCCTGGCTTACCCGGTAACGCCCCGGTATGTTATTCCTTCTACCTCTACATGGTGTCTCTCTGGTGGCTCGTCTCCGCCTTCCTCTCCCCAGCATTTTCCTCATCTGGTAGCCCCATTTATACTTCCTGCCTGGCTACTGGACAATCAGTGTTTTCCTCAACCAATAAAAAAAAAAAACCATATATACAGAAGAGCATCCCCTATCAGATAGTTTACATGGGAGTTGGCTATTGTTGAGGAACCTGATTTCCTTGCAATATTTCAGTGTCAGAAACAAGATGTTTCATTTGTAGCAAAGGTTGGCATGAGCATGGTAGGTGCAAGCTGGAAGATGAAAGGAGCCTACGTTAAGAACCTCTGATGGTCCTTTTCTTAGAAAGCAATACATGAAACAACAGTGTGGACGGATAAAATAAAGAGTTCATGTTTACTCAGCTCAATGCCCCCTCTGCTTTCTCCCTTCATGGGTAGGCCTGTGCATACCTTAGAGGAAGACCAGGTGGAAGGGAAGAAGAGGTTTAACTTCCTTCTTGTGTCAGGGAGAACTCATGGAGTGTGTTGTTGGCAGCAATTGTCATTACAATATATCCCTGGGTTTCATTTCCATTTTAAATTCTTTTCCCTATTATGCAGAAAGATGAATGATAGTAACATAAATACTCAATTTAAATGTAAGATAACAATGATGAGTCCAATTCAAACAGCCATGTCATGAATCTATTTTAAATTAACTGCAATACTAGGTTTAAATTTCATTCAATGTATACTGTAACAGGGCCATAAATTCTTTCAGAAGACAACAATAGAGGTTTCAAATTTAAGGTTATCTCTAATCATTGCTAGCAAGCATCCAGGAGAGCAATTATGAATGAATTTGAATCGTATCAAGGACAGTTCTTTCTGATAGAAACCTTATGGGAAAAGAAATGTTTATCTTTTTCTCTAAAGTCAAGAAATAGTCAAACCTGATATTCACAGGAGGTGATGTTGGCATGAAGGTCCATCTTAGGCACAGTGATTGTTTTTGACGCATAGAAAAGGTAAAAGGATAAGAGTTAGAGAGTTGGCTCGGCAGTTATGAACACTGACTATTCCTGCAGAGGATCCAAGTTTGGCACCCAGCTCCCATGTGCAACACTTCTTCCATCTCCATAGATACCTTCAGTAATGTATACAAACAGAGAGAGAGAGAGAGAGAGAGAGAGAGAGAGAGAGAGGAGAGAAGAGAGAGAGGAGAGAGAGGAAAGAGAGGAGAGAGAGGAGAGAAGAGAGAGAGGAAAGAGAGGAGAGAGAGGAGAGAGAGAGGAGAGAAGGGAGAGAGGAGAGAGAGAGGAAAGAGAGAGAGGAGAGAGAGAGGAGAGAGAGGAAAGAGAGGAGAGAGAGAGAGAGAGAGAGAGAGAGAGAGAGAGAGGAGAGAGAGGAGAGAGAGAGGAAAGAGAGGAGAGAAGAGAGAGAGGAGAGAGAGGAAAGAGAGGAGAGAGAGGAAAGAGAGGAGAGAGAGGAGAGAGAGGAGAGAGGAGCGAGAGGAGAAAAGAGAGAGGAGAGAGAGAGGAAAGAGAAGAGAGAAGAGAGAGAGGAGAGAGAGAGGAAAGAGAGGAGAGAGAAGAGAGAGAGGAGAGAGAGAGGAAAGAGAGGAGAGAGAGGAGAGAGAGGAGAGAGAGAGGGGAGAGAGGAGAGAGAGAGGGGAGAGAGGAGAGAGAAAAGAGAGAGGAGAGAGAGGGGGGAGAGAGGAGAGAGAGAGGACAAAAGAGAGAGAGGAGAGAGGAGAGGAGTGAGAGATGAGAGAGAGGAGAGAGAGAAGAGAGAGAAGAGAGAGGAGAGAGAGAAGAGAGAGGAAAGAGACAGGAGAGAGAGACAGGAGAGAGAGAAGAGAGAGAAGAGAGAGGAGAGAGACAGGAGAGAGAGACAGAGAGAGAGAGAGAGAGAGAGAGAGAGAGAGAGAGAGAGAGAGAGAGAGAGAGGAGAGAGAGGGGGAGAGAGAGAGGAGAGAGAAACACACAAATAACAAGAAGTAACAAAGCAAAGAGATGTTGATATAAGGGGAACAAAATCAAAGAGAACACTTATACTGGACTGATGTTAAGGTTTTCCCAGAACCTATCTTTATTACTAGACTCAGCACATGCAAACACTAGATGTCAAACACAGCCCAAGAAGACTTAGTATACTTTAAAAAAAAAAAAAAAAGCTTAAACCATGAACTAAAGAAGGTATTGGATGGGACCTGTCACCTGCGATGTAGTATTCTAAATATTTAAAAGGTTTGCTGTGAATTATTTACTTTGTGATTAAATATGCTATAGCTTTGCTCACATTAAATGCAAAGTAGGATTGTATTTGGTTTGTGATACTGAAAATTTTTAGGATGCAAAGGGAAGCCAAAGATCTTTGTCCTTGCCTTGACAACAAAACCTGGGAAAATGGGTGTTTTTTTTCTGTTTTTTGTTTTTTGGTTATTTTTTTAAATTTCTTATCAGTCAATCATTTAAGCTAATGGAGAACAGAAATTAAATGGAAGACCTAACTGAATTCCTCAGAAATGACTACTCTATGGGTACACAAGAATCTAGAAATTCACATCTCTAGGAGCAAATTATATATGTATGTATGGATGTGTGTTTGTATTTGTATTTTAAATTGAAACAAGCTTGTTTTACATGACAAACCAAGTTCTCGAACTCTACTATTATCCTCCCCTGTTCCTTCTACCAAACACTATCCCATCCCCTTTCTGCTCCCCAAGGAGGGTGAGGCCTTCCCTGGGTAGTCTTCAAAGTCTGTCATATTTGGAGCAGGGCCCAGGCCCTCTCCCCATGTGTCTAGGCTGAGAGAACATCCCTCTATGTGGGATGGGCTCCCAATGTCCATTCATATACTAGGAATAAATACTGATCCACTACCAGAGGCTCCATAGACTGTCTAGTCCTCCCAACTAACACCACATTCAGGGAATCTGGGTCAGTCCTATGCTGGTTTCCCAGTTGTTAGACTGGGGTCCATGACTTTGTTCAGGTCAGCTGTTTCTGTGGATTCTGTATCCTGGCCTTGACCCCTTTGCTCATCACTCCTCCCTCTCTGCAACTAGATTCCAGGAGTTTGGCTCAGTGTTTAGCTGTGGGTGTCTGCTTCTGCTTCTATTAGCTACTAGATGAAGGCTCTAGGATGGCATATAAGGTAGTGGTCAATCTCATTATCATGGAAGGGCATTTAAGGTAGATTCTCCACTATTGCTTAGATTGTTAGTTGAGGTCATCCTTGTAGATCTCTGGATATTTCCCTAATGCCAGCTTACTCTTAAAACCTCTAATGGCTCCCCCTATTATGGTATCTCTTTTCTTGCTCTCCTCTGTGCTTTCCCTGACTCAGTCTTCCTGCTCCAACATGCCCACCTCTCCCCTCTTCTTCCTCCTAACTCCCTCTCCCTTTCCCCATGCTCCCAGTTTGCTTGAGAGATCTTAGATCTAGTTCCTTTCCCCTTCTCTAGGGGACCATGTATGTCTCCCTTAGGGTCCTCCTTGTTTCCAAGCTTTTCTGGAGGTTCAGATTGTAGGCTGGAAAACTTTGCTCTATGTCTAAAATCCATATATGAGTGAATATATACAGTGTTTGTCTGGTTATCTCACTCAGGATGGTTTCTTCTATTTACATCCATTTGTCTGTGAATTTCAAGATTCCATTCTCATCTACCCTTCATCCCCCCACCCCCCTGCACACACTGAGTAGTACTCCATTGTGTAAATAAACCACATTTTCTCCATCCATTTTTCAGTTGAGGGTCTTTTAGATTGCTTACAGGTTCTGGCTATTACAAATAATGCTGCTATGAACATAGCTGAACAGATGTCCTTGTTTTATGAATGTGCATCTTTTGGGTATATGCCCAAGAGTGGAATTACTGGATCTTGAGATAGACTGATTCCCATTTTCCTGAGGAACAGCCATATTGACTTCCAAAATGGCTGTACAAGTTTGCACTTCCACCAGCAGTGGAGGAGTGTTCCCCTTTCTCCACATCCTCTCCAGCATCAATTGTCTTTGGTGGTTTTGATTTTAGCCATTCTGACAGGAGTAAGATGGTATCTCAGAGTTGTTTTGATTTGCATTTCCCTGATATCTAAGGATATTATACACTTTCTTAAGTGTCCTTCAGCCATTCTGAATTCCTCTATTGAGAATTCTCTGCTTAGTTCTGTACCCCACTTTTTAATTGGATTATCTGGTGTTTTGGTAACTAGTGTCTTGAGGTCTTTGTATATTTTGGAATTCAGCTGTCTGTCAGATGTGGGGTTGGTGAATGTCTTTTCTCATTCTGTGGGCTGCAGTTCGGTCTGTTGACTGTGTTCTTTGCCTTACAAACTTTTCAATTTCCAGAGGTCCCATTTATTAATTGTTGATGTCAGTGTCTGTGCTACTGGTGTTATGTTCAGGAAGCGGTATAGGAGCAAATATCTTATCTTCAGAACATATTGAGAAGTGGCCAGGGTGGAGACTCTGCAGGAACAAAGACATGAACTCTACAGAATGAACTGGAACATAGGAGACATCCAAAAGTGAACAGTTGAAAAATCCTTCTCTTCACACCTCTAACTGTACTTTGAATTTTGCAAAGAAAATGAATCAAGAAGGGACTGGAGACCAGGGACTCCTGTACTCAACCCCAGCAAAGATGACTCAACCTTGTACCTGCCCAAATGTCAACACTATCAAAATTAGATGTGGCACAGAGCCTAGGGACTGGGCTCCTCACAGAGGATCTCAAGCTGGAATTCAGCCAAGGTCTGCTCTGAGGGAAATTTCAAGAAGCCGGTCTTATTGTTTCTGGAAACTGGATGTTCTGGGACCTAAGTAAAATATAACACTCCATGCTTCTCCCCTGTTTATTCTATGCAATGTACAGTAGGACAAGGCCAGAGATCAAGCAGGAAATGCACATCATATTTAATAAATGGAATTTAATATAAACCTGGGAGCTTAGGAGATTTTACAACATTTGTAAATACACTTACAGTAAAAATGAATATAACAAATAAATACAAGGGATATCTTGGAAAACAACTAAACTATTGTTTAAAAGACTAAAGGAAAACTCTATCTCACTCTAACATAACATCTGAAATTTTAAAACATGCTAATGATGAATAAGCTTAACAGAAAGTCAGACATCTTACAAAAGCATGATGTTCATGAAGATAGCAAAGTGAGTCTGAAAAAAGAAAACAATGCTTTCAAAAGACAGGGTACAAATCACTTACATGATATCTTCCTGGTGCCACACAGAGAGGCAACCACATATACCATTCAAAACCACCCAGGCTATCTGCCTTCTGTGGACTTTATATTTTCTTTTCCTTTGTTTTCTTTTTCCTTCTTTCCTTTCCTTTTCTCTCTTCTTCAATCGGCATAAACTATACTCATTTTAAAGGGAAAAGCAGGATAGAAACATGAGATTGACATTTTCAGATAAATGGAAGTGGAAAGAACTCATCATATCTACACTGTCAGGAGGGAAATGCCATTTCAGGGAGAAATATGAATGTATTTGGTGAAGAGGGTCAGAAGTAGAAAATCTGAGCCTTCCCTTTCATTAATTTCTTTAAAAAAGATATTTAATATTCCATGCAAAAACCCGAATGTGGGATAAGAATTTCCCAGGGCAGTAACAAGAAAAATAAAACAAAGAAAAAACAATGTAGTTTACTCAATATGCTTACATAGCTCTGTCGTGTTCCTATAGCCTTAAAGTAAACAATCAAAATGTATGCTACCACCCAGGGAAAACAAAAGGCCTACAATATAAAGAACTAATAAAAAGTACTCAAGGCAGAGCCTCACTACTCCCAATCTTTGGCTATAAACTCACTGTGCCAATGCAGGCACAAAAGCCTCATTGTCCCCTTCTCTGTCCCAGCATCCACCAACAACTTGCTTTTTCGTGGTTGATATGTATTAATAGACCTCAACCATATGACAACAACATTGTGATAGTTAATTCCATATGTCGATTTCTGTGCACTTAAAAGATGCCCAAATAACTGGCAAAGTGTCATCTCTAGGTACAGCTGTGTGGTTTCTCTAGAAGACATTAGCACTTGAATGTCTAAGTAAGGATGATGCCTTTGCCAATATAAACAGGCACTATCCAACCCATTGGCAGTCCAAATAGAGCAAAAGAAAAGAAGAAAAATTAGTCCACTGTCATCCCTGCTTGACCTAGGACATCCATCTCCTCTTTCCCTTGGACATCAGTCTTCCTGATTGTGCCTTCAGATTAGAACTCACACTATTAGGGCTCACCCTCCCTATTCTGAAGCCTTCCAACTCAAACTAGATTTTACCACTTCCTGATTCTCTAGAACACACATGTACGCATGGAACATGCTGCCTCCCTAACTGAATGAGATAATTCTCGTTACACACACAGACACAGACACACACACACACACACACACCACATACAACACCATGTACAACACAACACAGAGATAACACAATACACACACATGTTCACACAAACACACACATACACTCACACTCTCTCTCTGTCTCTCTCACACACAATTCTCATCACACACACACACACACTCATCTATCTCTCTCTCTCTCACACACACACACACACACACACACACACACACAGGGCAGACATGGCAGGGGTGGGGGGCTTGATGAGGGAGATCTAGCCATAGCCATAACTGATGTGCCCTATTGCTTCTGTATCTCTGCAAAGCCACCAGCCGTGGTTGCTACTGTGTGTCCAGTACACTCTGTGGCAGTATCCAAGACAATGTCTGACACTGTCACAGGTGACAAAACTGAAGAATTTCATATCACAGAGAAGAAGTGACAACTGTCCACAATTAATGGATCCTGCCAGGCACTGCAGTAGTACATAGCAAGGAGAGAGGGATGGGCAGTGCTATATGGGACTTCTTTGGGGCCTTTTGAAAGGGAGAGAAGAGGAATAGGAGTAAGGAACAGAAACCCTGAAATGGTTAGTGACAACTGATGCATAGTGCTTACCCTGGGGTATTGGAAAGAGAAATAGACTATTGGCTCTGGTTTGAGCAGGCTATGGGGCCTCCGATTGTTCCCTGTGCAGGGAGTCCCACACCTCTTAACCAAGGAGCTTGGTTGGTTGGCTCTCCAATGTTCCTATTTTTGATTGTCAGTGTTGCTTGAAATAATGTTCAAGCCTATCATGCTCTTTTTCCTTCAGTACTGGACTTTTGTGGAAAGTGAAGACAAAAGGGCCTGGAGGTATGTCTCTGGAAGCTTCTGCTTCGTAACCCATCTACAATCGTCCATCAAAACAAAGACTTGGATAGACTGGCGATGCAGCCCTTCATTCTACATACCTTCTGGGAATAATTTCTTCAGAAGCTGATTCTGCTCCCTCCTTCTGAGTAAAGAAGATGGATTAAAGTTTCATTGCGGAAGGAGAGCACTTTATAATAGTTAACAGAAGTGAAAAGCTACAAAACTAGAACTTTGGGGGTGTGCTGAAAAGTCTGCAGCGCCGTTCATGAACTCAGAAAGTTGTGATACTGGCATCAGTCCTTGCGCTTGAGACACTTTAATGCAGCCAATAGCCAAACTGCTTTCTCCACTGATTTTGTGGGGACCACAGTACAGGAATAGTAAGTAACCAAATAATTCAAATTTAAGGAATGAGCTGTAATACGAACTCTTGACCAACAGTACACTGTGACTGTCCATACAGAAGTTTAGCACTTGTTTTTGTTTTCTTTTCTTCTTTTCATGTATTTTGAGCAGCCTTCAATAACTTTTCATTCTTTAGCTAAGCCAAAAAAGCACATATTTTGAGCTCTCGGTCAAACTACATCCATTGTGATTTGAATCCTTTAAGATCTACAAGACAATGTAGCTTTTCCGACATAATTATTAAATAATATTTTAAATGCCCTGCAACATCTTGGTAGGAATTTACAACAGAAAGCCATTAGAACTTCAAGAAAAATGGTGGCAAACAATGGAACAGGGACTACAAAACAGTGATGGTATCTGTGTGCTTAGTCGTCCACCCAAACTGCCACAGGTCTCAGGTTTCAGTGTGCCTTTAAAAGACAGTGGAGTGGTCTTTGTCAAGTTGGGTTGTTATGATCAGTGGGGCACCCAGTGTCCTGTACAAGCCTTAGTCAACATTCACGTACTTGGTTAAACTCCTTAATCACTTCCGTCTTTAATTCTCCTCTCTAGTCAAAAATTTTAGAACTAGAAAAGGCATTAGGAATAATCTAATTCAATGAACTCACAGATGCTTGTGAAGCAACAAAGGTCATGAACTTTGTATAATGATGTGCCAAGACAATTTCTCCTTCAGAAGCAATAGTTATCTATATCATCATGATATCATACAATAAAGGTTATTTTTACAAAAAAAGAAAAAAAGAAAGAAAATCTATTTCCAAGAAAACCCGCTTAGCAATCTTCCAGTAACAAATATATAATGATGTTAGCTGTAACATTATCTTTTCCAGTTTTTTAATTTGTCACTGACCAATAAAAAGTTTGCAGACTGACTCTGGCTCTCAGACTGGTGTCTGGAAGCCACTGACCTGGTTCAACTTTTCATTTTTAAAATGAGGTTATCTTCCAAAGCTGCACAGCTGCTAAAAGCCAAAAGCAGGCTATCTCTGGACTTTTCTGTGCTAAGACCAAGATTCTTTTACTTAATGGGCGGCTAGAAGGCATTGTACTGGGCCTTTTCTGGGGGCAAAAAGTGACAAGTAAAATTCTGGCTTGGCATAAGACCTTAGGCGTGTTAACCAACATCTCCAAACTCCCAACCTTCTATATCCCTCATTCTTCCAGAATGAAGGTTCCTGCTTTAAACATGTATTGTCCAGTTTAAGTTCACAGAATTTGATCAAATGTTGGCAGAATACACATTCACTTTATAACTTTCATGAAGCCAAGCCTCTTTCTACCTCCAAGACCAGCTCCCCCGGGGGGAGGGGGGAAAAATTCCAGAAAATGATCTGATAGCCAAAAAGTTCATTGAAAAACAAATTTAGTCTTGGCTATCATCTCATGAAAATGCCAAAATAAAAAAAAATATCATAAACCACAGCAAATCTATTCAAAATTCTCTCTATCCATTTATACCCCTTCCTCACTGATGCTTGCATAGCCTCTTCACAACACAGCAAATCCCACCATTCATGCCTGTTCCAGGCTCTCCAAACCTACCCTCCAGCTCAGCCAGACAGCCTTCTCAGGTCATAGTCCCCTCACTTTCTTTGTCTGGATGCCCTTTTTTCTTTTTCAATGAGTAATGCTCTCCATCTGTGAAATTAACCTCCTCCTTTTTCAATATTCTCCTTATTCCTTACTCTGATTTGCATGATAAGGCCAAGATTTGGACTCCATAAAAGTCCCCAGAGAGGAGATGCAGATAGGCATGCCTTAACATGTGATATCCTTGTCACATGCCTTTATCTTACATTTATGCTAAAAGACTTTATATTCTCTAATGCCTTTGAACTCTTCACATTTGCCAACTATACAGGGTATTATTATTTGTACAGGCAGGTCTGTACCCTGGTTCAGAGCATATTTGTGATGGGGGATGTCCTTCTGTATTCGGTGAATGTATGTTTCTATTATTGGTTGATGAATAAATGCTGATTGGCCAGTAGCCAGGCAGAAAGTATAGGCGGGGCTACCAGACCAGGAGAATTCTGGGAAGAGGAATGAAGAGTGAGTCTCAAAGAAGGCGCCATGTACCTGCTGAGAAAGCAAGAGGTCCAAGCATCACTAGGTAAATGAAGAGCACATGGAGATACACAGAGATAATAGTAATAGGTTACTAATTAAAAGAGAGCTAGCCAGTAAGAATACTGAGCCATCAGCCAAGCAGCTTATGCATAATACAAGCCTCTGTGCATTTATTTGGAACTAAACAGCTAACTTCTGTCCACTGATTTGTATTTGAAAATATTTTCAACAATAATATTTTGTAAGCAGTTGCAGCATGGAATGTTCTATGTACTAGAAAAATGGAAATGATTTTGTTTTTGTTTTGGTGGTGGATAGGAGCATAAATTTAATGTGAGCCTTCTTCACAACTTCCATTTTGAAAGGCCAATTCTAACTGTATATGTCATTAGATTGCATAGTCGTTGGGTCTTGTTAATTTTGGTAGTTTTTTTTTATTTCAAAATTTTCTCTTGTAAAAAAGTTAAAAAACAAAACAAAACAAAACAAAAAAAAAACTAAAAACGGATAAGACAGGAAGATCCTTGCACTCATGGAGATCCTTAGTATAAGACTGGTGGAGCCAACAGACAAACTCCTTTAGCAAAAAAGGGGGAGAAAACAGATAAATCAATTATGCAGTGAGAAATGGGAAACAATGATCTGATATCTGGCAGAGGTGGGTGGAGTAACGGACAGGGAAGCATCCATGAAGAGAGGATTTAGTCAGATCATTTCAGCAGTGACATTTCAAGAACAAACATTTTAAGGCAGGGGAAAGAGGCATTTCTAAGGGGAGACGAGCTTTGTGTGCTTATAAGACAGAAAGAGCATGAGTGTAGGAAGAGATCAAGTGGGTTGGTGGTGAACACAGAATGAAATACAGTCAAGGTTGTCATGCTGGTACAATTGGACAGCTAGGGGTTTGAACTTGTTTCTAGGGTACTGGAACACAACTTTAAATAAAGGAGAAGTAGGATCTGATTTTTCCTATAAACTTCATTTGGTTGCTGTATTGAATAAAACAATTTAAAGAGGGATACTAAAGTACCTATTACTAGAAACAAAAAGGGGCTGGAGTAGGAATATACAAAGACCCTCTAAACAAGAGCAATAGCAGTGGAGATGAGGGGAGACGACCAGATTCAGAACACATGTCTAGTTGATCAAATAAAGCTTACCAAGGAACTGGGCATGTTGATAAGGAAACGTGAAAGTGAAACCATGATTGATGCCTAGATGTCTGCATTGGGTGACTAGCACCCTTCTTCTGAGATAGAAAGGACTGATCCAGGGTATAGAAACTTGGCAGACTCAACATTCTGATCTACCTGTATGAAATTTGAGATGACATGTGGACACACTGGTTATGATGTCAAGAATGGTACCTGTATATTTAGATGACTAAATATAGCATAGATCACTATGCTGTGTGTGTATGCTGTGTGTGTGTGTGTGTGTGTGTGTGTGTGTGTGTGTGTGTGTGTGTGTGTATGTGTGTGTGTGTGTGTATAATTGAAGAGGCCAAAAGTCAATGTCAAGTATCTCCATCCATCTTTCTCCACCGTGTTTTTCTGAGGCAGAGTTCCTCCGTGAATCTGAAATTTAGCAATGTCTGAAGGCTGACTGGCCCATAATCCTAGAGAATGTTGTCTCTGCCTCCCTGCTACTGAGATTGCCCTGCCCCTCTCTGCCCCGCCCACATCATTGCTTACACCTGGAAGTCAATGTCTTTCCACCACACAGGTGTCAGCTATGGCCTCCAGGTCTGTTTTTATACTGAGACAGGATTCTTATGCAAATAAACACCATGTCTACCTAAGGCACAGGTGATCTACATAATTCCAATAGCAATGTCAAGGAAGATCTTGGCTACTGAGTCACAGTTTTCTCAATGGTGGCCATATAAATTAAAGGCACAAATGGCTGTTTTATAATGTGGGGCAACAATTAACATAAGTGACAATCCAGATGAAAAGACCCACAGTGCCATCAGCTTTCCCTTAGATTTTTAACCCTATCATTCCCTCCTGGGCTGTGCAGATGTAAACCCATCCTTTCCCTGATGTGGGGAGTGGATTCACCTGATTGTAATTAGGATAGCTTTGTGGACTAAGGACCTGCCTTCCAGCCTTTGATTGGATTCATCCAATGCATCTTGAAGATGATTGGAGCTTTTGCTGCATCTTTAATGGCACTAAGTAACTCTTGAAAATCTGTGTGATATCTGGCCCAATGCCTAGCTAGATGATTTAGGAAAAGCTTCAGAATTAAGATCAAGGTAGGAAAAATTGTCTCCTGTCACCCAGCCAGCATGGAGAATTTTCTCTTCATCCTTCCTAGACTCTTCATAGCTGGGAATAGAACACACAGGATCTTTATGATCTGTAATCTGGGATTACAGATCATACTCAAAATAGGTCCCCAAGGCCCATGTTTGTGTCAGCATTAATGTCACACCTCCTGCCATGACCATTATATATGAAAACTTGGAAAGCAATTGGGCAACATCAGTGATTGACCCACTGGACCAAATTTTTTATATTTTGGTTGGGAGTCCTTTGTCTGGAAGCTAGCTCTTAAGTTCAGCTACTATACCTCAATGATTAATGTATCAAGACAGTAGTTCTGCTTGCTGATGCCTTGAGGTAAGGATTGCACAGTGACTTCAAGTGAGTATGCCCTTCTAAGGATTGAGAAGAGTCATTGCCTGACCACATTGTAGTTGTTTTAGATTCCTCAGTAGACTGGGTCTGAGTGAGTCTGTCACTTAAACATCATTTGTATCTCTTGCTTGGTGATGATAAAAGACTCCAGGAGTGTGTTTCAAGGTACATTTATTTCCTCGGGGTTTTCTGACTGCAGCGTCATTTCCTAGGGTAATGAGCTAAAGCTAAATGTGGGGCGAGTTTGCTTTCAAAGGTGTCCTGAATGATGTGCACCCAGATGCTTTGATCCCCAGGGAGGCAAGATGAGTCCTCATCAGAAAAGGGGGACACAAACATTGTGTATCAGATCAATGGACCTTGTTTAGAAATTTAATTTAGCACTGGGAAGTTTTTCTTAATGTTCTTCACCTGCTTTTACAATCACACACAAAATTATGTTACAACTTATGTAGGACAACATAAGGAGCTGTTGAATTAATATGTGAAAGTTGTTGGTGGTAATTATCCCGTGTAGTAAGGCACAGCTCTGTCCAGCTTCCCATCTGGACCTTTACTGGCTCACTCTCTCACGAATATCTATGGTCAGAGTTGAAGAATGCCAGGTCATCATCTCACACAGTTAAGGTCATTATGTTCACAGCTTCCCAAATGCAGGTAGACCTGGCCTACTGCCAAGTTATCAATTTCTGGGAGCAAATTCTCCCTGGAAGCCAAATAGTTGAAGTCTCATAGAGAGGTTAGAATTTCACTTTGATTATTCAGTAGGCCAAGGTGTTGATCTTTGTTAAGTAATATTGCTCCCAGTAACAATGTATCCATATTTAAATGATCTTTTGAATCCTTACCTTGTGAAAACAGTCATTATGTCACATCTGCCATTGTTTTCCCCAGCAATTGTAGATGATAGTGGTCTGCCTTGCAGTGGGCATTGGTCTCTGGGACAAGATGAATGTCTGGTTCTTTTCCTTCACTATTAGGCACGGTACACCAGGCTCTGGATTGTTCTGGTCTTCTAGCTTGGTCATCTCCTCAGATTTACTAGAGAGGCATCAACATTTACTTCAGGATCCTCTATGAAATATGGCCTAGTTCCTATCTCAGTGTCTCCCTAGACCCAGGAGTATATGTCTGTACTGACATCTTACCCTGCATCTGTCCCTTCCTGCTCTGTGATGGAACCCGTTCTTCCAGGCTCTCACATAGTTAACCACCACAGGAGTACCATCTTGCTGACATAGTTCCCAGTTAATGTTTTTACTAATTGCAGAACTTTTCAACAAATAATTAATATTCTTCATCCGCCAGACCCTTAGAGTTGTGAATTGCCCAACTGAGGCTCCAAATTCAGCTCGGCAGGCAGCCTCCTTACGAGAATGACTTCACACACTTGGCAACAGCTAGTGTGCTCTGTTTTACAGATGACACCCCAAAGGCAATGGATAACCATCATAGAAATTGTCCAGGTTTAATCTGGAGTCCTGGTAACCTAAAACACAATCAAACGGGATACAAATCTCATGCAATTACACACTTTTAACACACTCTCCAAACATGGACATTTCTTCTTGCTAACAAATGCATTTGTATCCTGCCATCTTCATTAGTAACTATGTACAGAAGCACATTTCTCAGTGCCAACAAGCCTGAAATCGTGGGTCATTCTGCAGCTCCTACCATTACGGTGTCCTCTGCATCTATACCAGCTTGTTGGTGCAGGGCATGATATATTAAGAAAACCTAATTAGAAAGCAATGTCTGATTCTGGGGAGAGATTCTAATGGCAGTAGCAGACATCCAAGGAGTGATACTATTGCATTGATTCTTATATTGTCGGTATGTCATCTCTACTTGCATGCAGACACTCCCCCAGTTACAAGCTTTGGTAAGAATAAGCTTAGTCAGACCGTGAATGATGATCCTCACCTTCCTAAAGTTAGTACAGTGAGTAGACCCTTTACAGCTGGGCAATCCAGTATGCTCACTGTATTTTGTAAAAAGAAAGTCCTTGAAAATTTACAGGTCTGTTTTATATCATAAAGTAAACTGTCCTCCGTCGATTTTTGATGGCACTCCTATTCACATCTCCAAAGCACTGAGGCAGGTTGAGGTAACATAAAATGATTGCATATATCAATTGTAATCCCTGACTCAAAGCAAACTGCAATATTTCAGTCTATATTACGGTATGCCCCACCCTAGCTTCTACCTCTTTTCTGTCTAGAACACAAACTGTCTTGGTCCTAGGAAAAATTAAGTCATTATGACCTCTTGTTCCAGGGCTGCACTTGAGGTAGAGCAGGTGTCTGACTCTGTCTTAATTTTCCTCTGCATCACATTTCCTGTCTCTTAAGATAACAATGTATCTTATTTATTTGTAAATAAATATCTATGACATTTATGTTACCCACACAACACTTGGATTTTGCCATGATATAATAGTTTCAAGGTAAACATATTTGTGTATTTTTATCTTGTATGAATAAGGTAAGAAAATGAATCTAGATTAGTGTAGCCTACAAATTTAAAAATAGCCTATACTCCAGCTTTCTTTTAGGTAAGTGGTTCTAGTTCATTTCAAAAGGACTGAATGAAGCAACTTGAAAGTTCACTTATCTGGTATAAAGACCCAAGACTATTTACAGTAGGTGAGCAGGGGGGAGAAAAGAGCCTCTTAACCAATTAGCCAAGAAACCACAAAATACTTTGAATTAAAATTACCTCGACATGTGTGAAAATCCAAGAAGAGTCTCATTTACAATATCAAAGAAGTCCTATTGCTATTGAAATGAATAAGAGGGTAACAGCTTTAGTGAGGCAGAAATAATGTGATAAAGATTGTACAGAAGTAAGTAGGACCAGAGTCTTCTGAGTGGTGGAGGCTTCTAATGAGGCAGAATGGTGGATTTTACCTGGTCTGCTTTCCAATTCAGATGATGCTGTTGGTGGTACTGGAATGTAAGAAGATACTTTTCCAACTCTTTAGGTTCTATTTTTAAAATTATAGGTAATGGATGTTTAGTTTGATTTTTGTTGTTGTTGTTGTTGTTATTATTGTTTTGTTTTGTCTTATTTATTTATTTATTTATTTATTTATTTATTTATTTATTTTTGGTGTTTGAGACAGGGTTTTCCTGTACAGCTTTGGAGCCTGCCCTGAAACTAGCTCTCGTAGACCAGGCTGGTCTCAAACTCACAGAGCTCCACCTGCCTCTGCTTCTTAAGTGGTGGGACTAAGGATGTGTGCCACCACCTCTTAGCTGGTTTGGTTTTATAATAAGCTCTGTTAGCTTAAATCAACAGACACCTTCAGGAAACCTGCTAACCACTGGAAACAGCTTCTCTTTGTTGTTTTTTAGAATTTGTAAGAGGCTAAAGTCAAAAAAACTTATCACAGCATAGGAAGAAGTCCCATTTTCTAGAGCTTTATGAATCTTTATATTTAATAATAAAATAAATATATTATTTTCCTAACCCTCACCAAAGCTACAAAATAGTGATTGGCTCTAACTGTACTTGTTCTCTAAATTGCTTTTGTTATATTTTATGCACAAAACAAAAGAAAGGAACATCTTTGTGTGGTTGACATACCCATGAGACACCTCTGATTATTGGACAGGAGCCAATTCTAACTTCTCTTTCTTGGGTGGATGAAATGTAGATTCCTTCATACTGTTCTAACAATGGACTCTGCCCTCAGAATTTAACACTCCTCAGAGAGACTCTGAGAATTGTGTTGCTTCTCTATATTCTGTGTTGTTTTGCTTTGTAAACATTTGAGGGAAACTATCTATGCCTCAGCCAGATTTTGTTGGATGTTTCTCAACCTCTCCTTTCATTATCATTCCCCCAAGGAGAAAAAAAAATTCTTTTAATCAACGAATTTAAATTAAATTATTTAAATTATTTAATGAATTAAAATTTAAATTAAATTTGTCCCTAATGAGAAAAACTAAATGCAAATTAATAAGATATTGTTGGGTAGAGTTGCACTTCAGAGGGCTGCAAAGTACTGTAATGTCTCAGATTAGTTTCATTCCCCTGTCCAAGAGCCAATTTTCACCCCTTTAGGAGGATTAAGGCCTAGGTAACCATGTAAACTAAAATGAAATGAAAAAAGGTGGGTGCCTTGAAGAGAAGCTCCTGGTCTGTCTATAAGAACAGTCATGTCTCACACAAACTCACTGAGGCACAGATGGCCTTCTTGCCTCCAACCCCTTTTTCTAGTCATATTTACTTTCTGCTGCTCTTGGTCTGAGAACAAAGCCCCCCAAATGACATCTATCACAAATAACACATACTCACAAATGCTTAAGAACAAGAAATGTTCACCGTGTGCCCCTCATTGTCCCATATGCAGGCAAAGAAAACGCTCTCCAAGATCTGCAGGAACCTGGGCGGCCCTAGGGAACTGGCTGAAGTGCAGGCACCTGTAGATTTTGAGTAAAGAACTGAAGTAAATGGTGAATTCCATTTCTCCACTTTCTTTCCTAGCTCCCCATTCATGGAGTTCTCTTTAATAATGCTTTTTTGCAAAAATGATAAGATTGTTGGTGACTTACCCCATTCTAGATCATCAAAGGACTTTCTGCCACGGATTTGAAACAGAAATTGCATAGAATATCCAGAAGATCGCTTGCAGATGAAAACAAAATACTGTTTCAGTATTGGGGATCTCAATTAACGCAAGCACATTCTAAAATATGCGTTATTCTTGGCACTCAAGTTGTCAGGGAAGAGGGCCCAGGACAGTGCAAGAGACGCTATGGAAGAAGGAGGAGAGGGTGCTTGTGCTGTCCCTTCTTCGGGGCAGGTCTGAGCAGGGGACAGAGTCGTTGCTAGAGGTGGAAGGGAGACGTGGTACCTAGAGGAATTTCTTCTGACAAGCGAGATAATTTCAAGGAAAGGAAATGGACTCTGCCTTACTGGTTGCCTGTTCTTAGCAAATGCTGCCTAAGATCTGCTATTGTCTCTGTAAAGGAAGGATAGCAGGGACATAAGGAGGCTTACCTAGAAGAGCCTGAGCCAAGGCCATTCCTGAATTCCCCCAGGTAGGTAGAACTGTGTTCAAGGCTGTCAAAAAAAAAAAAAAAAAAAATCAGCCTGCAGCAAAGTTGGTTCCATGTTACCTCACGGAGAAGTGCAGATGTAGAGACCTATCTGGCAGGAGTTACCAGAGAACGTGGCAACCTTGCTACATAGTGGATGAAATGAGCTTCAGTCTGTGCCCATTGAAAGCCACCACAACTGCTCAGAACTAACTGCGGCTGAGAGAGGAGACCACCCAGGTCACATTCACCCTTTACATTAGGAATCAAGGGCCATATCCAGAAGAATTACAAGGAAGAGGAAACTTGGCCACTCAACTGTAAATTTTCCAGGAACCCAAATACACTTGGGATAGACACAGCAGAACCACTAACACTTAATCCAGAAATGCACAACTGTCACGGGATTGTCATAGCAAAGCAGATACAGAAGCAAATGTAAAAGTTCAAAACACAGGGCCTATTCTTGAACAATCCTGTTTGTGTTGGCCTAAACCATACACATTATAGTTTCTTGGCATCTAGCAGTAATGTATAGAATAGAAAGCACTGCATTATCTTATAGTAAAAACCCCTGCAATGAAAATTTCTACACAGGAGGCTTTAATGTGACTCAATTTATGTAAGCTTTAGATTCTCTGAGAAAAAGTTATGAAAAGGAAATTATTTCTGTATAGTGGTAACTTATGGAGAGACTGGATTGTGAAGGAAAGCCACCTCAGGGAAAGACCTGTGATGTGAGGTCTCTCTATCCCTAGAATTTGGAGAACGAGCTGATGGGAGAGAAAAAAAGCATGATGCTAGCTTGTCATTCAATCCGGCAGAATAGGGCCCTGGAGGAGCAAGAGGCCAGCCAGGAAACAGAGCAAGCTGTGAAGGCCAACACCCCAGCCTCCCCATCTAACACATGGTTTTCTTAGTATTTCAAAGCACTGCATCACAAACATTTTTTTTTATAGATAGTTCTTTTATCTTAGTGTTACTACTGCTGTGACGAAACACCATGACCAAAAGCAACTTAGGGAGGAAAGAGTTTATTTCACTCATGGTTCCATGTAATAATAGTTCATCGTCCACAGCAGTGAGGGCAGGAACCTGGAGGCAGGGCCCATGGAGGGACCATGGAGGGTTGCCGCTTACTGTCTTACTCCTCGTGGTTTCATCATCCTGCTATCTTATGGAATCCAGAAAGACCAGTCCAGGGAAGGGATCACCCATAATGCACTGCCCCTCTCCATCAATTACTGATTAAGAAAATGCCTTAAAGGCTGACCCACAGCCTGCTCTTATGGAGGGAGGAGGCACTATCTTAGTCGGGGTTCCCCCCTCGCCTATGACTCTAACTGTGTCAAGTTTACACAAAACTATCCAGCACATCGTGGTACTCACTTTTAATACATCATTTATTTTGTCCATTTTTCTATTTCCTTTTATATTGGGTTGCTCCCCCACCTTCTCCTCTTCAAGTAAATTTTTAATTAAAACATAAATATATCATTTTCCTTTCTCCCTCCATCCCCTCTTAATTACTCTTCCTCATATCCCTGATGCCCCCACTCTAAAATTTTCATACACAAATAGTGTGTGTGTGTGTGTGTGTGTGTGTGTGTGTGTACAATTATATAGCCATTGTTACTGCCTATTTTTACTATTATTGGTAACAGGGCAGTGAATATCTTCCAAACTCAGATGAAGACAACCCCGTACATAGACACCTATTTAAACCTAAAGTAGATACATAGAGAGGTGTTTTTCTCCTCAAAGTCTCTGCATTTCAAATTTAGATAAACATACCAAGCTCCTTCTTTGAAAAACTTCTCCATTGTATATTCCTAGGAACCAGTTTGAGCCTGCCTTCTGTTCATTCTCAAACGTCTGCATGCTTGTCTGGAAAGCACATATTCATACCCACTTACATTTTATGTGCCATTATTTATATGCACTGACCACTTTTGTGTCTCATTCACCCAGGACTGTAGAATTAACAGTTGTGAATGTGTGCATTGTTCTAGTAACACACTGCCTATCTTTCGAACATTAAAAGATTTAAATTTCATTAGTTAATCTGAACGAATTCCATTACGGCATGATTTGTGGACCCTTCTGCAGGCTCTGCCCTCTTCGTTGTGCTGAGATTCCAGCTGAAACGGGGCACTTAGAAGGCATGTCTCTCTCCTCCTCCACTCGACCATGAAAAGCCAACTGAGCTGGCTTCCGATAAAGCAGCCATCCGCCCTCACTCACTTCATGCAATGTTTCCATCCTTCTCTTTTTACATTCTCAGTGTCTCAACTTCGATTACCAGATCCACGATCTGCTTCTATCTCTGTTCACTCTGCATTTAACAACTCACTTTTAAATGTCATAGATAACGTGAATTTTTGAGGGCCCCCTACTTCCTGATGATGGCTCTGTCACAGCTGCACGCTGAGTTGCTCTTTCAGGATCCTGATGAGGATGGGTTTAACATGTCTTCGTTTCTCTGAACTACCTCTCTTGCCAGTCACCGCTAGTTTTATTGTTTTGTTTTTGTTTATTCCTGACTTTACTTTCATCAGATGTTGGCGTTTTATGAATGGTGTGCTAGGTTAGCTAATGTACAGAACTAAGGAGACTTCCCTATTTGTACTGCTTAGTGTTGTCAGCTTGGCATAGGCTGGGGCCACCATCTGGGCAAAGGGAACCTAAACTGAAAAATTGCCTCCCATAGATTGGTCTTTTGGCAAGTCAGTCATAGGGCCTTTTCCTGAGTAATGATTGATGCTGGAGGGCCCAACCCACTGTGGGTGATGCCACCTGTGGTCCAGTGGTCCTGGAAAGGAAGGCAGTTGAGCATGAGCCCGAGCAAGCCAGTAATCAGCATTCGTCCACGGTCTTGGCTTCAGTTCCTGTCCCCAGGCTCCCCCTGGAGTTCCTTCCTGAGTTTCCTTGGTGATGGTTTATGGTGAGGAAATGGGTGTAAGCCAAACCAACCTTTGCCTTCCCAAGTTGGTGTTGATCGTGGAACTTTAGCACAATAATAGAAAGCAAACTAAGATGTAGCCTCCTTATTCTACCCCTCCACTGCTCAGAAGAGGCAGAAGAATCCTCAGACCTGTCTGCTTCACAAGCACATTCTCCAGACACTACCTCTCCTTTGGTAAGATAAGAACATCAATGGCTCATAGGTATTCCTGTGCCTCTGCTTATTGAACATTCCCTATGAAAATTACCCTGGGGCCAGTTGATACACACCTTAGAGTACCCCTTGGGGAACATGTTAATCTTTCTGATTAGGGCAGTTATTTGCGTTTAGCCTGTAGCTAGTACCTCCACCACTTTCTGTTTGGGGTGATAAAATGAGGGCGGCAGCACATCGACACCTTCTCAAACACTGTTTGGGTCACCATCCTCCGGTCTGGGGCTTGAATCCAGAGCCTTGGAACACAGCCAAATGCTCTACCAGTGGGCCATATCCTCTGCCTAAAACTTTTTGAAAACATGATTTGTCCTGGTTATTGCCCCGTATCTTCTGTCTATTCTTTCTACAGTGATGGGGGATGTCCTTCTGCATATAAATTTCTCTTATTGGTTGATAAATAAAACACTGTTTGGCCAGTGGAGGCAGGAAGATAGATGGGACTAGTTGAGGAGAATTCTGGGGAATATAGGCAGAGAGAGACCACAGGGGACGCCATGTAGAGACCACAAGGATAGGATGAGCAAGGCTTTCTCAGGTAAGATAGGGCCATGTAGAAATACGTAGATTAGTAGTTATGGGTTAATAATTAAGAATCCCTAGCCATTGGCTAACAGTTTTATAATTAATGTAGTGTCCATGTGTGTTCGTTTGGGGCTGAAGCAGCCTGACCTGGCAGGACAGAAAATGCCAGGCATACTACAGTTCATAAGGTAGCAGTAGGCAACTCAGAATACATAGAGGAAAATACATAAATTTTTCTTAGTTTCTGTTACTATGGCACCCTTTGCTCTCACAAATTTTTGTTTTTGTTGTTGTTGTTTTGTTTTGTTTTTGTTTTGTTGTTGTGTTTTGAGACAAGGTGTGTGGCTTTGGAGGCTGCCCTAGCTTTTGTAGACCTGGCTGATCTAACAGATCAGCCCTGCCTCTGCCTGTCAAGTGCACCACCACCTACTGGCTGCTCTCATGGATTTTATCCCTTCTGTTTTGATTGTCCAGGGTCCTCTCTGGTATTCCTTCCTGTCATCAGCTCTGTGATGTGCCTGCACCCTTTCCGTCATTTTAACAGAATCATTTGTGAGAAAGAAAAAAAGAAGAGTCCATATACACAGTCATTCTTCTGACCAAGCCTCCTCCTTCCCTCAACACCACTTTTCACTTCATGTCCAAGCTTTGGGCTTGAAAAAGAATCCCTTAATACCACCAATCAATGTCTATACTTTCTTGCCATTTTTAAGTCTGGTAGTTTAAGAATGTTATATTACTTTACCATTTCTCCCCAAAATTTCTTGCCCACATTAACACAAACAAGGATCCTTTATCTTCTGAGGATCATGGATCCTAAAAGAAAGAAAGAAAGAGAGAGAGAGAGAGAGAGAGAGAGAGAGAGAGAGGAAGGAGGAAAGAACAAAAGAAGAAAGGAAGGAAGGAAGGAAGGAAGGAAGGAAGGAAGGAAGAGAGGAAGGAAGGAAGGAAGGAAGAAAGGAAGGAAGCAGAGTCCAGCCAGCAATGAGCTGTACACATTTGGGTATGTGACTCTCTGGATTATGGGATTGCTTGCTCCATCCTAGTCATTGCATAAAATAGGTTAATTAACAGGCTGACTTCAGCCTCACTAAATTTATTATGAATTATATGTTCAGGGATGTTGGTAAAAGGCCAACCCTGGCATCACTTTAACTAGTAATTATTGTGTTTTATTGTTGTGGACCTATAATGCATTAACACGCCAGGCCTCGGCTTTATTAGAATGCACGTGGCTCCTCAGTTCCATGCATATTTATTATGCGAAAGAATGGGATTCTTCTCCTCCAGCCTTCACTAATTTAAAAGAAGATATCCTCAATGAAATGTATTCAAATATTTTGACATTTTGCTTCACCTCACTTACAGAGCAGAAATTGTTTCTGACAGTTATTATACAGTGCTGGACTCCTGCTGCTTCCGCTGTTGAAGAACAGGTTGAAAAGACACAGCACTTGCATTTTGTTCAAAGAGTGATTCTGTGGCTTAGAAATAGCAGCGCTGTCAGCTGTGATTCACCGAGAGTTTCAATAATATCCAGTCTGTAGTCACTGCTAACAGGGGCTTCCGGGCTTAGAGCGGGAGAAAATGAACGGAAGGTGTGCCTCGTCTCAAGGTTACACGGAAGGATGAGGGTTACCAAAGATTTTGGTAGAATTCTTTCTCCTCTTTCTCCATGTTGTGAGCGTGCCCTGGAAGTTAGGCTGAGTTTCAGATGTCCTATTTATGAATGGATCAAACCAGTGATGTTAACACTGGGACTTTGAAGAAGCCTGGACTGTCTGAAGTGATTAGAAACATTATCTGATGGGAAGTTCTTTGATGGCAGTGCACTTAAAGGCGAAATTCACTCCAGAACCATATGTAAGGGTTATGGGACGGTGTACAGAATAGACCAAACCCAGGTAGTCACCTACTGTGCTTTCTTTGGGTCACCTGTGAGTTTTCCAGTTGCCTTCTTTTATGAAAGCAAAAGTATTCATCTAAAGCAATGAGACAAAATACTTGTAAAGGGTCAACCAATAATAGTCAGGGGTTGGCACCAACAGACGACATTCACAGAGCTAGAAACCACAATAAAAGATGTCAGTCTGCTGCCATTACTCAGGTGTCTTCCATTTCACATACAACCCACTAAGTCAATGTTCTATTGCTGTGAAGACACACCATGACCACGACAACAACTCTCATTAAAAAAAAAAAAAAACAAAAAACAAAACAAAACAGAAAACCACATACACATTTAATTGGGCTGGCTTACAGTTCAGAGGTTTTAGTCCATTATCATCATGGCAGGAAGCATGGCGGTATGCTGGCAGACACAGTACTACGGACGTAGCTGAGAGTCCTACATCTGAATCACAGGCAGCAGAAAGAGACTGAGACAGAGACTGGACCTGGCTTGAATATTTGAAACAGCAAAGCCCACCTCCAGTGACACATTTCCTCCAACAATGCCACACCTACCCCAAGGACACACCTCCTAAATATTGCTACTTTCTAATGACCAAGCATGAACCTATGGGGACATTCCTATTCAAACCACCACACAATGCAAAGATTTTACATGTATGTATGTATGTATGTATGTATATGCATATATGTATGTATGTGTGTGCATATACATACTCATATATGTATAAATGTGTGTGTATGTGTGTACACACACACACACACACACACACACACACACACACACACACACACACACACACACAATATATACAACGTAGCAATCCAGCATCTCAACTGGCTACCTGTGCTTTCTGAGGAATCAAGAAGGCTTAGCTGATCATGTTGGCTGCATGAATAGAGACACAGTAGGCTCTTGGAGCATAAGCTGGAGCAAATGGGCAGCCCTTATTGGACCTAAACATTTTTTCAGGTTAACAAAAAAATAAACAGTCAGACAGTAAGCATACACTGATGTGGAGTTGGAAGACTCACAGAGTAATGGCTCTGCTCCAACAAATCAAAGCCTCTAGAAATCTGCCCACCACAGACAGACGTGCATCTGGGGTGTTGGAAGTATTCAGGGTCTGACATCAGCATCCCAGCTAAGGAGTCAGCAAACAGGAATTCATTAGGAGAAAGAGGACCCCATGGTAAGTCAAGCAATGGATGTATTTACTAGCGATGCCCCCCAGGGACCTGTGAGTAAATCAGGAAGGCACTGAGGGGTGACAAGGTCCATTATTTATCAGAATGAAACATGGCCAATTCAGCTGTCACAACAGGGGTGGGCTGGGGTGAGGGTGTCTCTACTGGACAGGGAAGGTGGTGCCATAGCGGTGACCTGGAAAGGATAAGAACAGGCTTTGACCACCCTGGGAAGATGAAAAGAAATACGTCTCCTCTTTTTCAAGGTAAAGTCAGTCATAAAGGAAGCACAAGAATATGCCTGTATTACAGACCAAGTAAACCACCAGGCTGCTCTCCCAGTAACAATTGCTGCTTAAGCAGGGAGAGGAAAAAGATCCCAAGGCATCAACATGCTGAACAGTAAGCTGTCTGTTCCATATTCATTTTTGAGTCTCTAGTTAGTACCTTGCAAGATGCTAAGCCCACATAAGGTATTAAATGAGTGTTGATGGATGGATGTCAGATTCTGTCCTCTCCAGTGTAATCACAGTGGAAATCAGGTGAGAGGCCACAGAGTGCAGCCTTCTGGAGGTCAGCAGTAACTACAGGTCACCAGGGAAACTCCTAGGAGGCGCTGCTCGTGTGGCCTGAAAGTGTTTCATTGCTCCAAGCATCTCTAAAATTCCAAACTCCTGCATCTCCACCATGCACACCTCTTCCATGATAATGTAGTTACGGGTGGGTTCTACATGGCTAATCTCATTTGTAAGTCATATGACCAACTCCATTTTACAATTGGAAAACTTGAGGCAAAAAGATTCATTTGAGCTAGCTTGGAATTTTGACAACCACCTAACCCAGCTCCTACACCATTACTGAAGGCCTGAAACAAAACAAACAGCCCAGAGGAAATAAAAAATAAATCGTCAGTCACTAGCATATTTCTCTAAGTTGATTTTGCAGGTAAAAACTGCCAGATACTATGTTAGTACCTAAAAAAGACAGAGCTATGAAAAAAATGTTTTTGAAAATTATAATTTAGGATTCATACTCATTTACTTAAAATTTACTTGCACCAAGTTTTTTTTTAAATCAAAGAACATTTTTATTATTTTTCAGATTTCCTAAACTTTGAATGCATGAATGCTTCTCAATATAACCAGTAAAATCCTACATTCGTTCAATATGTTATCAGACTAATTATATGATAAAAATGTGGCTTGTTTGCAACACATATATTAATTAATTTTGAAAATGAAAATTTGTCACTTTTCTAAATGATGGACATTAATACTTTTCCTGAAACTTACTCAAATTTAACCTTAGAACCAGAATCAAAACAAATTTTCTAAAAAAGCTAATGTTAACTTATGCTTAATCTTAATCTAGGCAAATTACTTAAGACTTTATTGAAGGTCATTGGAAAAACTACAAAAACAATGAAAAGAATATAAGAAAGAATAATAAACTTAATGTTTAATTCTAATCCAAGGCTTGAACTCATTTATTTAAAATGTAATGTGCATCAACATCCTCAAGATACAAACTAGAGATAAATGTAATTTTTATCTATCCCTGACAGGTTAGTTTAATTTCTACCATTAAACTCTTTCCCACATATGTGTGCTGCAGAAATGCATTATTTATATAACTCTTTTAATAAAAATCTTAGTGCCCCAATTATGGAGTTTTTATTTTCTCTCAGTTACTGTATCACCAAAAATTGGAATCCGGCTGAAGTGGTTTGCCATGGAAACACTGAAGGCTGGTTTAACAGAATAGTCTATTGCTCTTTTAACTGAAGCCTGAGGCTATGGTAGTCTATTACAAGTGAATCACTAAGAATGACTGCTCCAGTCAAATCCAGCTATCCATTAAGGGATAATGAAGCACTTTAGACGTCACTATTAGTAAACACTCCCAAGAATATTAAAGCAGTTACCCCTGTGATTCCTGTTACGTGTACTTGACGACAATGAACTACTAAAAGTTTTTATTAGGATTTTCATTGGGGTTTTTTGTTTGTGTTCTTAATTTTATTTACATGTTTGTTGACTCATTTTGTGAGGACAGAGTAGACTCACACTTGGATATGAACACTTTACCAAATTCTTTTTATTTGTTGTTTTGTTTTAGCTTTCATTTTGTTTTTTAGTTGGTTTTTTGTTGGTTTGTTAGTTTGTTTGTTTCCTTCCCCAGCATAGAGAAGCTTGAACCAATGTGAATGGTTACAGTAAAAGGTAACATCTAGACTACTCAACCCCTAAGTTTCCTAGAAAAAATGAGTTTTCTTTAGTAATTTAGAAATTACCATGCACTTGTAGCAAATAGTCTATGCTCTTTGCTAAACCAGCATAATGTCCTAATATATTCCATGTCTAATTTTTACACCCACAGATAAGTACAGCTACCACCCCCTCCCCATAAAAGAATCCTCCCTTTATGGGAAAGGATACATGGGGGGAGAGGGGGACTGTGACTGGATACAATGCATAGATCAAACTACCGTGGTGACCTCAGCCCCCAGCAGATATATCTACATCACATATCCTGCATCTTTGGCTCACAGAATATCAAAAAAGAGGAAGCAGAAAGTTTGTGAGACCCAGAATGTCAGGAAGTCTGCTGTGGAAGTCTCTCCTAGAAAAGGATGCATACACAAGACTGGAACAATGGAAGTATCAACGGACAGGTTGGCACAGAACAGAAGAAAAACTGTGTGGGCTTCCACCCCTCGACAAAGAACTACGGGCAGCTATTGACTCTAAGAGAAGGTGAGTTAGCCTGTCCCAGGGATGAGCTGCCAAAGCAACCTTGAAACCATAACACACAAACAACAAAAACGGACTCAGTAGGTTGAATTTATTTATGTGTATGTGTTTGTACATACATACCCACCTACAAACATATGTGTGTAACATGTATAACCAAAAGACAGGCTATCAACTTGAGGGTGGGGGTAACCTTGGAGAGTTACAGAGAGGGTGCCTTGGAGGGGCTGGGCAGGGAGAACAATAAAAAGAAACAAATGTAATTTTACTTAATTTTATTGGTTGCCCTGATCAATTATGTTTCACAGAGAAAGTAACTGAGGCCAACTGAAGTTAACTCACCCATGGCCAACCCCAATAAGAAACAGCAATGTCTTGAAGCCAGGCAGTTTGATTCTGTGGTCTGTACACAAAACCACTGTACATTTGTCGGCTTTATGGCCAGCAAACTCCTGAATAGTGTTTGCAAAGTTTGTTTACTGACTTATTTGTGTTTCTTTTTTCAAATATAGACTTGGCTTGGGCATTTGTGCCTTTGCCCATCTCACATTGACGAGGACTCCTTACTGCAGAAAAAGCCTCACTAAAGGTTAATACATGTGCAAAATGAGCCAACGTCCCTGTGCCTGGCAAAGGACTTTGAAGCTGAGGGTCATTTCAAGTTGACACGACTCTGTTTCCTGTTGTATTCATTAACCTTGTTTTGCCCTTGAAACTAATGCTGAAACACTAGCAATAGCCCCTTTACCCCTTCACCGTACAAGGTGTTAGGCACAAACACTATGCACTATATTATCTGTGTTAGGCAGATAATAGTTTGTGAAATCACAGGGAAATTTGAAGCAATTGCTACTTCACAGTCAATTAAATACTATTATTCTCTATGAAAATATTAAATAGCTAAATCTAGTTTATTGAAATTATCCCAGAGTTGTTCTAGCACCACCACCACTTTCCAAATTAATGTAAGACTCCCTTAAGAGCACAGTCTTTACAATATTTCTAAGGTCATTGGGGAAACAATGATATAGAACTCCACATTTTACCTTTAGTTATTATTAGGACAGTCAGATAGCCATTATACTTTCACAAATCATCCCAATATTAAACACATTCCACTAAAAGTTGAATGTCATTATTAACATTATCAATATTTACTCAAAGTGCATTTCAAGTACTTAATATGCCTCTGGTTCTGACCTTTCTTATATTACCAGCTTTCCTTTGGTCTATAACCTTTCCCTTTGTTTTTCTTCTCACCCTTCTAACTCTGTAGATTTAAATAACCTCTATTAGACAATAAATTATTGCCTTGTCATTGGCATTTTGAAAATTATTAGATACAGTTGATATTGGTATTCCAGGTTCCAAAGTGTCATCATAGTCGCCTTCTTATTTTGAAGGGCAATAGAGATCTTACAGTAAAGGCGGTGCTGAGGAGACTCAGATTCCACTGTACAACTGGGTCCACAGAGGCACAATAGTCATTCTTGAAGTCTGTGCTTAGAATCAGAACCCTTGGAAGTTGAAGTAACCTGTATATTGAGTATTTCACAGTGAGGATATACATATGAAAATATCTGACACAACACTAGTAAGCCAATACATCATTTTGTCTTAGGAAAAATGGTAAGAAACTAATGTCACAAGTAACAGACTGAAGGACAAATGAAAGGATACAGCCCTAGTCTGGCAGTTCTTACATCCACATGTTTACCAATATGGACAAACAGAAGACCAACACATACTCAGGAATGACTGTATCTGACTGCTAATTAGCTCAGCCAGGTAGACTACCTGACACGGTCCACTAGGTCATAGTGGAATATGGTTTAAGTGGAAGAACAAATTCTAACATACATAGCGTGCTGCCACTAGTCTGGAAAATGCCTTCTTTTGGCATTCCTATTTAAAAAAGAAAACTGGCAATAGTTTGCGTTAAATTGTAAGCACTGCAGTGTTTGTCAACAGTTTTCCCTGGAGCTATGTTTAAATTGTGATAGTAGTTGTGGTGGTTTGAAAGAAAATATCCCCCAAAGGCAGTGGCACTATTAGGAGTTGGTGTGGTCTTGTTGGAGGAAGTGTGTCACTGTGGGGGCGGGCTTTGAGGTCTCTTGCAGGCATTTGACTTCCTGCAAGGTACAGCACTCTCAGCTTCAGCAGCACATCTGCCTGCATGCTGCCATGCTCCCCATCATGATGACAATGGACCGAACCTCTGAAACCAGGGAGCCACCCAATTAAATGTTTTCATTTATAAGAGTCACTGTGGTCATGGTGTCTTTTCGAAAGCTATAGAAAACTTTAAGACAGCTTTCCTCTATATTAAAGTGGTATGTTTGAGTATGACTGGACTGCCTGGGTGTCCCACAGAATGTCACACTGATCCACTACATCAGTGGTGTCATGTGGATTGAATAGTTTGAGAACAAATCTCATGTTCCATAGAGAATCAAGAGAAGAACTTTAGGCAAAATCTTTTTAACAAAGTAGTCTGAGAAATGGTTGGTCAATTTAGCAGTATTTAGAACCGAGTTTTGTAGGTGGCTGTAAGAGTAAGACAAAAGCCATTTGATTGATCAGAGTGGAAAGATTTCTGATTAGTACAGTCTATGGGTCTACTGTTTCAGTTGGGTTTTGGTTTGCTATGAAGTAGCTAAAAGCATGAAAGTAGCCTCAGGCTGGTGGCCCCATGATGAATAAAAAAGCTAATTTTTTAAGCTTTAGGGAGATTTGGATAACTGTCATTTCAGTGAAATTTTTAGGAGGGGACTTATAGTGGCTTAGTGTTAAGCCAAAGGGTCATATACAAAATGATGGATTCATTACTGAATCTTGTAGTCTCTGTTATAATAAAGGAAACATACTCAATTGGCTTTCTGGATCCAATGGGAACCTATACTATATACCATATCTAGAAAGAGGGCTCAGGCCCTGACTTACTTACTTACAGGGTGCCTAAAAGTGAAATACAAAGTGTTAGGTTACTTTTGTTTTGGTAACATGACACAAGATAAAGTCACCTGGGAATTTAATTGATACTCATTAACTGAATACCATCATTGAATTGAATCACTATTTGAATATCTCATTGACTATAATAATTAAAATTAATGTTCTAAGTGCCTATATAAAAAAGTAGAATAGATCTCATAACTGAACAGCATACCTGAAAGAGTTAAAGCAAAATGAAGTAATCAAACTTAAAAAAAAGAAAAAAGTAGGTGCAAAGAAATAAACTCAGAGCTGAAATCAATAAAACAGAAACAACAAAGCTACAAAGAATAAATGAAATGAATTGGTTCTCTGAGAAAATCAGTTAGATTTCTAAACTCTTAGCCAAATTAACTCAGTGGTGGAGAGAGAGGATACAAATTAATGAAATTAGAAATGAAAGGGAGCATTACAACAGACACTGAGGAAATACAGAGAAAATCAATAAGGGCATACTTAAAAAAAATCTATACTCCACCAAACTGGAAAACATAAAATAAAAAATAGACTTCTTGACACATACAATCTACCAAAGTTAAATCAAGATCATGTAAGCAATTTAAACAGATTTGTAATTACTAGTGAAATAGAAGAAGTAAAAGTCAAAACAAACAAACAAAAAACAGGCCCAAATGAATTCATGTGTAGAATTTTACCAGATATACAATTAAGAATTAATGCCAATACTCATCAAGTTGAAACTGAAGGAACAGAGCCTAGTTCTTTCTATAAGGCCACAATTACTCTGATACCTAAACTACACAAAGACCCAACAAAGAAAAAAATTACAGACCAATACTTCTTATGAGCTGAAATACAAAAATTCTCAATAAAATACTTGCAAACCAAAGCCAAGAACACATCAAAGAGATTATCCATCCTGATCAAATAGGCTTTATCCCATAGATGCATGGGAGGTTCAACATATGTAAATTGAGAAATGATGTGATCCATCACATAAACAGACTGAAAGCTCCATGATCACCTCATTAGAAGCAAAATAGGCTCTTGGCAAAAATCGAACATCCTTTCATGATAAAAGTCCTGGAGAGACTAGAGATACAAGGGATAGACCTCAGCATAATAGGTAGCATATATAAAAAGCCAGAGCCTATACTAACCTAAATAGAGAAAACTAAGGGTTTCCACTGAAATAAGGAACAAAACTATCTCCATAACTATTAAATACATTACTTGAATCATAGCTAGAGCAGTACGACAATGGAAAGGAATCAAGGGGATACAAATAGGAAAGGAAAAAGTCAAAGTATCTTAAGTAATAAATATGATTTTATATGTAAAAATTGCTAGAAATTCTACCAGAAATTTTTCAGTAAAGTAGCAGGATACAAAATTAACAAAGAAAAATCAGTAGCTTTCCTATATACCTTTCAAAATAGCCTCAAAAAAATAAAATATCTTGTAATAACCAACCAACCAATTGGAAAGGAAGAAGTCAAACTTTCACTATTTGCAGATGATATGATAGTTTACATAAATGACTGAAAAAATTATACCAGGGAACTCTTACAGCTGATAAACATCTTCAGCAAAGTGGCAGGATACAAGATTAACTCAAAAACATCATTAGTCCTACTATGTACAGACGACAAAGGGGCTGAGAAAAAAATCAGAGACACATCACCCTTTACAGTAGCCCCAACCAACATAAAGTATCTTGAGGCAACACTAATCAAAGAAATGAAAGACCTGTATAGCAACAACTTTGAGTCTTTCAAGAAAGAAATTAAAGAAGATGACAGAAAATGGAAAGATTTTCCATGCTCGTGAATAGGCAGGATCAACATAGTAAAAATGGCAATCTTGCCAAAAGCAATATACAGATTCAATGCAATCCCCATCAAAATCCCAGCACAATTCTTCATGGACTGTGAAAGTACAACACTCAACTATATGGAAAAACAAAAGACCCAGGATAGCCAAAACAATAAAGGAACTTCCGAAGGTATCACTATCCCAGACTTCAAGCTCCGGATTATAGGATTACAGAGCTATAGTCCTGAAAATAGTTTTGTATTGGCATAAAAATAGACAGATAGACCAAAGGAATCAATTGAAAACCCTGATATTAACCCACACACCTATTAACACCTAATTTTTGATAAAGAACCTAAAATTATACTGTGGAGAACAGAAAGCATCTTCAACAAATGGTCCTGGCATAACTGGATGCTGATGTGTAGAAGACTTTGATAGATCCATATCTATCACCATGCACAAAACTTAAGTCAAAATTAATCAAAAACTTCAACATAAATCCAGCCACGCTGAACCTCCTAGAAGACAGAGTAGGAGGTATCTTTGAATGAATTGGTTCAGAAGATTGCTTCCTGAACAAAACACCAGTAGCACAGATGCAGACCAACAATTCGTAAGTGGGACCTTCTGTATTTGAAAAACTTCTGTGAGGCAAAGGACACAGTCAACAAGTCAAAATGGCAGTCCACAGAATGGAAAAAGATCTTCACCAACCCCACATCTAACAGAGGGCTGGTGTCCAAAATATACAAAGAAATCAAGAAGCTAGTCACCAAAACACCAAATATTCCAATTAAAAAGTGGGGTAGAGAACTAAATATAGAATTCTCAAAAGAGGAATCCAAAATGGCTGGAAAACACTTAAGAAAGTGCTCAACATCCTTAGCTATCAAGGAAATACAAATCAAAACAACTCTGAGATACCATCTTAACTCCTGTCAGAATGGCTAAAATCAAAAACACCAAAGACAGTTTATGCTGGAGAGGATGTGGAGAAAGGGGTACACTCCTCCACTGCTGGTGGGAGTGCAAACTTATACAGCCACTTTGGAAATCAGTATGGCTGTTCTTGAGGAAAATTGGAATCAAGTCTACCTCAAGATCCAGTAATTCTACTCTTAGGCATATATGCAAAGGATGCACATTCATACAACAAGGACATCTGTTTAACTATGTTTATAGCAGCATTATTTGTAATAGCAAAAACCTGGAAGCAACCTAGATGCCCCTCAACTGAGGAATGGATAAAGAAAATATGGCACAATGGAATACTACTCAGCAGAAAAAACAAAAACAAAAACAAAAACAAAAAAATAACCCCACAATAGAATCTCGAAATTCACAAGCAAATGGATGAAACTTGAAGAAACCATCCTGAGTGAGGTAATGCAGTCACAAAAAGAGGAACATGGTATGTACTCACTCATATATGGATTTTAGACATAGAGCAAAGGATTACCAGCCTGCAATTCACACTGTCAGAAAAGTTAGGAAACAAGGAAGATCCTCAGAGAGACGACATACATGATCCCCCAGAGAAGGGGAAAAGGACAAGATCTCCCAATCAAATTGGGAGCATAGGGAAGAGGAGTGGGAGTTAGGAGGAAAAGGAGGGGAGAGGTGGGCATAAGGGAGCAGGAAAACTGAGTCAGGGAAGGAATAGAGGAAAGCAAGAAAAGAGATACCATAATAGAGGGAGGCATTATAGGTTTTAAGAGTAATCTAGCATTAGAGAAATGTCCAGAGATCTACAAGGATGACCCCAAATAACAATCTAAGCTACAGTGGAGAGGCTGCCTTAAATGCCCTTCCCTGATAATGAGATTGATGACTACCTTATGTGCCATCCTAGAGCCTTCATCTAGTAGCTGATGGAAGCAAAAGAAGACACCCACAGCTTAACACTGAGCCGAACTCCTGGGATCCAGTTGCAGAAATGGAGGAGTGATGAGCAAAGGGGTCAAGACCAGGCTAGAGAAACCCACAGAAACTGCTGACCTGAACAAGAGGGAGCTCATGGACCCCAGTCTGATATCTGGGAAACCATCATAGGACCCACCCAGACCCTCTGAATGTGGGTATATTGGTTAGGAGGAATAAGCAGTCTATGGGGCCTCTGGTAGTGGATCAGTATTTATCCCTAGTATATGAATAGACTTTGGGAGCCTATCCACATAGAGAGATACTTTCTCAGCATAGACACATGGGGGAGAGCCTAGGTCCTGCTCCAAGTAATATGGCAGACGTTGAAGTCTCCCTATGAAAGGCATCACCTTCTCTGGGGAGCATAAAGGGGATGGGATGGGGGTTGGTGGAAGACAGGGAAAGAAGGGAAGGCGCAGGAACTGAGACATGTAAAACAAGTTTGTTTCGAATTTAAATTTTTTTAAAAAATATCAAAGAAAAAACAAAAACAAAAAAATGAAAAAAAAGAAAAGAAATTGGAAAGATCTCCCATGCTCAAGAATTAGTAGGATTAACACAGAAAAAAAAAAAAAAAACAAAAAAAAAACAAAAAAAAAAAAAAAAAAACCGGCTATCCTAACAAAAGCAATCTACAGATTCAACAAAATCCCAACGCAATTCTTCACAGAAGTTGAATAACCAATTTTCAGCTCCAGATGAAAACATAATGAATGGAAAACAATCCTGAACAAATGAAGGAGACTGCTTGAGGCATCACCCATCCCAGATTTCAAGTTGTACAGACAGTATTAAAGGAGTATGTTATTGACATCAAAACGGACACACTGATCAATAGAATCAAATTGAAGATCCAGACATAAGTTCACACATCCATGAACATCTGACTTTTTATGATGATGCTAAACATACACTTTGGAAAAGAAAATGCACCTTCAACAAATAGTGTTGGCCAAACTTGATGGCTGCGTGTGGAGGAATGCAAATAGACCTATATTTATCACACTGACTTTGAAATGGTCTTGAAATTATTGGCATGGGAAATGACTTTAGGGACAAGACATTGACAGGACAGACACAAAGACCAACACTTAATAAATGGGGGCTCATGAACTTGTAGAGCCGCTTTGCAAATTACTATGGTGGTTTCTCAGGAAATTTGGAATCACTCTAGCTCAAGACCCAGAAATACCACTCTTGGACATATACACAAAGGATGCACAAGAACATTTGCTCAACTATGTTTTATAACAGCATTATTTGTAATAGGTAGAACCATGGAAACAACCTAGATGCCCCTCAGCTAAAGAATTGATGAAGAAAATCTGGTATATATACACAATGCTATATATATACTACTCAGTGGTAAAAATAGTGATATCTTGAAATTTGCAGGCAGATGGATAGAACTAGAAGAAACCATCCTGAATGAGGTAACCCAGACACAGAAAGACAAATGTGGCATGTACTCACTTATAAGTAGATATTAGACATAAAGCAAAGGATAACCAGGCTACAATCCATAACCCCAGAGAAGCTAGGTAAAATGGGAGATCCTAAGGGAGATACATGGAGAGCCCCAGGAAGAGGAATAGTTAAGGTCCTGGGTAACCTGAAAGGGGGTGGGGGTGTAAAGAGAGAGAATGGAGGGTGGGAATATGAGGGATCAAGAAGATCTTGTTGGGAAACGGAGGGGGAAAGCAATAAAAGAGATTATCGGCTCTTGTGTTTTTGTTTTTGTTTGGTTTTTTGAGACAGGGTTTCTCTGTATTGCTTTGGAGCTTGTCCTGGAACTAGTTCTGTATACCAGGCTGGCCTGGAACTCACTGAGATCTGCCTGCCTCTTCCTCTGCCTCCTAAGTGCTGACATTAAAGGTGTGTGCCACCAATGCCCAGCAAAAGAGATTATCTTGATAGAGGAAGCCATTATGGGGTATTATTGAAATTCTCAGGAATCCACAAGGATGACCCCAGCTAAGACTCCTAAAAATAGTAGAGAGGTTGTTTGAGTGGGCTTTCCTCTTTAATTAGATTAGTAATTGTCATCATAGAACCTACATCAGTAACTGATGGAAGCAGATGCAGTGACCCACAGCCAAGCACTGAGTTGAGTTCCTGAAGTTCAGCCAAAGAGAGGGAGGAGGGATCATATGAACATGGGAGGGGGGCATCAAGAACATGATGGGGAAACCACAGAGACAGCTGACCTGAGCTAGTGGGAGCTCACAGACTATGGACTGACAGCTGCGGAACCTTCGTGGAACCAAACTAGACCTCTGAATGTGGGTGACAGTTATGTGGCTTGATCTGTTGGGGAGGGAGGGGCTGACCATGGCAGTAACATCAGGCCATATCCAAAGTTCATGAACTGGCTTTTTAAAATCTCATTCCCTATGGTGGGATACCTTTCTCAGCCTTGATACAGGCAGGAAGGGGCTTGGTCCTGCCTCAGCTTGGTATGCCAGATTTTGTAGGCTCCCACAGAAGGCCTTAACCCCTGTGAGTAATGGAAAGAGGGAAAAGTAGAGGTGAGAGAAGGGGAGGGAAGGGGAATGAAGGTTGGTATGTAAAATGAAAAATAAAAAAAATTAGATTAAAAAAGAAAAGTATCCAATTAACAGTAGGATGCAGAACTAAGCAGAGGGTTCTCCAAAGACAAAACACAAATGTCTGAACAACAGTTTAAGAAATGTTCAACATCCTTAATCAGCACATAAACACATATCAAAACTACTTTGGGATTTCATCTTATTTACATCAGAGTGATCAAGATCAATAAAACATGACAGCAGTGTTGTGGGGAATGTGGGCAAAGGGGAAGGCTTACTCATTGCTAGTGGGAGTGAAAATTTTTACAGACTCTACTGAAATCAATGTGGTGATTCCTCAGGAAGCTTGAAGTATTTCTACCTCATGATCCAGCTATGTCTCTCTTGGGCATATACCCAAAGAACTGAACATGCTCCTACAAAGGAATTTGATTATCCATGTTCACTTCTGCTTTATTCTTAACAGTGAGAAATTGAAAGCAGCCTAGATGTCCATCAGCTGAGGAACAGATAATGAAAATGTGTTATAATCACACAACAGAATATTATTCAGGTGTTCAAAACATAGCATTTGCAGGTAAATAGAATCATCCTGTATGAGGTAACTCAGATCCCAAAAGGTAAATATTGTGTGTTTTCTTTTGTTTATGAGTGTTAGCTTTATAGTACAATCCAAAACCACAGAGGTTGGGTATCAAGTAAGGGACTAGTGGGAAGTAAAAGATACCCCAAGGAAGGGTAATACAATATATGGACAGGAAGAAGCCTGGCCTGGGAGGACTGAATGGGGAGGCAGATGGGAAAGAGAGGCAAGGGAAGAAATATGGAGGACAACTGACACTAAGGACCAATGAGGGGTCATATGGAAACAAACCCTACTGCTTCAGAAGCTTCAGAAAATATATACATATGTTAGAGAAATATAAACGGAGTCACCAAAGGGACATGTCTCATCACCAAGTAAACCTCCAGTGCCAGGTATAGGTTACTTCTCATTCAGTCATGGGCTGAAGGGGTCTCATGGAAACCCCCAAACGTCTCAAGCTGCTACCAAGGATATTGATTTCTCTCCATAAACTGGTGGTAAAGCCCTGCTAAGACAACAACACTCACATATCTCATTGAGCATGGAGAAGTTGAACTGGTGCCTAAACAGATCCTTCATCTCTACTGACTAGTGTTCATGATGCTGAAAGGCTGCATCCTGCCAGAGGAGAAAAGTAACCACCAACCCTCCAATCTACAATAGTGACTGACCTGCCTGAGCAGTATGCTGGTGCCACGGTGGCACAAATGTTGTGGAAGTAACCAGTCACTCTCTGCTTGGATTTAAGACTCACTCCATGAGATGGAACCCATGCCTGGCACTGATAGTGTGGCCAAGAGCCTGAAACTGGATAGGCTGTGGGTGTAGGGAAAAAACAAATAGTAATGTGTAGCTTGTATGTTTCCTGCCAGCCCGCCCGCCGCCGGCCTGGCGTGCCGGCCCCAAATAACACTCAGAGACTCTGTATTTGATACAATCCTGTTGGCCAGTTACCATTATTATTTATGGGCTAGCTCTGTCTTAATGATTAACCCATTTCTACTTATCTAAGTATTTCCACGTGGTCATCTTATCGGGGAGCCGAGGCCAGCGTCTTCCTTCCTCTCTGTCTCCTAGCCCCGCCTATCTTGCTTTTCCATTGGCCCAACAGTGCTTTATTGTTTAACCAGTATGAGAAACATATTTACAGAAGAACATCTCCCATCACTAATGCTCTGCTAAAGGAACAGAGCAATAACAACAACAACAAAAATGACTGCTAATGCTATACCCATAGATCAGAACCCCACATAGCAATCATCAGAGAAGCTTCCTCTTGCAGTAGACGGAAACTGACACAGAGACCCACAAGCGGACAATGTACAGAAAGTGAGAGACCTAAGCATGCTCAGTCCCAAACGAGATTTATTCATCAAAGCCCTAACCTCAGAGCTTAGGGAACTTTGCAGAAGAGGAGTTTAGGGAGCTATGCAGAAGAAGAGGCAGTAAGATTGTAAGAGTCAAAGTGGATGCATGACCCTTGCTGCCGTTTCTCTTTCCCACCAGGTACAGCAACAGCCTTGTCCCAAATAAACACACAATGCTATATTAGTTATAAAACTGTTGGCTTGTGGCTAGGGCTTCTTATTGGCTAGCTCTATCTTAATTATTAACCCATAGCTACTAATCTATGTATTTCTACATGGCCTTATCTTACCAGAGAATGCCTCGCACGTCCTATCCTCCCGGACCCTACATGACATCTTTTTTCTGCTTCTCTCTCTCCCTCTAGAATTCTCCTTATCTCCTAGTCCTGCCTATTCTCCTGCCTCTATTGGCCAGGCAGTGTTTTATTCATCAACCAATAAGAGAAACACATATACAGAAAAACACCACCCATCATATGACTTCAAGGAAAAAGTGTCTCCCACACACAACAGGACTGTTGCACATATGAACTCACAGAGAGTGTTGTGTTGCAGCATGCACAGAGCCTGCACAGGTTCAAGCCATGTAGGGTCCCAGTGCTGAGAAGAGGAAGTGAACTCTGGCTCCCATCCCTAACCATGAAACTATTTGCAATTGAAATCCACTTACGAAGGAGAAATTTCTTTCCACCAATAGAGTCTCACAGAGCAGAATAACCACACTCTACTCCCCATGGCCAGCTGTAGAAAACAAGCATGAAATGAACTCAGAGGTGTTTTTGCACACTTTTGTTTCATCATTTTTTGCTTGAACATTTTTTGTCTTACTTGTCTTATACATACATACATACTATGTTTTCTAATTTTGTGGTTTTGTTTTTTTTTTTTTTAATTTTGTGTGTGAGTGTGTCTTCTGCTTTTCCTTTTTCCTGTTTTTTATTACGTTTTGTTTTTCTGTTTACCTGGTTGTTTTCTAAAAAGAGAGATAAAGGGCATGGATTTGGGTGAGTGGGGTAAATTAGGAGGATTGAGGAAAAACTGGAAGAGAGGAAAGTATGATGAGAATCTTGTCTGAATAAAATTTTTTCAATAAAACAGAAGAATTGCCTCCATCAGATTGGCCTATGGCTAAGTCTATGTGAGAATTTTCTTGACTAATAATGGAAGTTCCAGCCATTTGTGGGAAGTACCATCATTGACAAAAAAGAAAAAAAAAAGAAAAAGAAAAAAAGGAAGTTGAGGAAATCAGGGGAGAAAGCCAGTAGCAGTAAAAAGCATTCCTTCTGCCTCTGCTCCTGTGTGAAATCCTGCCTGGCTTTCCCTGATGATGAACTGTGGTATACAGGTTTTTCTTCTCCTGGATGTCTTTGGTCAGTGTTTTGTTGCAACAACAGAGAAGCACAAGCACACTTGGATATCACATGTCTTTTCTAATTGTGAGATGAATTCTGTCTGTTCTATCCTGGCATACACATGGGCTGACCCAGAAATAGACTGTTACAAGATGGAAATGGGATACCCCAACTTGGGGCTCAAAGCCACATTTCATCCCTCAGCTCACCCAGACTACCGTTTCAGAATTCCTGTATGATCAGGTGAAAGAAGAGAAGGGGGCACAAACTTCGTTTACAAGTGAGGGCTTGGTGTTTGAAAGCATATGCAACTGTGCCACCAACATAATGGAAGGACTTTGAAAATGGTGGAGAAAGAATGCCTTCATATCTGACATGCAATTAGTATACCTTATCATTCATATCACATAGAAAGAGATAGCCCCAGATGAAAGCATATATAGGATTACTCAGCAATGGCTTGTTAGTCAAGATCTCAGAAGGAACCTTAACTGGCAGTAGAAGACAAAGGGTCTCGAATGAGGCATACAACTAAACATAATAAGCAAACGGCCAGGAAGCATGAATACTTGGCAGTACCCCCAAGAGCCCACCAGAAGGCATCCAGCACAAGAGGCAAGACACAAGAAGCACTGAAAACTTAGTAAACAGAAGGCTTATGTCAGCGTTCCTCACAGTGAACCAACCCCAAACTGACATGCTGGGCGCAGGGATGCAGTGCACTTAGTGAACCAGAGAGGCTGTTTGACCACTGGGATTAGCCAAGGTCAAGTCTAATGTGTGAGGATAAGCTTTACAGTGGACAGGCAGAAAAGCTAGGATGAGTACGTTTGCACACCAAGGCCAACAGCAGCAGTAAGAGCTAAACTTCATTCCACTGAATCCATTTCTAACTTTCTTCTCCAGAAAAGAGACCCTTGAGAGACACAGGGGACTACTCCTGGGATCTCTATGGACAGGCTGATTTTTGTGGACCAAGCGATGCACAGAAAAGCCAGTGTCCCTCTTGTGGTCCGTTGATTTATGCCTTTGGCTGCTGCCCCTTTGAACCCACCACCTTGTCCACAGGGAGGTCATGAGCAGACAAAAAGGGTGCTAATTGCAACCCCAGAGAAGCTGGGGAACGAGGAGGGTCCTAAGACAGGTATACATGGTCCCCACAGAGGGAAAGGGACCAGATATCCTGAGGAAAGTGGGAGCATGGAGGGGAGGAGGGAGGAGGGGGGAGGAGAACATGAGGGCTCAGGAAGATCAAGTCGATGGAAGACTAGAGAAGGGCAGCAAGGAAAGGGATACCTTAATAGAGGGAGCCATTACAGGTTTAAAGGGAAAAGTCCAGGCATCCACAAGGATGACCCCAACTAACAATCTAAGCAATAGTGGAGAGGCTGCCTTAGATGCCATCAGACTTTGTCCAGTAGCTGATGGAAGCAGAAGCAGAGATTCATAGTCAATCACTGAGCCAAACTCCTGGCATCCAGTTGTAGAGAGGAAGAAATGATAAGCAAAGGGACCAAGACCAGGCTGGAGAAACCCACAAAAACAGCTGGCCTGAGCAATTGGAAGTTCATGGACCCCAGTCTGACAGCTGGGGAACCAGCATAGGACTAAACCAGCCCCCTAAAGGTAGGTATCAGTTGGAGGCCTGGGCAGTCTATGGGGCCTCTGGCAGTATTTATCTCTAGTGCACGAATGGGCTTTGGGGGCCCATTCCCAGTGGAGGGATACACTCTCAGCCTAAATACAGGGGGAGGGCCTAGGTCCCACCCCAAATGTTGTGTCAGATTTTGATGTTCTCTCATGGGAGGCCTCACTCTCCCTGGGAAGTGGATAGGAGGTGGGATGGGGGATTGTGGAGGACACGGGAGGATGGGAAAGAGAAAGAACTTGGATTGCTTTATAAAATAAAACTGTTTTAATTTAAATAAAAATTGTTTTAAAAAGAGGGTGCTAATGTAGAACAGTTATAGCTCCCACACCTTGTCCAATGTTGCCAAACACATACTTTATCACTCTTAATTCACTGAAAACCAAATATTCATAAAAGCTCTTGGATTACCACATCAACTTCTGTGTACTACCCTATTTTCATAATTTGACATCTATTGATGTAAATTATCGTCAATTTTATGATAAACTTAATATAGGCATTTATTATGTTTGACCAACATTATGACACCAGTAACTAGTGGACAAGTGTATGTCACAAGAGAACTACTTAATAAATATCTATCAAATGAGGATGATGCTATTAGAACTTTTGTAATAATACACATATATGAATTAAGACTGCAATGAGTGAGCAATAGCAGTGATAACTTCTCCAATGTAATTACATTGTCTGTGCACATATGTGAACATTTGTCTATGCACATATGCTACTGGATGTGAGTTTTATAGACAAAAGATAACTCTTCAGCAGTGGGAAAGAGACTTCTTGGACAAGTATTCATTGACACAAGGAAGCTGCAGAGGATCCCCAGAGATATCATTTCAGACTCTGATAAGAGCAGTTACCAGTCATTCATTGAGCAACTCCCCCAAAATGAATTGCTGACAAAAAGAAGGAAGATCAAAGACTGCTTTCAAGGACAGCAGGAATCAAGAACCGCAAAAGGAAGGCGTGATGTGTTTGGCAGGAAGGCTTAGTGAAAGGGACGACCAGCAGAAAGAATGAATCACTGAAGAAAGCACAAAGTTCAAAGTGTCATGTTACCTGTCTCCAACACAGATCAAAACTGTCCCAGCATTCCCACCTGCTGACTGTGGAAAATAAAATGGAGGCAAAAGGTGACAGATTAATCCTGAACAGCCTAATCATTCTGCTGATATATCCCAGGAGGTCCGAAAGGACAACAGAATAGCAAGCTACATTTTGCTTGTGATGGTTTGAAAGAAGTACCTGCAACTTTGTTCAACCATTCCCCACCTAAGCCAATTAAAGCACCCCAGTTAGCAGTGTCACGTGGTGTCTGAGCAGTTCTGCAGAGAGATCCCCCAACCCACGGTATGCTGGGTTTCTTCTGGAGCCATGCCTCGCCTCACAGTCCACGCGTTTGCAGTAGGCGAGGCAGGTGTTGGTGTTGATGTGTTTTACAATGCCTGTGGAGAAATTGCAGTTCTCCACAAACCCTCATAAATGATATACTTCTGTGTAAAGATATGTGATGGCATTGAGGATGATTCTTAGACAGTGAGCCAGCTGCAATAGAAGCTGCTGGGTGTGGGAAAACAGCACACTAGCATTATATCTGAAGCAAGAACAAAGGATTTAAACATATGAAGGGTATGGCGACGATCAGGTAGCCAGAGATACCCCCAAAGAGCCAAGCGGAGTGTAAGAGTGGACAGGTCATAAATAGATAAAAATGACTATTAAAGAAAAGCCCAAATAGCCCAAATCTGAAATTTAAAAGAATCCTCACAAAGCATTAGAGATTTCAGAGCCTATATAGGGCCAGTATATGTGGGATAACAAAATCTCCCTAGATGTTAGGACAAACACCTCTCTTTACAGTAAGCTGCTGGCCATAATGTAAGGGGATCCCTTTATTATCCATGAGGCCTTGACATGCCCTTTCCTTCCTCTTGTGACAAGAAGCAAGCTGGATCTCCAGTGATCATGGTGTGATCTGAAAGTACACATCTCTCCCAGGATGGCGAGGGTTTTCCCGAAGAACCACAATGGTGGCTGGAGATTAGGAACGCCATGGAAGCAAAATGAAATACTTCAGTTTAAGATAAACAGGTGGGTTAAGCAAGGATGAACAGGAGAGTAGACTAAGTCAGGTCAACTTGAAGATGATAGAAGACTCCCATAAGGCCTGACTTACTGGAGGGAAACTCTAGCTTTCAGGTCCTATTGCTTTACCAAGCCAAGCCTCCTTGACACTGAAGTCATAACAAAAGGCCTCATTCTAGGTGCGCACCAAGTCAACAGGAACAACGGTAGAGCCCACCCTTCGGTCTCAAGGAAACACTGTGGACTTGTAGCTTCTTTGAAGATGAACTCAGATGGCCCACCAAGCTAAGCTCTACTAAACCCATCCTAGACACACATTTACCCTTTGCCCACAGCTGTTAGTCTGAGGCTACAGAGATAACATAGGTGATTCTGGAACAGTCGAGTCGCCACGTTAGCCACACGCACTGACTTGCCTGGCATGGAGTCTGCATCCTGTGCCCCTACTTCCTGACATCCCAGTTGGAACAAACAATCATAGCTTAGATTATTTGCTCCCTGTGTCTCATTAGGAAGCTCTTGTCCTTCACGTTTTCCCTTCTTTTAAGTGATAGACACAACAGCATTCTAGAATCCTTCTACCCCAAGGATCCTTTTTTTTTTTTTTCTATGAATGGCAAAAGAGTAAATGAACGTAACAAATATTTAGCTTTTGTTCAACGACTACAGAGAGGTGCTTAGGAGGGTCACATTCCCAGGACAGAGTGAGGAGGGAAAAAAGTTGAGTACCCATATTTGGTCTCAAAAGCAGACTCTACCTCTTTGAGCCAGGAGGTGACAATGGTGGGACAAATGAATCTGTGCCTTGGGATGAAGGACAGGGGGACGTGGAAGGCAAAGACCCAGTTCCTTCTCCTTCTCCCCACCCTCTTTTCATCGCAACCACCATACAAATGCCTCTTACATTAAACCACAGCTGAGCACAGGAGATTGGCAGAATTTTCCCTTTTCATCTGGATGATTCAACATCGTGTAGAAACAGCCACAGTGGGCCTCCTAAGGAGGGAAGGGTGGAAAGCAACCTGCTTGAAAGACTTATTTAAAAAGAAAAAAGTTCAGAAGCCACTAGGTGTTTGGTACGTATTTTCAAGGCTATAAATCCCACAGCAGGTGTACCTAGGCAATCAGAATAGGCAAGAACTCTGATAAATTCCATGGTGATACTTAGGGCCACAGAAACCCTGGGAGGCTATAAATAGTCATTAGGTGTGAGATGTTGCTGAACACCAAGGGAGAAACCCACCAATGGAGCAGAAATGTAAATCAGGAAATACTGTAAGAAAATTGTGTTTTCATATTAACTATAAAGGATGAAAAGAGAGAGAAAGTGAAGTTAGGCTCCCCTCCCTCCATGGTTGGTCAGGATTAGAGTCACTCCTGAACATTTTAAGGAAGAAAAGGAGAGGAGGAGAAAAAATAGAGGGAGAGGAGGAAGGAACAGAGGGAGGCAGGAAGGGAGGGTTCCCTCTACCAGGATTCCATCTAAATGTGCATGGAAAGCCGCAGGATAAATCTTGATGCACACATCAACAGTCAGTGAGCTTGCCTGAGCTTGTAGATTGTCTCAGGAACTCCAGCTGACACACTGGGAGTCTCCCCTTCTTTTTGAACAAGAGATTAAAACTTACTGATAAACTCTGTGTATGTCACATATACTCTCTGTGAACATGGAAAGGATTAGTGTGCGATTGGTAAGTCATTCTTGAACAGTGTCATGGTCCTGGAGGTAAATCCATGGTGCATATGTGAAGTACCCATAACCACTGTCAAACTCGACTCTGAGCTTTCCTCCAATAATATTGACATTCTAACATAGAAGTGCCTGTCGTTAGGACCTTACAGGTTATGAAGAAAAATAGAAATGCATGCTATTAAACCAACACTGCTGTTTTCAGGTTGTTTTTGTTTCTGTCTGCAGTATACTTTTATTCAACTTTCCTGTGAATGGTATTTCTGTAATCGGGCAGGTCACCTTGAAATGCAAGTTTTCACTACACATACAAAAAAAAACTATGTAGGCCACATCTTTAAAAATTCTCTTAAATTCTATATATGGATTTATAGAGCAATCATTGTTTCAAATATCTAGTAATACAGAGTCTAAGTGGTAATGATATTGTTATCCTACTTAATATGCTCTTGGCTGACCCACACAGACCCTATTTCAGAAAACGCTTCCAAAGACCCAGGATATAATTGATTTATTTCCTCAGTCAGGGAAGGGTGGTCATTTATTAGCAATTGAGAAATGAGGTTCAGCATCCAGTGATGTTCTATAAAACCCTACAAGTTTGATCAGACTAAAAGAAAAAGAAAGATTGTGATTTCTGAAAATAAATAGAGGGTATGAAGAACGAGGGAAATGAGTATCATCTTAGACAGTAAATTGCCTGGGCTCAAACCCCAGCTCCAATGCTGACTGGCTGTACAGTTCTGAACATCGTCCTCTGTGCTACAGTTCCTTGTGCAAACAATGGTGGTTGGTGTGCCTACGTCTACGATTATTGTAAGGCTTAGCCAACATTTCTATTTATGGACTCTCCAGAACATAGTCCACTCTGCACAATTACTGACTTGTATCCATAGTTATATATTCTGAGGAGACTGAGTGTCGAGCATTATGTGTGCTTCATCTACTGCTGTTAAGTATCCAAAGGCTCGCCTCCAGATATTCCTCATCTCTGTGCTTTTCACCAGGTCTGACTGCACATTCCTTTCATCTTCCTCTTGATTCTGGGAACACTGCAAGTCTCCTGTCGCTTGTAAGACATCCACTCAGAACATCAACCCTAGCCCTACCTCCCTATAACCCTGTTTCAGTGTCGATATCTCCTTATGGTCCTTGAGGGTGGTGCGGAAGGACTTAAGCCTTGCATCCCGGATTCTTCACAGTCCAGCCCGAGCCTTCACAGGCAGCATCATCTGTTTCACTCCAGCAGCACTGACAGTTTGCCAGGACAAGGCACCCTCTTCCTTCCACACAGACAGCAGGAAAGGCAACATTGCCCATTACTGACGAGGATGATTTGGATACAGCCATCCAAATTATTCAGCACAAGGCACTTTGCAGGTGTATGTACTCAATAGTCAGATTAGGACAGGGTCCTTGGTAAGGACACATAAGCTTGACTCCCCTTACATGACAGGGCAGACTGTATGTGAGAAGGGCCAGACAGGAGAAGATACTGCAGGTCTGAAAATTAAAACTGGCTTAGATAGGCAGATGTAAGAATCTGTGTATAATCTGTAGTTGAAATAATGGGATAGTTTTTGAGATTTTTTTTTAAGGAGAGTTCATAGAGAAAAGAGGAAGGTCACAACACAGGAGCATCGGATTTTAGGACAAAGGCCAAGGAATGTCTGTCTTGTTCACTTCCAACACTACTCATCCACAAATGACAACTTCTGAAGAATTTCCAGGGCCACTAAAAAAAGATCACATGACCTAAAACTCTGCTTTCCTCCCAACATCTCCCTTGACTCCATCTCAGCTCTTAGTGAGACATTTGCTGCCGTTGCCACCATCTCGAAATACAACTGCATGGGATGTCAACACAGTTTTTTAAAGTGAATTGGATAAAAAAAGACATCAAGATCATGTGCAGGTGTTGATAGTCAACTTTAACTGTCTTTAAAATAAACCTTACAATCTCTGTGGCTTAAATCCTTTCTCTATGTCTCTAGCTTTTCTTTCTCCTTTTTTCCTTAAAGACAAGGTCTCACTATGTAGCCAAAAAATTCGCCACAAATTCGCCAGTCTCTTATTCAACCTCCTTGGCAGGAGTTACAAGCATGTACTGTAATGTGCCTCATGCCAGGCAGAGGTTTATTTCTTGCTGACTTTATGCTAAGTGAAATCATCTGGGAGCCCAGTTCCAACATCTCCTTTCTTGCTGCCACACAGGAGAAGACACCGTTCGAGGGAAAGCGAATTCAGCAAACAGGTACTGGACTTCAAGACTTCCACATGCTACGTTACATTGTTTGTTTGGAGGAGCTGGGACAACCCTCTGTGGGTAGACAGTAAAGGAAACATTTGTACTGTACATGAAGAATAGAAAAGACTTAAGTGAATAAAAATGAACGGGAAAAAGATAAATAGCTTGGGAGGAAAAGGCAGGTACATCTTCATGTGTTCAAGACCAGCCTGGTCTATACAGTGAGTTAAAGGCCTGCCAGTGTTACATTGTGAGAGGCTGTCACAACAACTGTAAGATCAAAACAAAAAGGACACAGAGTTAGGGAAACATTAGGAAACATTGCAGAGAATTTTCCCAGTTACCTAAAATAAAAAGTGCTACTTCGTTCTAAAAGAAAAAAAAATTGTGCTGAATAAAAAGATGTATTTGCATACAGCCAACCTGTAAGATTGACAAGCTTGAATGGAAAACACAATTCCATTCAATTCTGTTCCATCCGATGCAAAAAGTTACAGAACGGAAAGTGTGGTTGCAGGGTAGGCCACAAGGCTGGGTTTATGGAGTAAATAAATGAAAGAATAAACCCTGAGTGAGGATGTAATTTAGAAACAGCTTTCTGCTTAAATCAGTGACAAGATGAAATGGATCCTGTTAAAATTAGAAGGTAATAATAAAAGAGTGCCTGGCTGGCTAGGGGGGACAGGTATATTGTCAGGTAAATTCCAGTTCTATGCCATGAATAAAACAATTGACCGTGGGTTTGAGTCTTACAGGCCACTGTGCTACCATCACCTTCTGGCACTTTATGAGGAGAAATTAACCACTTTACGAATAACTTCCACTGATGTATTCATCATGAGAGAAAACTAGCAGTTCCAGGGCTGGTGCCAAAACTAAGTTGTTTCCCCTAGATATAAGCTCTGGAAAGCAAGACCAGGATCCCATCAACATTTTGTCTTCACTGGAACTGTTAAGATTGAGGAATGAGCAGCAGGGTGAGCACAAGCTGTAAAATGCTTATTACACACATGACCACCTGAGTTTGGACCCCCAGGCCCCACTGCAATCTACGTGTCGCAGTGTTCTGTAATCCCAGGCTGTGAAAGCAGAGCCAGGTGAACCCATGAACCTCACAAGCCAGCCAACCTGGCTGAATACATGAGCTCCGAGTTCAGTGAGAGACCCTGCATCACAACCCCAAGGCGGACAGTGACTGAGGAAGGCATCTGACACTTCCACACACATGTGTGCACACTTGGGGCAACACTTCCACATACATGTGCACATGCCCACACACAAGCAAGTGCACGCACATATACCATACATGTACAAAGTCATTTAGTAATACATGTTAAATAATTAAATATAAAGAAGAAAACAGACAATTAATTGCTCCATTTGGGTGGTTTATGCTCTTCATTTTAGGCAAGTACTTTTACTAAGATTGTTTGCTCTTATGCATACCAAACAGGATTCTGTATTCTACCAGAGATATACTTGTACATCCGTGTTGGTGGATGCTCTGTTAGTAATAATTAAATCAGCCTAGATTCCCATCAAGATGAGTGGGTAATGAGTATGTGGTTCATAGGCATGATAGTGTTACTTAACAGTTAGGAAATTGAAATTATGACATTTGATGAATGTAGTTTTGTTTTGTTTTGTTTTTCTCTTTACCCTTTTGGAGGGTGTTGACACCCAGCTCCCAAATAAATACATGGAGGATTTTTTTTATGAGTGCCCAGCCTTAGCTTGTCTTGTTTCTAGCCTGCTTTCCTTAACTTGTATTATCCCAGCCACCTTTTGCCTCTGAGCTGTTACCTTTCTCTATTTCTGTATGTCTTTTCTTTCCTTCTTATTCTGTGTCTGGCTGTGTAGCCAGGTGGCTGATCCCTTCTTGTCTTCTTGTCTCACTCCTTTCTCTTCCCAAATTTCTCCTCTTACGTACTCTCTCTGCCTGCCAGTCCTGCCAATGCTTTCTCCTGCCTAGCTATTGGCCATTCAGCTCTTTATTAGACCAATCAGGTGTTTCAGACAAGCCACATAAAACAGAGTCGCAGAATTGAAGAAATGCAACATAAAAGAATGCAACACATCAGTGTATTGTTAAAACAAATATTCCACAGCATAAACAAATGTGACACATCTTAAAATAATACTCCACAACAGATGAATGGATGAATCTGAAGAGCATTATGTAGCAAGGTGATCTGAACTAAGAAAGACAAAGAAAGATAAAGCGGATTATAGCTTTATATACATGTAAAATATCTGTAATATACATATGTGTAGCATACATAGAAAGAGGTATGCATGTGAATAAAAGATAAAACACTACAAGAGGGACTAAGAAGTTAGAAAAGGAGGTGCAGAGGAAGAGAAGGGGCAAAAGAGTAAGTGGGAGGTTCCGGGGCAGAGGAAAATTCTTTCGCTGACCTTTGTTTTAAAGACCAACTAGGCAATCTATGGGGCCTTTGGCAGTGGAACACTATTTATCCCTAGTGCATGGATGGGCTTTGGAATGGGCTCTCAGCCTACATACATGGGGGACCTAGGGTCTGCCCCAAATGATGTGTCAGACTGATGTTCCCCCATGGAAAGCCTCACCCTCCCTGGGGAGCAGAAGGGGGATGGGATGGGGATTGGTGGGAGGAATTGGGGGCAGGAGGGAGAGGGAACTGGGATTTCTATGTAAAATAAGGTTGTTTTTAATTTAAATAAAAATTAATTTTAAAAAAAAAAGACAAACTAGAAGGAACACAAGGTAGCCTTTTTTTTTCAAATTGAAGTCATGCTTTCCGTATAGTGGTTAACATGTAATCCCTTCTCTGCTTTGACTACATCACTGTGTCAGTGGTACAGGTGCAAAAATACCAATATCTTTCTTAGGAAGTACAAAAATCGATAACTTCCTAAAAAATGAAACATCAATCTAATTGTGATTTCTTGAGATAGTTCTAGAATAAGGGAAGCAACTTTTCAGAGATTCTATTTAATCTGCTGTCTACAAGAAGAGCTGACTCTCCCATGTAACAAGTCACTGAGGCTTAGAATTATAAACTAAGCTCAGACTACAATATGCTTAGGTCTGTTCCATCCCTGTGGGGTTTTTTTCTAGCCATTCTTAACTGCTGTAGCTGTTTGCTGCCATTTCCTTAGATGTTAGGCTAGGAATTTCCTAACTAAGGAAACTAAGTGTTGCTTAATGTTTCTTCTGGCTTGGTCCTGCTGCTGGGTTGCATCAAATAAACATACAGAGACACTATTAATATAGTGTGTACTTATAATTAATATTATAAAACTGTTAGACAATGGCTAGGGCTTCTTATTGGCTAGCTCTCTCTTAATTATTAACCAATAACTAGTAATCTATGTATTTCTACATGGCCTTATCTTACCAGAGAATGCCTGGTGCGTCCTTTCTTCCCAGTCTCTATATGGCATCTCTTCGAGGTTCATTCTCCTCATCTTCTAGCCCCATCTATCTTCCTGCCTCTATTGGCCAAACAGTGTTTTATTCATCAACCAATGAGAGAAACATATATGCAGAAGGACATCCTCCCATAAACTAAGCTCTCATTCTTCTGCTGAAATGAATGCTTTAGAAATATTTGGAAGGAAAGGGACAAGTATGGGCCATTGTTCTCCCTGAGGTGAAGACAGGTGAGTGATGGAACCCTTCCTTGGACTTTGTCCACCTGAATGAGCAGCAGCATAGGAAGGGCAATGGGATCTTTGATCGTCAAAGTGAGCATTCAAAAATGACACTTTTATTAACAAAAAATTGATTAAATATAATTCTTTATCTTCAAAGTGGTCCTTTTGAAAAACTGTGGTATTTCTACAAAAGATGACAATCTGCCAACACAGAATGGCTTGTGAATGCAAATATTGCTCTCTTCATTGTCCCCGGTTTCCTCAGAAGCTATGTAGCCCCACTTTCTAAAACCTGTAGGATGTGAAGTTAATAGAATTCAAAAGGGCTAACTTTCAATCCAAAAAGTTATAAAGATGTTAGGTCTCCAAGTCTTTAAGGAAATCCAATTATAGCTCTTTTATTGTTATTATTATTCAAGCAAAGACCAAAAGAGAAGCTTTTCTTCTTCCAGTGCCATTTTGCTCAGCAGGGACTCACCTTGACATTGGAGCTGCTCTTCTTGCATTTCTCATTACGAAGTTACTACCAGATACCGAAACTCGGGCAGAAACTCGAAGGAGTCAAAAGTTGCCTGGATACTTCAGAGGCACACCTTTCCACATTAGTTTATATGTGAGAGGTGGGGATGGCATTGTGGTTAGGTGAGTGCAATGCTGATGTCACATCTAAGGAGCTACTCACTCAGGCAATACAAACGCCATGTGATAATGAAGAATTCCTTGAGTTTCAGACCCTTAACACTTCATGCCCTCACCCTAACTTTGACTAGCATGCAATTAACTTCTTGGCATCACCCTGTCTTTCTAAAGACAGATGGCAATGACTGATGAGAGAAGAATAAGCATTTTCTTCAGTCGTACAACCACTGGCATGGTGTTCATGTCCCTCAGCCATGATCTTGTGAGTAACTCTAGTGAAGCTCACTGTGACATGAAAAAGAGAGATGAGTGGGGTGGGGGCAGGGGGGGTGGAAAAGGAAGAAAAAACAAATAAGCAGGAATTTGAAGGGACAAGAGAGAATATGTGATGAATAGCTCAGAATGCATTATATAGATGTATATATATATATATGTATATATATATATATTTGAAAATACAATGAAATGTATATAATACATGTTAACAAAAACAAAACAGCGAAACTGCATCAAAGTTTCAAGTCTATTAAAGTGTGAACTGAATGTTTAAGAAACTTCTAAGAAGGATGGTTTTAATAACCTTTCCCACGGGGATTTGAGAGAAAGCAGGACCTGATGAAGTCTTATGAGTCACACATCAAAAAGTCATCCGGAAAGAGAACCACTGAGGTGCTTAGAACACAGATGTCTCTGGGGATGGTTATATATGTCCTAGGAGAGACTTTAGGTCTGTTTTCGCACTGATGGCAGGTCTTGTTCAGGCAGCTATGGTGATGAAGCTTCATGGGTATAGCGTCTCTGACATTTTGAGGAGAAACGATCTCACAGCAAACTTCCTAGGGGGTTGTTTGTTGGTTTGTTGTCGCTCTTATCATCTTTATAACCCCTCTTTCACTATGATCCCTGATGCTTAGGTGTTGGAGCTGTGTTATAGGTGTCAGGGCTGGGCGCCAACAGTCACATGTTCTCTGCATTTTGATTGGTTATGGTTTTCCATAATCTATTGCAAGATGAGGAGTGGTACCTATAACTATCTATCTGTGGAAATAAGAATAAATATTTAGACTGTAGTTATAAATTATGCTATGCTTGTTTTGAAATTAGCAGTCAGGCGGCAGCTATCAGGAAGGGATTTTTTAATGCTTCTAATTGGCTGAAGCATCTGTCCCACTCAGCCAATAAGAAAGCTGGAGTCCACACAGTCCCTGATTCCTCTTTCCTCATAGCATTAGGACAGGACATGTCAAGATTTCCAATTGGCTCCACCCTCCATTAATGAGAGTGTGTTTATTTTGCACATTAGTTTTTGTCAGTTTGACAAAAACTTGAGAAATGAGAATGTTGATTGAGAAATTGCCTCTATCGGTTTGGCCTATGGGAAAGCCTATGGGGACGTTTTCTTGATATATGATAGATGTTGGAGGGTCTGGTCCACTGTGGACACTGCCATCCCTGGTCAGGTGGTCTGGGTTATATAAGAAAGCCAATGTGTAGAACAAACTAGTAAGTAGCATGTCTCCGTTGCCTCTGCTTCAGTTCCTGCCTCCAGGTTCCTGACTTGAGCTCCTACTCTGGCTTCCCTGGATGATGGACTGTGATATAGAAGTATAAGCCAAATAAATCATTTCTTGCCCTGGATTGGTTTTGGTCAGTATTTCCCAAGGCAACAGAAACCTAACTAGAACAGAGCTTCTCTAGCGAACAAATTTTACCATTTTGTACAAATCCAGGAGATTTGACACCTATATGCACAATGTAATTGCTATGATGGGTAAGTCTCTGAAAGTCATTCTTGTTCAACTATGGAAAAGCCTCCTGGTAGACCGGCAGAGTTTCTTCAAATGTGAGAGTTCTGATTTCCTCTGTCCTAGAGTGCAGCTGTCCTCTGTTGCTGCTCAGGCCTCTATACTCTATTAAAAGGAAAAGCAGAATCTGTGATTAAGTCACACTGAAGTATGAACATCTTGTTGAATGAGAAATACACCCCACAAGCTGCTGTGTTTGAACACATGGTCTCCCAGGTGGTGTCTTAAAATGTGTAGGATGTTGTCATATGATGGAGAGCCTCATTGGAGTAGGTTGTCTACTGGGGATGGATCTTAAGGTTTATATGGCCCTCAATTCAGTCTTCTCTGCTCCCTAGCTATAGATTCATGGTTACCAGCCATACAAGCTCCCATGACCATGCCCTCCCTATGATGGCTGTCTATCTCTTCTTAAACCATGAGCCAAAGTCATCCCTTCCTTGCTTAAATTATTTCTTGTTGGGTACTTGGTCACAGCAACAAAAAAGGAATTAACACTCAACAAGTAAGGATGTCTACACTAATCTACATGACAATGGGCCCATCACCAGCAAGGCATGAATGGAAGAGGGGCTCCAGGGCCTTATCACCCATCCATGAACTCTTTCTTACTGATAGACTGGAGGGAGATAGTTATTTCCTTCAATGGTATACCCACTGGTTACTGTACCAAAGACTAGCGGATAGTCCCAATCGAAGGACACTGGTTAAGCTAATTAGGTCACAAAATCAAACCAAAAGTCTTAAATGTTGAAAATAGAGTCATATGGAGAAGGGAAGCTTTGTAGGAGTGGGAGAATGATAACAGAGCTTAGAGAACAGAATACATTCTCTACATGTATGAAATTGTAAAATAACCAACTTAATTACTATATAATTTTTAAGCTAATAAAAAGCCCTGACTTTGAGCAGTATATGTGAGACATTCCATTCTTGAGAAAAAAAGGATGGTAAGTTTTAATTAATGGGCTAGGCAGCTCTTTGTATTGCCTGTCTGTTCCTTGTTGGATCCATAGGTCCATGAAGTGTCAAAGCATGGCAAGAATCTTGGACTCACTCCAGCCCCAACCCCTCATTTTACAGATGAGCAAGCCTGCTAGCTCACATTATCGATTCTCCTTCTTCTTCAAATGAGTTTTCTCTTTGCTTTCCAATCCCTCACCACTGTGGATGCTGCCAGGCCATTACCTGAACTGGCTTTTTTGTGACACAAATACCCTTGTCTCTGTTTACTTATGAAGGGAAGGGCTCTTATACCCAAGCAATTTCCTAAGTAATGTGGCAGCCATGGTATGCCCCTTCCCCGTGTTATTAATAAAAGAGATACAGTAATGTTTCTGTTTAAGTCTTGGTGTTGTTCTTTTTTTTTTTTTTTTTTTGACAGGTATCAGTCAGTCAGTACAAAACAGTGTGCTCTCTCTCCCTCTCAATAGAAACTATAACAGAAATGTTCTACGTTACACACAATACCCATTCATCAATTCCTGCCATCTGAAATTGGAGCTTCAGTTCATTATAAAAGAGATTTTCCCCCATCAGGCTGCTCTCCAAACTCTCATTGACAAAGGATATTCTTTTGTTTTACATCTTGCAAAGCTGAATGCAGAGTTTCTCACACTAGGGTTTCCATTCCTTTGTCACAGAGCCGACTCCAGCCAGCCACTTTGTAGGACATTTTGTTCCTTGAGAAAGTCTCCACTTAGGCATTGAAATGTAATGTCACTATCAGAATGGCAGATGCCATCATTTCTAGGCTACCTTCCCTTGTTCCCTTATCACCACAAGAGTACACACTCACAAGGTCATAAAATAAAGCTCCCATCCTTTGCATTTACATAACAGCTTCTATTTATAGCTGCCTGAATATTTACAACAGTGAATTATTCTAGTCTATTTCACTCTTTTGGATTATGAAAATAGAGACTAAACCTTTGCACTTAGGGAAATATGGAGATTCAAAATAAATATTAGTTAAATGAATACACAGAAACCTTTGGCAAGAGGTAGGTTAACCCAATTGTGCAAATTAGCACAGACTCCCATGTGGAAAAGATCAAAGTCAACAACTGAAAGATATGTTTCTAATTGAAAGGAACAATAAAGTTGTAACCAGATCAGTGGGGCTGGTGATGAAAGATTTTGCCTAGTGACAATGTGCTCACAGGTGGGCATCTAAGTATCGGTTTCTGAAGAAAGCACTTGAGTTTCTACCAGGTTCCTTCCTGCCAGGGATTTTAAGGGGGAGAAAGAATGGGCATGCCCTGCTGATATATAAAAAGCAATAATGACTTTAAAGTTCTTTATCAACTTGCCTTTCAATCTTTCTCTTTTTTTTCCTCCTCTCTCTTTCTGTCTCTGTCTCTCTCTGTGTCTCTGTCTCTCTGTGTCTCTGTCTCTCTGTGTCTGTCTCTCTGTGTCTGTCTCTCTCTCTCACTCTCTCTCTCTCTCTCTCCCTCTCTCTCTCCCTCTCTCTCTCTCTCTCTCTCCCTCTCTCTCTCTCTCCCCCCCCTCTCTCTCTCTCTCTCTCTCTCTCTCTCACACACACACACACACACACACACACACACACACACACACACACACTTGCTATAGAGAACAGCCATTCTCTTTATAGGATTTGGGTAGAACCTAGCTCCTGATGGAAGTATGGCATTCTGTGTTCATGCTACACGTCACTCTGTGTTCTCTTCTCCCTCAATAAACTCTTGGATGTCAAGAGTTTATTTTGCATAGGGCTCAACTCCTACTCCATAGCTTAAAGAAAACACAATGATTTAGAATCCTGGTGGGAAAAGAACATAACAATTCTACAGAGTATGCCCGGGTGACAGGCTGAATACAGTGAGAATACGAGAAGCCATTGCATCACAGTGCACTTCAAGGTCTGCAAGAGGGTAAGGCTTTGCCTCATTCTAAAGCAACAACTCCTCCTACACACAGTGGAGGGACACATGCATGCCACACTCGACTCCACAGTATCACTCGACCCCAGATCATTGACGGTGGCAGACTCCAGATGAAACTTTCTCCAGCTTGCCTCATCAAAGGCAAGCTGCTACTGTGTGGGAAGGCTTTGAGGCTTAAACAGGAGAAAGAATATAAAGTGAGGAGCTGAGGGGTCTCAAAGGACAGCTCTCCCAATAAAAGCAAAAGAACACAAATATAAAAGACTCGTGATTTCTTTAACACTATGTAAAAAGTACAGGTTGCTAGTTTGTCAAATCATCAATGTTTTCCCCACTGACTCTGAAGCCATCACAAGCTGAACCAAGCCTGAATTAAAACAGGCTTCAAAGGAAGCTTAACAGTTGGCCACACGGGGTAAATTCCCCTGTACTGGAAAAGCGAAGGCTCCCCAGAGGGTGATAAGTGGGAGAGTCCCTTCAGCAGCTCAGTACAGTAGGAAATCATAACTCTTCACAGGCCAGGGATGCCTGCCACAGCCACCTTCACCAACTTGCCCAAAGTCGCAGTAAAACAAGAGTGCAAACCCACAGCTGTCATCCCTGATGACGGATTTACTGACTTTAGATGGCCACTCTGTTTTTAATACCTTCCTCCCCCAGCCAGCCTGCGAACGGCAGAGGCTTGTGCCATTGAAGATCAGCAAAGTCTTCCCACAGCTGACCTCCTCGGAGGCAGGGACACATTGAACAAGAGAGACAAGGTGAGGAGAAGACCCTCAGCTCGATCTGGTCTCCACTCCAGTCCCAGATGCCTCTCCCCAGGGTGTTTCCAAGAGCGAGAGGTTCCAACGTCCCAGAAGGAAGACACAAGCCAACACTCTTTCCATAGCCCAGATGTTCCATTTCTAACCAGGAAAATGTTGTGTATAGTCTTAAGGCTAAAACTAGTTTAACAGGAGTATATGCGGAACAGTCTTCTAAATGCCTTTCAGCTATAAATCCCATTATATCAACAAGCAAGCCAAAACAGAAGTGCAGTGCGGCCCAAACTGGGATTCAAAGGAGCAGCTCCAGGCCCCACCTGGGCTCGACCCTCCTACTGTGCGGCCTCAGTGCTGTGTCTGTTATTCTCAGGTAAACCACATTCCTGCCATCCTGTGCGCCTAAAGCGTCTACGATTCAAGCCACCCTGACGGAAGCTGGCTCAGGATCCTGGGAAAGGAGGGAGGATGGGAAGTGGGGGTGATGAGCTGGGTGGCCTTGTTTTCCTTTGCTATTTCTCCAGTTGCCCTCGGAGACTGGGGAGCTTCTGATTCGTGTGCTGCGTAAGTGGAGACCTTTCTTTCCTCTGTTTGCAGGCGTCGCTGGCTCTTTTATGTCCCCACCGGTGGTTGCTTGGTCTCCCTACTTCTGCGATGTCTCTGGACGCAAAAGACAGACGGCTGTGTATGTGAGGGGGTGATGAAGCTGGCACCAGGTCTGCTGTGTTTATTACTGCTGCCAGCAGAAGGGAAATCTGATCCTGGCAGATGCAGCCTGCTGTGAATCAATATTTTACAGGTAGTATACTTTGAAGAGATGACATCAAGACAGAATCAAAAGAGAGGCGGGAGGGAGAGAGAGAAAGAAAGAAAAAGAGCAAGTAAGAGCAGAGGATTTATCCTGACAGCCTTTGACAGTCCTTCCCACAAGGAGAGAGGGGAACAAGCCCCAGGAGGGGAGCTGACACCTCCGTAGGGGAGAAGACACTCCTTGACAAAAGCCATTACTCCCTGCTGCCCTTCACCGCGGGCAGGCTCCATCAGAAAAAGGGAGCCGCAGTTGTAATGCCTTTTAGAGCAAGGAAAGCCTATTCTGTGGCTGGGGCTGAGGAAACACCCACAGGCAGGAGGAAGCAGTCAACCCTCCCCGACTCACAACTGAAGAGAAAGCACCAGAGAAAAGGTTCCACCACTTATTTCGGGTTTTGGTTTTCTGTGCTTGGGGGTCTCTGAAGAGTGTCAGACCTGTCACCTGGGACAGAGCAAAGGAGTTTGCCAGAGCTCTTAGGATCCCAGTGCACTTAGAACAGGATGGGAGTGCTGCCCCGGGCTGCTATCTTCCCTCCAGTAAACCTATAGACCAGGACTTGATGACGAGAGAAGCCGGGACAGATGCCCTTCTGCCAAGAAGACAAAGGAGCTGTATTTATGCCTACCCTAGAGAAATGGAGAATGCTTCTCAGGGTGAGAATTAACTGAACACTAGACAAACTCCTCCTCTGACTAAGGCACTTTTCAACATAGTGAGGGCCTGAGAAAATTGCAAAAACAAAGCAAAACAAAAAACAAAAACGAATCATCTACATCTTTACCTTCCAGGGGAAGCACACACACACACACACACTATTTTTTTATACTCCTGAAACTTACTTTATTTTTATAATAAAATAATTTAAAAATTTACATGTTGATCCCAGTTTCCCCTCCCTCCCTCCTTACCTCCCTCTCTCCCTCCCTTCCTCCCTCCCTCTTACTATCTCTCCCCCCTCACATGTACCCTGGCCACCTTCCCCTCCCATCCCCCCACCCCCATTCCACATGTAGGGCTTTGCTATCCAGGTGGGGTCATGTAAATCTGTCATTTGAAGTAGGGACTAATATTTCGCTCCTGTCTCTAGGTTAAGGGAGTATCCCTCCATGGGGGATGTGTCTGCAAGGTCCTTTTGTGCACCAGGGATACATCCTGGTTCCACTGTCTGAGGTCCCTTAGACTGCCCAGGCCTTCTAGCTGAGACCCATATTCAGGGGGTCTGAGTCAGTCCAATGCTGGTTTCCCAGCTATCAGTCTGGGGGCCCATTAGCTCCTCCTTGTTCAGGTCAGCTGTCTTTGTGTGTTTCTGTAACCCACACACCCTGTTCTTATATGAGATGGACTGCTGAATGCCCATGACATGATGATCACAGTTCTCTGAAAGCCTAGAACTGTAGCCCTTTAATACCTGAAAGGAATCTTGGCAAAAGGAATAAAGAAGGTCGACTATAGGTTTGATAGCATGACCTGAGCAATCCACAAGACACTTGCACCAAGACTATACATCTGCATTGAAACTGTACCTTGCAAGATGAAGTGAATTTTAACAGAAAAACTAACAGGGAGGGGTGTTCCAGGACAAAGAAATTACTTGAGTCAACACTTCCTACATTGTGTTCCAGGAAAAAAAAAAAAAGCATGCAAGGGAGGTGTTAAGAAAATAGCTTTCTGAAAAATAAACTTTAGAGCTTCCAACTTACTTGAAGATAAAAATTATCATAGGTTAAAGTTCTTTGGTGACAGAATGCTTCAGAGAAAAACGAAGAGAATAACAATAATTAATATTTATATGAATTTGAAGAACTGTCCTTTTATTGGGTGTGTGTTCATATGTATGCACATACATGTGGTGGTCAGAGCTCAACACTGGTATCTTCATCGCTCTTTGCCTTATTTGTGAGAGTTCGTGTACATGTGCTTTTGCATGTATATATATGTATATATGTTTGTATGTGCATATGTACATGTGAAGGACAGAAGTCAATGTTAAATGTCTTCTTCAGTCACTCTTTGCTTTATTTATATGTGTATATAATCTATGTGTGTGTACATGTCCATTTTGTGCATATATAATGGAGGATGTTCTTCTGTATATAAGTTTCTCTTATTATTTGATGAATGAAGCACTGATTAGCCAGTAGCCAGGCAGAAAGTATGAGCAGGGCTACCAGATGAGGAGAGTTCTAGGTAGAGGCAGAGAGGGGCTGGCAGGGAGAAGCCATGTAGCTGCCAAAGAAGTAACATGCTGGATTACAGGTAAGGCACAGCCTCGTGGCAATACGTAGACTAATAGAAATGGGTTAATAATTAAGACAGGGATAGCAATATGAAGCCTGAACGGTCGGCTAAACAGTCTCTAATAGAAGCCTCTGTGTGTTTATTTGGGGCTAAACAGCTCAGGGACGAGGTGGAACAGAACCCCCAAGTACACATATGTGTATAGAGGTGTGCACGCATATGCATGCATGTGGAAAGGAGAATCTGACATCACCTATCTTCCACAGTCACTCTCCAGCTTACTTTTTGAGACAGGGTCTGTCATTGAACCTGGAGTACAACAGTTGGCTAATCTGACTGGTGAGTGAGCTCCAGGAACCCTTCACTTTCCCTGACTGGGGTCTGTGTGTAATCATACAGCTTTTGCATAGGGCCTGAGAATTGAGTCTGGGTCTTCATGCTTGTTCTCTGTGCCAATGGATACATCTACCCAACCCCTAGTTGCCTTTTAAGATGCAAATTCAATCATTTTACATCTGCTGATAATTTGTAGCTTTCTGTTGTCCGTAAAATTCAGTGCCACATTTTATCTGAACTACACAACTTTAGTGAGATATCCACCCTGCCCGCACCTGTTGCACTGTTCATGCCCACTGGGACTTGGGAACAGGTGTGGGTGTGACCTCGGGGGACTAGGTCTGGGGTTCCAAAACCTAGCTCACTCTCTCACACTAGAAACAGATGACCACCGCAGGTTCCTGTCCCAAGGATGCCTCCGGATGCTCTCTGTCTCCAACCAGGAAGTAAGAGAGCGAGCTGGGGTCCTGGACCCCAGGTCCCCTCAGGTCATGCCCGCACCTGTCTCCACGCCCCAATGGGTGTGGTCAGTGCAACAGGTATGGGCGGGGTGGATATCTCACTACACACAACCACACAACACTGGTCTAGGTGCTAGTTCTTAGACTTTCATCTTGGGTTTGGTGTGTGTGTGTGTGTGTGTGTGTGTGTGTGTGTGTATGATCAAGTCACAAACCCATCCCTATGTTATTTATTAATTCTATGAGAATGTTTGCTTCTGGACTATGCTGCATAGAGCTGAATATGCAGGTAGGGGTTTGAGAGGCCAGCTGTATAGCAAGGGGGAAGGTTCATTTTTCTTGCCGATGTAAAGAACAATGGAAAAAGTGGGAAATAACAGTAAGCTGGGAGAAAGAGAGATGGGTCAGTAGAGAATTCAGTGAGCTTCCCCAGAAATGTCAATAGCATAGTATGTTGACATGGCTTACAAAATCCCTAGTGGGGAATTGTAGTACAAGATACTTTGTTAGTTTAAATCATCTAACAAAATCATCACCTCACTGCATGTTTTCAGTTTCTCATGCTGAAGAAAATAAATTCTTCTTAGAAAATGTGTGTGAAACAGAAACAGATTCTGCTTGTAATTAATTAGTACCTTCAAGAATATCACCATCTTTGTAACAGACTCATTGCAGGTCAGCGGCTGAATGCATCCCTTCCCTAAACACACTCACAAGGACTACCAGCCAGAAAGTTAGAGGACCAAACCCAGGGCCTCATAGACGCTAAGTATGTAGCTCTACCACAGAACTACAGCCCTTGCCAATGCAAAGAGCATCATTAACTTGGCTGATACAGTGGGACTGAAATGTGGTTGCTACAAAGCAGGATGCAATGTGAAATTTATGCAAAGACTGTACTCTTTAAACAAGCAAATGTATACATTTAAACAATACTTCTTAGGAAGCTTATCTCAAAAGAGCTACTTTTGCCAACCAAAACTATCCAGAGGTTTTTTTTTTTCCAATAATATCAACATTGACAAAGTTTACCCCGTTCTTTACATTCCTTCAAGATAATTCATTTATTTCTTTTCTTTTTAATTTTATGTATCTGAATGTTTTGCTTGCATTCATATTTGTGCACCACATGTGTGCCTGGTGCTAGTGGAGGCATCTGTTCACCTGGAAATAAAGTTAGACAGTTGTGAGCTGCCATGTGGATGCTAAGTATTGAACCCGGATCCTCTGGAAGAGCAGCCAGTGCTCTTAACTGCTGAGCCATCTCTCCAGATTCAAATGGGTTCTCTTTGGGGCAAATTATTTGCTGTCCTGAGGCTCGTTCCTTTTCTGCCTTCAAGGCCAAAAGTGGCTGGTCTAGCTGGAGGCAAATTGTCACCATCCCATATGCACCTCATCAATTTCAGGAGTGCTTTCTTCAGACACTAGGATAAGATAGGATTTTAAAAAGCAAACAGATCTAAAACACCTCAGTTACTATCCTCACAAGCTAGAACCCCGGGGAAGTGCTGATGTTATGTGCTTGGACTGAGTTTCATTCAGCTTGGCCTAAACACAAGTACAAGGCAGCTGCGGAGACGGACTGTCTGTGATTTTATGTTACTGTCTGCAGATAAAAGGATTTAGCCTACTGGGCTGTAAGGGTCAGGAAAGGCTGTATAAAAGAGTGACTGTTGCGAACTGTTACACGTCTAAGAAGTACAAATATTCATCATACAAGACATACAAGGTGAGGATGCTACCTACTTCCTGACACCTTTCATTTTGTAATTATGAGTAGAGCCCTCTTCACTCCCAAAATTGGCTTCCTTTGAGCAATACTCTTGGCCATCGTATGGAACCTGCAAAGAACTGGGGTGAGCAAGCTGCTGTGTCCCTGCTGCCACAGTCCTGTCCGTTACACCCATAAAGCTGTGTTTGCTAACCAGCTTCTACACAGTCATAATTATGATTACCATTGGGAAGTGACCATTGATGAGGAAATGGAACTCCTTTTATTGGTGAAACATAGGGGCTAGCCAGAGGTTAATGGGGACAAAAGCCAGGCTGGGAGAGAATTCTTGATAGATTGATATTATTTGCATAGTGGAGGTTAAGTGCTGTGTGGGTTGCCAAAGGAAATGCAACTGTCTGAGAATGAGTCTGGATAAACAGGAAGGTCAGAACATGAGCCACAGCAGCCTCCATGCCACCCCAGCTCCTGTCCTCAGAGCTGGCATGGTCACTGTCAGAGGGCCAAGTTTCTCTGCTCTTGGCAGTCCACCTAAAGCAATTCTTTGAGAAGTTATGAAACATGTGCTTTTACAGTACAGTTGTCCTTGTTATGACCTACGGTCAGAACGAGAACAAAAATAGCTAACACAAGGCCTGGATCAATCAAAAGGCATTCACTCTAAACAATTAGCGTAATTGTACCAGTGTGTTCTGATCAAGAATTGTTGCTGCCCACCGAGCTTTACAGGACCCAAGCTGGCCCCAGGATTTACCACACCCATGAATCATTTCCTTCCTTGGCCCTTTTCCAACCCCTCAGATAAGTTAAATACTTCAGACCTCTGAGCGTTTTCCTGTTCCTGTAGCACGTGGGGTCTTAGCTGAATTCTATCCTTTCTCAGACGCTCATGCTCAAGTCAGTATCTTTTAGTATTCTTCCCAGAAAACACTATTCAAAGAGCCATCTCCTTGGACCACTCTCTGTTAAGTTCCTGTTTGTTTGCTTCATCATTATTTGTCTTTATCTGTCTATTCATTTATCCTTTCCTTTGCCTCCCCCACTCATCCTTCATGAGCAAAAGGACACCTATTAGTTGGTTATCGTGTTGCTAGTGCCTGGAACAGTGCCAGACACACAGTTTTTGTTACAGAGCTAAATGAAGGAACGATGACCACAGAATAATTGGTACAGATGCCCCCACTGGAAGACAGCTTTGTGGAAGCTATTTTATTAATATTACCTAACAAAAACAAAACGGCCTGAGCAAATAATAAACATCATAGCCAAAATAAAACCCTTTGCTCGAGGTACACTGGTGGCACTTATATCTTGGGTTAGCCAAGAGTTGTCTAATTAGACATGAAGTCTGCTGAATATGAGAGAATTTATGCCTATTACTATAAGCCTAGCCAACTATCAATGACACGTGAGGTCTTGGATCCAAGAGAAAAAAAACTACAATTTCCACATTCCTAAACAAGTATAATTTCAAACTGCATTCTTAACACTTGATCTTACACACAGAGGTAAATGTAGCTTTCGCCCACTGTCCTAGTTAGGGCTGCTATTGCTGTAATGAAACACCGTGGCCAAAGCAACTTGGGAAGGAAAGAGTCTATTTGGCTCACACTTGTTCTGGTCAGCAACCTGACCAGTGCCTCATTGTGGTAATTGGTATCTACAGATGGCTGGGCCTGGAAGCTTCAACACGTTCCCTTTGGCAAGCATGTAGCAAACATTTTTCCTGCACCTATGGGACTAGAAATTTTCTGTTTGCTTCTGGAAACCTTTTCTGTTTGTGTCTTTCTATAGGATACAGAGGACTTCTTGATACAGATAACTCTATCCATGCTCACTGAGATGAATGAAAAGCCAAGCAAACAAAGAACCCCATTCCAGAACACACATCAGGAGGAAAACAAACTCAATTCCCAAGATTCATTCTTTCCATCTTAACACTTTGACATCATTATTGACCTCTGAAGGATGGATGGGGGAGTCTTTTGTTTCCTGGTTACTGATGTATTATTTGGAATTTTTAAAGTGGTTCAATGGGTAGTGCTTGCTAAGAAATCTTGACAACCTAGGTTTGTTCGGCTTCCCAGAATCCTTGTATAAGCCAGGCATGCCAATATGTAATCCCCTGTAATCCCAGCTCTCCCATGGTGAGATAGGAGGCAGAGGCAAGAGAATCCATAGCAGCTTGAAGCTGCCTAGCATATATTCCCCAGAAAACCATAAGAAAGACTCAATGTCAAACAAGATGGAAAGCAAAGACTGACAACTGACGCTGTCCTCTGTACCCTACGTGTGCACCATGACAAGTGGGTACCTACAGACACACGCACACACATAAATGCACACACACACATTTGAACACACATGTACACACAGACACACACAGAGACACATAGACACACACACATATACACACAGACACACACACACATACATAGACACACATATACATATACACACACATACACAGAAACACGCACATACATAAATACACACACACATACACACACAGACACACACACATATACACACAGACACACACACACATACATACATAGACACACATATACATATACACACACATACACAGAAACACACAGACACATACACACATACATACATAGACACACACATACATATACACACACATACACAGAAACACGCACATACATAAATACACACACACAGACACACACACATATACACACAGACACACACACACATACATACATAGACACACACATACATATACACACACATACACAGAAACACGCACATACATAAATACACACACACAGACACACACACATATACACACAGACACACACACACATACATACATAGACACACACATACATATACACACACATACACAGAAACACACAGACACATACACACATACATACATAGACACACACATACATATACACACACATACACAGAAACATGCACATACATAAATACACACACACAGACACACACACATATACACACAGACACACACACACACATACATAGACACACACATACATATACACACACATACACAGAAACACGCACATACATAAATGCACACACACACATTTGAACACACATATACACACAGACACACACAGAGACACATAGACACACACACATATACACACAGACACACACACATATACACACAGACACATACACACATACATACATAGACACACACATACATATACACACACATACACAGAAACACGCACATACATAAATACACACACACATACACACACAGACACACATAGACATATACACACATACATAAATACACACATACACACACACAGTGAAAGAGAGAGAGAGTAAATATACAAAATTAAATATTTAGAATTGTAAGGCTAGGTAATACGCTTAAGGTCACATTCCTAACCATTCTAACATTGTAAGAAGTGATGATATTTGAGAACTTTTTAAGTTACCTCGCTGTTTTAAATTATTGCTAACATCTGTTTTCTGTATATAAGACTACATGGGGCTGGAGAGAAGGGTCAGTGGTTAAGAGTCCTAGGTGTTTTGGTCGAGGACCAGGTTTCAATTCCCATCACCCACACTGTGGCTCAAAACCATCATATCTAGTTCCAGGGGATCCAGGACCTCTTCTGACCTTAAAAAGGCTCTGTGTGAATGTGGAGCACAAATATACAAACACAATGCCCATACATATAAAAAAATAAAAAATGAATAATGAAAACTCACAGCCCACATACATAAAAGTGAACAACATTTTAAACAAACAAACAAACAAACCACCCAGAATTCCACTAGCTTCAGTTCTGTGACTTTACACTTTGATCCACCTTTTCCCCTCTTAAAACTCCACATATTTGAAAGGCAGCAAACTGGATCAAAGGAGTGAATGACGATGCTACCGCATTAGAATCATTTCCTGAAGAGAGAGTCACATGAGCAAACCCAGATGACCTGGCCTCTGGGCCGCAGAAGTGTTTTGTTTTGTTGTTTTTTATCCTCTCGGGTTTTTTCTACTTTTTTCTCCCTTTGTCTTCCCTCTCTGCTTTTCTTCCCCCTTCCCATCAGGCTGTTTTTGGGTGGGTGGGGGGTGAACAGGCTTTCTGGTGAGGGCTGTCTCTCTTCCTGGTTGTCTTTTCTCTGAGTCTGGAGGGCCTGCCCTCCGTCAACAGAAGAGCACAGGCAACCCAGTCTCCTGGTGTGACACTTCACAAGGCTCTAATCCTACAGAACTAGTACTGTTCTCTTAATAAACATGTGTGCTCGGAACAAAGAGATAAATAACTCAGACACTGTGAAACTGTGAGGATGGAAAAATATAGTCTAATTCTCAAGTGATCCCAGGAAGCTGGGAGTCTTAAGTCCCAAGCTGAGGGTCACCTACTTTAATGTTTACGGTAGCCTGTGAGTGAATGAACACAGGAAATGAGCCCTGTCGCCAAACCCAGAAGCCTGTGCGAAAGCAGACTTCCTGGTCTAAGAGCGGGCTTGGATGTTTTAATTAATTGGTCCGTACGGGATGCTACGAGGTGATTGGTTCACGATGCGTGGGCTTTGCTGTAACCCTATAAAAGCTGTCTCAATTCTGTGCTAGAGGTAGTCCTCAGCCCTCTACCCTGCATGGCTGACAACCCCAGTATACTGGAACATAAAGAACCTTATGCTTTTGCATTAAGACCGCTTCTCATGAGTGATTTGGGGGGGCGCCTTTCCTGAGTGGGAGCACGAGGGACCATGCTCTCTCGGGTCTTACATTTGGTGCGTTGGCCGGGAACTGGGACCACCCCTTCTCACACTCGAGAAACAACTTGTAGGTTCTGGCTGGATCCCTGCACATCTGTATCTGTCTGTACCTGTCTGTATGTGTCTGGTGTGTGTGTGTATGCTTGTATGTCGGCCAGCACCTCTGTTCTGATCTGGTATCTGTATTTTGGAGCACGCCTTCTCGGTTTCGGTTTGCAGCTGTCTTCGTGGGCCGTAACGGACCAGAAGATCGTGATTAGCAGACGTGCAATGAGAATCACAGGCTGTAGCCTTGGGGAAATCCCCAAGATGGTATGGGGGAGCCTGGAGACGCCCAGTTAGCTCCCATCTGTGTCTAAATCTGTTTGCAGGCCACGTGGGCAGGCCACGTGCGCCTGAATCTGTTTGTTGCCAACCTGGAAGCACCCCGGAGGTGGAGAGGAGCTCGGCTTAGGTCAGTAGCACTGAGCTTTTGTTCCGCTGCAGCTCCAGACTTCCGCCTGTTTGCTGGAGATGCGGGCATGTCATGTGTCTGGATCTGTTAGCTGCTCTCTCTGGCGTTCTAGTTCTGTCTCTATCCATAGCTTCATCATGGGACAGATGGTCGCGACCCCCCTCTTTTTAACTCTTGACCTCTGGCCAGGTTGCCTGTGTCTGGATCTGTTAATTGCCATTTTGTGCGCTTTTGTCCTGGGTGTCCTTGTCTACCGTACTACCATGAGACAGACAGTAATGACCCCCCCTTAGTTTGACCCTAGACCACTGGGCTGAAATTAAAATGCGGGCCCATATTTTGTCAGTTGAGGTTCGGAAGAAACCCTGGCAGACTTTGTGTACCTCTGAGTGGCCGGCAATGGGGGTCGAATGGCCCCCAGAGAGAACTTTTAATTCGGAGATTGTCCAAGCTGTTAAGATGACTGTCTTTCAGACTGGAACTGGCTCTCGGCCTGATCAAGAGCCCTACATCCTTACATGGAAGGATCTGGTAGATAACCCTCCCCTGTGGGTTAAACCATGGCTGAGCAAGACAAGAGAGCCAGGCTCCCGAGTTCTGGCCCTCAGAGGCGAAAAAAAAAAACAACCAACAAGAGAGCCCGAACCTTCCCCTCGAATCTACCCCGAGATTGAGGAGCCTCCAGCCTGGCCAGAATCCCAGCCCGTTCCCCCACCCCCTTACCCAATACAGGCTACTGCAGGGAGACCTTCCACACCCTCCAAAGCTCAGGCCCCAGCAGCAGAGGACCTGCCTCCGGGACCCGAAGTCGGAGAGGAACCACGCCAGAGGGAATGGATGGGGTTGTGACCCTGCTGCTACGCACATTTGGCCCCCAGTGCCGGGCGACCAGCTGCAGCCCCTGCAATACTGGCCCTTTTCTCCCTCAGATCTTTAAAATTGGAAAACTAACCACCCCCATTTTTCAGAGGATCCCCAATGCCTCATGGTTTGGTGGAGTCTCTTATGTTCTCTCACCAGCCTACCTGGGACAACTGTCAACAGCTGTTGCAAACACTCTTCACCACCAAGGAGCGGGAGAGAATTCTGTTAGAGGCTAAGAAAAATGTTCCTGGGGCCGACGGGCGGCCCACACAGCTGCAAAACGAGATTGACGTGGGATTTCCTTTGGCAGCCCTAGTTGGGACTTTAACACCCCCGAAGGTAGGGAAAGCTTGAAAGTCTATTGCCAGGCTCTGGTGGCTGGTCTCCGAGGCGCTGCAAGGCAACCCACTAATTTGGCTAAGGTAAGAGAGGTGATTCAGGGACCAACCAAATCTCCCTCGGTGTTTCTTGAAAGGCTCATGGAGGCCTTCAGGCGGTTCACTCCTTTTGACCCTACCTCAGAAGCCCAGAGAGCTTCGGTGACTCTGGCCTTTATAGGGCAGTCAGCTCCGGATATTAGAAAGAAACTCCAGAGACTGGATGGGCTACAGGAAGCTGAGTTGTGTGACTTAGTAAAAGAGGCAGAGAAAGTGTATTTTAAAAGGGAGATAGAGGAAGAAAAGGAACAGAGAAAAGAGAAGGAAAAAGAGGAGAGGGAGAACAGGCGTGACAGAAGACAGGAAAGAAATTTGACTAAGATCTTGGCCGAGTGGTTGAAAGAAGAAATGGTAGAGAGGGAGAGAAGGAAATTAGAAAATTTAGAGCAGGCCCTAGACAGTCTAGAAACCTGGGCAACAGAACTCCACTCGACAAGGACCAGTGTGCATATTGTAAAGAAAGAGGGCACTGGGCAAAGGACTGCCCCAAGAAGAGAAACAAGGGATCGAAGGTGCCATCCCTGGGGGAAGATGAAGATTAGGGAAGACGGGGTTCAGACGCCCTCCCCGAGCCCAGGATAACTTTGAAAGTGGAGGGTCGACCAGTTGACTTTTTGGTGGACACTGGAGCAGAACATTCTGTGCTGGTACAGCCGTTAGGAAAATTAAAAGACAAAAAATCCTGGGTAATGGGGGCCTTGGGGCAACGGCAGTACTCATGGACTACCCGAAGAACAGTGGACCTTGGTGTGGGCCAGGTATCCCACACCTTCCTGATTACCCAGAATGCCCATCCCTGCTGTTAGGAAGACACATCCTGTCAAAAGTAGGAGCCCAGATTCATTTTGACTCCGAACAGCCATCAGTTACGGATAAACAGGGAAATCAGTTGCAAGTCCTCACTGTTAGGCTAGAAGATGAGTACAGACTCCACGAGGAGCCAGGGCCTGACCTTGACTGTTCAGATGGAGCTGGAACCTCCAATATGGACTGGTGGTTGGCAACCACTCCCCTAGCTTGGGCTGAAATATCCAGAATGGGTCTGGAGAAACAAGTGCCTCTGCAGGTTATTCAGCTGAAAGCTAGTGCTACACCAGTGTCAGTTAAACAGTGCCCCATGAGTAGAGAGGCTCGGGAAGGAATTCGACCCCACATCCAGAGGTGGATACAGCAAGGCATCCTGGCTCCTGTTCAATCTCCCTGGAACACTCCCTTGCTGCCAGTTAAAAAGCCTGGGACCAGTGATTATCGGCCAATACAGGACTTGAGAGAGGTCAATAAGAGGGCACAGGACATACATCCAACTGTCCCGAACCCTTATAACCTCCTGAGTGCCCTTCCACCTGAGCGGAGCTGGTACACCGTATTAGACCTAAAAGACGCCTTCTTCTGACTGGGGTTACATCCTGCCAGCCAACCGCTTTTTGCCTTCGAATGGAGGGACCCCGACACGGGCAGAACCGGACAGCTCACCTGGACCTGACTGCCACAAGGGTTTAAAAACTCCCCGACCATCTTTGATGAGGCACTTCGTAAAGATTTGGCCAGCTTCAGGATCCAACACCCCCAGGTGACACTCCTCCAGTATGTGGATGACCTACTTCTGGCAGGAGCCACCCAACACAACTGCATGGAAGGAACAAAAGCACTGCTGCTAGAACTGTCAGATCTGGGCTTTCGAGCCTCTGCCAAAAAGGCCCAGATTTGCAGAAAAGAGGTAAAGTACCTGGGGTACAGTCTATGGGACAGGCAACGATGGCTGACAGAGGCTCGAAAGAAAACCGTGATCCAGATACCAGCTTCAACCACGGCCAGGCAATTGAGAGAGTTCCTGGGGACAGCTGAGTTTTGCAGGCTGTGGATCCTGGGGTTCGCGACCCTAGCAGCCCCACTCTACCCACTGACTAGAGAAAAGAAAAATTCTCTTGGGCCTCGGAGCATCAGGAGGCATTTGATGCCATTGAAAGAGCCCTGTTGAGTGCACCTGCTCTAGCTCTCCCTGATGTGACTAAACCTTTTACCCTTTATGTGGATGAATGTAAGGGAGTAGCCCGGGGAGTTCTAACTCAATCCCTAAGGCCATGGAACAGACCAGTTGCTTATCTGTCGAAGAAGCTTGATCCTGTAGCCAGTGGATGGCCAGGTTGCCTAAAAGGTATTGCGGCCATGGCTGTACTGGTCAAGGACGCTGACAAGGACTTTGGGGCAGAAATTAACCGTAATAGCCCCCCATGCACTGGAGAGCATCGTCCGGCAGCCCCCAGACCGATGGATGACAAATGCCCACATGACCCACTACCAAAGTCTGCTTCTCACTGAGAGGATTATGTTTGCTCCGCCAGCCACCCTCAACCCTGCCACTCTTCTGCCTGAGGAGACAGATGAACCAGTGATTCATGACTGCCATCAACTGCTGGTGGAAGAGACTGGAGTTCGAAAAGATCTTACAGATATCCCACTGACCGGGGAGGCATTGACCTGGTTCACCGATGGGAGCAGCTACATGGTAGCAGGTAAAAGAATGGCTGGGGCAGCGGTGGTGGGTGGAACCCACATTGTTTGGGCCAGCAGCCTGCCAGGAGGGACCTCTGTGCAAAAAGCTGAGCTCGTAGCCCTCACCCAGGCCTTGCAGATGGCCAAAGGGAAGTCCTTAAATATCTAAACGCACAGCAGGTGTGCTTTTGCAACTGCACATGTTCACGGGGCTATCTACAAGCAAAGGGGGCTGCTTACTTCAGCAGGGAGGGAAGTCAAAAACAAAGAAGAGATTCTAAGCTTGCTAGAAGCCTTGCATTTGCCAAAAAGGCTGGCCATCATACATTGCCCTGAACACCAAAAGGCCAAAGATTTCATCTCAAAAGGGAACCAGATGGCTGACCAGGTAGCCAAGCAGGCAGCCCAGGGTGTCAACCTGCTGCCTGTAGTAGAGAGGTCCAAAACCCCAGAACGTGGACGACAGTATACTCTGGAAGACTGGAAGGAAATAAAGAAATTAGATGGGTTCACTGAGACCCCAGAGGGGACTTGCTATACCTCAGATGGAAAGGAGATTTTACCCTATTCAGAAGGGTTAGAATACGTCCAGCAGATACATCGTCTAACCCACCTAGGGGCTAAACATCTGCAGAAACTGGTTAGAACATCCCCTTATTATATTCTGAGACTATTGTGGGTAACCAACTCAGTAGTAAAATATTGTGTGCCTTATCAGCTGGTTAATGCTAATCCTGCAAGAATGCCTCCTGGGAAGAGACTAAGGGGAAGCCATCCAGGAGCTCACTGGGAAATGAACTTCACGGAGGTAAAGCCTGCCAAATATGGTAACAAATACCAGGATGGATAGAGGCTTACCCTATCAAGAAGGAGACCTCAATCATGGTGGCTAAGAAAATACTGGAAGAAATATTCCCAAGATTTGGAATACCTAAGGTACTAGGATCAGACAATGGTCCAGCTTTTGTTGCCCAGGTAAGTCAGGGACTGGCCAAGACGTTGGGGGTTGATTGGAAATTACATTGTGCTTACAGACCCCAAAGCTCAGGGCAGATAGAGAGGATGAATATAGCCATAAAAGAGACCCTCACTAAATTGACCGCAGAGACTGGCATTAATGACTGGATAGCTCTCTTATCCTTCATGCTTTTCAGGGTTAGAAACACCCCTGGACGGTTTGGGCTGACCCCCTATGAATTACTTTATGGGGGGCTCCCTCCACTGGTGGGAACTGTCTCTGCACATAGTGCTGATGTGATGTCCTCCCAGCCCCTGTTCACTAGGCTCAAGGCACTCGAATGGGTGAGACAGCGAGCATGGAAGCAGCTCCGGGACGCTTACTCGGCGGAAGGAGACCTGCAAGTCCCACATCACTTCCAGGTTGGAGATTCCGTATATGTAAGGTGCCACAGGGCAGGAAACCTTGAGACTCTGTGGAAAGGACCGTATCTTGTGCTCTTGACCACGCCTACGGCAGTGAAGGTCGAAGGAATCTTCACCTGGATCCATGCCTCCCATGTCAAACCAGCGCCACCCCAGATCCTGAATGGAAAGCCGAAAAGACTGAGAATCCCCTTAAGCTCAAGCTTTATCATATGGGCCCCGCTTCCCCAACCAGGTGACACCATCCAGTTTACAGAAAATGGTTCTATTATTTTTACAGCAGGGGGCCTCTGCTCTCCACTGGGTTAAGGGATGGCTCACAAAGTCCCCTTGGATGACCACCCCACTTCCTGATCTGATGGGACCCTCGATGACTTTGCTCTTGCTGTTCACTGATGGACCTTGTATTAATAGAATCATCACTTTTGCTTGGGAACAAATAAGTGTGGTCCAGATTATGGTACGTAGACAACGGTACAAGAGCCTCCCGGACAAAGAAAAAGTCACCTATAGTCCTCCCAGTTCTAAGATTAGAACTATTAACAAAGAGAAGAAGTGGGGAATGTTAGGATGAAAAAATATAGTCTAATTCTCAACTGATCCCAGGAAGCTGGGAGTCTTAAGTCCCAAGCTGAGGGTCACCTACTTTAATGTTTACGGTAGCCTGTGAGTGAATGGACACAGGAAATGAGCCGTGGCGCCAAACCCAGAAGCCTGTGTGAAAGCAGACTTCCTGGTCTAAGAGCGGGCTTGGATGCTTTAAATTAATTGGTCCTTACTGGATGCTACGAGGTGATTGGTTCACGATGCGCGGGCATTGTTGTAACCCTATAAAAGCTGTCTCAATTCTGTGCTAGGGGTCATTGCAGAGCCCTCTACCCTGCATGGTGTATGGCTGACGACCCCAGTATACTGGAATATAAAGAACCTTATGCGTTTGCATCAAGACCGCTTCTCGTGAGTGATTTGGGGGGGGGCGCTTTTCCTGAGTGGGAGCGTGAGGGACCAAGCTCTCGTAGGTCTTACAAAACAACCTGTGAAGACAGAGAATTGAGGCCCAGAGAGGGGTGTGGAGAAAGCTCCAGAGAGGAGACGATGCTTTCCTCAACAAAGAATGGACATGCTACATGTGTGCACAAAACCTCAAAGCATAGGGCAAATTGGCAGAGTTTGGGAAATGTTAATTATTTCTCTCAGTTGGGGAACCAAACGGAAGGTTTAAGGAGCGATACAGTCAATTGAGAAACTTACTCCTACCGTTTTAAGAAATAAGATTTTTCTTTTCTGCAACACTTTCTGTCAAAAGTCTTAGTATTGGCACAGTATTGACCTTCTGGATCTGAAGCTGTGACCTCCAGGTTTTCATTACACCCTTAACCCAAGAGTGCACAATGTCTAATTTGATCGAAGACATCTGCTGAATGCCAGCTGGTAAAAGAAGCGATTCTGATATTTCTTTTCTGTTTCTAGTCATAGTTGAAATCTATCAAAATAATCAGATACAAAGCGATAAAACACCCATTGTTAAGCTATCCATTTTAATTTTTAAAATGTCATGTACAGAATGTACACATCCTCTAACCAGTGTGGGTTGCTTCCTTTGGTTATACATCTACTCAACACACATTCCCACTTGCCTTCTAGTTAGAAATCATGCTAAACGCTGTTACCACTTGTGAGAGCTCCAATGGATGACTAATAGGGCATGCTAGATGAGAAAAGCAAACAGGTTCTATTTCACACGCCAGGCTTCCTTGTCAGTGGTCAACAAACATTTTCTATAAAGAGTATGAGAGCCGGCATTTAAGGCTTCACATGCATGTGGTTTCTATGCAACTACTTTACCATGATGACGCATAAACAAGTGTCCACGTTCTAATGAAAGTTTACTTACAAGAATGGGCTGTAACTTGGTTTGCTGACTTCCAGAAGAAGGGTAGGAAGAGAACCAGGCTGCATCTTAGCCTAAGCAGTAAGGTCAAGAGCGTGAACTTCGGATCCACTGCTAAACTAACTTCATATAGAAGCTGAGTTGAAGCAGTCTAGCTGCAATTCTTGTGCTCTTTCCAACTTCTAACTCCAACCCAATTGCTAACCCTCTTACATTGTTTAGTATTCTACATAGCTTCCGCTCATGTTGAACAATATTAAGAGGAGTAGCCTTTGTAAGAGGTGACAACAAAGGGGTCTCCCTCACGAGAGCATTAACATGGACTCATCAGCAGAGCGTGTTGTTGCAGCGATGCAGCTTTCCTGAGACTGACGTCACCTGTCCTTTCCCTTCTGCACATGCGCACTTCTTGTTTCTGCTTTTCTGCCATCCTATGACACAGAACCTGTCCTTCACCAGAAGCCAAGAAGTCACCATCACCTGCTAAGACTCTGGAACCATCCGTCAAAAAGAAAAAAAAAAATGATTGCAGTCGGGACTTAGGAAGACAATACTCATTACAGAAGAACTGTTTAGGAATGGTCAGAAATGGTTCTGGGAAACCTCACACGACAGAAGCCCAGGCTGTGTTTCTTTCTTCCTCTATAAAACTGATGCTTTTGTGACTCTACCTAACTCACCAAAGCCGGCGTACATGTTTACCCCTAAAGTGGGGAGAAATATTTTTGACATAATTTATTGTTTAAAACCTCCCAGAATTCTTGGTTATCATATGCGCAGCTACAGAAATGCCATGGTATAGGCCAAGACCTAACTTATCTCTGACTTTTCCTTTCAAGTCACCATTTTCACCTTGCTTATAAAAGCACTAACCATACATTAAAGGGAAGAAAAAATCAGGTAAAACTATTCTCAACAACAGCATGCCAGACTGGATGGTCTCCACCTGTCATCCCACCACTCAGGATGCTGGGATAGGAAGGTCATGGGTTCAAAGTCACCTGAGATACATGGGTTCAAAGAACCTGACTTAAATAAAATAACAATTCTAATATCAATAACCTTCCTAGTTATGTTTTTACTACACATAGAAAAACCTACAGTTGACATTTTATTCTCGCGGGTTTTATCTTTCTCCACTTGCCTCCTTTTTAAGTAAAGTAGGCCAGGAGGTGTTGGCACTCCGAGTGTCTCCTTTGCCAGACCTGGCAAGTGTCCTTTACACTTTGACGGCTTTATCACCTGCAGTCAGCCTTTTCCAGAGCCAGGCGGGCATATTATTGGCAGCTGGCGTGTCGGCTCCTCTAATGCCTTTATTGCTGTTCTCATCTTTGTCTACAAAAAGAGAGACTCTTTTTAAGGTTCTGGAGATAATTGATTCACTAGACTTTCCTCCAGTCTCTCAGAAAGGCTCCTCAGCATACAGCTTATTACCATGGGAAGCTCCTCCTGCCACACAGGCAGTGGGGTAATTTCCCAGGCCTCATGAAGCCTCCCTTCTTCTTTGTAACACAAGCTTCTCGGTGTCCTCTGCACTGGGGCACCCCTGCCATCAGTCATTACAACGCAAGAAAAAAAAAATCCTCATGCTTGCTCTTTTCTTCTGGTCTCACCACATGTTCTTTGAGAGCATAGTTCCCCTAATCCTTTAAAGAAAAATATAACATAGATACTGGCTCCTCTAATCTTTCATACCCATGCAGAAATAGTTTCTCTTTGAAAAAAAAATAGAGAAATTCTAGATCATATACAAATCATATTACTGTATCCTCAGCAACAGCTGGGCCAGGTACCCAGAGATTCCTAATAAACATTCTGCGAGTTGATCAATAATTTAAATAATAAACCATAAATATCTACATGCATTGTCCTTCCAAGCCTCCATGTTTCATAACATAAATGCCTATGTTGTCTAGGATTGAATAAAAATACCAGCCACAGAGATGGAAATTGTCATCAATACCCTTCTTGAAACAACAGAAACAGAAAATTGTTCAACAAAAGTCTAATTATTTTGTTTAGAACATTACATCCTATAGTATACCTACTAAATGTACCATATTCATTTCCTTTGCTGTAAGTCAATAATGCTTGGGAAGGTCCCCACTGCCCCTCAGTCCATTAAGTTAAGGTAGCAGAACTCTTAGATAATAAATCACTCCCTGCTCATAGTTTTCTGAGCCAATGTATATAGGATATAGATTGTTCATTTCATTTTACATTTTATAATATAGTATCTAAAGCCTGGATTATTGATGGGAGTTCCTATATGGGTTCCAGGGTATTAATACACAAAATCTTGTTTATGTGTGCAAAATATATCAACACGGAAAGAACCCATAGCCTTGGCAATAGTTCCTCAAATAAGTAAGTGACCCAAGAAAGTACCGCCTAACTGCTCTGAAATCCAACTCTCTCCAGTTTTTCTCTGTCTCGTGTGACCTGGCATGGGCGGTTTGAAAGGAATTAGGACCAGATTCCTAGTGTCCCAGCAATTTTCTGGAGTACTGTAGACTGCAGATATTAAACTAATAATTATCTTTTTAAGACTTTTTAAGACTTAAAAAAATGATCTTTTTAAGATCTTGTTAAGGCTTCAAAATGATCTTTTTAAGACTTAATCCATACTATGCTCTAAGAGTAAGGCTATGCCAAGTGACTGACACTAATAAAAAGGTGGGATTATGAAAGCAGGAAAAAAACACATTTAAAAATCTATACCCAGAAGTGTGATACAGTATGTTGGGAGACCTGCATGTGAGCCCATGGGAATGGTGTAGAATGAATCAGCTACAAGCGATGACCCAAGGACAGGGGTGAAAGGTGAGGTCATGCGAAAATCAAGTAATGCAGGACAATGCATTCTCCTGGCAGTAAAATGCAGCAGAAGCCCACCCAGGGGTGACAATCCCTTCCAGTAGAGGTAATGGGTTCTTCCACAGTGAGGACGTACTGAATTCTTTCTGGTTTGCAGGCAGTAGGAGTTCCTTTCAGCAACCTGAAGATGCTGAGGTCATTATTTCTGTCTTCCTCTTTTCAGCTTGTGTCACTGTACTTAACTCTCTGGCCAAACATGAAAGGAAATGCTTACTCATCTGCACACGACTTCCGAGAGGATTGCTGGTTACAGGTGGCGTTGAAGCATATTCTTTTCTCCAAACCAACACACATTTCCTAAGAAATATAATATAATAATATATATGGAAAATAACAGAAGTTACACACACTTTTTATTACAAATCAAGATACATGCATGGTTTCCTAAAATACAGGAGGGAAAGAAAACGCTAAAATGTTAAAATCTCAGAGGGAAATTCTTCAATCGTCTTTCTTCCTAAACAAACCTAGAAAACAAAGTACAAAACCCAGCATCTCTTTTAGCAAAACCCTAGAGCTTATCTTGGCTGATAAAGGGGATGAAAGGAAGGTGGGGCCAGAGACTACAGCATGCAAATGGTCCTAACTTGGGAAAGTATAAATTAAAATATTCGGATAATTTGCCCCAGCTACTACCAAGACAGAATGAGGTTTTGCATTTTCAATTACCCAGAAAATTGCCACAAATTTCTATTTCATGTGACAAGAATGGACTTGGAAAAAGCTATTTACTGGTCCTAGTGGCGAATGTGCTAGGCAAGGGGCGGGCGAATCAGGAAGGAACTGAAAGGGAAAAGTTCCTAATCGCTTTAAACAATTGCTTTGCATAACTGAGCACTGGGCATATGCATTTATAAACGAAATGTGTCTCCAGCATCCATAAAATTCAGGAAAAAATAAAGGCGAGCATTAAAAAAATAAAGCTAACCAGGTATCATTTCATTTTACATAAAATAGCGATCGCATCCCCAACTGCCCTGAAGTTAAGGTAGCTATTTCCATTTACTGCGCCCTTTGGCGCGGCGTTAAAAGCCTGCTTCTGGGCTCAGTTGTAAAATGCCTGCTAGTTTTTGAAGGAGTGCTTTGGAGGGTGAGGAAGATTCAATTCTGAAACGGCTAAACGACAGCTTTATGAATCTCACTGTGTGTACAGGATGAAGCACTCAGGCTGTTATGTGCGCCTGTATTTGCAGGATGTGAGCAGGCAGCTCCCCACTCTGTGTTGATGACTGCTTACTATGCCAGCATTTTTTGTGCCACACAGTAGGTAACACATCTGCAAAACCGCTCTAAGACACCGACAAGGCAGTTGTTAAAATCCCTCTCTTCCTGCATTAAAACCACCCCTTGTTGTGAGCCTGGGGAGGACCGTTAAGAAGCCATCTTACCTGCCAATGAGCCTTCTGCATATACCATCTTCTAAAAAACATCATGGGGCGTGTTGCCGGTCTTCTGTTATTATTAACAAGGATTCTGCCTCTTGCGAAGCAATGGACACCAAGCCATTACAGCTTATAGACCCCCTAATTCCCATCTATTAGGCAACCGGTCTCCCATTGGGTTGGAAAAGTCTGAAATTTGCATGCATATAGAGTTTAACCAGAACACTCATTTTTACATAAGAGGACATCTCAAGGTGGTGTGTGTCCATAGTTTATTGTTCCTGGTTTCCACTGTCCCCTTCCAATCCAGCCCTACGCTACCTTGGAGAACCTGTGCTGCTTGCAATGAAGGAGCTCCCTGTAATGAAGCCTGAGCCCTTTGGTAAAATAGGAGATAACACAGAACTCTTCCTGAGGTTTTTGTCATTTCCCTGCAAGTTGGATGCTCAGCCAGCAGGCCTGAAGACACGGTGGCCGGGAATCCTCTTATATTTTCTCATTTGAAATCTGTACGTGTTTCTTGTGGCTACTGAAGCAGTCTCTTCAACCTGGATGGCTCAAGGCACAGAAATGTATCCTCATAGAGCTACAGAAAGCAAAGTCTGGGATCAAAGTGTCAGCAGAGCCACACTCTCCACCAGGACCCGAGGGGACATCTGTTCGTGCCCTTGACTGTTCCAGTGACTGGTCGGTCCCTCCTTTTATGGTTTCAGAGCTTCTTCTGCTCCTATTACCTTGTCACTCTTCCGTAAGGGCTTACGGTGACATTTAGAATAATCTTCTGGGGCATCACGCTCCCTGTGAAGTGGGGGGGGGGGATGGGATGGGAGGGTGGTCAGGGGGCATGGGAGGGGGGAGAGAAGAAGGGAGCAAGAGGGAACTAGGGTCGATATGTAAAATAAGAAAAAAAATTTAAAAATAATAATAATAATAATAATAATAATAATCATGTCTACAAAGACCCTCTTCTTAAACAAGGTAGCATTTACAAATTCGAGGAAGCAGGGTTTGATATATTCGAGTGCCCATTATTCAACCTACCAACACCAAGACCCTAAACCTAGGCTAGCTACAGGTTTTTAAGGACTGATCCTTGCACACTGTGGCAATCACCAGCTGACATTGATGGCTGGATTATTTAACGTTTTCTGTGCTGAGACTTGGATAAGTCTAGCTTTGCCGAGTTTTTCCTGTAGTCCAGTCCCTCGCTCACCTTTGACCTCTATCCCATCACCTTCCAGTATCAGCACTCAGACATTACTGCTGGCAATCAGAGGAGCTTGTAAAATGCTTTGTCTCTTTGACTCCTCTTATGGTGAATAGGCAAGAAAACAAGGCACAGTTAGATTCTTTATGCTAAAACGAACCCATTTTCATCACCAAAATCATTCAGTGTGTCAGGTCTGTTTTATGTTTGTTTGCTTCCCTGTTGATAGCTCAACCCAGTTGAGGGAATGTGGCTGCCTATTTGCTTAAAACTCATTGCCCTGTCACCTGGCAAAGGTAAAGAATGGCAGATGATGAGGGTAAGATAGTGAGTATCTAACACCACACACAGATAACCTCAAAAATTCATGCTAGTCAATAAACATAAAGCGATGTTGGCCAAGCTTAGTAGTTTCCCCTATCTCCTGGTGACTGGAAATCGTTTGGGTGAGGGTTTAGGTTCTGTCCTTGCTTCCCAACCCTCACACTACAAAACAGAAGAGAAAAACATCAGTATGCCCACACAGCAGAAAAGCACATGTAGCCTTGGCAGATGTGGTGTGCAGGGTGAGGGGTAGACAGAATGTGGAAGTCATGGCATGAATGGACGACACCATTTTCTGTTTCCTTCATCATTTGGCCTCACTGGACCGGTACCTCTCAAAGCACAGGCGTTGTGTGACCCATATGTAACTCCAGAATTTCAGGAAAGGTATTGTATGCAAAATAGTCCCTAAAAGCAATCCAACCATTTCCACTGTAAATGCATTTAGAGTGTACACATCTGTTTTTGTGTTTTTAACTATTTTTCATTTGGCAGTTAATATTGATATCAACTCAATAATTTGTGGGCTGGTTTTTTTTTTTTTTCACTTTATACCCTTTGACAATTACAATTCTAATGTGAGGGAAAAGTTGCAAATGACATCACATCCTGAAATGACTCTCGTCAAAGTATATTTAAAACCTTAGTTATGGAAATGGTTTTAAAGGTCATATAAATACAGAATAGTCTTTATTAGTCAAGATGGGCTCTTTTATGCTGCAATAAAATATAACTCTCAGTGTCAAAAAACATCAAGGATCTGTTTCTGCCACCTGAAGTTCCTCAGCACGCTGCGTTTGTTTGGAACTGAGGCTAACACAATCACAGCCATTGAGGTGAGAGGAGATCAACACGGAAAACCAGTCTATGTCTTTTACTCACACTGCATTGACCAGAGAAAGACATGCGGTGACCCTTGAGTTCAGCAGACACATAACTCTCAACACAGATGGATGGTAGAATCCTAAGCAAACTCTGGTTCTCTCTTCAGTCCCCCCTCCCCCGATGGTCACCCGCCAGTGCTCAGGACTTGCCCTCCGCATCTAAAAACATGCTGCTTTCAGTCAGTATCGTATTGATTATCGAGTATCTTCCTCCCTAGACCTTCCAACTGTGGGTACACATTTTAGATCCTATGACAATGGGAGCAAGTCTATGTGTTTTCTGTGGGACAACTCCACAAGCAGCTCAGCTAGCCAACTATTTCTCATGTAATGGGGCATTTGGTCTTTTCTTGGTGCTTTGTTTTTCCAAACCCCCTTTCTGGTAAAGAGTCTCCTTAGCATTCTCTGCCTCGTGGAACTTTCCACACATTTGGCTCCTAGCGATGTGTTTCACCTTCCCATTTACTCCACTTGGCTTGGATGTCTGAGACAATGCCTGAGGTCTCTCTCCCAATATTCTATGAACAAGATGCGGCGGGAAGATACACGGTTATGGCACCCTAGGTATCCGTGTTGCACGGCACTGTTTGTACCTCATTAGTAAACATTTTCTTTAAATTATCTTGGATACTCATTAAATATTATCAGCTACTTAGAACCAAAGGATAATTATGAGTTTAATGAAGCGTGCACCAGCTTGCTCAAGTCTAACGTTTGTTTCTCTGCTGGGACCCCGTTTTACTTTGCACTTATCCTTCAGCAACGCTACTTTACAAAGTCACTTTGGCAATAAGAAGTATTTAATTAGATTAATGAATTTTTATCGTCTCTCCCAGGGATTAGGCTTGTTAAGTCCTGGCGACCAAAGAACAACAGCTTTTTTTATTACTAGATGTTTGGGGATGCCGTGGTGGGGCTGCTGCAAGTGGCCCTCACAAGTCAGTCTGCTCTGGGCAGACCTACCTGCGGTCCCTCGGTAGGCTGAGGATATTTGGCAGAGACAACCTGAGCTGTCAGTTGAATCACAGAAATCAGCATGCAAATGAAACTGTGTGCATCCTGGGCAGGGCCTTTAGGCAGCTGTCTTTCTGTCAGAGGCTGCTGCCTCACTGTGCCCTGAGAAAATGTGTCCGCAGCCTTGATTTGCAGGTGGTGAGAAAGAATGCCTCTTTTTCTCCAGCATAGCTATCTGCAATTATTTCCTCAGGGCACTGGTGTGGCGGCTAATAAGAAGACATGAAGAGTGACTTCTTGTATTTCAGGGGTGTGTGCTATCCACTGGAAGAAATATACATATGTAAAATTATTTGGCGTGTCTCTTTAGTTAATGCTTTGAATTCTCAAAATATCTTTCATCTGGAAACTTCAAAGCTCTAAAAAAAAAAAAAGAACACATTTTTCACCATCATATTCCCACGAGGCAGTTTCTAAGCAGGGATAGCCACACTTAATAATTAGAAAAACCGAGGCCCAGGAACACAGTTTGGGGCAACATAAAACACGCCAGCACCACGTCAAAGGGCAGGCCTGTGATATCAAGAGCCACCGCTTTAGCAGTGTGCAAACCCAAACGTAATCACAGGATCGCCTCTCCGAGTTGTAGACAGTTCCCCCAGAAAGAGACAGAAACAGGGATCACTCCCAAAAGGAGACAGGAGACTTCCTGGAATGATTAATTTTTTATTAGAGCAGAAAGGAAGAAAAAAATAAAAAGTTTGCTGGTGACATTAAAAGGAGCTTCATGCCACTCAGAGGGAATGGCAAACTAAAATATTAACAAGGAGGGATTCACAAATTTAATCAATTTGTAAACACTTAGAACTTATTATACAGCATGCACAGTGGCCACATAATTTATTACCGAAACTGGGACATTTGGGGGGAGAAAAGGGGATGCCTTGATAATTACACTCACTGTAGATCCCTCAACTCTGCAATTAGGGAAACAGGCAGTATTATATAGTCCCTTGAATAAGTGCTGTCATTCCAACTCTCTCCAGGTGTTACAAGGCCCTCGCAGCATGATGAAGAAAACAAAGATTAAAGTTAAAAAAAAGAAAAAATGAGTGTAGAAGAGGGCTTTCTGTAAGTGTAAGCGTAAACCAGGGTTACAGCTCTCTCCTGACTTAAGCCAAGGCTTCTTTGCTCACACTTGGGTAGAAGAAACGCTGCTGTGATTGCTCAGACTAGTTTGTCATCTTTCCAATTTTTTAACCAGTGTTTTCGGCCATCTGTGTCTAGCTGCTCTAACTCTAGCAGTCACAAAGGAGGCGGTGCTGGGCATGGTGGCTGACACAGACGTCCCTCGCCCATTAACTACACCAACACTGTTGATGAACGCAGAGACAACAGGAAGTCCTGCTCCTCCTCATCCCAGCGAGGAAGCTAAAAGAAAGAGCAGCACTGTGGAAGGTCTTTGGGAAATGTCTGCTTCAGCACTCAGGGTAACAGCCTGCAGACCACATGCCTCTGGAGCACTTCTGTTCTCGGGAACTTTCTGATGAGATGTGTCTGCAGAGTTCCACTCTCCAAGTGGATGCTTACCTTCAATGTACTCTTAATTACTCATTCTTCATGACAAAGAAGAGTTTCAAGTTAGAAACCTTCCTTTGAAATCAGAGATGTGATCCAAGAAGGGAGAAACGGCCAGTCTCCCCATTCCTACTGTCTACCTGTGGTGGGGCAGTGTTTCAGAGTGTTTCAGAGGCAGGGTTAACCAACAGACTGTGATAAAGCCTTACACATATGTATAACCAGAAAGGAGAAACAAATGTGACCCTGCCAAAGCAGGTGACATTTGTGCAAGAGATTAAATGTCATATTTTCTTTCTTTCACCTGCTAAGTTCCAGTTTAAAGCTATTGAATAATCAATTGAATGTGTGCTGGTATCATTTAACACTATGTGACTGACAGATCTGATTCATCACAGTAGCAAGATCTGTTCTGATTTGGGGGAGTGAGGGGATCTTTCCCCAGTACCAGACAGTTCAGAGACTACAGGCTCCTTTCCATGTCATTTGTAAGCAATGCTGATGTCAGACTACCCCCTGCTGGCCACAAAGGAATGAAGAGAAACAAAATCTGTGTGGATTCAAGGGGAATAAAAGCATAAGCGAGACTTGCCTGGTCTTCTATTCCATCTAAGTTCTAATGAGCATGACCCACTCTGCATAATTCAGACAAGATTTTATCACAGGATCACCGTTCATCACAGGGTCTTTGGGCTTGAAAAAATCAAAGCATGGCTTGTGAAAAACCTAAGTTGGATTTCAAATTAATGAACATCAAATTCATTGAATAGTATAGTTATTCTCAATCTCTCTCTCTTTCTCTTCCCCTCTCTCTCTCTCTCTCTCTCTCTCTCTCTCTCTCTCTCTCTCTCTCTCTGTCTCTCTGTCACACACACACAGGCACACAGACTCACTGACTAATCACTGATATAATATCTATCTCCCGATAAAAACCAAGGTGGGACTGTTTGTCTCTAATCCACATTTGCAACCTCAATGCACCTGTTTTGCTGTAGTGGCACCTGAAACCATGCCCAAAGGGTGTGGCCACTACTACAAGTTCACTGGCAAGCCCCAGTGAAACTCAATCTACTTTCTGGGAAGATGACACATTACTAAAGCAGTCACACATTCACTCGTTAAATCTGCTGCAGGGTCTGAACTGGGCAGGCTAAAACAATGCAGCAATGCTGTCACTTGCAAAACTGTCCATCTGCTAATGGGCATCCGCCAGCAATGACCAACCCCGATCTCCACAGGGCAACAGAGCTTAGCATTCTGGGACAATAGCAGTTTACATGTCTCAAAGAAAGGGGGCTGTAGACTGTAGCAGTGGGTCCAGTGAAAAGATAAGCACTAACCTTATAGCCAACAACCCTAAAGAACAAAAGAGAAGGCAGTCAGTAACCTCGGGAATTTCACAAAAGGTAACTGTTCATCTTGCCCTGTCCCCTCTCTGTTCTTCTCTTTTTTAAAGCTCCCTAGACAGGCACTGACCTTTAGGCTCAATGCCACATACATCTATGGACACATGCATGTATACATCTGTCTATCTGGAGTGCTTTGGTGACCTTGTAATTGTGACAGAGTCACAGCAAAGCTTCTGAAGCCACAAGTTACAGGTCTCCTTCGGGTGTGAGTGTCCTGGCACTGGTCATTCCGGTACTTGGTTGGAAGACAGGAGAGGGCAACTGGATTGGGTAAGTAGAAAAACCACGACCCCTGCACTGAGGAATGGGTCTATTCACCATGAGCACAGGCACATGCATGAGGCAAATCTTCCTTCCCTTCACCCTTATCTCCCGCACGCAGTATGGGGTAAATAAAAACGGAAATGTCTCCTTTCCCGATAGAAGACTTTTGCTGCTCCTCCAACAGTCTTGGTGATGAAGAGCATTAAACACGGTTGGCGTAAGATGCTAAGGGTGCAGCCATGTGGAAAGTGCTGGCCCTGTCTTCTGGTGGCGGGTAATGCCCTCAGACATTCTGTGCCACCTGAGGGTCAGGTCTAACCCCATCTCCCTCTCCTTCCTTCACACACATTTTGTTTCTCCAAAAAGCGGAACTGCTGACAGCCCGGAGGAACAGAGAACAACTCTACCTTGGCACTGAGTAGAGCTTTGCTGCCTAAGGCTCCCAGCTCCCTGCCAGTGCCACAGAAAGGAAAGACCGCAGTAAGCTGTCCCTCGCTCCCATCAGGGAGTTTCCCTGGAGGAGACTATACCTCCTCAAGGACACCAAGGGAAGCCTTCAATTGTTAAATAATGAGCCACGGGGGCTGAGGGGATAATCAGCAAGTGGTCAAGCCGCCACACACACAATTAAAAATAAGTAATAAACAACAAACCAGCTAAACACAGAAACATGCCATTGGGGGGAAAATCTCCTTAAAACAAGACTCATAAGAAACAAACAAAATGTTTTTATATAAACTCTTAAAGCACTTATAAACTCCTGGAATGAACCCTTAGCCATCTCCATGGTCAGTGTAGATCTAGCTCAGCTTGAGTAGTTACTGATTGGGATTTTTTTTATTATTATTATTATTATTTAATTTGGTTGGGTGTTGTTTTAGTATTGTTTACTTGGTTTTTGAGATAGCAGTTTCCAATCAGTATCGTATCCTGATCATATTAATATCATATCATATTAATTGATCCACAGCTCAATTAATTTATTCCATGTTAATTGTCTCTCAGATAATGGTGGCTACACTTATCTGTACACTTTTGTGCCAGACACCATGCTGGTATTCCACATGCCCTGCAATGTTAAGTCCTCATTACACATTTGCCAGAAGTGTTTGTATTAATCCCTGCTTAAAGATGGGGACATTAGAAAATTGCAGCTAGGACTGGAAGTCGCTGGATGCCAGAGACTGCCCTTTTATCCATGAAGTATGGCACACTTCATGTAACACATGTTACCTAGTCATCATTTCACATGGGGCCTATGTGTTTAACCAGTACGTATATGTGTGCGTCTACACGGCTGTGCTCGTAAGTTCAGATCTATGCTTCTTAAGAAAAGAAGACAACCATTTCTAAACTGTAAAAGGAGCTGGCTCCTAATCTACCATATAGACATATTAGCATCAGTGGAAATCTGGTTCACTTGGCTCTATTGATATATCTGTGGTGTGGTGAAATTTAACAAGCTTCACATCCTCACCATCTGTCCACACACCATATAATATAATTATATATATATATATATAAACATATATTTATATTAACAAAATGGTCTTGATACCTCCCACCAGCCTTTGACAAACCCTACCCCCGAAGTTTGGTTTAGCATTGGTAGACACCGATTTAATATCCCAAATAACTCTTGGTGTGATAAATCTCTTTACTAAGGAGTCAGAAAGTGAGACAGGGATGTGTCTTTGCATTCTGATATTACAGATATGAGGTTAACCAAAGATAACAATTTCACTCTATTTCCTGGAACACACCGTGTCAATGGGCCGGCCATCTCTTTCTCGGTAGCAAGGATGATGTTAATTCCTCAAGAGTCACGTGTGAAGTGACCAGGGGAGGAAATACAATCAATCCACTGAGAAATTGGATCTGCAAAGGTACCTGGTAATGGAATGGAAACACCACAGACTCTGCTAACAGCTAAGGTCTTGACAACATCTATTCTGCTTGGCACTGAGAATTTTTTTTTTTTTTTTTTTTTAAAGCGAGAAAAGGGGAGAAGGATAAAGTGGAAATCTAATTTTGAGAAATAAGGATTAAAGGTTCCATTATTCATGCTGTTTCCACTGTATATATTGAGTTAACAGTATGTGATTTTACTGGATGAAAATGTGGGCCCCATGCAAGGAGCGTGTGGAGCAGATAAATCCCCACCGTGACAATAATGAGGGAGGGTTAGTGTCTTGTCGGCATGAGGCTGTAAACAGTCCTGGGTTTGGCGCTAAAGTAATAAGTGGAGATTGTTCCTGGACTTACTGGGGAGCACAGATAGTTTCTGCCACAGGAAGAGTAACCCCCCTCAGGTAGAGAGGCACAGCCCTGTTTTTCTCCTGCTTGTCTGTTCTAATGTGGGAATTGTGGGCCCTAAGTGCAAGCCCCTGCAGAGGGCAGGGCTGCCTGCCTTCTTTTATTTATTTACTTATTCTGTCTACACACTGTTTTGTCAATATTTGAGATGTGTCTCTCTCTACGACTCACCACCGCCTTACTATCCCCAAGGTCAGGAGTCATGAGAAGAAAAACCACTTATCAAGTTAACTGAAGGAAACCCTGAGACATCCAAGTGTAGATCAATCCACTGAGGCAGGACAGAAGGGAAAAAAGCCCTAATAAACCCCGAGCCCTGTAGTCCTAATCCACACCACCTTTGCCAAGCCCCAAAGCCAGGCAGGAATCAGACAGAGGGAGCAGGGCATCTCATAATGGGCTGGCTACAGGGAATTTGAGGAGTTAACCTCAACAGGCTGGTCCAGGTATTCATTTATTTTAGTAGTAACATTTTTATTGTTATATTATCCACCATAAACTAACTGTATGGCAATTAGACATTTAGGCACAAATAGGTACATGTTCAATTGGTTATTTTTTTTATATTTTTTATTTAATTTAGAAACAGTCTTATTTTGAATATCAATCCCAGTTCCCTCTCCCTCTCATCCTCCCATGCCCCACATCAACTCCCCAACCCACCCCCCCCACCAGGTACTCCTCAGGGAGGGTGAGGCCTTCCATGGGGGATTATCAAAGTCTGGCATATCATTTGGGGCAGGGCCTAGGCCCTCCCCCATGTATCTAGGCTAAGAGAGTATATTTCCATGTGGAATGGGCTCCTAAAGTCCATTTGTGCACTAGGGATAAATACTGGTTCCACTGCCAGATGCCCCACAGACTGTTCAGGCCTCCTAACTGACATCCATCTTCAGAAGGCTGAGTTCCAGTGTTTAAAAGACAGGAAAAGGAGCCTTGCTACTTTGCAAGTCAATGCCAGCTGTTAGTTACCTATATTTGAAGCTACTCAGCCTAGGACAGCCTAGGGCTCACCAGTCAGTGAAGACAGTCAGGTAAGAATCCATATACCGTGAGTATAGGGGAAATCTTGAGAGAGAGCAAGGTGTGGTATTAAAGTGCCAAGGAATACTTCTTAGTCATGGGAGAAATAATCACATAATTGAGAATCCAGGGACCCATCTTCACCAAGTGACCAACATTAACATCATCTAAGAGGGTTGATGCCTGCCATTGCCTGTGTGTGTGTCATGAGGCTCACTGTGGAGCACGGTGGCATTAGAATCTACCACCAGGAAGCATTCCACAGTATGAGGAATTTTCCATTAACCAAAAAGACTGCCCAGCACTCGATACATCCAAGTGAGGCGGAGCTCCAAGGCAACAGAAAGGAGCTATGCTGAAGGCGGCCAAAAGATGACAGCTCACTACGCCAGCCTACCCTACTAGCCAGGGCTCGGTACTGAGTGGACAAAATGCCACACAGGTCACCACTGAGCCAACTAACAGAATGAAAACATGGTGCTAACTTACATTTTAAAAAAAAGTACAGTGTCTATAAAATTATCTGAAGCAGAGAGCAGTGCTGGAACTATGTAACAAAGCAGCCTGTGCTAAGAACGCGTACTAAAGCAATTGGGGGAAAAGGGACCATAATCTATGCAAATTACCATTAGACATTCCAACACATACAAGAATGCAGAGTACAGACTAAAGTAAACGATGAGTTAAAAAAGAATGGGTAGAACAGTGTAAAGTTTTGCACTGCTTTAACTCGTGTAATTTTTCCATAGATTTGAAAGAACTTGAAGCAGATAAAAAGTGTTTTTAAAGAACTTTACACTGTAATGGCTCCCTCTATTAGGATTGCCTCTTTTCTTGCTCTCCTTTCTCTAGTTAGTCTTCTCTCACTTCCATCTTTCTGATATGTTCTCCTCCCCACTCCCTTTCCTCCTATACACCACCCCACCGCACGCCCGTCCCGCCCCGCCCCGCCCCCACCCCACCTCCACCCCACCCCCACCCCACCCCCACCCCCACCCCTGCCTCCCAATGTGCTCAGGAGATCTTGGCCCTTTCCTCTTCTCTGGGGGACCATGGATGTCTCTCTTAGGGTCCTCCTTGTTTCTCTGGCGGTGTGAATTATAGGCTGGTGATCCTTTGCTCGATGTCTAAAATCTGTATATGAGTGAGTACATACTGTGTTTGTCTTTTTGCGACTGGGTTACCTCACTCAGAATGGTTTTTTTTTTTTTTTTTTTTTTTAGTTCCATCCATTGCCTGAGAATTTCAAGCTTCCAAAGTGTCCATCGTTTTTTGTTGTTGCTGTTGTTGTTGTTTTGTTTTGTTTTTGCTTGTTTGCTTTGTTTTTTGTTTTTTCTGCTGAGTAATTCTCTATTGTATAAATGTACATTTTCTTCTGTTAAGAGGCGTCTAGGTTGCTTCCAGGTTCTGGCTATTACAAATAGTGCTACTCATGAACATAGTTGAACAGATGTCCTTGTAATAATGTGCATCTTTTTGGGTATATGCCTAAGAATGGATTTGCTGGATCTTTTGGTAGACTTACTGATTCACAGTAAGTCTGAGGAACTGCCATACTGATTTCCAAAGTGGCCGCACAAGTTTGCACTCCCACCAGCATATCTATCTAGAAGTTTAAAGAGAAATCTGGCACTAGGGAAATGTTCAGAGATCCACAGGGATGACCCTAACTAAGAATTTAAGCAATAGTGGAGAGGCTACCTTAAATAACCTTCACCTATAATGAGATTGAGGACTACCCCTTATATGCCATCCTAGAGCCTTGGAAGCAGAAGCAGACACCTACAGCTAAACACTGAGTAAAACTCCTGGAATCCAGTTGCAGAGAAGGAGTGATGAGCAAATGGGTCAAGACCAGGCTGGGGAAACCCACAGAAACAGCTGACCTGAACAAGGGGGAGCTCATGAACCCCAATCAGACAACTGGGGAACCAACATAGGACTGAGCCAGGCACCCTGAGCGTGGGTGTCAGTTAGGAGGACTGGGCAGCCTGTGGGGCCTCTGGCAGTGAAACCAGTATTCATCCCTAGTGCACAAATGGGCTTTGGGTACCCATTCACCATGGAGGGACACTCTCTCAGCCTCGATACACGGGGGAGGGCATATGACAGGTGTTGGTGATCCCCTATGGGAAGGAAGCCTCACCCTCCCTGGGGAGTGGATGGAGGGGTGGGATGGGAGGTTGACTGGAGGCATGGGAGGACAGGAAGGAGAGGGAACTGGGATCGGTATGTAAAATATGATTGTTTCTCATTTAAATTTAAAAAACGAGAGAAAAAAAGAACTTTACACCCTTTGAGTCAAAACTCCACTTTGTGCCACCACTTACCTACTGGGCAAGCAAATGTTGGTCTTTCATTGTCACTTCATCTCTCTAGGCTGTCCCTGTTCTCAGGACCTTGGTAATCTCTAGTCCCAGCTACCGGCAAACAAGGATACAAACTGCGGTCAGAAATTAGCTTCAATCTGCCTAGGAGGATAGATGCAAAAGAAATCAAAGTTGGAAAGGATGTGGCGTTTGCAGGAGTAGAAGCAAAATCAACAGACGTGGATGGATGTAGTTCCCTGCTTAGCAAATGACTATGAGAATTACTTCTCACACTCCTCTCCTCTAATAACTGAGGTAGGCACTGGGGAAACACTGACTGCCCGTTCAGTCCTGCTTAGCAGCCGGCACCGTTTTCTCTCTCATACCAAGGGGGAGGCTGAGCACGCCGTCAGCCCAAGTCACATAACTGATAAGTGACAGCTGAGATACAGCCGTGAGCTGTGGGCCCGACAGAGCTCCACACATGCAAAGTGCTTTTTGAGAATGACTAGCATATGTCTGGGTAACTTGTCAAAGAAATAGATGTGATTGCGGCTCATTTCTTATAAAGATGAAATAGTACACATTTCAGCCCCTGCCCACTGCCCTTTTCTCTGATTTGGGATTGGTTACAGCTTTTGCTTGCAGTGGGCTCCGGTCCCATGGGAAGTGTGTGTCTCATCCACCTTCCAGAAACAGGGACGGAACTGACTCCTTCCTCACACCAGATGCCGAGATTGGCCCTAAACACCCACTATCTCATGTAGTTATCACAGCCCCCCATCTCTATGATGTTGATCTTATTATCCATATTTAAACGGTTGAGGAAACAGGGACCCAAATGTTGAGTGGCTTGTTTTTGTCTACTGGCGCCCCAAGCCTCCAGTCTTCTCACTGAGCTGTGTGATTCCACTGTAGTCTGAAAGGCTGTTCGTTAGATTTTTATCCAGAGCCTTTCCAACACACTCCAATGTCAGTGCTAAAATAAAAAGTCATAGTGAGATGCTATAACAGCTTTTCTTTACTTTGCATTACATTTATTTATTTATTCACCCAGCTGGGGAAAGGACACATTCCACAGCATAGGTATGGAGGTCACAGGACAACTTGCAGGATGCTGTGGGGCTGGTTTTCCTTCTACCAGATGGGTCCGGGTCCTTAGGATAGAAGCCAGGCTCTCAGACTTTGTCAGCTGAGCCATCTCACCAGGCTGGGAGCCTGACGGAATTTTAGAGGAGCCCAAACAAATGTTAAGAAGTGGGAAATACATATTTTTTGCACCTGGTTAATGAATGATACCCAGGGATTCCTTGACAAGGAAATTTTAAAATCTCTTGGTGAAACAAATAGTCATTTCCCATGGAGTTGAGATTGCAAAAGCTGTCTCTTATGATCAAATCTCTCTGACTGTGTGACCTTGAATAAGGTGTTTGACCTCTCTGTGCATCTACTTCTCCATAAGTAGGACTTGAAGGTCCTATGAGAATACAAGTGAAAGCTCAGGGAACTCCTGTGCTGTCCCTGTTTCTGCTACCTTTCAGGACAGAGGGCCTGTGGTCTCTAAGACAGTGGTTCTGAACATTTAGTATACAAAGAATCCCTTAAAAAAATAACACTGGGGAATGTGGGGAGATGGCTCAATGGGTAAAGTAGTTGATGTGTGTCTTAGTTAGGGTTTTTATTGCTTTGAAGAGACGCCATGACCACAGCAACACTTATAAGGAAAGCATTTAATTGGGTGGCTTACAGTTTCAGAGGTTCAGCCTGTTGCCATCATGGCAGGACGTGGTGGTGTACAGGCAGACACGGTGCAGAAGAAGGAGCTGAGCACAGAGAAGGAGCTACATCTTGATCCACAGGTGACAGGAAGTGAACTGAGACACTGGCTGTGGCTTGAGCATATATAAGACCTCAAAGCCTGCCTCCAGTGATACAATTCCTCCAACAAGACTGTACCTACTCCAATAAAGCCACACCTCCTAATAGTGTCACTGCCTATGAGCTTATGGGGGTTGATGACACTCAAACTACCACAGTGTGTAAGCATGCACACCTCAGTTTAGAGTCCAGCATACTCATTTAAAATAAGAAAAAAAAAAGAAAGAAAATGAGTGTGGCCATGAACTATCACCTGTAACACCAACACAGGAGGGGAGAGACAGGTAGAAGTCAAAGGACAAGTTTCGTGTTCAGTGAAGAGATCCTATAAATAAATAAATGAATAAGTAAATAAATAAGGTTGACGGTAATGGAGAAACCAGCCTGATGCTGACTTCGTGTCTTGGCAGGCACACACATGGGTACACCCACCAGCACACAGGCATACACATACAGCACACATGTACACAGGCATGCATACACACTTGAGGGCAAGCCAACCATTCCCTGGTCTAATCCAAAAGTCACCAGCCAGAGTCCCCAACCTTTCACCTTTGAACACTTCCGAAGGCCTCCATTGGGGCCAAAACAACACCTGAATTGTACCCCTCTAAAATAAACACGCAAGCCATCCTCTCCTTTCCTCACATTGGTCAGAATACCAGCTTCATCCCAAGTGTTTCTATAGCATTCGGTCACATGGAGTGAACTGCCAGTTCTCAGCACGCACGCTGTATCGCGAGACTTATGTCACCATCAGCTCTGAAATCCTAAACAGGAAAGGAGAATCATCCCATGGCAATTAAAGCCCTTCGAAATGATTTGCACTTCTCTGAAGTATTTCAAGGAAATATTATTACCCACCCCAATGCCTGTAGTTTTTCTGATTTATCTATTCAGGAAGCATGGGTAGGTGATCCTAGAAACCTGGGCTTTGAGGAATGTTTTACACAAAGATTTGATTGCCGTGTATTTGCTTAACCAAACCAGTGGTAAGGTAGCATATTCTTTCTTCCACCTTCTCCTAACAATGAGAATGAAAATAAGCAGTATTGTCTACTCTTCTGACAGAGTGGAAGGCTGGGGCCCTGGACTCCTCCTGTTATGTTACAATGGCCATACACAGGCTGTTTCTATGCACTGAAGAACACTCATAGAGCCTCCTTGCATCAAGAGTTTTGTCTTCACTGAGAATGAAATCAAGATTTCAAACCCAGAAGCACAATCTGAGAGGGTTCTTCAACGTCAACATCTTGGCATAGATGCCACCACTCACAGCATTCTCTATCCACTGGGAAAGGGTGCAGTAATTGACTGTTAATATGATAAAACTGCTGGCTGTTAGCATTGTTCTGTCGCAGCATACTGGGGAGATGCTACAGTGGTGACTGACACCTGGGTAGAATCAATATCTACAGCAAACAAACGGAGTAGGAAATGCCAGCCCCTGTCAGACTCACATATGTCAGTCTGCAGAATTGTCATTGGAATGGGGTCGTTCTCTTCTGGTTCTCATATTTCCCACATCCTTTTCAAATCCCCACATCCTACTTCTCCACCAAAGATGCCCCTTGTCTGAAAGGACTGTGCCAACACCAAATGCATCTTCAGAGCCGTCTTACAGTAACGGTTTGCCGCTGTGAGGAAAAGGCATGGCCTGAAGGAGGATGTACTAGGAGCTCATGCGTCCTCTGACATTTCAGCTGTGGCTGATCTAAGCTACCTATGGATCTTAGCCAAGCCCAGAGCTCCCCCTATTGACCAGCCCTTTAGGGGAAAAAAAAAAAAAAAAAGAGGAAGAGAGAATGAGAGAGGTTGCTTACTGTCCTCTGTTTACAAAAAGAAAGCCACTTGGGAAGCGCTAATCACATCTGAGATAACGACAGTCTCCAGCCCCTCTTGTGAACCACCCACTACTCTCCCTACCACCCCACCAGGCTCCGTGCTATGATTCCACTTGTCAAGGCCACTCAATTTGCACTGAACCAGGATTCCATGTCATCTCCTCATGCTAAGTGCCAGACTGCCACGGTGCACTCTCGGGACCTGTTTGAAAAATTCTACTTTTGGTTCGGCATTAAAGGATTGCATTTCTCCTGAAGGCCAGCTGTTGGCTGACTCCAGTGCCAAAAATGTAGTCTTCTAAGTGCACTCCCGTGCTTCTTCATGCTGCTGCTAATCCTCTGGCTGAGAACCAAGAGGAAGTTTCAGGGGGGGTCTGTTTGATTACTAGTAGGGCAAGCTTCTGGTATTTGCTCTCCCCAGGAGTGCCTGGCAAACCAAAGAGCCTCTGAGTTCTCCAAGACACGGTAGCTTCCACACTGAAAGAAACCAAGTGTAATTCTCTGAAACAGGCAAAAGAACACAGATACAGCTCCCATCCCTTCCTCTTCCTCTTTCAAGTCTGAAAGTTCGCGGGACCCACGTCCTTGCCCTGGACCCCATATCCCATGCCCATGTGTTAGACTTGAAACTTAAGTGGCCCCCAACAGCCCATATTGAGGGCTTTGCATTAGCCTGTGCATGGCCTGCGGGTGATTAGGATGTGGGGGCTCTGGAAGGAAGTTGAGGCATGCCTTGGAAAGGTACATTGGAACCCACTTCCTTCCTCTCTCTGCCTTCTGGTGGCAGTGAAGGCGGTAGCAGCTCTGCCATGTGATCTCGCCATGAGCTCAGCACTGACCCAAAGTAGCTGACTAACGATGGACTAAGGTGTCTAAGGCTGTGAGCCATAGCAATCCTCTCAGCCTTTCATGCTGTGTTTCTGGGGCATTTATCATAGCAACTGAGAGATGGATAACACACCCGAGTATTAGATAGCAGCCGTTAGCCACAGACCTCCACTTCATCTCAGCCTTCAGGCCTCATTTCTAAACAATATGATCAATATACTTAATCAAGGAGTGGTAAATCATGACTAAGTAGCAGCGGCCAGAGAGATTTGTTTTAAAACAACAAAATGTTTCCAAATCTCCCCACTTAATTACCAACACTATAAAATCAGGTACTCCATACATTTAAAAAGGGAACCATAAGAATAATCTGAACCCCCAATTATTTAAATCACCTTACCCATACACAACTGCCCCCCAGGGCAGCAGAGGGGCCACCTTCCTGTCCAACCATTCTGGAAGTCCTTTCATACGTAACTAACCTGATCTCCAAGGCACAGAGTCTGCAACCACAAGTTAATCAGATAGAAAGCACATTAACACGGATTAATTTACTTGGCATTTCTCCTAGGTAACTCCCCAGTTGAAATGCCTGTCTACAGAAGATCCCTTAGAAACAGTCTAATAAAGTCTGATAACAGGAGTATCCGCGGGCTGCTCTTCTAGCAACACAAGGCTTCTCAACGCCTCTCCAATACCTGTGAGAGTAAGTTGTTCGCCACATTTCCAACAAAATTTGTACTAGTTCATCGATTTGCTCAAATAGTTTTGCTTGAGAACTAAGCAGAAGATACGGACTATCCTTAAATACTTTTACGACAAACCAAAGCTGAGAGTCTGAAAGAAATTTCGATAGTCAGGTTGTGTCTTTCTGTATATTTCACCCCCGCCCATTGGTTTTGTCATATGAACCTGTGTTCATAAGATAATTCAAAGATGTTTGCAGGCAGATGCTCTGTTATTTTAAGCTAAGAAAAACAAAAACCTGACCAGGTCAAGAGTTATCAGAATGCCAGCACTGAGTTCAAAGTGCAGACAGCCAGTGTAAAATTCCCAGGGCAGTGGAACCTGGAATATTAATTAAAAAATATCACAAGGCTGATATTTTATCATTTGCTTTCAAAATTAAAAATTTGATTGGGCTGGCTTATTTGTTGAAATGATAGATTCATAGATACATGATAGATAGATGATAGATGATAGATAGACAGACAGACAGACAGACAGATAGATGATAGATAGATAGATAGATAGAGAGATAGATAGATAGATAGATGATAAATGATAGATAGACAGACAGACAGACAGAGAGACAGATGATACCAAAAGCAACTTATGGAAGAAGGAATTAATATCGGCTCACCATGCCAAAGGACTAGAGTCCATAATGGCAGGGAAGGCATGACAAAAAGCTGAGACATTACATCTCTCAACTGCATGTAGGAAACAGAGAGAGCAAGCGGCAAGTGTGGTGAGATCTATAAACTCTCAGAGCCTGTCCTAGGGAAGTAATTCATCCAGGGTGCACCTAAAGGTTCATAACTTCTCCAGACAGGACTACCAACTAGGGTCCAAGTGTTCACACACCTGAGCCTATGGGGGTGGGGCATTTCTCATTCAAAACCCTGTGGGAGAGTGAATAGATGGACGGGTAGATAGATGGAGGGTGGGTGGCTGGGTGTTACGCTGTTTAGGGAATACAGGCACCAAAACAGAATGCAAATCTGTCCAAATTTTAGCACTCCTCCTCAGGGCCCCAGAATCTACCCACTAGGAGAATTCTTAAATAGTTGTTGCCTGAACAGACTTGAAACCATGTTTCTCAGCTTATTTTAGTGGAGCTTGTCCTATTTTACCTGAAGGACTTTTCCAATTAGAATGTTATAATCGGAAGTTAATCAGGCAGAACATTCGTAATACTGTCTATTATTTTACTAGGAAAGGAATATATTTATCCCAGGCATCACTTTCCTTCATGGTCTCTCTACCTTTCACAGTTATGTAAAATTGAGGTTCTTAAATCAAAGGCAACATTTTTAGAATATAATAGTAAAAATAGGTTTTCTAGAAGATTTTTAGGATGACATTTTTATTGTTACAAAATATTTTTATTATTATTTTCTAAATCCTCAAGTGGGTAAAATATGTTCATTGGTACAACTATTTAATTTACCAAATTCTTTTTTAGTCTAGCCAAAAAAGCGATAATGATAAAAAAATTGTTCATTAAAAATATTCACTAGTGAATTTTTATGCCTTCCAAAGGATAGGTATGGAACATTATAAGGGGCTTTCATGAAACTCTGCATTGAGAAATAAAATCTGGGAAATATTACCACTTAGAAATCATTTTTTTTTTAAAGAAAATTAACAAAGGAGAAAGCACAGTCAGAAAAGAACTGAAGGAGATTTCAAAAAATGTCACAGGACATAGGGAGGAAAAATCCCAGCCTAATTTCTGGTCTGGTGTGACCTCCTGCCCTCCTGGCATCCTAGCAGATGAAGTTCCAATCGTGCTCCATATTTTGAATTAAATAAATGTGGTCCAGAGATTTGATAATACACGCACTCCTTCTGTTGAATTCCAGCCTTTTAAGACATGGTAAGACTTCATCGATTGCATTCAGTGTCCTTTTAAGAAATGGGCACCTGTTCATTCATGCTCATTCAGTCTGCATTTCCTGATACATTTGTACTGGCACATTCATTCTTCAGACTAGGAGCTCAAAGAATGACAAAGCAAATGTCATTCGAAACCTAAGCCTCCACTGGCTCACATTCTAGAAACAAGAAGTAGTTGTGTTAGTTAAGAGAGAGTAAAAAGAATCACATCAAAGTATCCGTGCACAGGGTGAAGTGTCACAGGCTTGGTAAAGAACAAGCTGGGGTATAGGTGGGAGACATCAGAAGGTGGCATCCCGGAAGCTGACACTGGAACAAGGCTCAGGTAAAAGTGTGAACAGGACTGCAAAGGACAGAAGACAGACCTGCTGTAGCAAGACATGTGGCTACTGTTCTCTTCTCTTTAAATCACTGCCATAAACATCCAGAGTTCCCAGGAGATCCAAATTCCACTGGTTTCTCAACAGTTTTGCTCCCAAGGTACATATGCAAGAAAGCAGTGTCTCTTCAAGCCTCTGTGTTACACCCAAGAGGGCACAGATCTGTGAGGAGACTGTCCAGTGTATTTCTGGAAAGATTTAGTCTTTCGTGAATGTCCCTGATTGTAGAGTACTGCTTTGAGCTCCTATAGAAGGAGCTGTTTGGAGAACACTCCCACGCTACCATCCAAAAACCTCATGTGCTCTTCTGCACAGGTACCGGATCTGTTGCCTCATCCTGGCCTCAAGACAACTTCGAGCTAGCTCTGCAGAATCTAGCAAAAGAAAATGGCCACCACAACGCGACATTGCTGTGCAAACCCACACATGTGTGTTCCTCGGCCTAACACTGTGCTACAGCTCCCACAGAAGCAACATGCTCAGCTTCACACCAGCAGTTAGCGCTGGCTGCCCTTGTCCTCATCGCCTCGGGGAACACTAAAGGTGGAAGTGAAGTAAACACAGCACATCTCTCTATTTGTTGGCACTCAATTCCTCTCTGAACCTCCTCATGTCAGTGGGTAGCTGAGTAATTCCAGAAGAGGGGTTCCAGTTGGTGACAATGACTGGGGATCCAGGGAAAATCTGACTAATCTAAAACTCCCAAAGGGGAAGGCCAGACAGCTATCCTGTCCCCAGTACACTCGGGGAGGCCTGTCTTAGTCATCTATTGTGGTGGCTGTTCTTGGCTGTCAGTTTTACTGTATCTGGAATTAACTAAACTCCCAAAATAGCTTGGCACACCTGTGAGAGATCTTTTTTTTTTCCTTAATTGGATCATTTAAAGTGGGAAGATACACTACAAATTCTGATCTTTGACATGAAAAGGTACACCTTTAATGCAGATCTTTTGAGGTGGGATGAGGAACCTCTAATTTGGGTCATACCTTCTGCTGGAGAGAGAGAGAGAGAGAGAGAGATTCCTTCTATAAATTCTGTTATTCTTGAGGATTCTAACGTCCATCACGCTTGGCAGCTGTCTAAATCATGATTCTCCTTTAGTTCTGTTGTGTTGTAGGCATTATACCCAGGCTATCCTTTCAGCTTTCTTTTCAGCTTTCTCTCTCCTTGCTTTTGTTGCTGTTCGTTTGCATGCAAGCTTGTTTTGTTGGAAAGGCATGAAATGGTAGGAACTTGCTAATATGTGACTTGGAGACACCAACTACTATAAAAAAAAAAAAAAAAAAAAGTAGTGCCCAGCGATTTCTGGTACAAGTAGAAAGAGTGTCACCTCTAGGTACTTGTGGAGCCTGGCCTAAGCAAAATGTTCTTCTGCCCTTGTCATGGATTTGTGAATTCAGTATAGATTCGGGGTCATACCATCTTGGCTAACCTAGTATTCTCAAGCCAGGACAACACTGCCAGATACCTTCTGCTATGGTATCAGTCACAGCCAAGAGAGGACTGCCATCACATAGAATGTCTCTCTGCATGCTTTGAGGTTAGGCTGTTCCTTCTGCAAGCCTGTCAGAAATAAGAATGCAAAAACTGCAGAAGAGATAGCACATATGTACCAGATTACAATGTACGTCTTCAGATGAGAAAAACTATTACAGCTTAACCATATACATACAAAAGGCTACAAATGTCAATACTCAATTGTAGATCAAAACTGTGCTCCATTTAATATTTCCAATGCTCTGCTCCTAAAACCTCTAAAGACCAAGATACTCATGTGAGAACACTTACTGCTATCTGAGACACTACCCTATGATAAAGTTATTTAAGAACACATTTAACAACATACGTGTGAGTGTAATGTTACTGCATGGCGATTGGACATTAAGATTAAATGATCTACATAAATTACAGGAAAATGAAAAAGTCACATTATCCCTTCCTCTATGCTACCGGTGTCCAAATGACTACCCGCAGGCCACCTGTGTCTGATCTTCCTTTTGAAATGATACATCCATGCTCTCTCTCATAGATCTGGCATATGAAGAGGCTTTGTACCAAGAGTCTGAAGTTCAAATGCCTTCACAAGTGAAGAAGAAAGTTTGTGAATAAGATAATGGAAGTTGGGATATGAGAAAATTAATATTCCATCCAAAGGCGTTTAGCATAAGAATGTCTTCTAATTCTGCGAGCCATGTGTGTCATCCTCTCCTCACCTTGTACCCCTGGGGAAAAAAGCATCAGTTACTGAGCTGACATCATGAGGTCCCAGTGAACTGGATAATAAATACTGCCAAGATCTTAAAGTTCCCTTTCGTTTGCACATGAAGAAGAAAGGCCAAAGAAAGATATTTCCTATTGGCTATGGCTTCACCCTGCCCTCATCACAACTACTCTATGTCAACATGAGTTATACTCTTTCACTTGCTTTTTCAGCTAACAAATTTTTATTGAGTACCTGATATGTCCTAGTCACTGTCTTCAACACCAAGTACCCAGAACTGAAGAAGTCACTCACAGTCTAGAGGAACATATTTAAACATTATTTTAATGGTCATAAATTGTATCAAAATATTCCCCTAAATCCAAATATAAAAAGCAGTTCTTCACTACCCAGAAACTTGGGACCTACGTTTCTAGGGGAATGCACTGTGAACAGTTCCTCCCTCACTTTCCAAACCGCAAGACTCATACAGAGGACAAGCCGATGTCTGGAGCTTGGAAACTGCGGTAGACATTACCTCATGCTACACACATGCTTTTCTCATTCAGAGTGGCTCCAAGAGAAATGGGATTTCAAGAACATCCCATTCTGCCAATGGTTAGGTGATATATATTTGAAAGGGCCCGTTTCTGGACCTCTCTCTCTAATGGGTGGCATTTATGAAATGTCCTTCTCCTCCTTGAATCAAATGACATTGAGATTTCTTTTATCATTCCACCAGCCCTTGCTTAGAGTTTATATAGCCAAAATCTCAAGCAAGTCACTCGACTCCATCCTCGTACTTACTGTGCTGCTGCTGAAATGCAGACTCCCCTGGGTAATTCCAGGCAATTTCTTTACCGAGAGATCATCTCTGGCCACAGAGCGGCTCAGCTGCAACCCATGCTGTGTGTGCTGCATAATACTGTAACATTTTCAGAGTCGGGGAAGATTTATTCAGTGATCAACTGCTTCAGCATCCCAAATCACTCCTGAGACAGCCTGTTAAAGAGGGGACCTTGAGGGAACTGAAAATATAAGCAAGAGATGGAGTAATCCCCTCTCTCCCTTTTAACTCCTTAAGCCCCATAAGAGGACCCCAGCTTTTTATTTGTGTGGAAAAATATACTCAGAGGAAGTTCTTTCAAAATAGTGATAGTGTTTACCTGAACAAGGTGAATTAAAGATAGTTTCTAGTTTGATTATGTTCTACAATAAACTTTAAGTATGTGGTAAGAAAATATGTAAAGTGTGTAGTCATTTGCTGTCCTCCAAAAGAACACGATTGAAAACAAGCCACATACCACTGGTTGTCTTGGGAATTGGTTCAGTGTCTGTAACACTTGTATCATTCACACAAACTATGGAAGGGTTAGGTACAGCCAAGAAATAAACATAGGTGTTGCACCTGAAATTAGTATTTATAGGGGTTGATATAACTGCCCATTTAGAGTTGTAAGATTCAAACCTGTTTACTTAGAAATACGTAGCCGTCATGGTGGATCATGCTTGCCTAAAACGGAGGGTCACCATTGCTACCAAATAAAATCTTAACTTAAAAAGAAAACGATTTCAGAACTAAATATGTTCAAGGAGTACACAAACACTACAGCAGGTTTACAGATCACTGAGATCCTAATAAAATGAAAGTCTGGCCTCCCACTGACTCTGCAGAGTGATGCCAACTAAATGAAAACCTAGTGGGCAGATGACAGAATTCTTTGGCTACTTTTGTCTGTTCATTTCTGTGGAGGAAAAAAAAAAAACCAAACAAGAAAGAAGAAAGGAGAGAAGGAAGGGAGGAAGGGAGAGTAGGAGGAGGAAGGGAGGGGAGAAAGAGGAGGAAGGAAGGAAGGAAGGAAGGAAGGAAGGAAGGAAGGAAGGGAGAGAGAGAGGGAGGGAGGGAGGGAGGAAGGAAGGAAGGAAGGAAGGAAGGGAGAGAGGGAGGGAGGAAGGAAGGAAGGAAGGAAGGAAGGAAGGAAGGAAGGAAGGAAAGGAGGGAGGGAGGGAGGGAGGGAGGGAGGGAGGAAGGAAGGAAGGAAGGAAGGAAGGAAGGAAATAAAATTCGACAAGCCATGCTTGGCTTATTATTGATCTCACAATCAAGTCAAGCTGTCCTAGTATGGACTCAGCCTTCCTCTGATGTGGCACAGTTAGGTGTCCTCGTAAACAACTATTTCAGTGGAACTCCTCTTTCTAAAGAAAATAAATTTGTTCGGTGAGTCGGCTGGAGCATGTGTTTGTTTAGAGACAGGTGTTCTAGCCTTCTCGTCATTTGACCTCACATTTACACAGCTGAGAGCAAAGTGACCAAAGCGATGTGGCCTAGTGTTGGGAAGAAGAAAGATCAGCACCGACAGAGCTTGTGGCACAGGATGAACATCGGGTCCCCCTCCACAGGTTACCCTGAAGACGGTGAAAACCCATCCAGCACAGGGGAGAGAAACAAACCCATGTGTGAAACAGCTAGACACTAAATAAGACCCCTCTCAGAAAGCAGTCAGTCACACACTGTGAGTTTCGTTTAATATTGAGGATGACCGCTTGTAGCTTTAAGAAAAGAAGTCTGGCCATTAGACATGATCAAACCTGGGTCCCTGTTGTGTTCTGAAGTAGACATCAAACTCAAAGCTGTTTGTAGAAATTCAAATTGACTGTCGTTTTCACTGAAACAACAAAAGCTGAAGTAACTCACAATCTTTGATTGCCTAGAATAAAAGGCACTCTGTCTAATTAGTAGGCTAATCATTTTTACCAGGTGGACATTAGCCAGAATTCAGTCTTTAATTATGACATATACAACAACTCACCCAGAAAATTAAAAATATCAATGTCAAAGCTTAATCTTCTTCTGCTGGCACTTGTGAGAAAGAAAAAAAATAAGACTTGAAATTTTAAGAAGAAAGAAAGGGAAGAAAGAACGAGGCCCAGACAAGAGAGAGACGCCATTTCCAGGGACTTGTTTTTCTCAGACAGTACGCAGGTTTCTCTCCGTACGGGGGTTTGCTCTTGAACCCGTCCACTGAACCATCCCCCTGTGATGAGCGTGCACTGGTGTATCTCCTGATCTCCGGATTCGTCAAGGACGACACTTGAAAATCAATGTGCCCTCTGAAAAGGGGGAGCCAAGATTTTAAAGCTAGATACACACACGTGGGGGTTTATAGTTTTTAATCCCTTTAAAGGAGTGTTTCACAAATGTTATCGGACTTGACATTATTTTTCTCTTGTTCTAATCGTGTCCTGTAATTAATTCAAGATTTTTAAATAAAAAGATAGAGAGAAGAAAGGAAGGGAGGGAGGAGGAAGCGGGAAGGAGGGGTAGAGGTGTTTCTTGGGGGGACACTGAAGTAGAGACCAGATCTATGACTCGACCACTCTGATTCCTGTCAGGTAGAGTGAGAGTACATTGAATTATCTGCACAAGAGCCTACACTCTTCTGAACAGCTCAGGACCAGCACCGGTGGCTCTCTCTCTCTCTCTCTCTCTCTCTCTCTCTCTCTCTCTCTCTCTCTCTCTCTCTCTCTCTCTCTCTCTCTCTCTCTCTCTCTCTCTCTCTCTCTCTCTCTCTGTCTCTCCACCCCCCCTCTCGCTCTGTGTGTGTGTGTGTGTGTGTGTGTGTGTGTGTGTGTGTAGACAAACACAGTGGCACTGCATTTGCTCATCTACTCCTGCCCAATGCTATATAACTTCATTAGGCCAATTAAATACATACCTGTACTTGTTAATATATGCGGCGGCTCTGAACTGTGTACAAGCCAAAGAACCTCTGCAGAGGTTTGGAGCCAAACAGCTTCATCCTGCCAGGTCACCTCTACACTCCCACTTTTCTATATACATACCTTACAGATTTCCTACCCAGTTGGGGCGTCAGGGAGGTATTTTCTGGCTTGTTGCATGAACCGTAGTCAAAGCAACACAGTTTTTCCTTGGTGTACTAAGATGTGATCACGACTCACATGGCAGCATGTTCATGAGCAGTGTGCCGCCTTGGCAGTCTTGGTGATCACCTGTAAGTTACAGTCTGTCTCAAGCATCTCACCCAGCAGCTACCGCAGCCCCATGCAGCTGCTGTGAGGGGTCTCCCCCTAACTCCGCAGCTCTTCATGGTTAGGTGGCAGCACTGAGGGCATGACTCTCAGCTGCGACAGGTATGACCTGCCAGTCACCGCAGTGGAAGGCCGAGGCCCACGTGTCCCAGGACTCAGAGCCCCTTCCGCTGTCGACACTGAGTAATTCCCTTGAGCCAGCCTCTCTCACCCAGGGTGGCAGACGGGCCTTTTCTCCATCCTCACTTGCGACTTGCCTGGTTGTGGAGTTAGGCAACTTAAGTGTGAAAATTACTTCCCATGGAGTGGGATAGGTAGCCACTGGTCTATTCAGTCTACAATTCCCCGGTAAAGATGGTCGTTCTGCTTCCAGAAGTGTGTGTGTGAGTGTGTGTGTGTGTGTGTGTGTGAGAGAGAGAGAGAGAGTGGGTGTATGTGTGTGTGAGTGTGAATGTGTGTGTATGAGTGTGTGAGTGTGTGTATGAGTGTGTGAGTGTGTGTGTGAGTTTGTGTGTGAGTGTGAATGTGTGTATCTGTGCATGTGTGAGAGTGTGAGTGTGAATGTGTGTGTATGTGTGAGAGGGTGAGAGTGTGTGTATGTGTGAGTGTGTGTGTATGAGTGTGCCAGTGTGTGTGTATGTGTGAGGGTGAACGTGTCTGAGTATGTGTGTATGTGAGAGTGTTAGTGCGTGTGTGTGAGCGAGAGAGAGAGAGAGAGAGAGAGAGAGAGAGAGAGAGAGGGAGGGAGGGAGGGAGGGAGGGAGGGAGGGAGGGAGGGAGGGAGGGAGGGAGGGAGAGACAGAGACGGAGACAGAGAGAGCTGTGACCGAGGGTTTGAACATCCTTACACTGCAGGAAAAATGCACCTGGGCCTCCTGAAATGTAAGTCAGGACTAAACGCTAGGCCGGATCACAGCAGCGCGTGCTCTCATTGAAGAGCGAAGGAGGAGAAACGCGCGTGTAAGAAGAGTGCTCTCCGTGTACTGCTGTGGCGGTTCGCAGTAGCGGAGTCTTTACTGTTTCGACAGGTGCCCAGCATGCTTCCTTAGCCTGTGGGCCAGGCACTTGAACTTAGAGAGAACTTTGTCCGTGACAACTAATGAGATCTTGACAGCTGTTCCTCCCAGAGCTCCCGAGTCCCTCTAAATCTTAGAACTGCCTAGAAGGCTCGGCCAAAAACTGGGCTCTGGGCATCACCTAGGAGTGTATGTGTCAGAAGATTGCATTTCTTTCTTTTTAGAACTTTTACTTTTATAATTATATACGCATATGCGTGGGAGGGTAGGGTGGTTACACACATGATTGCAGTACCGGTGGAGGCCAGAAGAGGACATCGTGTCCCCTGAGGCTCAGGTTACAGGTGGGTGTGAGCTGTCCACACAGGTACTGAGAACTGAATCCGGGTCCTCGGGAAGAGCAACAGGTGCGCTGAACCTCTCAGCCATCTCTCCAGCTCTGAGAAATACACGTCTAACAATTCATTCCCTAAGAGACTGACTTAATCCGAGTTCCCTTGCTACAGGGAATTAGCTGAGGCCGGGAGTTTCGTGAAGAAAATGGGTTTATTTCATTCACAGTTTCAGAGTTTTAAGAGAATGGTACCAGCATCCTCTCAGATCCAGTGAGGACTATCTTGGTTGTATCACATGGTAGACAGAATCACAGTGAGAACGTGTAAGAGGGAAAGCTGACCCAGAAAGTAAGGTCAGCAGGGAGGTTGTGAAGGTGCTTGTTAACACAACCTTCTCAAGGAAATGAACTAACCCTACCCCCACCCATAACTCTTTTACCCTTCCAAGGGCAGCATCCGGTCACCTTACCACCTCCCAATCACTTTAGCCTTGCAAGCAGTGTTCCCAGCCTTTAATAAAGTTCTTCGTGTTGTGATGACCCCCGACCATAAAATTATTCACTGATACTTCATAGTTGAAATTTTGCTATTGTTATAAATCATAATGTAAATATCTGTGTTTTCTGACCTGTGACCTTCTGTATATGTTTCTCTTATTGGTTGATGAATAAAACACTGTTTGGCCAAAAGCCAGTAGAGGTAGGAAGACAGGTAGGTCTAGGAGATAAGGAGAATTTTGCAAAGGTAGGCAGAGAGAAAGAAGGAGAGAAGGCACCATATAGAGATTGGGAAGATAGTGCTCACTAGGCATTCCCCAGTACTAAGACAAGGTCATGAAGAAATGCATAGATTAATAGGAAGCCTTAGCCTAATATAGCAGCTGTGTGTTTCTTTTTGGTCTGAATCAGCTGAGGGCCCTGGTGAGACAAGAAACTCCACAATACTGATAGTCTTAGTTGACCCCAAAGTGACAGAACCCACAGGTCACAGGTTGAAAATCACTGCCTTAGGGATTCCACATCTCGGCACTGCCTTGCCGAGATGAGCCCTCTGGGAATTAAGCCACATTTGAAGCACAGCTACGAAAATGGTAGATGCTCTGTGGTCTTCCTTGAATAATCATGGCTACGAACAAGGGAACTTTCATTCATAACTTTGCAAGTTATTTCAGAGAAGTCAAATCAAATTAATTCTATGGAGAAGACTTGTTGCCAAGCGGCTGTGCGGAGTGGGGCCTGGGCCTCCTGGTTCCAGTCTTACCAGAAGGTGGGCTAGCTGATGCTCTAATGATGACATCATTCACCAGGTGTCATGGGCTGCTTCCTCAAGAATAAAACTAGAGACAGGTTGTGTTCCATGTTATAACGAAATGCTATTCGGGCAACACATCCTTCCTGTCCAGGGAAAAAGATTTTCGCTAACATTGACCTGGAAAGAGATCACCTACTTGGTCTTTTTTGTGGAAAACAATGCTCGGATAAACACTCTACTCACTTCACCTACACTAAGGAAGGACAGAAGACATCAGGGGACAGACACAACACAATCCAGCAATGCACATATAGCTTTTCAAGGGACAGAAACTTGACTGACTGGGTCTGGTGACTTGGCTGACCAGGCCTTAATTTTTGAACTGTGCATTTGGAGTCTTGACCACTACCCAGGATATCCTGGAGCAGTGTGCTTTTTAACAGCATCTGCTTTCAATGGACATTTCGGTTGTACTTGTGCTTGGCAGAGGCTGAGCCTGAACTTACCCTGGAAACATGAGCCGGCTCCAGGGATGGGATGGAAACACGAGGCTCTCTTTTTAGGAACATCTCCACGTTAGAACTGTCTGCTAAACTGACCAGCTGCCACTCACTGCTGTTTAATCTGCTCTCTGCTGGCTTTGGAGCAGAGAGTCTTCTGCCGTCAGCGTGACAAGATTCTAACATCCTCTTCAAAACTGAGAGCTTACAAGTGGATAGCCAAAGAAAGCACTCAGCCTTCATTTGGAACAAATAAATGTGCATGAATTTGTGTTGAATTTGGAAAAACCAAAAGAGGCACAAAGCAGTCCTTAGCGTTGTTAATTTTGATGAACTGTTAGAGTCCAGTTTGCTGAGTGTACACACACACACACACACACACACACACACACACAGACACCCCATATGTACACACACACCCCCATATGTACACACACACACATACACACACACACACATATGTACACACACACACACACACACACACACACACACATTAAAGCACATAAATTATGCACTTATAATGACATATTCTATTAGGTATTCTTTTCCTAATATTTCTCAATCTGAAGAAGGAAAACAACAATAACCCACTGAACTCTGAATGCATTCCCTCCTTATAGCATGCCTAAATACATGCCAAATATTACAAATATTGTCTACACTAGCAATAACAGTTCTAGAAAAATCCAAAATAAGTAATACTAGTCACTTTCTTTGATGTAGATAGTCTACCATGTTCAACTCATCTCTTTTTAAAAATTGTTTCTTCTTTCTTTTTTTTTTTTAAATAGGGTCTTGCTATGTAGTCCTGGGTGGTTTGGAACACACTATACGGATCAGGTTGGCATTGAACACACGGAGATCTGACTGCTCCTACCTCTCAAAGGCTGGGATTAAAGGTGTTCAGCGCCACATTTTGCTAATTTGACTATCTAACAAATGAACTGTAAAATTTCTCACTACCCACCTCGGAAAGATAGAAGGACTCCAAGTTGGCTTCGGCCCAGCACTGACTAGAGAAGGAAGAATGTGCTTGTGGCAAATTATCCCTTGTTAGCTAAGCGGATTCCCCTCACCGTGAGGGGAAAACTGTTGGAGGGGTGCAGAAAGAAAGCATTCTAGGACCCAGGCAGGTACACAGGTCGATAGCATGAAACACAGACTGAACCCATAAAAAGAGCTCAGTGGTTATCTCAAGATGTGTGTGTGGTGACACTGACTCCGATACGGGACTCTCACCACCATACAGCCCAGCACAACACTTTACACCACCAAACACGGCCTGACTCTGGCCCGTGTCACCAAGATCAGATGGGATGGTGTGCTATAGCAAAATCAGCCTGGCACTGACCTAAGATTGTGAGTGCCAGAAGACATCCTCTTCAGATGCCTTTAGAGAAGATGGGTAACTTTGCTGAGTTTGAGTTCGTCTATCTACAAAGTAAATAATCCTCCCGTGTCTCCTGCTGGCTCACAAATGCTGGGCTTCACAATGGAAGTTTGGAAAGACACACCTCAGTTCTCTGGAGTTTAAAGCATATCCCTTCCCATACTGGTGGAAATAAAACCTGTCTGAATTGGGCTTTCATCTTGGAACTGACACACAATGCTGGTGAATTGCCAGTGAAAAGCAAAGTCAAGAGGAACTCAGAAACTCCCTAGGAATCAAGTCCATGCCTTTAAATTCTCATAATGGAGGACCAACATCTGTTTCTGAACTCCACTGCAGCCCCTGTCAATGGCCTGATATGAATCCAAATGCCACCCCTATCCAGGGTCCAGACAGCACGGCCAAGGTTGCATTACTATTCAAGATCTCCTCTGGTCTTCTCCTCTGGTCTTTTATCAGTGCAGGTTGGACACCTCCTTCGTGTAAGGTGCTAAGTTTAAGAAACTGGTGCAAACAGCAGTGTCCTTCAGTCATTATGCATACCACACCTGAACCTGCCATGAATTTCTGGAGACTATTTCTGACCAATGGGAAGACAGAAACAGAGATAAGATGGGGTAGGAAGGGATGTGGAGAGAGAGACAGGGGTAAGGATACGGATGGAAATGGGGAAAAGGAAAAGAGTGTCAGCCCAAATGTTTTTATTTACAGATCACAGTAAAATGATGAACAGATAATTTTCCAAGAAGCTCTAAGTCAGAAATTTAGATTGATCTGCACATTCCAAGGAGGAGCTCAGGTCCTAAATTCCTTAGATACTGTTAATCTGAGAACTAAAAGTGTAATATTTAGGTTTTGTGATCACACATTTTTGTTGAGGGTTACCCTGCTGGGACACGCTTGGGGGAGGGGCTGAGAATACCCAGCACCAATGACTCGGGCAGTGAGTGGCAGGGCGTGCTGCAGACTCCTTTATTTAGGAAGATAGACCCGCCCTTATACCCCCTCCCAAGGTCCCATTGGCTCAGGTGGCTGGCTCTGCTGTGTCATCATTGGTGTCTTTTTGTCAGCAGTCTCTGGGCACAGACGCAGGCTTGGCGCAGGGAGGAAGTACCTGCTGAGCATGCTCATGCAGGCTGGCCTGGGCACCTGGGCAGGGCACCTGTGGCTTGGATAGGTTGGCGGCAGTTTCTCCTAATTTATCACATCACAAATCTCTTCCTACAAAACAAGATGAGGAAGCACCTTACCAAATGGAATCATCAAGACATCAAGACCCTGCTCTAGCTGACTCAGGGAGCCCCAGGAGGAGGAAACACTTCAGAGCTCAGCAGCCTGGGCAGCTTTAAGAGAACACACACACACACACACACACACACACACACACACACACACACACAGCCAGGCACTCAGGAGATAGAGGCAGAGGCAGGCTCATCTCCGTGAGTTCGAGGCCAGCTTGGTCTACAGAGTGAGTTCCAGGACCTGTCTGGGAAAACGAGAGAGAGAGAGAGAGAGAGAGAGAGAGAGAGAGAGAGAGAGAGAGAGAGAGAGAGAGAGAGAGAGAGAGAGAGAGAGAGAGACAGAGACAGAGACAGAGACAGAGAGACAGAGACAGAGAGAGAGAGAGAGAGAGAGAGAGAGAGAGAGAGAGAGAGAGAGAGAGACTGACCTACCTCAGGAAAGGTAGTAAATGAAAGGACAAGCATTGGAAACCATCAATATATGGGATTCCAGCAACAATGGAACCCTAGCTCGAAGTCTCCGCGATTATTAATTTTTTTTTAAGGAAAAAAAAAAGAACTTTATTTAAATCAGACTCATAGCAGGTTGGCTGAGCTCACGGCAGCCTCTCTCAGCCCGCAGATGTCTGTCTGAGCTGCCACATGGCAGGAACTAGCCCTGAGGGTCTCAGGAGCCCGGCAAAGGACCCAAAACTTCTTATTCCAGTGCCGGTTCCAAAACTCCTCATCCCTTTCCAGTTCATTACAAGCGCCTATTGTTTGCCATATTTATCTGCCATCGCCGCTGTTTGTGAGTGGTGCCAGGGCTGAATTTCAGCCTGCCCTCAGAACAGTGCAAGGCGCTACAGGAACTGCACGACAGATGGTCTTTGAATGATATACAGAACCTCTGCCCTTGGGCCCGCTTTGGAGGAGCTGTTTTGGATTGTTGCTCGTAAGAGTGGGAGGTTGTTGTGTGATATGTGATTATTCCACAATAATTTTAATTATTTTGCCTGTTTTCAAACAATGGTCTCAGCCTTTTTTAATTTTTACACTCACTGAGTTGTGACATGAGCATTCTTTTCTCCGTGTTAGCAGGGATTAAAATCAGGCCCTGTACCCCTTCCCATTCTTCAAAGAAGCCACGTTTAAATAAATTACTTTGGTCTGGAAAACCAAGCTACACGGAGTCCTCCTGGCATACACACTAGCAAGTTAAAAAAAAAAAAAATCCTTCTTGTGGTGTCTGGGTAGAGATTGTCACAGTAACAAGTTCCAGGCAAAGCTTCCTCCTTGCCTCTTCAGAGCAGGGCTGTGGTGAAGGGAGCTTCATTGACATGCATGAGGGGATCCCACCAGATCTGCTCAAAGGTACAGTCCAAGGCTGTCAGACAGCATTGGTTGTGCATGTAAATGAGGCTCCTAAGGTGGGGTGTGGGAGATGGGAAATATGCTATCCCCGTCTCATCCAACTCCAATAGAAACTTCTAGAGGTTTTCTAAAAACATCAGAAGCCAAGAAGGAGCAGATGCTACATTTTCCGGCACTCAGGCATTTCTCCTCACTGGGTAGACGTAACAGCAGAACCCTGCTTTTGGGTTCTTGGCTCCAGGAGCTAACCTGTATGTCCCAGTGGTCCAGACTGGGCTGCCTCCACAGTCCAGAGTCATCTTCGCACTCATATAAAGAAGTGTAGCATTCTGGTCAATCCCAGAGCTCTCCAGAAATACAAAATCTACAGTGGCTCTCCACCTCAGGGACCTCTGGGAGTGAGTTAATGCTCCCACAAAGCCCGCCTCGTCTGACTCTAAGTAAGGCTGTAAGGTTTTACATGGAATTTGTCTACATGAAACCCTCCCCTTATGACTGAACTCTATACTCCTAAAGAGGTTATGCATCTAGCTGCACAAAATCAAGTTTGGATAATCTCTAATCTGAGTTGTCCAGCACCTTGGTGATGAGAAAGAAACTGTTCCCTTCAGTCTCCAGCTAAGGGGTAGAGTTGCCTGGGACTCTTAAGAAATGGGCTTGCTAGAAAAACATACAGACAAAACTGTGACCTTGTTACTTGATGGAAAAATCACACAGTCACAGAGTCATAGCGCTTCCCAGCAACCGTAGGTTTAATCCTCTAAGAAAGGCTCCACTAACAGCAACTAATACCCAAACAAAATTCAGATAACTCCCACTGTGTTGACAAAAAGGATTGTGGAAACGTCCTCCCCTGCTTCCTCAGGAAGTCATGCCTCTAGTGAGATGCAGCCAGCGGGTCTTCCCAGGAAACAGCCACATGCTTCCTTCCAGCAAAGGCTTGGTGTGCAAAGGTTTGCAAAAAGCACCAGTTCACAAAGAAGACGTACAAATTCATTCTCAGTATCTCAAGGAGTCCCTTCCCGTTCAAGGCATGGAGGATGCAGCAAAGGCAGGCAGCCTGGCACAGCCTGCAGGGGCGGAGCAGCTTTATAAACACACTTGCTGAAAGTGCTGGCGAAGGTGTGTGTGACGCAAACAAAGGCTGTAGTGTCAGCTGCCACATGCCATGGGAACTGTCTTCCCAGCTCGTCTGAAACACTGAGGCACAACTCTACATACATGACTATGTCAAAATCAGTTTCCCGTACGAGCCATTAAGTTCCATAAATATCAGACACTCTGCACATCAGGCACATTATACACACAGTTCCATCTTTGTAAAATAAACAAAACAAACAACAAGAAAAACCATATTTATTGTCCTTATTATATAATTAAATTGGGGTAACAAGAATCTCTCAGATGGAGTGGATTAACATGTAGATGAGTTAGTATTTGAACCTCTACTCATTTAGTTCTAAAAATAATATTCTTATCATTGATGTGTGTATGGAATAAAAAGGCATCTAGAAAGGGCAGATAATTTCACAAAAATTAAAGCAACATTCACAGTTTGAATTCTTGAGAAGACTAGGCAGTGTGTGACACTAAAATAGTCAACAGATAAACTGGAAAGTCCTTCTGTAGACCTACACCCAACAGTAGCAGAGCAGTCTGTCTTGCTATTTCATTTTGATTATTTTGTGTGTTTACCTTGGCTGGACCTAAGTTCAGGGAACTCAACATTTTTGACAAATCGGATATAGCCTATAGTGACCAAATTCAGATGAGATGTGCCAACAACATCAACTCTAAAAAAAAAAACAAAATCCACTGATAACTAATACCCACAATAAACTGTAGCAAAACATACTTCTTCTAGTTAATAATTGTGACAAAACTAAATAAATAAGTGAAATAAAAATCTCTTTAACCACACAGAGAGTTATGATCATCAACAATATCGGTTGGCTATACAAGAAAGTAAAGGACAGAAGACTATTTGGTTCAAGTACCCAATGCATCTTGCATTTGGTAAAGAAATTTCCTATAAGCTACATGAATCATGATAATTTGTCCCTAGCCAGCCAAGCCAAATTCCATTCAAGGTCAAAATATAGTAAGTTAGGTCAGTGGTGAGATGAATGTTGTTAACATTTGTGCACCTAATTTAAAAAAAAAAACAACAACAACAGATCCCTAAAATTCAGCCATTTTACCAAATGTCCTGAAAGCTCACTTTTATTATCATTTATAAGACTGAGAATCAAGAGTAGCTCTCTACAGGGACCCCAAGACCTCTATGCATAACAATCTTATGGCTGAAAGATTATACTAAGTGCGTTTACTCTGACCCATATGTGAATTAGGTGCAAGCATTTAAACACACACACACACACACACACACACACACACACACACACACACACACACGAGTGGGAACAAGAGGGCAGCTCACAGAGGCATCTCAGAAGAAAACATCATCAAGTCCCAGATGCAATTTATTCATACAGAATTTGAATTTTCTAATTGTTTCTATGAAGAAAAAAAATGAGGCTACTGGAATTATATCGGAAACAGTCATTTAATCTCATACAAATTGCTGACCAATGCCTCTGCTCATCTAGTCCTACTCACATGTGTAATCTTGCCAAACTTTGAATCCAATAAAACGAAGCCCTCCCCAACTCTTGGGAAGGAAGCTGGTGATTCCGGCCACACCATGTCTCATGGCCAAACAGGATCAGTTTGACACAGCAGCCTGGGACACATGAAGCAGGAAGGGGACATAGAGATTGTAAGTGCCAGTCACTTTCAGGGCATGAACCTCTTTGGAACTGTTTCCAAATGGCCTGCACTCTGGCTCCAGTGGCCAATCGTGTCCTGCAGGGAGAGCGAGAAGGGAGAAGTAGCTGCACTGGCTGCACAGATCGGCCAGGCCTTGCCCACACAACCCAAATCAATTTCATATTGACATCCAATGAATGTACACATTGGTAGGACGGTTTTAATTCTGCAACAGGCAAGTGCAGACCTCCAGACTGCTACATAAACTTAACCTCGCAAACCCAGTGTATGTTCAGAATGTTTCTATCCATTTCTTTATAACAACAGTTGTTAAATCACACATATATCAAGGAGAAGGAATTTATGGCTGGCCTCTAAACCGTGTGGGATGAAGAGACCAGCACAAGAGCAATGGGTTCTAATAGAGACTAGGAATGCAACATGAATCCCCCGTTTGGTCAGCCAGTGTGCCTCATAGCAAAGACTCCCACACCCAGCCTCGTTGTCCACGGCAGTTCTCGGCTCCTACTAGCTGTAGTCTTTTAGAATACAGAGCCTCTCCTGTGACCCGATTGTAGCTGCTTCCACACCTGTAACCCCTGTGCCACTCTCCCATACCTCTGATACTGCCTCTCCCCGGTCCTCCTTAGTCCCTTATCTTCTTAGAACCAAAGCCAGTCTATAGTTTGTGATGGGGGATGTCCTTCTGTATATATGCTTCTCTTGTTGGTTGATGAATAAAACACTGACTGGCCAGTCTCCAAGCAGGAAGTATAGGCAGGGCTACCAAATGAGGAGAATTCTGAGGCGAGGAAGGCAGAGAGAGGCCGCCAGAAGAGATAATATGTAGCTACGGGAAAGATAGGATGTGACAGGCATTTTCTGGTAAGATAAGGCCATGTAGAAATACATAAATTAATAATTATGGGTTAGTAACTAACAGAGCTCTAGCTAGTATTAAGACAGAGCCATCGGTCAAACAATTTATAATTAATATAAGTTTTTGTATGTTTATTTGGGGCTAATAGGCTGTGGGACCAGGTGTGAAAGAAAGTCTGCCTACAGGTCTGTGGTAACAAATAAACACACAACCCTCTGTCCTTCAAATTTGAGTACATTTAGGAAGCCTAATGAAATTTGACATAAATTAATGAAGGAAAATGTGTAGTCTCAACCATAGAGCTAAGATCTTTAGGCATAAGGCCATGTCAGTGTGGCTTGGAAACAAATGCAGACCTCCCAAAGGCTTCTTGGAACATCTTGAACCCAACCACTCTGTCAGCTGTGCTATGGCCACCAATTCAGACTGAATTTGAAAGAGAAGATGGTTTGACTTCTTTGAGGCCCCTCGCTTCAATGACCGCACACTCAAATGGAGTCTTTCTGACACCCGACCACAGGCATGAGTGAAGGGTATCACTTCCTCTTCGGTACCCAAAGTACCCACCAAAGCATTGATGGAGCTGTAAGAGGGGTACACGGGGAACCAAGGACACAGAACTACTGGCAAATGAAGAAAACTGGGAGCTAGAGATGTGGGCCCTCCCCAGGAAAACTCACACCAATTGCTTGTCCAGTGCTAACAGTCAGTCCTGAAAACATACATGCCAGTGACACTATACAGACAAGGAGGTTATAGTTAGGAACACGGGAGTGTATACATAGATGCATGCACCAACCAGTGATAAAACAGGCCATGAATTTGACGGAAAGTTGGAAGGGGCATATGAGAGAATTTGGAGGGAGAAAAGGAAAGGGAGAAACATAATTTCAAAATTTAAATTTTTTCCAACTTAAAAATGAAAAGAAAGAGGAAGGAAGTTCCGAATGAGAAGGGAGATACTGAAAAACCATGAGATGGCTCCAAAATTCTGCCCCTATAGTGCCCACACCTTATATAACCCCTTCTCCTTGTAGCTATGTGGCGAATCTCACTTTTATCATATGACAAAGGTGAAGGAATGTTGTAGATGTGATTGAAGTCTCTAGCCAGTTGGTTTTGACTTCAACAAAAGCAAAACTATGCTGGTTGAGTCTAGCAGAATTTGGTGAGCCCTAAAGAGTGTGTAGCTTGTGCATAGGGTTAGGAATAATGGGCCCTGTTGCTCCTTCCCCAGTTCCTACACTAGAGAGGGCCTAGGGGGCATGTGATGATGACTTCAGAGCCTTCTAGGGGACAAGCAAGCTGTGCCAGGACTCCTGATGCACATAAGACAGGGTACCACATGGGTGGGATATTGATTTACACCTCTAAAATTTTGAGAATACGTTATGAGATGGAAGTACAACTATAAGCAATAGGTATACTGAGGAGAGAAAATGTAACATATGAAGTACAGTTTGTTTTGAGTTGATGAAAGGGATGTCTCTGAGGTTACTGTCTTAGGATGAGAGATAAAGCAGTTTAATTTTTTTATTTACTTATTTATGGGTTTTTTTGGGTTTTTTGTTTGTTTGTTTGTTTGTTTGTTTTTGAGACAGGATTTCTCTTTGCAGTTCTGGCTGTCCTGGAACTCTTTACACCACGCTGGCTTTGAACTCAAAGAGATCCACCTGCTTCTGCCTCCTGAGTGCTGGGATTAAAGGTGTTTGCCATCACCCCTGGCTCAGTTTAAAATTTTTAAGATTTATTTATGTAATAGCATGCATGTTTTGCCTGCATATGTGCATTTCTGTGCCCACGGAGGTCCGAAGAGTACATGAGGTCCCCTGGAAAGGCAGTCACAAATGGTTGAGAGCCACCATGTGGGTGGTAGGAACTGAATCCAGGTCCTCTTCGAGAGTAACAAGTGCTCTTAGCTGCCAAGCCAGCTTCCCTTCCTCAAGGGGCAATCGGTTTTAATTTGCTCATAGTGACTATATCTGAGGGGTCTACAATGCCTTGGATATAAGGGATGCCCACGTTCAGACCAAGGTGCACAAGCTCCACCCTAGTATCCAGATCTGAGAGGCCAGACACAGAGTGAGGGACCAAATCTGGAGTGAAAGAGGACAGAGTAGCTGCACCAGCCAGTTTTTGTGGATGTGGGAAGCAATGGGTAGAAAGGAGGTCAAGATGGGACAACTGTCTTCACAGGACTCTGTAACTGCTCTGAAGGTGGTGTTCTCAGGGGTATTTTTGTTTATAAGAAGTTATTTAAATCATATGGGGCTAAGGTCAGTAAGTGACCTCCTCGGAAAGTGTAAAGCATTTAAAGGAGGGCTAGTGAGAGGAGGGAGGAGGAGGAATTCCTCTTGAGACTCAGCGGAGGCCAGGAGCAAGCAGAACATTTCCCGTGGCCATGCTCCCCCAGCTGGAATGCGATCATGTGAGAGCACAGCTTGGAATGCCCTGAGAGGAATACACCGCAGGAATCGACAGTATCGTAGGTTTGAAGTTTGGATTCTGGCCATGTAGAGAAAAGGTTTGCCTAACACATCTGGGCAGTGATAAAGGACATCCAGGCGTACCTGCCTTACCCCACTCCTGGTGTCATAGTCCCTGGTTCTGGATGGCTCCCAAGGACAAGGGCCGACACATCTTACCTTTCCGGGTCAGAGAAGCCCAAACTGCTCTGGGTTTCCAGGATTACATGCTAATTTCATTTCCTAAGAGGAGAAAGACAAAGGCAAAAACATTTGCCTGACAATTCCCCATCGCTGAGAAGGGTAAGAAACCGCAATGCCGAGAAAGCCAAGCTGACTTCCCTCCCAAGATGTGCTGGCACTGTGTACTTGGCACTTGCCTTACTGGGAAGCAGCTGAAGACCAAGACACAAACAAAAGAGGCCTCTCTACCACAGAACCCTCCCTTGTTAGTGAACTTGACCATGAAACATTTCATGGGGTCTCGCTCCTGGCCTGACTTTCCTCTACAGAAACGCTAACAGAAACGCTGGGCGGTGGGGTTTACCACTGAGCAGAAAACTTGAAGAGAAGGAAGAAACAGACTAGACACTGCCCGTCAGTAACACAGTAACTAACGCAGCAGCTGAAGGCTTCATGGAACGGCCTGGGAAGGGGAGGGATAATATGGCAGGCAAACAAAGGAAGTAAAAATCATGCCACCTCGGGATCATTTAGCACAGAATAAAAACTTTCTTCATCCAACAACATCCACCCCAGGGCACTGGAGCTCAGCAGGGTGGCATAAGCTATTATTAGAAAGAAGTTAAGTTACTTTTGGCTTAATCTAAAACGGCAGAGATGGTCATAACACAAAAAGTAAGAAGAAGAGGTTTGGAGCTTGGTCTTACAGGGTATGTCTGGTGGGGCAGCTATATGCCAGGAAATGGGCCAGGCAGGAGGAAAATCTAGTGAGAATAAAGTGGCCTGGGCGAGGAATAAGCCTGTGAGGGCCAGCGACTCAGAAAGCCAGAGAGAAGGGTTGTCTGCAACATGCGGCTTTCCAGAGTTCTTCAGGAGAAAAATTATTAAAATACCAGGGTTCTTGGAAAACCAGATGATTCACACTTTCCGTGGAGAGAATACATAGCTGCTTTTGTTGAAAAACAAGACGTTGATAGGATCTCCCATTTTGATGAACACCTGCCTGTTACTTACATGTAAACAAAAATGCAATAATGACTTGCCCAATAGTGAGACTGTTCGCTTAGAGCAGTGGTTCTCAACCTGTGGGCTGTGACCATTGCAGAACTCGTATTTCAGATGGTCTCAGAAATATCAGTAGTTAAATTGGTTACAAAGTAGCAACTAAAATAAATGTGTGCTTGGCGTTCCTAAGCCGATCACAAGTAAGTGTTTTCTGATGGGTATGACCCCCAGGCTGAGAAAGAGTGCCTTTCAGCATAGCTCTGTCTCAGTGTCTCTCTACAATGAGCTCTAACCCTGCTAAATTAAATGATAATGAAGATCTAACTGGGGCTAGGGGTGTCAGAGTGAAGAACCTGACGGCCATTCTCTTACACAGTCTTTCTGGAATCCCACAGAACAAACTGCAAGCTAGTGATTCCACTTTGCAAGTTGGGTGGCTAGAAGAGAATCTTAGAGTGTCGTGCCCTGCCATGTACCTCCGAGGCAGACACTCTGAGGAAGGGAATCCAGTATCCAGAGTTTCCGTACCTCTCTAGGTGCTGCTGATCTGCACCCAGAATCCCTTGCAGCTTCCAGGTTCCATTGCTAAACCAACTGATCTAGTGTTCCATACGTAAAAGGATTTATCCATACACACCAAGGTCCCAACTGGGTGAAGACAGCATACAATGCTCCCTATTAGAATTCAATTTTGTGGCTAAAGAAGAAACTAAAATTAAATTTAAATCATCTTTTCATGATTTTAAGATCTACAGATTAGAAAAGTGTGACACTAAGCTAACAATATTTCAAGCACAATTATATTTTGGCTTGTTCATCTCCATATCAGCATGAATGAACCATCAGAGTAACAGTAATAAAGTCACAGGGAACCTGAAACCTTTGTTGTAAAAATAATACATCAAGTAAAGCTTGTCAGGCTTGTCAGGCTTGGAGATAATGCCAAGAAACTCTCTCCCTCCCTCTCTCTCTCTCTCTCTCTCTCTCTCTCTCTCTCTCTCTCTCTCACTCACTTTCTGCTTTCAGATATGTTATGGCGTGAGAATGAAAGAAGAAAGATATAGAAGACAGAAATACTCTCATTAAATGAGGCTTAGGGGCCATGTATAGTGCAATGGATTAGAGAGTGTGACATTATATGTAATTAAGATGTCTGGTGTTTATTTCTGCCCCAGAGGATAGAGAGAAAATATTCAGCTATTAGTGACAGTAAGTAGATAACAATAATCCCACTTCCTAGATGCTGAAGTCATTGGTTTTGTATTGTTTTAATTTTGTCTCGTGCTTGGCGTTCCTAAGGGTGGTTCACCTGGCTTTTGTGACAAACGCTGGTGTCCAAGCTAGAGGTCCAATGGTTCTACCTGCACTTCCTCCCTTTCTCAAGAGAGAAGCCTCTGCTACTCCCCTCTCTCAGCAGGGGTGGGGACCAGAAGACCTAAAACTCTGAGGACTCCCTAGCACATATTGGCCTTCAGCAAAGCAAAGAACTAGGTCTGCTCTTTTTCCTGCCCAGTATCAAGTCTGTACAAAATCCCCCTAAGCATTCAGTGTGAAGAACCGACTAGACAGATATCCACACAGAGCTCTGTCTAAGGAGCTGTAGGAGGTGGGCACCTTAATATGATAAGAGCACGGCTTCTGTCATCAAGGAAATTAAAATCTAGCTGGAGAAAAGAACCACAAACGTCAAGTAGGGACTTGTATGTGGCGGTTCATGATTAAGTAATAAGTTAATGTCATGGTTGCTCGTAGAAGGAAAATTAAAAGGAGGATCATTGGGACAAACTTCCTGGGATTCCTGTACTTGGCCTTGGAGGAAGGGAACCAAAACCTGTCTCCAGTACATCCACAAGAGGAAGTATCATAGCCCTGGCAGCAGGCATTAGCAGGCAGTACATCCACAAGAGGAAGTATCATAGCCCTGGCAGCAGGCAGTAGCCTTCTCTACTGACTCTTTTTCCCTTTGTTTTTCAAAACGAAAACCAAAGAGGAGAAAAGTGAGCCGTGAAGGTTAAAAACTGCTCAGGTGAGTTACTACAATCCAGAACTTTCATTCCAACACACAGACAGCTCTTCAGCTGGGGCCCTTTAAAAGAACACGATTAGGAAATCTTTAAATGTATGTTTGGCCGATTGCCACGACTTATCGAAATCAACACACTTTACACTATCCTACAAAGACATTCATCCAGCTGCGTGCGTAGTTTTCTTCAGCTGGTTCCCTTGCAAAAATGCGTTCCCTTCTTGCCTTCCCAGGTAGCCCAGCTTAAGGCATCTATGTTGAAGATAGTTTTCTTTCCCACCTGGGTCCCACCGCTGCCCTTCAGCCTTAAATGAATACACAGATACTATATTCATTATGAAACTGTTGGACAAAAGCTAAGGCTTCTTATTGGCTAGCTCCATCTTAATTATTAACCCATTTCTATCTATCTATGTATTTCCACGTGGTCTTATCTTACTGGAGAAGGGTCCGAACCTGCTACTGCCCTGTGCTCTACATGGCAACTGTGTTTGGCGGGCTCCCTATGCCTTCCTTTCCCAGAATTCTCCTTATCCTAGTCCCGCCTGTCTTCTTGCCTCATTGGCCAGACACTGTTTATTCATCAACCAATAAGAGAAACATATATAGATGGACGTACCCCATCACATATAGCTAGCCTTGACCGTCTCTTCACCTCTCCCTCATTGGCTTCCCCCATTTTGTTTGTCCTCCCCAAATTCCAAAAGGAAACTTGGAAGTATGAAAATAAGCCATGGCACTCCTTCCTCTGGCCCATGGGTCTGAAGAGCTGAGAAGCAGGCTCATTAGCCCTGTATGAGGCCGTCCTGCACTTAGAAGGGGCCGCAAGGATATGGGGGCTGAGAAGACGTCAATACAAAGAGCAAAGTACACAGGTTTGTAAGTCTCTTCCTTCCAAAGGGAAAACCCAAGACTCCTTTTTTCTCCTTCAATGAATTATTCTACTTTTGCTTTGAGACCACAGCTCCTACTTTATTTTCAGTTGTCTTTTTTTCTATAACTTTTAGAAATAAAAACGGGAAGCATTATCTAGCCCCTAGCAGGAAATATGTACATACATTCAAAATGCAGTTTCGTGAAACCTTAATAACCTGAATTCTATTTCCCTTTCTGTACATGATGGATGAAATTACTTTGATTATGCTAGCTTTCCAATTACTCATTCATGCCAAGAAAGCCAGCCTTGAAACCTAGTCACCTTGTTTATTTCTTTCCCACCTTGCCCTTCACAATCAGAAAATCAAAGCAAGCTAGAGCCAGAAGGAGCTTCCGAGTGCCCCAAAGGAAGGATTAAAGTTAAAAGTCATACATATTGATTGACCTGAGTTTTCTAAAATTAAGCCAGAGTAACTATTTCAATACCAAATGTTTAAACTGAACAAGCTGATTTGTAGGTAAATGGTAAGTACATGTTGCTGACATATAAGAAAAGGGTTGATTCCTGTGCTCACTGCATTCCCTAAAACAAATCAGACCTGTCCAAGTATGGACCCACTGCCCTCAAAAGTAAAGAGGCACTGATTTTGAAGACTCCACTCGCATCCTCAAACCCTGCTCTGGCCAGGGAACCTCCACGTTTTCTCTCCCATTTAGATTGGTTTCATTGTGTTTAAATAAATGAAACTCCCTTCTAGGCAAAAGATGAAAATATGATTGAAAGTGAGGGGACTCTGATGGGGGTGTCCTTCTGTATATATGTTTCTCCTATTGATTGTTGAATAAAACACTGATTGGCCAATACCCAGTCAGGAAGCTTAGAAGGGGCTACCAGACCAGGATAAGGCTGGGGAAAGGATGCAAAGGGAAGCCAAAAAGAGACGCCATGTAGCCATCAAAGGAATAGGCCAAGACCATGTGAAAATACATAGATTAATATTTATGGGTTAATAATTAAGAGAGAAGTAGTCAGTAAGAGGCCCTAGCCATCAGCCAACAGTTTAATAATTAATATAGAGTCTGTGTGTTTATTTGGGGCAAAGCAGCTGTGGGACCAGGTGGGACAGAAACTTCCATGTTCAGGATTCCACAGAAATGCCCAGTAACAAGTACTGATTGTTGTTGTTAATGTCAACCATAATCATTTCTCTTTGAAAGCATGCCAGCAGGGATGCTATTGAGGGCCCTGGGATCAACACCAGGCTGGTCTCCTGTTTCATAATTCTCCACCTGATTTTCTCTGTCACGTGCCAAGGCTCACAACCAACAGCCCTAACCGGTAGCCCAAAAGCCACCAGCCCTTTTAGGATCCTGGATCCAGGGCCTTTCATTTATACAGTTTATAGCTCCCTGTTATATTTGGCCATTCAGGAAACAACAAAGTGCTTGGAAATAAAGAGATGATGCCGAGGAAACAAATTCTTAGTAAGCAGAGAGACAGACAAGCAACTGAATCAAGTAATAGTATGTTTAAAAACAAAAGAAAAGTTATCCATTGCTTCAGTGGAGTATGTACACATTCTAACGGGAGTCCAGAGTAGCTGTCCCTCCAGGAATCAGGAAGACCCTTCCAGGAACAGCATTACAGGCCAACAGACACAATGAAGGTAAAAGGCAGGGGTCTGGCTAGATAGACAAGCAGTGTGATTGTTGTAAAAGATTCTACAAGCTTCCTGTACAAATAGGAAATGATAAGCCATTCACCTAACATTACTGAACAGCCCACCAATTTCTCCTTTAGCCCACTCATGTATTCAACGAATGCTTTTTGACTATCAACTGTAATCATAAAGAGACCTTGAGGTCATCTGGATCTTCTGGGACCTCAGATATGCTGCCGGCCTCCCCTCGCAGCCTACTGCAATAAACCTCCCCAGGCTGGTCCAGGCTGGTTGCTAGAGCTGACCAACATTCTCTGAGCAAACACCCGTGACTGCAGTCAGTTTCTGGCGTTGGGATTTTCCACCCAGAATCAGCAGAGGAATTTTTTTTAACTGCAGAAATAGATAACACAAGTAAGGAAGAGTTAAAAGGGGGGTTCTTGAAAACATTAAAATAGCTGCTGAGCACCGAAAATCAGCTTAAGGGATGGCAGATGCAAATGTGAGCTCAGACAGGCCCAGCTCCATTTTGCAAATCCTTTGGTAATGAAAATAGATCCACACTTTAATTTTTCAAACCATAAACCTCCCCGAAGCAAGTAAGAAAAGAAGAAACAGAAGAGAAATGTCCTACAAAAAAGGTGGCTTTTACATTTGATATTTCCACAGATCTCAGGGCACCCTGCCTTGTGGAGCAGTCTAGGTCCTGGCTGGCACCCAGGCTCCCAGTGTCCACTGTATGCTCGGGTTAGGAATATCCCCTCAAAGATCGCCACTGCCCAGAGTCCTCTCTTCCCCTCCCACCCTCTACAATCACATCAAAGCTGTCATCTGGAGAGGAGACAGTGCCTTCATGACACCAAGGTATAAATGATTGATAACAGCTTTAACATGCCATTTCTTCTGCAGGGTATTTGCATTTTAACAGAGTACAAACCTCCAGCCCAGGAAAGACTCCTACAGATGCAAGCATTTGAAAACAGTTTGCCATGGTTTCTGCCATTTCCCCACAGAATCAAGTGGGGATTCTACCTAGGGGTGGGGGTGGGGCGGACAAACTAGCTGCTTGATTATTTCAGAAGCAAGGAACTGGGATCTGCAAAGCAAGGAGTTCACACTACAGCATTCACAGTCCCTCCTAAGACTTCTGCAGTGCTGGCCCCCTGCAGGTACCCCTAGCCCCCTTCGGGGTTGCAAGTGTGCAAGCACCCAGGGTCTCGGTTGCATTCTAAGACGTGAGGTTCCAACAAGGTCTTACTGCAGAACATCTTAGCCTCTGCTACCCACAGAGCCACAGCCCTGCCCATCCTAGGGTTCCCCAGGGGAAGCTAAGGGAGGAGCTGTACCTTAAATTCTTTTCATTAGCGTATCCCCATTATTCAGGTCTCCAGTTAACATTATTAACCCATCATACTAAATGTTCCCATTTAATTTAAGCAAAAACAAGATTAAGTGCTTGTTTGCTTGCCCTGACCTCAGGAAGTTACCAGAATTTACTCTCGTCCCTTGTTAGCACACATAGACCCTTTCTTCCGCCTTCTCTCCAGCCTGCTTCTGCAAAAGAATTAGAATAAAGCAGAATGTCCACCTTTAACACCCGCCACAGCTTCCTGGCTTGTGTAATCGCCAAAAGGCTCTGCCTCCAGGCAAAATTTCTGCGTGTGTTGCCTTCTCCATGGCTTGCATACTGAAAAGGCTTCAAATAGCCTACCTTGTAAGAGGAGTGTGGACACATAATCTTCATGGGATAGTTCATGGACTTCCTTTAATATGGAAAACCAAGAAAAACAGTTTATGAGAAAGAAAAGAAAAGAAAACAAGAAGCCTGATAATGCGCTTAAGAAACCAGAGAGTAATAAAGACAGAAAAGAAACAGCCTACGGCGTAGGGGAAGCCACAATGAAAAGGGGGTTTTAAAAAATGATAGAGCCTAAAGCAGCTTCTGGAAAGCCAGGCTGGGACTTGGAGGCCCTGATCCACAGAGCATAAGTTTTGTTTAACCCTCCAAGAGATGCATAAAGATTGAAATTACTTATTCTTATGGCTTATGGAGCAGTCAAATACAACGCAGGTCACGGGATTCTTGCCTTATTTACGTTCTAGCCAGGTTTGTTAACACATCACATATTCTCTCAAATAAACCTATTATGAAAATATCCTAACCTTTTAGTTGTCAACTGGAAAGTTAGCTTTCTTAATGACAACTGTGCTGGATAGTTTTATGTTAAATTGACATAAGCTAAAGCCATCAGGAAGGAGGGGGCCTCAATTAAGAAGATGCTCCAATAAAATTAAGCTGTAGTGGGATGGGGGTTGATGGGAGGAAAGGGGAGGACGGGAGGGTGTGGGAACTGGGATTGATATGTAAAAAAAAAAAAGCTTGTTTCAAATTTAAATTAAAAATTATTATTGAAAAACCAAACAAACAAAAGAAATGTTTAATCATAAAAAAGATTAGGCTGTAGACAAGCCTATAGGGCATTTTCTTAATTGGTGATTGCTGGGGGAGGGCCCAGCTCATTCTGGGTGGCACTATCCCTGGCTGGTGGTCCTGGATTCTATAGGAAAGCAGAGTGCGCTAGGCATGATGATGCATGTTTCCAACACTGCCTAAACATATGTGTCATAGACACATACATACATACATACATACATACATACATACACAGGTGCCTGTCTATCTTGAGTATCAGCCTGTAGACACAGGGGATGTTTTGGGCGTCCCTGCCACAAGCCAAATGCTTTTCTCAATCAAGTGGTAATGATTATGAATAAACAACAACTAACTTCCGATTGTTCCTTGCCACGTGGAGGTATCTGGTTTCCTAGGTCAGGCAAGGTCAGGAAATTAGCACATGTCACTGAGTCAGAAGCCAACAACTTGCTGGGTCTTCTCTGCTGCCTGTCACAGGGGGCTGGGTGAGGCTCTAGTAAGCAGCAAAGCCCGACTCCTTACCTTCTTTTCCAGCCCCCAATAAGTAAACATTCTGTTTGAAGCCAACATCAAACCCTTTCTGCCTGGGTGTCCCAACAATGGGTTGCTAGTTCATTCAGGATCCGTGGTCCTTAATTGTATGCGCCTGCCCTCGCCAGCAAGGAAGAGGCGACTCCGGGTAGATCTTCTTCTTGCAGTTTTAATCAGGATCCTTTAAACATGTTGCTTCTGGCCCGGAGGGAGGGAGAGAGGGAGGGAAGGAGGGAGGGAGGGAGGGAGGGAGGGAGGGGGAGAGAGGGAGAGAGAGGGAGAGAGAGGGAGAGAGGGAGAGAGGGAGAGAGGGAGAGAGGGAGAGAGGGAGAGAGGGAGAGAGGGAGAGAGGGAGAGAGGGAGAGAGGGAGAGAGAGGGAGAGAGAGGGAGAAAGAGGGAGAGAGGGAGAGAGGGAGAGAGAGGGAGAAAGAGGGAGGGAGGGAGGGAGGGAGGGAGGGAGGGAGGGAGGGAGGGAGGGAGGGAGGGAGGGAGGGAGGGAGGGAGAGAGAGAGGGAGAGAGAGCAGTGAGAGGAGACCCTGCACAGGCTTAAATACCCTTGAGCTAACCAACCCCAGTGAGCCAAGTGGACCCTGCAGATAGGCTACTCTAACTCGGAAGCAGACAGGCTGAACAGACTTAACCAATTAAGGGCTTGTTTACCCAGAGAGTCTTCACCAGCGGGAAGGTGTAAGGTGGAAGCCAGCACCACTTTAAGGCGTGGCACTACGTGGCTCTCTACACTTAATCACCTGCAAATAACATACCAGGCCATGACAGGAATCCCACCACTACCATCACCATCACCACCACCTCCACCATTCCTTCCAAGGAGGCGCTATGTGCCTTTCAACCTGTTTTCCACAGTCCCAGTAAGGCATCAGGCCATTCTTAATCAATTCCAAGTGGTTTGGTTGATTACTGGCTTCATTTTGTTGTTTCTGTTGTTTGTTTGATTTTTGTTTTCTCACTTTAACCTAAGATTCCCTGTGTTGTGCAGTTCCTCCTGATACTCTTGGCATGGGGCTGCCTCTGCCTTTCTCCAAAGCAGAGACATGAGGTGGGGTCTGAGGAGAGTTTTGAAACCAAGTCACTGAATTTAAAGCTGAGGTTCTAAAACCCCTGTGGCACCCCTGCTGACTGGCTGATCTGATGCAAGGCCCATTCACAATCCCTGACTTCAGTAGACTTTCCACTATAAAGCATGGGGTGCCTAGGTAAGCCTACATAAACTCCCCGGCTCCTCTGCAGGTGGGCAGAGCCATGTGGCATGGAACTGTTCAATAAGATACAGCAGAGACCCTGAGCGAGGGTCCTCTGAGAAAGCTCCCAGTTTCCTGATGAAAGAGACCGATGTGACCGGCTTTATCCCACCGCCCCCCTTTCTGATTTGAAGGCAAGGGCAGCACACATTTTGTGCGGGTGAGAGCAAACACAAAGGAAAACAGGCCTTGCCCTGATGAGTCCACAGCAGGCTAAGGCATCCCTTACTGTAACTGGGCAGCCTCTGGAGTTCCTTTACCCTTATTTAAGTCTGGGAGGCATGGGGGGGAAGGGTACAGAAATGATCAAAATAGATTGCACGAAATTCTCAAAGAAATAATAAAAGTATTTTAATTGCTCACTTAAAATTAGTTTCAGGGAAACATATTTGAATGAGTGTGTTATTAAGAGGTTAGTTTAAATGACAGGCTCACCCTGACCCAAGGGGGGGGGGAACCAGCCTTTTAAATGCTGGTAATTGGTTTTAAAAATAAATTACATTATTTTGCTCTTCCGGTTCCCCAGGGGCAGCTAGATTTCTGTTTTTCCAAATGGGATACTGGGAAAATAAGTCACCTTCGCAGACTTCTGTCGTGACCACAGCCCTTCTTAAATACCATGTCTGGAGCAAAGAGTCACACACATGGAGTCTTTCCCGCCGGAAGGCTGGGAACAAGATGCTGACCCTTCATTTTTGCTGCTGTGTTTCCTTTTGTGATTAGCAGCATCTCAAAGTGTGTGCCCCTGCTTCTCTGCACTCCCCGACTTGCGACGAGAAAATCTTCCTGAATTTTTTTCAATAACGTTTTCTGCTAAATAAAAGAAAGGAACTCATGGTAGCAGGCAGTCTTCCTCTTGTCAGACAATCAATCAGTGGCAGAAATCAGTCATGTTTCTCCTGAGAGCATTGCCTACTTCTGGAAAGTCAGTACACCTTCAGATGTGAATCCCCAGCCCACGTTAAAGGCCACCACAAAGGAAGAACCAGGCTTGAGCAGTGAAGAGTCATGATAGGTGAAGGGGTAATAAAGGGCCCAGACCCTCACTCAGCCCCCTGCCTTGGCAGCCATGTCAGGCTTCAGAAAATATCCAGCAAGATGTAGGCCTCTGACTCAGCAACAAGTGCTGAGCTCCCAACCTTGCCCTACTTTGCACTAATTACTAGGAAGCCAGATACCCTCCATGAGGCAGGGAACCAATCAGAAGTTAGCTGGTGGGCTCTGGATGGGCTTTACTGATAACAGTGGAGTGCAGAACATGGCAACCATCCTGGGAGGTCCTCTAGGCCATAGCAACCTTTCTGTAGCTGCAACTGACCAATCAATGCAGGATAGATTAGCCAAGGTGCACCAATCCTGAAACTGTTGCTATGCAACTAGCGGACCCACAGACACTCCCCTTGCTCCACCCCAATATATTCCCTGCCCCGCTGCTGCCTGGGGTCCTCCTGCTTCACCCACGGTGTCAGGAGGCTGTGGGAACCCAAGTTAACTTATACAATTAAAGACTCTTCGCTTTTGCATCTGATGAGTGTCTTGGTGATTTGGGGGGTTCAGAGTTTGAGCACAACAGTAGGTATGCTGCATCAGGACCAGCTTCCTACCTGCCAGAGCCCAACCCACAGCATCCATCGCTGCCACCCAGATTTCCCAGCAGGCACCACTGGCCCATCACTTCCCAGAAGCCTGGCAGTTTTCCCAGGTGCACACCAGAGAAGCAGAAGAGAGAGAGAAGCCCCGGGGTCTCTCACTTGCCATCAGAAGGAAAAGGTCCCAACTGCTGCTTCTACTGCAGAACTGCTCAGTGAACCTGACAACCAGGTTCTAGACAACCCAGCCACAAGGCAAAGCAGAAGGTGACTCCCAGGGGTGAGCAGTAGCAAAGAGCTGTATCTGTTGTGTGTTACTGCAGAACAATTGACAGAAGCTCAGTAGCTCAAAGAAACACATTGCCTTCACTACCTTGCAGTTTAGGGGCATTGGGCTTCCAGCTTAGCTGGACCCTGAAGTGCAAGCTCTTTCAAGACATTATGGTCAAGGTGCGCTGTAGGAGCTGGAGCATGGTCTGAGGCTCAGTTGACGAAAGATCTCCGAGCATACGGCTGAAGCAGAATGAGCTCCTTCAGGCTGTTTCACTGAGGTAGTCAGAAGTTACCTTTAGTTCCTAGCTGCCTGGGCCTCGCTTACAATACAGCAGTTCGCTCTATCAAAGGCAACAGGGACAGGGTGATAAGCCAGCCTCCTTTATAGGCTAAGTCTTCACCACCTTGCCTTATTCCTATGCTCTGTCAGCCACAAAGTCTCAAAGATTGGGACACCACAGTGTCTGTCAGGTCTGAGAATCCGTCTACATAGTGCTGCAATTGTTCTTGAAGGGATATCTCTAGAGCAGTGGCATGCCAGGAGGCAGGAAAAGTCCTGGTTTATAGCTTCTGCCACGTTCCGTGGTGTAAATACTCTACCCTGGCTCTTGGCTGGCACATGGTGCTGAGAAGAGAAACTCAATGGCTCATCATCACAGTGTGCTCTGTCGTGCAGATGCAGTCAGTTATAAGATGCTGAGAAGCGTGGACAACAGTTAACCATCATAAGATGTTTAGAGAATGAAAAGTTTCCTTCCTGTGGGTTGTCTTTAATTTTAACACAGTTTAATATTTGATGATGTCTGTGTGTAGCTCAGAAGCTGATGAGCAGCCATGCTGCACAGCACCAAGTGACCCTAATTTCTATATCCAAGATGCTCTCCAGAGCATGGCAGGCATGCCAACACAGGCCCAATAACACACCTGTTCCCGCCATGTTTTATGGTTTCTCGTGGCCCAAATCCCTCACCTATATATGTAAGATCCTTTATCTTCTGATCATAACTACAGCATTAATAGTATTTTGGGTCAAAGAGAAACATGAACGATAATACTAATAAAGCTTAACACTGTACTAAGAATGCAGCAAAGTCTTTAATCTTTGCTTTCATTATCCTCACATTGTAGGTGAAGAAAGGGAAAAGTGTTTTACTGATTGCAAAGATATACATTAGGAGTAACTAAAGGAGACAGCCCAACAGTAAAGCTCAGCTTCTTAGTGCTAAGATGGTCTCACCACAATTCATCACTCCCCACACGCCCTGTTTTCCTTCTGCCTTCTTCCCACTGTCTTTTCCTCTCTCTGGAATGGAGGCCCCAGTGGTGCTATCATGCCCTCAGCTACCCAAGAAATTGTTCTTTTGGATACCTAGTTCAAGGATGCTCTAAACAGTGAGGTTAGAGGATTCCCAGCCAGGCATGTCAGTCACACTGGACACATTGTCCATGTTGGGCAATTAATCTTAAAAATAATATTAAGGAGAGAGAATTGTGAGACAAAGGAGCAGACGTAGACAGAGGAGGGCATGTGGTGAGGAGAAAGTAGGGAAGGAAGAATGGAGGGGGAGTCAGAACTCTCATATTACCAGCCAAAGACAAGAACTTACCTCATACATAGCTCATTGCAGGATCTGTGCAGAATATAGAAGACTTCCCAGGGCTGGAGAGATGACTCAGAGGTTAAGAGCACTGGTTGCTCTTCCAGAGGTCCTGAGTTCAATTCCCAGCAACCACACGGTGGCTCACAACCATTTATAATGTGGTCTGGTGCCCTCTTCTTCCCTGCAGAGGTAAATATAGGCAGAACATTGTATATTCAAGTAAAAAAAATAAAATTTAAAAACAGACTTCTCTAACCTATTCCTCCCAAATGTGTTCTCATTCATTCTGACAGTATTCTCCAGAAATCCAGGTAAGATCTGGAGAGAAACAGGAGTGGGGATTCTGAAAAGCAATCTGGGAAGTTTACTCCATGTTCATAAATGAGGTGTTTTAGACTAGAGAAGGAAAGACTACTTGTTAGGAGTAGGTTTTTCCCCACCGCTGCCGCCGCCCTGCTGCCACGCCAACCCCAAATAACACACTGAGACTCTGTATTGGATATAAGGCTGTTGGCTAGTTACTAATTCCTTATTGGCTAGCTCTGTCTTAATTATTAACCCATTTCTACTTATCTAAGTATTTCCACGTGGTCATCTTATCCGAGCATGGCAGGCTGGCATCTTGCTTTCTCGTTGGCCACAGTGCTTTATTCATTAACCAGTATGAGAAACATACTTACAGAATGACATCTCCCATCATCTACTGGAGCCAGCTGACAATGGGGATCTTATATTTGTGTTTGTTCATTAACTTCATCCCTTCTGTGCAGAAGAAGTGAGTGCTAAAAATGGTCCCTCTGTAGTGCAACATGGTTGTCCAACATAAAAAGTTGAAGGGAGAGAAAATTAGGCTAGAAATGAATCATATGAAACTTTTGGATTCTTATGGTCTGAGAAATGTCAACAGCGCACACTTGAATAGCAGAAATTCACGTGTGTCTGTCAATAAACACTGAGCCCAGATCACTATCAGTCCAACAAAACATGTGTAAGAAAAAGTGCAGTCACCAATTGAGACAGTCTACAGGTTAGGGTGGGTATCACCAGCATCATTAAGGAAAGACTGGAACAATCTGGTCAGAATAAACAAAAAGTGATTTTTGTTTCTCAGACTGAGCTGAGAAAAATCTGAACAACAGAATGAATGAAAAGAATACAACTCAATTGATCCTAGCAGTTAAAAGGGTGAGGAAATGAGCACTTGTAAAGGGAAAACACAGAACAAACACAGTGCTGAGAGCCACTTACCAAGCACTTCCAAGTTCAAAATGTAAAATTATAAAGAGATAGTTCGAAAATTCCATTTCAAATTCTTAATAATGGTCATACCTAAGCAGCCTCAGCCAGGGCAGGTGAATAAGACCACTGCTTCTGGTTTTAGAGCTGGATAGCTGTATTGATGGACATTTACTAAGTGGGGAAGAAAGAGGTTGTGCAAATTCAAATATACGAGTCTTCTTTTCTCTTTGTAGTTTTTAGCATCTTTTCAATTTACCTAAACAGAAGAAGGAGGGAGTCTTATAGACAAAAAATAAGGTAGGGAATTTCTACAGAATGAAAGCACACAACCAAGTCAAGATGTGTGTTCCATATACTCACAAAACACACACACACAAAATGTAAAAAACTCCTACAATTATATACCCAAGCAAGTTATCACTCACTTGTTAAAAAAATAGAAAATTATCCTCAGGCACAGAGGGGCCCACTCAGGAAATCGTAATGGGGGGTATCTTTGTTATAATCCAAGGGATGGTAAATGAGAATTGGGGTTCAAAAAGACTATCATAAGCTGTCAAGACAAAAATAATGAGTTCAAAATGATGAAAACATCAAATACATATACTTTCTTAAGGGAAGGATGGAAAAGTAAAAGTAAGTAATGTCACAATAACCTGAATTCCCACATGTGGGATAAGACCCAAACCAGAAGCAGGGGGATAGTGAAAATTAGCAGAAAATGGAGACGGAATTAAAACACTAAAAAGCTAGCACTTCAAACTCACATCAAGTAGAAGAGCAAGCAAAAGGCAAATTCCATGACCCTCAGTGAAACGTACACTGAAAAAAATTGAACATACTTGATAAGTAGTATCACACAGGATGTGAGCCATACAGACCACAGAAGACATAGAAAACACACCCCACACAGCAAAATCCTGAGACCGATGGTCAGAGCTAAAGAAAGAGATAAAAATGGCACAAGGAAACATAACAATCACTGACCAATGAAATCAAATCCCAATAAAGAAGATGCATCTTTAAAACTTCTTCTTGATTCTTTGTGGATAGCACGTCATGCATTCCAATTCCATCCATCTGCCCAGCCTGTCATCTCTGTCCTCTGCCCTTGCACCCTCCCTCCCCAAAATAAAATAAGATAAAAATTGAATGAAAAGAACAACAAAATCTCACTGTAGAAGCGGCAAGTGACACAGTGGAGTGACACAGTGCACCCTTTATTTCATATAGCTTTTCTTGCAAGCATGCTTGGTCTGGTTCAAGGCCTTTGGCTTCTGCTCCACCATGGCTACTGGGCCCTTGCTGGGGCTCCTCTTGGATGTTCCTGTGTTGTTCTGTGTCATGGAGATCCTGCATGTCCCGTTCCTTCCCATGTTCCAGCAGATCATAGATGGATGGATGTTGGGTGGGCCAACTCATAGCCCTGGTTCTGGACCTGGGTGGCAGCTGAGTTCGTCAGTCTGCCAGCTTTTCTTCATCAGCATCACTGGGTGGGCTCTCCAGCACCACCCCAGCCAGCTCACCCTATATAGCAGGCAGCAGGAGGCAAGGCCAGTTCAAGCACAGCTACACCACCAGAGTTACTCTACTGTGCTGCCCGGGTGAGGTACAGGAGCCATTCTCCTGAGTGTTGCAGCTGGTGGGGGGCACGGCCAGTTCTCCCACTCTCACGGCCCCCAGGCCAGCTCTCCTGCCTGATTCGGTGGTGAGAGGCAAGGCGGAGGAGGGCAACCCTCCCTCCCCCATGTCACCACATGACAGATGAGTAATGGGGCCAGCTCCACTGCACTGCCTGGGGTTAAGTGCTGAGCCTGCTCTTCTGAGTGCTGCAGCCAGCGCACAGGGCAGGGCCAATTCTGTGCAGCCCTATCCCCTCAGCCTTCAGTGGTGATGGGAGCCATGGACATCAACACAGACTGCAGTAGGGTCATGGACTTGGCATTGGCAGCTGCTCAGGCCCAGATGTCACCATAGCCCCAGGTGGCAAGGCCATCCACCTCAGCCCCCTTCTCACTGCCTTCACCTCTTCAGATCTGCCTATCTCCTTAGGACATGAACCTAAGGTACAGAACAGATCTTGTTCTCTCCTGCCCCCCAGGGTGGACAATCCCCAGGTCAGTGTGTGGCTCTAATGACACAAGACAAGGTTGTCAACTCTCTCCTTATCTATTCAACATAGTACTCAAAGTACTACCTGGAGCAATAACATAAGTAATTGAGATCAAGGGAAAGGAAGAAGTCAAAGTATCATTATTTGCAGATGATGTAATAATATACATAAATGACCTCAAAAATTCTACCAGGAAACTCCTAAAAAAAAAAAAAAAAACAAAAAAACCTTTAGTCAAGTGCCTGGGCACAAGATTAACTTTAAAAAAAAAAAAATCAGAACCCTCCTATACATAAATGATAAACAGGCTGAGAAAGAAATTAGGGAATAAGAAATTAGGGAAATAGCATCCTTCACAATAGCCACAAATAACATAAAATCTCTTGGTGAAACTCTAACCAAGCAAGTGAAAGATTTGTATAATAAGAACTTCAATTAATTGAAGAAAGAAATTGAAGAAGATATCGGAAGATGGAAATATCACCCATGCTCATGAATCAGTAGGATTAACATAGAAAAAAATGGCCATCTTACTGAAAGTAATCTACAGATTCAACTCAATCCCCATCAAAATCCCAACATAATTCTTTACAGACCTTGAAAGAATAATACTGAACTTCACAAGAGAAAACAGAAAACCAGGGATATCTAAAACAATCCTTTAGAGCTATCACCATCCCTGATTTCAAATTCTTCTACAGAATCTTAGTAATAATAACCAATGGGAATTGCCATAAAAAATAGACAAGTGGATCAATGGATTTGAATTGAAAACCAAGACATAAATCTACACACTTATGGACACCTGGTTTTTGACAAAGAAACCAAAATTATACAATGGAAAAAAGTGGTGTTGGTCTAGCTGGATGTTGGCATGTAGAAAAATGCAAATAGATCCATAACTATCATCCTGCACAAAATTCAAGTACAGGTAGATGAAAAACCTCAACATAAATCTAGATACACTTAACTTGATAGAAGAGAAAGCGGGAAATAATCTCAAACCCACACATGTCTATACACACCCCTAGTCTATGTTAGGTGCCTATATACCCTCAATCTGTATTAGGTACATGTATGTCTCTACACATCCCCAGTCCTTACTAGGTGAATAAATGTCTATGTCTATACAAGCCCCAGTCCTTGTTGGATGCATGTATGTCTGTGCACACATAGGGATTTGTCTAGGGGAGTGCACATTAAACTCTAAATGTAAATGTAAATGTATCAATTGGTAATTGTTTTGTGTTTTGTTTTCATAGTGGCCTTATTCAGATGCCAATACTGTAATCTTCTCTTTGTCAAACAAAGAACAAATGCATAAGAGAAACTCAATGGATTGATTTCAGATACTAACTAAAATTTTCTTGAGAACTGAAATTTCAGAATAGGGGCATTCAGAAAAGTGAAAGTGAATCATTCTGAAAGCATCCATATCCAGCTGACCCTGTGACCACTCCTAGCATCACTTCTCTATTCTGTCTCTGCCCTCTGGAACCTGAAGGACTGCATGAAATCTAAATGTGGTAAAACTACTGACATCAGAGTATTTTACAGAGCTCAGAAGCTGAATAGCAGCTACTTGGATTCATTTCCTTGTGATATTATTACTACCACTTTTCTTTCACTTATGCAGTTACAAGTTACATTTATATTTCTTGTTTACAGATGCTTGTTTATTCTTCTATGAATTCTTTAGACAGCCTTCTATTTGTATCTGAACCCAGATAGAAATATACCAGTAGGGTATACCTAATACCAGTAGGGTATCATTTATTGCAAGCCTGAGGTTTTCAAAGAGTTAAAATGTGTAGAGTAGAAGATGACCAACTCCTGCTTTTAGATGAGAAAGCCTTAGCTTAGGGCAAGAAGAATCTGTTTTCAATCAGCTAAAGTTGAAAGGAAAATTTGCTTCTTTTGTTTGTTTAGTTGTTTGGTTGTTTGGTTGGTTGATTAGTTCTTTGGTTGGGTTGGTTGGTTCTTTGGTTGGGTTGGTTGGTTGGTTAGTTGGGTTGGGTTGGTTGGTTGGTTGGTTGGTTGGGTTGGGTTGGTTGATTGGTTGGTTGGTTGGTTGGGTTGGTTGGTTGGTCAGTTGGTTTTTATAAGTGTGGTAGTTTGTTTTCTTTTGTTATCTGATATAGAATCTCACTTACTAGCCAAGGTGGAACTATGACTCAGGAAAACAATCCCCAAAGTCTCTAAAGACACTCAAGAATGACAGCACTCCCAAAGGCTGGAGGGCACTAAGAGAGTGCTGAGCAGACATTGAGCATCAGAGGGGGTAGACTGGGCATCGCTGCAGAGTGGGAGGTGGTGCTGTCCTGGACAATGAACTTCCACGGGGCATCTGACTCCTTTCCCAATGATGCCTCTCTCGAGTCAAAGGCAGACTTCCCAATAATGTGCAGAAGAGCATCAACCTGCCACTTTAGTTTATTTAGTGTGTGTGTGTGTGTGTGTGTGTGTGTGTGTGTGTCTGTGTGTGTGTGTGTCTGTGTGTCTGTGTGTGTCTGTGTACATACTTGTGAGGGCACATATGTGCTGCTGTATTTGTGTTGAGGTCAGAGGAAAGCTTTGGGGAATTAGTTCTTTTCTTCTATCGTGTGTGATCTGAGAATCAAGTCCAGGTTAGCAGGCTTGGCTTTAGGTCCCCCTACTAGCTGACCCATCTCACTAACCCAACCTTTACCTTTCAAAGGGGGAAAAGTTAATAGCATCTTTTATTTCATAGACTTCTGATAATATTTTTGATCACTGGACTGAAGCAGCTATCTGAAGCCACAATACCAGTGTTACCAAATCTCTTCAGGAAGATGTGGCTGCCTGCCCCCAGGGTAGCTTTGGGGGCATTAGCTCCAAAACATGACTTCTGGTGACATAATTGGACAATCTGAATTCATATGGGAGGGATCCTTCTCTGTTTATAATAGGAACATGACTGAGCCAGAAAAGGGGAAGAAGAGGCATGCTCTGTTCTGTGAGCATCTCAAGCAGATGCAAGGCTGGCACACCTGTGAGTGTGTGTGACCGTGAGAACTTGGAATTAGTACCAGACACAGTAAGTGCCCTAAAACCAAGATGCATTTTAAAATGTTTCTATTCCGAATATTTATTCATAGGTCAGGCCTCATATTTCATTTCATTAATGCATTCATATCACACCTGTTTTCTCTCCCCAAGGTATTTTACATATCCAAATGAATAAATACAGATTCACTATGGGTTCCCTGGCAGTCTTGGAGCTCTGGGCCTCAGACACACTCCAGCCTCCTAGGCTGGGAATATTATTTTCCTGGACCTTCATGGTCCCCTACCAAGCCTTATGTTCCTACTTTCAGGGGTCTCTTTACTGTGCCCCAAAATGCTAGGCTGGAGGTACTTTTTCTTTGATTTAAAGTCCAAGCATTTGAAAAGCTTTATGGAATCAATCTTGTCCATTGGTTCCAAAGAAAGAGTTTTAAAAGGATGTGCTAATTTCAAGCTCTTGTTACATTTTAAAATATCCCTTTGTCTTTGAACTAGATTCATAGATCAACCAGATTGTTTAAAAAAGAAGTCATATTTAGCATAACAATGTGACACCCAGGTAACTGAGGATGAATCAGAGGAACCTAAGGCCTTTGGTCCCTCCCAAGGCTGTCCTTAGAAGCCTGGCAAAGAAGCTGCCTACAAAAGTGAGGTCCTAGCTTCCCTGCAGTTTACCGCACAGTACTTAAGGTCTCAGTTAATGTGTAAGAACACTAATATGCACAAATAATAACTACACCGTGTGGACTTCTATACAGTAAACACCACTGTGTAAGTAGCATCAAAGTCAGGACATTATCAATCACAGTTAGCAATACCCTGATTGAATTTTATATTCTTTGCTCTTTTTTGACTGATTTCATTTGCTCGGGTATTATATCCATGAGATGAACTTACATTGCGATGGGAGTCGTGTTGCTGTGTAGGATTCTATTATATTCATATCCCAGAATTTATCTACTCTATTATTGAAAGACATGGCAGTAGTTAATAATGATACCAGAAATTTCCAACATTCTGGTGGGTGAGGCTTACATCTTAAAAAGTAGAATTGCTGACCCACGGACTGCACTTACGCTAGTTTCATAAAACATTGTCAAAGTGATTTCAGGAATTTGTTCTTCTACTGACAATGTATAGGAATTCCATCTATCCATATCAGTGTCATCAACAAATAAAATTACATCATTTGGGAAGAAGTAGGTGGTAGGTGAAAGAGACAAGTTAATGGAAGAGTATGACAAAGGTATAATAAATGGAAATATTTCATAGAAACCCTTCTCATACAATTAATATGCACTAATAGATTCCTTAAACTAAAAAACATTATAAGCAAAAACTTAAAAGTGTAATAATGAATGGCCAATGATCCCTCCCTGTAAGTTGTTCTTCCGTGTATTTGGTTGGTCACAGACAAATATATCACTAAAGTATTAAACGAGTGAAGTTACCTTTGTGGCTAAACATCTCCGCGTGCCTCCAAAGCCTATGAAACTGGTTTGTAGGAAGAATTTAGGAAAATTAGAGATTTGGGCTAAAGAAACCATAAAGAACCATAGGCAAAGCTGAATGGATGATTCTGGTGGGAGCTTGTAAGACCAGCACGCTACCTACAGCAGGGGCAATAAAGACTGTGAGTCTGTGAGGTTTTACAAGGCAACAAGGACTCTGAAAGAAAAGTAACTAAGAGCCACAATATATTCTAACAAATAAAAAAAAAAAAAGCAAACAAACAAAAACTTCCTTGTCTACATTCTGTACATGTCCTAAGACTTTGTAAGAGGCTGAATTTAAAGACGATAGACTAATTTAATCTGGTAAAGGAAATTGCCAAACAGTCTAGCTTCCAGGCTGAGACATGGTTCCACCAACTGCTTTCCTCTGGGCTTCTAGAAGACCAAGAGCAAAAAAAGCCAGTAGGAAGTAACAAGATCCTGTTTATGTACGGCCACACAGGAAACGGTTTTCTCACAGTTATTTTGATGGCATTAACCAAGGCCCCCACTGTGGAAGGGGCCATTTGCTGGGTGGAGGTAAAGGTTGCCAAGCAGCACAAACACACCTCTCTTCTTCTGAGTGAGGAAGAAATGGCAGCAGTTGTAAGGTGGTCTAAATAAGAAATGTTTTGTTTGGCTTGGGAATCTGAACAGCTGGTCTCTAGTTGATGGCACTGTCTGACAACATTATGGATCCTTTAGGAGATGGAGTCTTGCAAGAGGAAGTCTGCCACTGGGGGTGATGGGGGGAGGCTTTGAAGATTTATAGCCTTGCCCTGATTCCCACCCTTTTCCCACTCCCTCTATCTGAATACAGATGTAATGTGATCAAACGGCATTTAGCCCTCCAGAACCATCAGCCCAAGATGCTCTTCCTTAAGTTGCTTTTGGCAACAGAAGCATAACTCATACAAGCTGCTTCAAGCTCCTGCTACCCCAGCTGCCAGACAATTCTTTGAGCTGTGAACTAAAGTGAACCCTTCCCTACTTACATGTTTTCATCGGGGTATTTTATCACAGGGAAAAATAGTAAGACAAGATCACAGTTTCTACACAGGGTTTAAAGGAAAGCCTGTTAGACCACAAGGTATAGTAGGATCTATGTCCCTGAAACAGCCTGTGAAGACAGAGCAAGAAGCTGTAGGGTGATGCTGAAGTTACAGTGAAGGCCCCAGGAAATTAAAGATTCCAGGGATATGACATCTCTGCCGAGGAAAGCTTAGACACTAAGTGCAGCCAGTCAGAGAGAGAATCCATGTGGACTACAAACAGGAAAACTGTAAGGCCTGAGCTTGTCAACCTATGGACCGCATGTCATAATACTACATGCCCTGGATACCAGACATGGAGATACAACATTTACTGATTGCCCCACTGTGTCTCCGTCTTCATTTGGTCTAAGCCTTTTCTTGGTATTCTCCTGTTCCTCAGTGGGAAGCCAGGGGTTTACTCTATACCACCGAATCCTGCAAACATTTATGTGTTTGTTATGCAAGAGTTTGCATAGAAGAGGTTGCCACAGTCTCAGAAGCAATTTTGGACTTGGGTGTGAACCTTTGGAGGCCAGGGTCAACGTGTAAACATGAGCCATCGTCCAGTCTCATGTGTTGCCACACTGTATCCCTAGCTGGGTATATACTTTTGGGGTGTGGTAGAATTTTTTGTATATGGTTTTGTTGATGTGTATAAGTATATTGTGTTTTATATATTGATTTAATTGTATATAATAGCTAGTTAAATTAACTAATTATAATTGTTCTTTTTTGTCAATTCTTTTAGTACTTTCATATATACACATAACACTTGAAAAGATCTTTACATAATACTAATGTTTTACTTCCTTTTGTATTTTCATAACAATTAGGAAGTGTAATACAATTGATGGGAGATGTTATTCTGTAAATATGTTTCTCATACTGGTTAATTAATAAATCACTGTGGCCAATAAGAAACAAGATAGGCGGGGCTAAGAGACCACAAGGAGGAAAGAGGAAATAGTGACGAGGAGTCAAGATATAGAGCATGAGGAAGGAAGACGCCGGAGGGGCTCCCAGATATGATGACCACGTGGAAATGCTTAGATAAGTAGAAATGGGTTAATAATTAAGACAGAGCTAGCCCATAAACAATAATGGTAACTGGCCAACAGGATTGTACCAAATACAGAGTCTCTGAGTGTTATTTGGGGCTGGTGCAGCTGTGGGCCCAGACTGGCAGCAGGTGGGATGGCGCTGGCAGGTAAAACCTGCCAGTAACATACAATAATAAATAAAAGTAGGAGATAGCCTGGCCTCATTCCTGATCATCAGGATTAAGCATTTTTCTATTTAATAGTCAAAAGTGATATTTGCTATTAGTGGGGTTAAAAATTACCCTCTAATATTAAGAAAATTGCATTTTCATTTCTGTATATGATTAGAACTTTTTCATGAGTTCTTATCACATGTCAAATTTTATAAAGTGTTGTTTCTTCCTTTATTGAAATGATTATAATTCCTTCTTCTTTAATGCTATTGAAGACTTTCTATAATTCCATTTTGTCAGAGAATATACTCTATGTGATTTCTCATTTTTTGAAGTTTGTTGATGAATGATTTATGGCTCAGCACATTCTTAGTGTTTTTCATGCATGTACAAAGAAAGTATATACCTACTGTCATATGGTGCAAATATTTAGGAATTAAGCAATACAACATTAATTAACACATGCATCATAGAAATACAATGAAACTTAGAGAAAGTTTTATAATCTTAGTGTTGATGCAACATTGCTGGGGTTCTTTATCACCTGGTCCCACAAGTGCTTTAGCTCCAAATAAACACATAGAGACTGTATTAATAATTAAACTGTTGGCTGGTGGCTGGGGCTTCTCACTGGCTAGCTCTGTCTTAATTATTAACCAATTTCTATAAATATATGTATTTCCACGTGGTCTTGATTTACTGGAGAATGCTCAGCTGATGGGAGATGTTATTCTGTATATATGTTTCTCATACTGGTTAATAAAGCACTGTGGCCAATAGAAAACTAGATAGGCGGGGCTAGGAGACTAGGAGGAAGAAAGAGGAAGTAGAAGGCGGAGTCAAGATGTAGCCTGGGGAAGGAGCAGGACACCTGCCGCGCGGCTCCCGATAAGACGACCACGTGGAAATACTTAGATAAGTAGAAATGGGTTAATAATTAAGGCAGAGCTAGCCCATTAACAATAATGGTAACTGGCCAACAGGATTGTATCAAATACAGAGTCTCTGAGTGTTATTTGGGGCTGGCACGGCTGTGGGCCCACGTGGCTGCAGGACCCGGAGGCTGGCGGGGAGGAACCTGCTGTAACACCCAGCCCTGTTATTTCTTTGACCTACATGATGCCCTCTCTACCTACCTTTCCCAGAAATCTCCTCACCTTCCTGTTTCTATTAGCCAAATAGTGTACATATATACAGAAAGGACATCCCCCATTATCACAGGACAAATAAAAATAATGAAATGTAGGATCATCTCATTTCCTTTTTGAGTCTTATTGCTGTGAAACATCCTTATGTAGCAGTGAGTCTGAATGGGAACACTTGGTACCCTCTGGATACACATTTTTTGGCCAGACCTTGAGTAGGGACTACTGCTGTTTTCTAGTGAGTAAAGGCCACGCATGGTGCTGAGGTGCTAATAAGCATCTATCCTAGGTTTACTATTGTTGTGATGAGACACCATTGCCAAAGCAACTTGGGGATTAAAGGGTTGATTGGGCTTACTATTCTACATCAGAGTCCCTCATCTAAGGGAGTTAGGAGCTCACACAGAGCCCATGGAGGAGTGCTGTTTACTGGATTACTCCCCATGGCTTGCTCAGCCTGCTTTCTTTCTTTCTTCCTTCCTTTCTTCCTTCCTTTTTAATTCATCTATTTATTTTACATCACAGTCCAAGCCCCTCCTCAATCCTCTGCTTTCAGTTCTCTCCTCCATTCCCCCCTCCAACCCTGTTAAGAGTAATTTTTCCCTGCTGGTCTGGTCCCACCACCTCACCTGCCCCAAATAACATACAGAGACTCTGTGTGTTTAATATAAATGCTGTTGGCCAGTTACTAGTTTCTTATCCGCTAGCTCTGTCTTAAATATTAACCCATTTCTATTAATCTAAGTATTTCCACATGATTTCATCTTACCAGAGAGAGGGGCTGGTGTTCTACCCTGTAGTCCTCTCTCTTGAATCTCCTCCCTACTACTTCCCGAGTCCTCTTTGTCTCCTAGTCCCACCTATATTCCTTTCCTATTGGCCAACAGTGCTTTATTCATTAAACAATATGAAAAACATATTTACAGAATGACATCTCCGATCACAACCCCCAATACCCTCCTCTTTTAACTCCATCTAGAAAAGGGCAGGTCTCCCACAAATATCAATAAAACATATATATCAAATTGTAGTAAGACTGAGCCCCTCTTCATGTATTAAGGTTGAGCAAGGTGACTCAGTATGAGAAGGAGAGTACCAGAAGTCAGTGAAAGAGTCAGAGACAGCCCTTGTTCCTGCTATTAGGAGTCCCACAAGAGGACCAAGCTACACAATTGTAACATATATGTAGAGTGCCTAGGTCGGTCCCATTCAGGCCCCTGGTCTTTGGTTCAGTCTGTGAACCCCTGTGAACCCAGCTTAGTTGGTTGTGTGAGCCTTCCCGTGGTGCCCTTGGCCCCTCTGGCTCCTACACTTCCTTCTCCTCCTCCTCTGCAAGATTCCCCAAGCTCTACCTAATATTTGGCTGTCAGTCTCTGCATCTGCCTTCATCCATTGCTGGATGACACCTCTCTGATGATAATTGGGCCAGGCACCAATGTGGTCACAGAAGGCCAGCTCAGGCTACTTTTCCACTATTGCTAATAGTCTAAGCTGAGGTCCTGCCCATAGACTTCTGGGAGATTCCCTTGAGCCAGGCTCCACCCAACCCTGAAATGTACCCCAGTAGTCCTCAGCACTCTCCTTCCCCGTGCCCCAAACTTCCCTGACCTAATAGCTCATGTTCCCATCCCAACCAGCCCTCAGTCCACTCACAAAATCTCTTTTATTTCCCCTTCCCAGGGAGACCTGGGTGTCCCCCACAAACTCTCCTTGTGACCTAGTCTCTCTGAGTCTTTAAATTGTAGCATAGTTGCTCTTTATTTTACAGCTAATATCCACTAATGAGTAGTACATACCGTGTTTGTCTCTATTGGTCTGGGTTACCTCACTCAGGAAGACTTTTTTGCTAGGTCCGCCCATTTATCTTCAACTTTCCTGGTGTCCTTGTTCTTAACAGCTGAGAAATACTCCATTGTGTAAGTGTACCACATTTTTTTAATCCATTCCTAGGTAGAGGGACATCTAGGTTGTTTCCAAGTTCTCAGTCTGCTTTCTTATAGATCCTGAGACCACCTGCCCAGGTTTGGGCCCCACACACAAGGACTGGGCCCTCCCACATGGATCACTAATTAAGAAAATGCACTACAGGCTCGCCTACAGCTTGATCTCACGGAGACATTTTCTCAATTGAGGCTCTCTGCTCTCTAGTGACTCTAGCTTGCATCAAGTTGACATAAACTAGCCAGCACAAAATCTGATGGTGCACAGGAGGGCCTTTACCAATGAAAATGCCAACAGTGCTGAGAAGGGAAAAAAACCAGTGTTCCGTAATAATACATCTCGCTCACAAACTACATTTCATGATAGTAACCATTTTATTAATGTTTAGAAACACATTATAATTTCTTTATTCTTCCAGTTTCAACTTCTCATGTGTTCTCACGCTGTCTTTTCAAAGCATGTTTTGTATGTTCAATGTGAAGTTTGATAAGTTTGTGTTTAAATCACTCTATTATTTACTTTCTTTTATACTACTTATTCTTAGCTCCCTTTTCTCTTCTCTTTCTTGTAATAATTCAGACTTTTTAAAATTACTCCTCCCTCTTCAACTTGCCACATAGGCAACAATTTTTTTGTTGTTGTTGTTTCTTTCTATGTTGTGGTGGTTTTGGTTTTGGTTTTTGCTACCATTTTTAAAAACCACCACATACATTCTTGACTTATGGATACATTTGCCAGTTTTCAGGAAATACAGGGGCATTTTATACTTCAACTTATGCAATTCTCCACTTTCATGATACCACTGAAATATATTCCTGTTGTTTATGCTACATTTGTTTAACAATGTTAGGATGTGTGATTAATCAAGTAAAGATGTGTTATACCTGTTTCACTTTGCCTAACAAAGTCAACCTGATTGATCTAATAAAGAGTTGAGTGGCCAATAGCTAGTCAGAGAATGGATAGGTGAGGCTGGCAGGCAGAGAGAATAAGTAGAAGGAGAAAGCTTGGCTTGAGGAGAAAGAGAAGAAAGAAGAAAATGGGGGAAAAAGAGAGGAACATGCCTAGGGCCACTAGGCACCCACCAGACAGACACACGTGAGAAACAGGGAAAGTAGGATATAGAGGAAAGAAAAGTAAAAAGCCCGAGACAAAAGGTAGATAAAGAGAAACAGGTTAAGCTCATTTCAAATTAATTCAAAACTGACAATTGCTTGGCTGCAACCTCCATCTCACTTCTGCTTGATCCAGAAAGCCCCAGTCCTCTCTCTCCAAATCTTGTTCTCAGAGAATCTCCAACAAAGGAAAGGTGACAAAAAGCCCAGTTCTGCATCCTTGGAATCCATGGCAGCTCTTCCCTGAAGTTGCCAGTAGGACAAACCCCTGCCTAAAATGGTCAGTTTTTTACCATACTTGGGCACAAACCCAGCCTGTGGAGAACACATCATCACCTCTCACGGACAGGGTATATAAGCTGCCTGCTCTAATTCAGGCATATTACTTCTCCTGCCTCAATCTCTGGGGCTGGGGGACTTAACAGGGAGTTGCTTTCTCAAATAAACCTGTTCTTTTGCTTTTCCAGTTTGGTTTGATCTGGCTCACTGCTTTGATGGAGAAACCTGTTATCATGTTACAGAAAACCTATTAATAATAAGTCATGACTCCGGAGTTTCTAAGAGATAATAAGTATACAACAAAATAAAATAAATGTTACAAATAACAAACAGAAACTATAGCATCTGCTGCAAGATATTTGATTACACCATGTAAGATTTGTCACTGTGGTCACTTTAATAAAAAGCTGGACAGCCAATGCCTAGGAAGGGATCCCAGGTACAGAGGACACTGTGAGAAGAAGGCTGGAAATGGAGGCTATGCCAGGGAACACAGAGCAAGCAGGAGGGGCACTATAGAGAGGAGGTAATAAAGCCACGAGGCAGGAAGTACGTTAAAAGAAATGGATTAATTTAAGTTATAACCGCTAGTTAGAAACAAGCCTAAGCTATCAGCCTAGCTTCATAATTAATAATGAGTCTCTGTGTGGCTATTTGGGAGCTGGCAGGCAGACTCATTACAAATGGTGCCCAATGTGAGGACATATATTTCCACATAAGACCCAACAAAGCTTAAAAATAGGTTCCAAGCACACAAAAACAGAGCCAAACAAGGCTTCCTAGTCCCGTAGTGTCTCATTCAGACCTCAGTACAGAGATACGTCTCTCACCACTGCCTGCCGGATTGAGCCTCCAGTGCGTCATGAGCTAAGATGCATGGCAGCTTAAGAATTTGCCCATTCAGACAGAAAAGGTTTACAGATGCACAGTAAAGCAGGTTCAGAGAGGAGGAAAAACCTTGTAACCGGTTACAGTGTATTTAACGAGTGTGGACTTAAGAAAAGAAAAAGTATAGATTGTCATAAAAAATGGGAAAATTTGGTTAAGCAAACAGGAACTACAGATGCAAACATCACCAACATAATACAAGAGATGAAAATAAATTCATCTGTCAAGGAAAATGTTAAATCTAAAAAAATTCCTAACACAAAATATCCAGGAAATCTGGGACACTATGAAAAGACCAAATATAAGAATAATAGAAATAGGGGAAGGAGAATCCTAGCTCAACAACCCAGAAAATATATGTGCCAAAATCACAGAATAAAAATTTCCCAACCTAAAGAAGGACAAAACAGAAACAGAAAAAACATTGTCAAATTCTCTTTATGAAGCTACAGTGACTCTGATACCAAAACCACACAAAGACTCATCAAAGAAAGAGAATTACAAACCAATTTCACTTGTGAACACTGATGCAAAAATACTCAATAAAATACTGGCAAACTGAATCCAAGAACACATAAAAAAGATAATCCACCATGACCAAGTAGGCTTCATCCCAGAAATACAAGGATGAAATACAAGGATGGTTCAATGTATGAAAATTTGCCAATGTAATCCACCATATAAACAAACTGAAAGAAAAAAAAAAACTACACGATCATCTCATTAGATACTGGAAAAGCCTTTGACAAAATCTAACACCTCTTCGAGGTAAAAGTCATAGAGAGATCCCTAGTACATACCTAAACATAATAAACGTAATATACAGCAGTCTACCTCAAATGCATCCCAGACCAGACACAGAAGCCACAGGACTGATACCCTAACGCCTTAGGAGAGAGGAGTTGGGTTCTCTGGATGAAGTTACAGATCCCTTTGTCATTACTGACATATTCCTGGATTTAGACAAGGAGCTCCATTCCTTCTCCGTATGTCAGGGCCACTGGGAAAGCCTCAGCTCATCCTAGCCCTCAACATATGTGTAACTGCACGGCTGGAAGCTAATCTGATCCAGGTAAGGTCAAGTACTTTCTGTTTCCCCTCGTTGCTGGTGCTTGGCCCTTCCAGACTCAAGCAAGTGCTTAGCCCTTTCATAGATCCCCTTCTCCTGAACTCTAAACTCAATGGAGATGTCTGCTCTGCACATAGCTTTTTAGTTTCTTGCAGCTCCTTTCTGCTAAGTTTATCAGCATCTCATCCCACGAGTACACTGCTCAGAATGTGACAAGTGTCTGAGGGGGAAATGCAAGCTTAACCCTGGGCTCAATGTTCTATACTGCCTTTTCCTCCCATCCTCGCTTCTTTAAAGGTCTTTCGACTTTAGCTGTTCTGTGATCCCTAAACTCTGAAATTTGATTCTTTGCTCCGTGTTTTGGGTTCAGAGTCAACAATTGCTAAGTGCCCCCACAAAGACAGTGAGTGCAGTGCTTTAGTGACAGGGATGGCTGGCTCTCTGTAATGTGTTTTCTTTCCTGGGGATCTTCACTTTTCCAATTCTGGATACTTTGATGTTCCAGTTGTCTACACGTATCTGCTTTAGATCTATGCTGAGCAAGAAGTTTAGTCTGATACTAGACAGTTAATCTTAATCAAAAGTAGGAATGGTAATTACTTTCTAATAGGCTATAAGCAACACTAAGTCAAGATCTAATTGGATTCATTAAATTAATTGGTTAATTTAACTAACAACTACCTTGAATTTTCATTGTGCCATTCTGAAAAGACTCCAAACCACTTTCCCCCACTGACAAAAGGCCATCACTGGTTCTCTCAGCTCTAATTCATACATTTTAGATCGTATAAGAAATAAAGTGAGTTCATAGGTGCATAATTATCCAGAGGAATGGAATAAACAAATATTAACATGCTGATCACCAAAATCAACAGTTGTTTGGAACCTCAAGAAATATACTCCTAATACTCACACCAGGGTCCATACTGAACATGTAATCTCCATCCACCCTAGTGTCCTACAGAGATGAGGAAAATAGGAGATCTGTGCAAAGCACCGGTCCAGAGACTTCTTCAAACAGAGGAAGTGGACTAAAGTCAACATCACTCAAAGATTTTAAAAACATAATTATAGTGAAATAATTTTTGCCATACTTGTAAGACAGCAAGTACTTTAGCAGATACAGAACAGAGTGTGTCAAGTATGTGAAACAGTAGTATTGTAAACAATGGTCTCCTGGTCCATTCATGTTTACTGTAGAAGTAGCCTTAGAAGTAATAGTCTCCCCAGAAATGGTATTACTCCTTCATTTCTTACCAATTCACTCCAGAGAGGTACATTTGGCTTCTGAAATGAATCTAAGGGCGGTTGATTTTTTTTTTAACTGAATAGGGAGGAAAATTACTAAATAAACAACGGATAGTCTCTGGATCTTAACTCTAACCCACAGTAGAGAGTTACAAATGAAGCCCGAGGCACCCAATAGATACCCAATCAATATTTCATGCTATTGATTTCTTGTATCCTACAATGAGTTTTTAGTGAGACTGTGATAGTAATTGGGTACCTCATCTTAATTTGTTGACAGGAAGGAATTTGGCATAGCCTCTCAAAGTGCTTCTCTGGGATCCCAAATAACAAGCCCCTTCCACCAGACAGAAAACAAGTTAGCCTTGCCAGCCCTGCGATTTGAGTTTTAATAGCAAATTGGGGACTAGCATTTTGTGGGCAGTTTCTGTCCTAAGTTGGGGGTGTCTGAATGACACTGATTGGGCATCCTACTTTTAAACTAAGTAATGGGGTTTTCTTACTTTACAAATCAACAAGCACAGAAAAATCAAACATTTCAGCAAAGTTCCCCGAGCATGCCTACCTCAGCTAGGAAAAGGTCTAGATATCTCCCACTATCAGTGTTGGCTTCCTGCCACTCAGCTATTTCTAATGGAGTGATCCTACGTAGTCTAACGATTCTCACGTATGCTGACTGACCACATCTAATTAGTCCTTGTATTGCACTGTTCTTTTGTGGTGTCCCACTCAGAAAAGAAACACTAAGGCACAATAATGTTCTCATTGTTGAACGTTTACAGTGATCACCTACGTGCATGAAGAAGATTCATGAAAGGAAGGGTAGCAGGGCATTTGGCACACAAGGAAAAACAGTTAAACAATGGCATACTCTGAGATTAGAAAGAATCCAAGAGAAATTGTACAAATTATCATTTGAGTTTGTGCAACGAATAAGCCAAGTATTTGTTAATTCTTCACTCCCATATTTCAATTCCCTGTGTTCTGTGGTTGGAGAGGATTCGTGGGAAATGGAAAAAAGAAAAAAAAAAAAAAAAAAAAAAAAACACTACTCTTTTCATCCGCCTCTAAATTCAGCCCTGTATTCGGTTTATAGTATGCAATATGCTGAACTTCCTTCAAAACCTTGAAACTGTCTCACCAGCCTCAGGGTAGAAGGGAATTGTGTCAGTAACAACCGAACTGCCAGAAGGAGTAGCTCAACTGTTCCCCAACAGCTAGTCAACATTGGCAGGCATCTCGCTGCCTGAAAGAGCTAGTGTGCCCGCTGCAGCAGATGTGGGGAAGGATAAGGTGAACACGTGTGCCGTGCTGGAATGTTGCTTAATTTTATTTTGTTTTGCTCATGTGAGCAGACGGCTACCTCTTCGCATTTCCACAGCCCTTTCTACGGTTGGTGGAACGCAGAGCGCGCGGACTGCTTTGCACGGAAGGCGAGGGTGTATCAGGAAATCATGCTGCTCGCGCAGTCCTCCCACACCCCCCATGCGGGTGCTCTGGGGCTGGATTGCCCACCTGAGGAGCTTTTGACTTCTTCCTAGTACCCCGAGGAGAGGCCACCTTCTAGGTCCCTCCAACTCCTGGGCGCTGCCCGTTTCCTCCAAGAGGACTTTCCTGAGCCACCCCATCCACCTCCCTCTGCCATCCTTCAGGTTCCATTCAGAACCAGAAAAACCCAAGAAATATATTCACAGATGTTCCCTTGTTTATTTGTTGACTCTGTGTAATTTGTTTGCCCTAATTTGTTTTTGTCTACCTTGGGACTTCCCTTTTTAATTTCCCTCTCTCTGTTTACCCCTCTTTGTGGAGCAGCGGTCTGTTAAGCTGGGAGGGCACACGCCAAATTAAAAAAAAAAAAAAGAACGAAAGAAAGAAAGAAAGGAAAAGGGAAAAAAGGGCACACTGCAGATTGTTTTAAGCATGGGCTGCCCCTTTGGGCCTGGAGGCCTCGCTTGGAGCCTGCACCTGCTCCCCCTCCTGAAACGCGGGGATCCTGATCTCTATCCCCTGCCTTTAAGCTTCCTGATTCCTATTATCCAAAGTCAAACAGCGTTCTCTACATTCACGCCTCCAGCACTTGGCATGAAATTAATAAGCCTGGCTGATATATTTCCCTGGAAGCCTGCCACTCTTTAACAGTGGTGTTAGATTAAAAATTTTGGCATGGTTAATGAACAGGGGAAAGCTGAAGCCAAAAGTTTCACGCAGCAGTGCAAAGACTGGGTATTCTACAGAGAATACCAACTTCCCCTCTATTTTCTGAATGCCATCCTAATTACAGGGTCAGATAACAAACAGAACTAGGCAGTCAGCTCTAGAAGAAAGGGCATATCCTCGGGCTTGACTCGTAGTTAGATTTTATCATGTGTCTTTTCAGTCACATGGCCTCTGTTAGACTGGTTATCTACAACTGTAATAATAGCTATGTATGCGCCAAACAGGCCTTCCTCATCCTAGGTCACTATTTTTCCATTAAAGGAGGGCTGTGGGTGAGTTTCAGGCCAAAACCCTATCTTTCTGGACAGTCCAGAAGGGTTCCTGCTTCATGGACAAGTCTGCCAGACATTCCCCAGGACACAGAGAAAATTGACTACACAGGTCAAACCAGTGAGAGGCGATTTTGAGTATGGCAAACACTACACTCACAGCTCCAACCCTCGTGCCTACTGTGAAACCCTCAGGGTCACAAAAACATTGCCTCCCCAGCATGAAAAATGTTTGTTAAATAGTTCTACCTGTGTGCACCTCCCCAAACAGAGCCCCAAGCTGGGGAGCATTCAGCCTGTCTAGAGAATATAAAGCCTAGTGTGTCCCACTGGGTAGCTTTGCTTTTACAAAGGTATGGCAAGGCCCATCTTAGCAGCAGAGCCCCCTACTACCAGTGAGCTTCGATTTCTTTCCCTAATCGATGGAGTAGTCATAAGGAAGAGCATCTATCAATCACTCAAAAGTCCCTTCCAACTGAAGAAAAGTCACCCAGAGGAATCGTGTCACCTCCACTTGGACTGGCTAATGAGACAGTTTTCTGGCACAGATGTCCAACCTACTCAGCATGAAGGAGAGGTGTAAATAGTAGATGCCCATTCCAGGACTAAAAGAAGAAGTATGACTAACAATCTCCTCTTAGGTTATTGAGGGTCAGGAGGCTTTTAAAGCATATGAGGGTTACATCAGGAGACAAGAGCTGACTCCTTGCAGAGTCAAATCCATTTCATAGGAACCCATTACAACAGGTGTCTACTGTACTCATGAGTGCAGGATGCTCCAAAGCCTTTTCTCAATATAAAGGAAACACAATGAGATGAAAGATCCTAGGCCACCACATAAGGTAGTGGAAAGTTGTCCCAACATGTTCCATGCCTGAGAGACAAATACTTTAAATATATTTGCAAACGTCATCTTCTTCTGTTTTAATGCCTTAAATCAAGTCAGTGTGTCTGTTTTGGAAACAAACAGGATGTCTCACAGATACATCCTTGGCTAATTACCTGAGTTTGGATAACAAAGCAACTCGATTTAACTACTCTAAAGTTCTTTCCAATGCCCCCCCCCCCCCCCCCCCCGCACTTTAGGACATGGCTTACACTCTGACCATCTGCACTCACAGCCCTGCTGCTTTAGTTTATGCCATTACAATATATTTGCATTATCATCGTGTTACCTAAAAAAAGAGAAACTCATTTCTTTTTTTTCTCCCTCCCTTCCATGTCCCACCCTCCCCTCCCATCCATCCCCACTTTATATGTAGAGTGATGCCTTCCAGGAGGGGTCATCAAAATATGTCAAGTAATTTGGAATAGGGACTGGGCCCTGCCTCCTGTCTCTAGGTTAAGGGAGTATTCCTCCATGAGGAATGTGCTCCCAAAGTCCTTTTGTACACCAGGGATACATCCTGGTTCCACTGTCTGAGGTCCCTTAGACTGCCCAGGCCTTCTAACTGAGACCCATGTTCAGGGGGTCTGAGTCAGTCCCATGCTGGATTCCCAGCTCCTCCTTGTTCAGGTCTGCTATCTCTATGTGTTTCTGTACACCACCAGAGAAACTAGGATACAAGGAGGATTCTAAGAGACTCACATAAGGTCCCTCACAGTAGGGGAAAGGGACAAGATCTCCTGAGCATATGGGGAGTGGGGGGGGGGGCAGTGAGTGGAGAGGGAACTAGGAGAAAGAGAAGGGGAGAAGAGGAAAGCACATGGGACTAGGAATATTGAGCCAGGGGAGGAGTAGACGAGAGAAGACACACACACACACACACACACACACACACACACACACACACACACACACACACAGAGAGAGAGAGAGAGAGAGAGAGAGAGAGAGAGAGACAGAGAGAGACAGAGAGAGAGAGAGAGAGGGGGGGGGGAACCATTATAGACTTATGGTTTCAAGCTTTAGAAGACAGAGTTTAGGTTCTTAGGTTAGAGGCTTATTGCCTTGGGCCTTGACTGCCAGCGGTCCAGCGCTCACCAGATCATATCAGCTAGTGCCAGCAATATCCAATGTCAGCTTATGTTACAGCTCTTGCATCTAGCATGTCAGGATGCTCTACCCCCAAAATGAGTAGTATTACATCTTTGTAGCCTTGGATAATGGGGTCTCACATTGCAACACCAGGGGCAACACACAGAAGAAAATCTCCCAGGTGATTTCTGAAACCCAGGCAGTAGTCTGACTATAGGAAGAGATGGCATTTATGTGACATGCAAATTCAGGGCTGTAATTTACACCAACCACAGTACAGCTTCTAGTTTACTAGATCACAACCCTCACATGAAGACCAATTACAGCCTTAGGGAAGAATCAATCATAAGCTATGAATAGGTGCAGCCCTGTACCTGTCAATCACAAGCTTTGCTGATGTCCTGGTGGAGTGCTCCTCACTCTTTGATCTAATTAAAGATGGCAATTAAAAGGCCCAGAGCATCCACTGACAAGAGCTCAAAAATATCTGCAGTGAGGTATGTAAAGTTTACCAAGGCTTGTCGGGTATAAAGTGAAGTTTTCCAGTCATGGTGCTGTCGAAGCAGGTGTTCACCTGGCTGAGCAAAATGCTGTTTACATTTGTAATGGTGTTTCTTCAAGAGGGTTCTGAAGCAGGTTACATCAATGACACTCACTCTAGGGGTCATAAGGTCCTCAGCTCCCTAGTGAAAGTGGCCAGGCACAGAAGGAGAGTGTCTAACGGCTATTGATAATAGCTAAATCATCAATCTCCCCAAAACTAATTTATAAATGAAAAGTTAAGATTAGAGGGTAGGTATAATAAAGGCCCACATTAGCACTGTCATTCTCTCTTTCTTTTTTTTCTTATTTCACATATCAATCCTAGTTCCCTCTCTATCCCTCCCTTCCTCCCTCTCTTCTACTCTCCCACCCTCCCATCCCATCCCCCCACACACTCCACATGTAGGGCAATGCCTTCCAGGAGGGGTCATCCAACTCTGTCAAGTCATTTGGAGCAGAGACTAGGCCTTCTCTCCTGTCTCTAGGTTAAGGGAGTATCCCTCCATGGGGGATGTGCCCCAAAGTCCTTCTGTGCACCAGAGATACATCCTGTTTCCACTGTCAGAGGTCCCTTAGCCTGCCCAGGCCTTCTAACTGAGACCCATGTTCAGGGGGTCTGAGTCAGTCCAATGCTGGTTTCCCAGATATCAGTCTGGGGGCCCATTGACTCCTTGTTCAGGTCAGCTGTCTCTGTGGGTTTCTGTAGCCTGGTCTTGTCCTCCCTCTCTGCCTTTGGATTCCAGTTCGTCTCAGTGTTTAGCTGTGGGTGTCTGCTATTTTTTCCATCAGCGACTAGATCAGATACAAGGAGGATTCTAAGAGATTCATACAAGGTCCCTCACAGAAGGGGAAAGGAAAAAAAATCTCCTGAGCATATTGGGAGTGAGGCAGGGCAGGAGAAAGAGAAGGGGAGGAGAGGAAAGCATGTGGGACTAGGAAGATTGAGTCAGGGGAGGAAGAGAGAGAGAGAGAGAGAGAGAGAGAGAGAGAGAGAGAGAGAGAGAGAGAGAGAGAGAGAGAGAGAGAGAGAGAGAGAGAGAGAGAGAGAGAGAGAGAAAGAGAGAGAGAGAGAAAGAGAGAGAGAGGGAGAGAGAGAGAGAGAGAGAGAGAGAGAGAGAGAGAGAGAGAGAGAGAGAGAGAGAGAGAGAGAAAGAGAGAGAGAGAGAGAGGGAGGGAGAGAGAGAGAGAAAGAGAGAGAGAGGGAGAGAGAGAGAGAGAGGGAGAGAGAGAGAGAGAGAGAGAGAGAGAGAGAGAGAGAGAGAGAGAGAGAGAGAGAGAGAGAGCACTGTCATTCTTAATAGGACAGTTGTTGACTCCTAGCCAAACAACTTGGGGAGATTTAGGTCATGCGATCTCACAATTTTACTTCCTGATGACCTGCAAATGCATGCTTTTATGATTTCTCCACCTTCCTGAACACATGTATTCAACATCAGTCCTATACCAAGGGACCACTCCTTCCCTCTTCTGACCTCCCACCGTACCCCACTGATAAACTTCTTAGGAAACCTAACACAATCTCCCTTGTACTAGAGTCAGCTTTATTTTCTATTTCAGTTCCTCAACTACAGGCTAAGTGATTCAAGGGCAGATCTTATGTCGTGGCTCTCAGGTTTACAGTTCCTAAGCAGAGAAAATACTCTCTCATAGCAGCTTATACAGCCAAAATCTTGTTAATACACATTGAAGAAATCAGCAAATGTAAAGGTGCTTATAGGAATTGAATAATTCTTTGTGTTTTTGGATAACACAAACTTCCTGGGGCAACTGTCTAGGGTGAATTGAAACATGGAGGACTGGGAGTCACAATGTGATCTCAGGAGAGGACATGAGTCTGGCACTTTCGAAAACGAAAAGCTGTGAATTCCTTCCAGACTGACATGGTTTGATCAAGCAAGACCCTCTGAAACAGTGTCCCAGGTGATCCCAACATTCAAATCAGCTGGGACAAGGCAGCCTTGCAGACTACAGCCAGGATTTCTGCATCATTTCAGGATTCCCATGGTATTACAGCATCACCAACCAGCAGGAAGCAGTTTGGAAAGAACAATGCCCAATTCCCAAATATTGTGTATAAATGTTTGTTTTCATTTAAATCGGGTTGGTTAATGATCACAACCAATCTCTTTTTAAAAGTAAAAGGGGACTATGGTATCGAAATAAATACTTTGTATTGGAATGGATTTTCAGTTATAATTTAAGGTCAATTTTGTGATATGTATGTTTCTCCTCTTGTTTAGGTATTGTGCTTGTATAGATCATTTTATAATATAATGTATAATAAAGTATGGATTGTAGATAGTTACCTATGATAGTCAAAGCTTATACTTAGGATGGTTAGATTTTCTAGATATAAGGAGATATATTTCAATTGGATAGGCATTCTTCAAGTCTTTCAAAGACCTACATAACATGGCATTTAGAATGGTTTAGGGTTTTTCTTAACAATGAGGCACAACTGCTCCAGGCAACACTACCTGCATCAGAAAGAAAGATGGACATAGGAGAAACTTCTTATGGATTTTACTTCCAATATGGAAAGACTAGCCATTTGGGCATGAAAATTCTCTTGTCTGGACTGTTTGACTTTATACTATATAAACTGGACATGCAGGACCCTCAGAAAAGTGACTGATAAAACAAGATGGACATTGCTGCAGGGTTTCTGCTTCATGGAAGAGTCTGCCAGATATTCTGCAGAACACACAGAAAAATGACTGACAAACTGCCAACACAGGCAGACAGTTTGAAATTTCCTGCTTTGCTGGGAAGTCTGCCAGACACACTATGGCCTATGGTCTGAAGATGGAACATTACAGAAGAACTCCAGGTGACTAACCAGGCAGTGAGTTGTCTCTGTCATTTCTAGAGTTTATATATTATCCTTCTGTGGTCTTTGAAGGAGTTGAAGACAGATAGTTATGGTTATAGTTTTCCTTAGTTAGGATTAAAGATAAGTTACATATAAGACATTAAACTCACCAAGATAGGATAGATGATGGAATATTTTCTTTAAATCTTATTAAATGTTAACTATAGTTCTTATTTGATAACTGTTTTGTTATATATTTTACTATGCTAAAGTTAAAATTCTTTTTATTTACACAGAAAAGAGGAGATGTCATTCTATAAATATGTTTCTCTTATTGTTTAATGAATAAAGCACTGTTGGCCAATAGGAAAGCAAGATATGTGGGACTAGGAGAGGTGGAGGATTTTGGGAAACATAGTAGAGTGGTAATTAGATCTCAGGATAAGACCATGTAGAAATACATAAATTAGTAATTATGGTTTAATATTTAAGACAAAGCTAGCCAATAAGGAATACCAGTAACAAGCCAAGAGTTATCATCATCATCATCATCATAATAATAATAATAATAATAATAATAATAATAATAATAATAATAAAACATGGAGGATTTAAAGTGGAATATAAGCTGGGCAGTGGTGGCTCACACCTTTGGTCCTAGCACTCAGGAAGCAGAGGCAAGCAGATCTCTGTGAGTTTGAGGCCAGCCTGCTCAATAGAGTGAGTTCCAGGACAGGCTCCAAATCTACAGAGAAACCCTTTCTCCTGCCCCCACCCTTTGTCCTACTGAGCCTGCTGCTCTGCTGCTCCAAGTGATCATTGGGCCAGAGTGGGGGCCCAAAACCCCTGCACCTCCGTGGAACTTCCTGGATCTGCTCTGAGCACACTGGACCTGCCTTTCCACATGGGAACACCCTGAGGCCACATCCACCTGATCTTTAGACCTCATCACTGGCCCACTGCAGGAGAGTTACAGACATTGAACTCCTAACCCACCACCTACTCCCACTGGGAGAGTAGGGTAGAGAGAGACAGATTCCACCTGCACCTACTAGAAAAAGCCATGGGAAGACCACAATACAAGAAAACATCCAACAATAGAAAGACAAGCGTGACACCACCAGAATCTAGGGACTCTACTCCAACTAGACCTGAACACACCAAAGCAGATGAAGTAGAAGAGAAAGACTTAAAAATTATCATCATAAAAATGATAGAGGCCCTCAAAGATTTTGTGAGAAAAGCCCTTAAAGAAATGGAAGAAAAAAACAAGCGAAAAATTGGAAGAAACAGAGGAAAAGACCAAGCAAAAAAATGCAAGAAATTAAAAAATCTCTTAAAGAAAGTAAGCAAAGAACAATCAAACATGGTAAAGAAACAATTCAAACAGTTCAAGACTTGAAAACTGAAATAGAGACAATAAAAAAAAAACCCACAAACTGATGGAATGCTGGAAATAGAAAAACTGGGCAAACAGCCAGGAACTATAGATGCAAGCATAACAACAGAATACAAGAGATCGAAGACAGAATCTCAGGCGCTGAAGATAAGCTAGAGGAAATAGATTCATCGACCAAAGAAAATCGTAAATCCAACAAATCCTTAACACAAAACACCATGAAAAGGCCAAACCTAAGAATAATACGCATAAAAGAAGGTGAAGAAATCCATCTCAAAGGTACAGAAAACATATTCAACAAAATCATCGAGGAAAACTTTCCCAATCTGAAAAGGACATGCCCATGAAAGTACAAGAAGCATACCAAACACCAAATAGACTGAACCAAAAAAAAAAAAAAAAAAAAAAAAAGACCCCCTCACCACATAATAATCAAAACACCTAACATACAGAATAAAGAAAGAATATTAAGAGCAGCAAAGGAAAAAGGCCAGGTAACATATAAAGGCAGACCTATCAAAATTACACCTGACTTCTCCATGGAAACTCTCAAGGCCAGAAGGTCCTGGATAGATGTTCTACAAGTACTAAGAGTCCACGGATGCCAGCCCCGGCTACTATTCCCAGCAAAACTCTCAATCACTATAGATGGAGAAAACAAGATATTCAATGACAAAGCCAGATTTTCACAATATGTATCCACAAATCCAGCCATACAGAAAGCTCTGGAAGGAAAACTCCAAAACAAGGAAGTTAACTACACTCACAAAGGCATAGGCAATAGATAACCTCACTTCACCAGAACCCAAAAGAAAAAGCAGGGCAAATATACTGACAATACCAATACCAACAACAAATCTAAAACAAACAAGAATTAACAATCAATGGTTCTTACTTTCCCTCAACATTAATGGTCTTAACTCACCTATAAAAAGACACAGGCTAACAGAATGGATACAAAGACAGAATCCATCCTTCTGCTACATACAAGAAACACTAAGCTTCAAAGGCAGACATTACCTCAGGGTAAAGGATTGGGAAAAGATCTTCCAACCAAATAGAAGACTTCCAAGAAGCAAGCAGGTGTGGCTATCCTAATACCTAACAAGTTAGATATCTAACAATTCAAAATCAATCAAAAGAGATGAAGAAGGTCATTTCGTATTCATCACAGGAGAAATCCATCAGTACAAAGTCTCAATTCTGAACATCTATGCCCCAAATACAAAGGCACCCACATTCGTAAAAGAAACGCTACTAAAACTCAAAGCTCACATAAAACCTCATACACTCATAGTGGGAGACTTCAAGACCCCACTCTCACCACTAGACAGGACCACCAGACAGAACCTTAACAAAAAACAAAAGAACTAACAGAAGTTAAGTCCCAAAAGGATTTAACAGACATCTATAAAACATTCTATCCAAACACAAAAGAATATACCTTCTTCTCAGCTCCACATGGAACTTTCTCTAAAATGGACCACATTCTAGACAACATAATAAACCTCAACCAAATAAGTGAAGACCTATATAGCAAGAATTTCGTGTCTTTAAAGAAAGAAATTAAAGAAGATGCCAGAAAATGGAAAGATCTCCCATGCTCTTGGATAGGTAGGATAAACATAGTAAAAAGGGCAATCTTGCCAAAAGTAATCTACAAATTCAATGCAATCCCTGTCAAAATCCCAGCACAATTCTTCACTGACCTTGAAAGGACAATAATCAACTTTATATGGAAAAACAAAAGACCCAGGATAACCAAAACAATCCTGTACAGTAAAGAAACTTCAGGAGGCATCACCATCCCCGACTTCAAGCTCTACTCTAGAACTATAGTCCTGAAAACAGCTTGGTATTGGCACAGAAATAGATAGGTAGACCAATGGACTTGAATCAAAAATCCTGATTTTAACCCATACACCTATGAACACCTGATTTTTGACAAAACAGCTAAAAATATACAATGGAAGGAGGAAAGCATCTTCAACAAATGGTGCTGGCACAAGTGAATGATAGTGTGTAGAAGATTGCAGATAAACCCATGTCTATCACCATGCACAAATGGATGAAAGACCTCAACATAAATCCAGCTACAATGAGCCTCTTAGAAGAGAAAGTGAGAGGTACCCTTGAACAAATTGGTACAGGAGACCGCTTCCTGAACATAACACCAGTAGCACAGACACTGAGATCAACAATTAGTAAATGGGACCTCCTCAAACTGAGAAACTTCTTTAAGGCAAAGGACACAGTTGACAAGACCAATCGGCAGCCCACAGACTGGGAAAAGATCTTCACCAATCCTACATCATATTTGGGCTGATCTCCAAAATATGCAAAGAACTCAAGAAACTAGTCAACAAAAGACCAAATAACCCTATTAAAAATGGGGTACAGAACTGAATAGAGAATTCACAAGAGAGGAATCCAAAATGGCTGAAAGACACTTAAGAAAGTGATCGACATCTTTAGCCATCAGGGAAATGCAAATCAAAACAACTATGGGATACCATCATACTCCTGCCAGAATGGCTAAAATTAGAAACACCAATGACAGCTTATGCTGGAAAGAATGTGGAGAAAGGGGAACACTCCTCCACTGCTGGTGGGAGTGCAAACTTGTACAGCTATTTTGGAGACCAGTTTGGTGGTTCCTCAAGAAAATGGAAATCAGTCTACCACAAGTCCCAGCAATTTTGTTCTTAGGCATATACCCAAATGATTCTCATCCCTGCAACAAAAACATCTGTCCAACTCTGTTCATAGCAGCATTATTTGTAATAGTAGGAACCTGGAAGCAACCTAGATGCCCCTCAATTGAAGAATGGCTAAAGAAGATGTGGCACATTTACACAATGGAATACTACTCAGAAAAAAGCAATGGAATCTTGAAATTCGCAGGCAAATGGATGAAACTTGAAGAAACCATTCTGAATGAGGTAACCAAGTCACAAAAAGAGGAACATGGTATGTACCTACTTATATATGGATTTTAGACATAGAGCAAAGGATCACCAGCCTATACTACACACCAATAGAGAAACTAGGACACAAGGAAGAACTTAAGAGATTCATACAAGTTCCCTCACAGAAGGGGAAAAGAACAAGAGCTCCTGAACACATTGGGAGTAGGGTGGAGGAGACAGTGAGTGGAGAGGGAGTTAGGAGAAAGAGAAGGAAAGGAGAGGAGAACATGTGGGACCAGGAAGATTGAGTCGGGGGATGAATAGATAAGAGCTAAAAAAAAAAAAAAAAAAAAAAAAAGAGAGAGAGAAAGAGAGAGATACCATACTAGAGGAAGGCATTATAGGTTTGAAGAGAAAACTGACTCTAGAGAAATGTTCAGAGACCTACAAGGGTGACCCCAACTAACAATCTGAGCAACAGTAGAAAAGCCACCTAAATGCCCTTCCCTGATAATGAGTTTGATAACTAACTTATATGCCATCATAGAGCCCTCATCTAGTAACTGATGGAAAGAGAAGCAGACACCCACAGCTAAACACTGAGCCGAACTCCTGGAATCCAATTGCAGAGAGGGAGGAGCGATAAGAAAAGGGGTCAAGACCAGGCTACAGAATCCACAGAGACAGCTGACCTGAACAAGGGGAGCTCATAGACCCCCAGACTGATATCTGTGAAAACAGCATTGGACTGACTCAGACCCCCTGAACATGGGTCTCAGTTAGAAGGCCTGGCAGTCTAAGGGAGCTGTGACAGTGGAACCAGGATGGATCCCTGATACACATAAGGACTTTGGGAGCACATTCCCCATGGAGGGATACTCCCTTAGCCTAGAGGCAGGAGGGAGGGCCTAGTTCCTACTCCAAGTGACTTGACAAATTTTGATGATCCCTCCTGGAAGGCATCACCCTCCCTGTGCACTGGGGAGGGGGGAGGGGATAGGGGTCGGGGAGCATGGGAGGGAGGAAGGGAGAAGGAATTGGGATCGATATGTAAAATAAGAAAAAATAATAATAAAAAATGAAAAACTAAAAAAGAAAGAAAGAGAAAAAGAAAAAAAGAAACCCTTTCTCAAAAATAAAATATAAAGAAAAAATGAAGGAAGGACAGAAGGAAGGAAGGACAGAAGGAAGCAGAGCATAGAAGCTAATGATCTAAAGAGGGATGGCAAAGGTACTTATGAACGGAGGAAGGCTTTAGGCCTCCTGCATCGGCCCTACATGTCTCATTCTCTCACCAACACAGTTGATATGTCCTAATGTTCTACAACAGCTTCCCAGGTATTCTATCCCTTACAATTAGACTCTACAAAACAGCCAGTATATTGCATCAGAGATTAACAGCAACCTGGAACTTGGGTGGGGTTCAGCCAACAACTCTACAGTTTCAATGTTTCCCCAGGCTCAGGAGCAAACAATGTGTTTACTGTGTTAACTTCCTATTAATTCTGTGAGACATTGCCATAAATGCAGCTGCTAAAGATTACACAAACTCGTTATCTTAAGGTTCTGGGTTTTAATTATTTCAATGGGCTTCACTGTCTTAGTCACTGTTTTATTGATATAAAGAGACGCCATGACCAAGGAGACTCTTATAAAAGAAACCGTTTAAGACTTGTCAGATTTTGTTCATCCCTCCTGGAAGGCATAACCTTCCTTGTAAAGTGTGTGTGTGGGGGGGGGGGTAGGGGATGGTAGGGTGGTCAGGGGGCATGTGAGAAAGAGGGAAAGATTGATATGTAAAATAAGAAAAGAAAGGAGAAGGAGGAGGAAGAGAAGAAAAAGAAGAAGAGGAAGAGGAGAAGGAGAAGGAGAAGAAGAAACCATTTAAGTGGGAGCTTGTTATTTTCAGAGGTTAGTCTATTATCAAAATGTGGGGAGCATGGTGACAAGCAGGCAGGTGCTAGAATAGTAGCTGAGGACTTTACATCCTGATCTGTAGGCAGCAGACAGAAAGCCTCAGCCTGCCATGAGCTTTTTGAAACCTCAAAACACACCCCTAGTGAGGTATCTGCTCTAACAGGCCGCACCTACTCCAGGCTTCCTAATCCTTCTAACCCTGTCAAAGAGCTCCACTCCCTGCTGAGTAAGCATTCAAATATATAAGCCTATGGGGGTCATTCTTATTCAAACCACCACACTAGCCAATCTAAAATACCAGTGTCAATAGGAATGCATTTCTTTTGAGGGCTTTAGGGGAGGACTTCTTCCTTTGTTTTCGCAGTTATTAGAGGTGAACAGAATTCCTTGTCTCATGCCTCCAGCTTTCCATCTTCAAAGTTAGCAGTGTCAGGTCTGGTTGCTCTTAGATTTTCTCTTCTGTCTCTCCCATCCACATAATAAAGACTCAAGATTGCCAGGTTAATCCAATATCATCTTTCCATCTCAAGTTATAGCACAAATACTGATTTATCTTAATAATAAAAACCCGAACCAGATATTAGGTGATGAAGGCTGAAAGATCATTAAAGTAGAGCAGCCAGCTACTAAAGTTCTTACATCTACAAAATATCCAGACCGAAAGGTGTGAGCTCCTGCCTCTACAAATCCTCAAACTGAATACAATAAGCTTCTGTCTCCTCCCACCTTATATTCCTCTCTCACCCAGCCATATCATTTCTGTTTCCACCTCCCTACTGCTGGGATTAAAGGTATGTGACTCCTAAATACTGGGATTAAAAGTGTGAGCCACCACCACCTGGCCTGTTTAGACTGGATCAATTTCCTGTAGCCCAGGGTGGCCTTGAACTCACAGAGAACTGCCTGCTTCTGTCTCCAAGTGCTGGAATTTACAGTGTGTGCCACAACTGCCTGGAGTCTATGGCTAACTAGTGTTGCTAGCTTCACACTCTGATCTTCAGGCAAACTTTATTTGTTAGACCACAAACAAAATATCACCACATCAAGGCTGAATGATTAACAAGTGTCATCCATCTGCAACCTTAACTTTCTTTGTCCTGTAATACTCAGACCTGGATATTTCTCTCTCTCTCTCTCTCTCTCTCTCTCTCTCTCTCTCTCTCTCTCTGTCTCTCTGTCTCTCTCTGTCTCTCTCTCTGTGTGTGTGTGTGTGTGTGTGTGTGTGTGTGTGTGTGTGTGTGTGTGTGTGTGTGTGTGTGTATTTGTGCCTGCTAGTTTGCTATCTGCAGACACAAAGTAGAAATAGCCAAGCCCCAGAATCTTGGGCAGCACTAGAACAGGATGGAGTGGAGAAGGTGTCATGAGGACAGACATCACTGCCAACAGACAGCCAACAGTTAGGGTACCAGGAAGGCTCTTCACCAACGTGAGCCCACCAGTGCACCCTACCCTGAGGATGGCTCCAAGCACTGTGACATAATGAACTCATTTATTCTACGGAATTTATCATGTCCTTCCCATGACATAGGAACCTCCTGAAGAAGGGGCCACATTTAGTGGAAAGAGATGACTTACCACTGATAAAATTTCGGACTTTGTTTCAGAAGTTACTTTGATGAATTTTCAAAATACATCATGTATACTTCCTAGCCCATCTTTGCAATTAAATTGACCTTATACCCAAGTAAAAGCAGAACATAAGACTACATGTGGACAAGATAATGGTGAAACAGACTAGGAAGGGCCCAACACAACACAACACACACACACACACACACACACACACACACACACACACACACACCAACTTTCTTGTATTGTTCTTAGATGTCAAAAGAACCGTTTTCTCAGCTAGAAAGTTAAACAGGAAAACAGTACATTTCCATTACAGAGTGCAGTACAATCCCTTAGGGGTGCCAACATGGGTCTGTTAATGTCCTGTGACACTCAGGGGTGAGTTTCTTTATGGGGAGTGTCTATTGTCGCCATATGCTTTCTAGTTTTGACTGAGAGTGCTAATTGGTGCTTCAGAAATCAGGAGGGGAAGGTCAAGGGCATTTAGGGAGACCTCATCATCTAGTGTCCCCCTTCCTCAATTAATAGGTTAACACATGTCTAAGTGCTCATAATTTGTGCTGATCTACTGCTTAGCCAGCAAATGGGTCTCACTCAGAATGTGCTGTGTGTCAGCCTTACAGTTTTTCTGTCTTAGTTAACTTGAGGGGGAAAGGAAAGATTGTCCTTTGCAATTGCTACAAGATAAAGTAAGTATGATGTCACTGAGGTCTGTGAAGAGCTGAAGGTACAGCTGGGATGTGGGCTCTCAGCTCAATCCCTTCCTTCTAGGAAGCCCCCCCATTTTACCATCCTGCCAGGGCTATAATTTTTTCCCTCTTCTTCCCACATTCTCACCTGCCTTCTCATAATAAATGACCATTCCTTTCCCAGTCTTTTAAGGTCTTTGTTTTCTTTGCTTCTTTCCTGCTTCCCTATCAGGTCATTCTTCAGAACGCTTCTGAAGGACTTTTGGACTGTTCAACCCTTCCACCAATAAAAACACATGAAAGGCAGTTCTCCAAAGGGAAAGTTCAGTAGCCAACCATGGTAAATCTAGTAAGGCTGCTAACCATGAATAAATAGGTGCCCCCATTTGGGACAACTTACCCAAAAGGCAACGCCAACACAAGCACCTAGAGCCCTTTAAATGGTTGTGTGATTTGACTCAATAACTCTTTCCCAAGAATTCATAGTACAGAAATGAAAAGAAGGGTAACCAGATTTCTACCCAAGGTTTTGCATCATAACTTTATTGAAATTAGAGGGGAGGAACTTGAAAAAATGAATTTGGGAAGTAGTGAAATGATGCTATCTTTGAAAAGCTGGATCTCTAACTCAGAAGCTGCATCTGTGAAATCTCAACAATGTAGCATCTAAAAAAGACCTATATAACACAACACCAGTCAACATGCCAATGTAGAGAGAGGAAATCTCACAAGTTTTCATCCCATGTGAAGAGCTACAGGTAATAATAGCTGCTATGAGAGGAAGAATCATTTTCATCTGGGAACAAGCTTCCTGATGGGTTATCCTATCCCCGGTGTCCAGGTGTCCAGTCCTAACCTAAACACAGGTAAAATACATGTACTATACTCCAAAGGGGTGTGTGTGTGTGTGTGTGTGTGTGTGTGTGTGTGTGTGTGTGTGTGTGAGTGTGTGTGTGTGTGTGAACGATGATAATTAAACAACAGGAGGTCATGAATTTGAAAGGACATGGGGGCTCATGGAACCAGTTGAGGGGGGGAAGTGATGTAAATACAGTACTCATGTATACAATTGTCAAATGTTTTTTAATTAAAATCATGGCAGAAAAGCTAACATTTAGACAGGAAAGTTGGGAAGACTGCATAGGAGTGATGCATGCACCCAAGAAAGAATTTACAGAGGCAGAGTGTGAGACCAAAGCATAAAGTCTCAGCTGCTTCTGGGAAGGAATTCATTTAAATTTCATATTTGGGGCAATATTTATAAAATTTAATTCCTGAACAATGTGTATTTCAGATCTGAGATGCAGATAAATTCAACGTTTTACAGAATAGAATGGGAGACCTGGGCTTCCTTGCTAAATTGATCAAAGCAAGTTTATCAAGTGCTTTAGTTTCTGTTATATTACCATGAAGAACCCCACAACCATGGCTGCTCACAGAAGCAAGCATTTAACTGGGGTTTGCATACAGTTTCGGAGGGCTAGTGCATGGTCACCATGGTGGGGAGTGTGGTGGCACACAGACACGATGCTGGGGAAGCAGCTGAGATCTAACATCTGACCTGAAACTTGTAGGCAGAGACAACAGACTGGGCCTGGAATGGGCTTTTGAAACTTCAAACCCTCCCCAAGTGACACATCTCCAACAAGGCCACACCATCTAATCATTCCTAAGCAATCCGATGAACTGAGAACTGAGTATTCAAACTACCCCACCTAGTGACAGTAAGAAGCACACAATGAAGAAGTGGTTTCTTTGAGTGTGATCGCGGTTATAGACAAGGCAGCGAGGAGCTGAGACTACACCTACAACATCAGAGAAACAGACAGCGATAGTGATGGAAAATCTCGGTACTTTAGGCTCTCTTTCCTCTCTCTCTCCTTCTCACTCCCTCCCTATCCTAACTAGTAGCCAAAGTTTCTCTTCTTAACTCTTCCTCTTTGACCTACAAATAACTGAAATAAATTCCACTAAACATTTGTGAGTTTCTACTGTAGCTCACACTCCAAAGGCAAGCAAAAGACGTTGAAAAGTTCCACGGGTTTGAGTAAGGAGATGCCATGATCACCTCTGTCAACAAAGGCTACATGCTTTGAGGCCAGCCTGGTCTACAGAGCTAGTTCCAGGACTGGCTCCAAAACCATACAGAGAAACCCTGTCTCAAAAAAATAAAATAAAATAAAATAAAAACAGAAACAAAGGCTACATGTTAGAGCGATGTCCTTGTCACCTAGCAAAAACAAGGACAGCAGCTGCACAAGTCGCATTTGCTTCAGAACCAACTCATTGTTTCTGGTCAGCACCAAGTTACCGCTCCATGCAGAACTCAGGATTGGAGACCACAGGATGGATAGAGACAGGATGGAAGTCTGATTTCCAGATAAAGAGAGGGTTCTGTTTCAGCTGGTTCATTCTCTCCAATCCCCACCTCCTCCTCCTCCCCCTCTACCTCCTTCCCCTCCTCCTCCCCCTCCTTCTCCTCCCCCTTTTCCTCTCTCTCTCTCCCTCCCTCCCTCACTCTCCCTCGCTCTCTCTCTCCCTCCCCCTCCTCCTCTCTTCCCTCCCCCTGCCCTTCCTCTCCTCTCCTCCCTCCTCCTCCCTCCCCTTCTCCTCCTCTCCCTCCCTCTCTCTGTCTCTCTCCCCCTCCCTCCCTCCCTCCCGCCTCCTTTCTCTGTGTCATTTTTACAAGGCTCCCTAGATCTTCTCCTATAAGGAAGAGTCCATCAGCTTCTGAGAGTAGTCTGTTTATGGCTGACTTTCTAAGGCTAGACCCAGGTCTATGAAAATGGACTCCAAGGCCCAGGCTGTCTTCCAGAGAGCACCGTCAGCACCCAAGGGTGAGATCTGGCTCTGAAAGAACACTATGTTCTGTTAAATGTGTGTGCGTTTGTATCTAGACTGTAAGAGATTCTAAGTCTGCTTGTGCTCAGAGAGGGTATTTGGTTAAATAGAATATTGCACCACATTGACCATCCAGTCTGGGAAATACTGTCGAGAGGGGCACAGACCTCAGTTTCCCTGACTCATGAACACCCAGAGCACTCTGCCATCTGCCCACATGAGCCCCCCACAATGGGCTAATTCGGAGACAGTGGAGTCTAGCAAAGCCAACTGCTCAGCATCATGAAGTCACAGCCTTAGTGTTTAAAAAGAAGTGGATTCCAAGGCCCTCATTGACTGGGACTGCCACCGTTCGATGTTTTGAGCAGTGGGTGCAACACACATGTGTTTTACTTTGCAAAATTGTATTTGGGGTCATTTTCTAAAGAGCACCCACTCCACCTCCACTACCCTTCTACCTCATTCAACAGCCATTGGTCTAATCCTTGCCAGATGTTCCAGTCACAGCAGAAGCAAATAGGGGAGAGTGCTACCATTATGGGGCACACTAGGAGGAAGACAGCTTTACTATAGTGTTAGGGACACCTTACAGTCCAAATCTTCCTTATAAGGTCATCACATGGTCTATACAGAGGATAGTTCCCAGAGCCCCAAACTGAGGATGCTAGATTTAACATTTGAATCTAATATGTAGCTGTAAATCATCTCCACATTACTTATAATACCTAATACAATGTAAACGATACATGAATTGTTGTTCAGCACAGCATCCAGATATCTGATAGACACACCTTAAAGGAGGAATAGCTTGCTTTGATCCACAATTTCAGAAGATTTGGTGCCCCGTGCACTAGGACAAAACATGGCAATGACAGTATGTTCTGGAGGACAGTGGCACACTTCATTGTGAACAGGAAGAAGAAAGTGAGGTAGGTCAAGGATATGACACCCCAAAAGAGCCACCCCTAGGGATCCACCTTCTCCAGCAAGGTCCATCTCCCAAAGTTTCCAAAACCTCTCAAAATAACAGCACCAGCTAGGGACTAAGCAGGGACATTCAGATCCAAACCATGACACCATAACACTGTTTAGGAAAATAAATGACAAAGGAGAGAGTCTATCCTTGTTCATTATGGATGCATTTTATTGAAAAGATTTTCTATGAAGGTGGGTGGCATCAACAAATGTATAATGCATGCATACAGAGAGGCGACACTATCTCTTTTGTTAAAGGGAAAGAAAGAAAAACAAATCTAAAACTGCCCAAAATAATTTCTTTGGACAATCAATAAAAACATTTCAGAGTGGAAAACAACGTATTTGTAAGACACCCCCATCTCTAGTGAGGGGTACACCCAAGGCATACTGAGTGAGAAAAGGGGGTCACTAATTACATAAATGTCAGGATTCCAAGAACATTAGGAAATATATTCAAAGACCTGGTGGCAAAGGCCCTGTCAGTCACCTGTTTGCCAGCCAAAGTTTCTTGTAGCCATCTGTGCCATCTGGAGAGGTGGCACACATCTAGGACTTACTATAAAGTATTAGAAGCAGAAGGCCTTTGTTCCCCAAACTTTGTGTCTTTTTTAGTTTAAAACTTACACTCTCAAATCTTCCTTTCCATGAATGTTAATGACTGACTGACTGACTGACTTTTGTGTGTGGCCCACTGAGTTTAATAGGTAGAAGACTATTTACAAGCAACGTGTCAGTGGTTGTACCACTGAAGGAAATGATAACCCCTTCCCCCAGCAACCACTAACTGACATCACAGCCTCCCAAGAAAGGTTGGGGCCTCATGGGTCCCTCTCAGATTTATGGTGAGATTTGATGAGCCCAATCTAGAACAGGTCTTGTGCAGATGACCACAGCTACAGTGAGTTGAACAATTCAATGGCTATGTCCTATCTAAAAGACATCTTTTTACTGCACATTTCTCCATCCTCTGGTGCTTAAATTCTTTCTGCCCCCACTTTTGCAATGCTCCCTGAGCCTTGGGGGAGCAGGGATGGTATAGATTCCCATTTAGGGTCAAGCTCTCTACCATCATTCATTCTTGGCATCTTGTCTGGTTATGGATTTCTTTGGTAACCCCTGCCTGCTGCAAGTAATAGCCTCTCTGCAGGCTGAGTGTAGCACTAAATACAAACAGCTATAAACGTAAGTGTTTGGAAGGCAGTTTGACAACATGACCACTTAGCAGTACAATAGCCCTTTCTAGGACCTCTGGCCTCTCAGCCATAGTTCCTTGGGCTAGAGCATCACTTATGAAAATCAAATCATAAATGCCATATCCTATCAAGAAAACCTAGGAAATAAAGCAACGCATAAAAATAGCAACTAGTCACTCGAATGTGGTTTATACAGGGTTCCTTGGACTTACACCTGCATCCGTAGCATGCTGTGGCACGTGATGACTCGATCTGTTATCAGGTCTATCAGCTCTTAAAGCTGTGTTGAATCATTTTCTGACACGCCCCAGAATACAATCTGAGTCGTGGATAGATTTTGCTGGGTTCCAGTGCTAGACCAGGAGCCTTGCAGGAGTTCTGGGGTGTCTACAGAGACAGGGGCAGGTCTTCCCCTAGAAAAGACCTCATAAAGAATTATGACCCTGTGGAAAAAACAGCTCCAGAGAACGACGGTTTGAAAGAATTGTGGGTTCTTGGTCCACAATCATTGATCGAAGACACAGTTTTTTAGATGTTAGAAAGTAGGAATTAAGTTATTTTTTATCTTTAGAAAGAAAACCCTTAGGCTGGGCAGTGGTGGCACACACCTTTAGTCCCAGCATTCTGGAGGACCAGCCTGGTCTATAAATAGAGGTCCAGGACAGGCTCCAAAGCTACAGAAAAACCCTGTCTCAAAAAAAAAAAAAAAAAAAAAAAAAAGGAAAGGAATAAAGGAAACCCCTTTCTGCACCACCATCTCTTATGCTTCCTATGAACAATCCAGGAAGAAATCGGATAAACACAAGGCCTTTCTATAAAAAGTTACCTTAATCCTTGCCAACATCCATGGTAGACACTTTAATGACTGGCCACTTTTACAAGAGGTCCCTTCCTGAAGCATCCCTGTGTGGCTGGCCAAGAAGTGAGGTCCACACTACACTGCCCTATGCCTGCATCCTTGGCTCTCTCTTTTAACTAACTGACTCATTCAGAATCAGGGCCATGCTGAGCCCTCTTCATTGGCTTGCTCAGGGAATCACACTGTCACCCTGTCACTCACATTTTAATTAAATCTCATCTGTTAAGGTGTTAGTGACCCATCTTGGCAGCTGACAGGAAACATGTGAAAGTTAATTTCCTAAGGTCCTAGAGCACAAAACCTCAGCAATGTCCAGGAGGTGCATAACTGAATCCATTTCAAAAGCAAGTGTGTCTTCTGTAGCCTATTCTGGCTGAACAGAAAAGGAAAGAAAGAGAGAGAGACAGAGAGAGACAGAGACAGAGACAGAGAGAGACAGAGAGACAGAGGAAGGAAGGAAGGTGTCTTTGATCAATGTGAAAATGTTTATAACAATCAAGATAAGCTAACTATTAAATCTACTTGTCTTGACTTAAATGCTTTGTGCTGTCATGTTCTCTGGAAGCATGTGAAATTAATGGGACAATTATTCTCTTTGGGAGGAAATGGCTAATAAGCCAGTTTGGATTAAGGAATAATGGAGCCGGATGCAGAATTACAGTAACTCAGTTCAGTTCTCTGCCGCTGTACTGCTTGGCTATTGCTATTTGTAGAACGCATATGGATTGCACTGACTCATGTTGAGGTGGTAGCAAGGCTGCCTTCTTTTCTCAAGGCTCTGTAGACAATCTATTTCCTTGCCTCTTCTAGCTTTAAGAGGCAGCCTTCACCCCTGGCTGGAGTCTAAACCTCCATCTGAAAACCTAGCAACATTGCATCTCTCTGATCATTCTCTGTAGTCATATCTCCCACACCAAAGCATTGAAGACTCTCTGCCTCTGAGGACCCTTGTGATCAAGTCAGATTTACGGGGTTAGCCCTGGGTAACCCCCCATTTCAATGTCCCTAATGTAATATCTATAAAGCCCATTTTTTCCATGTAATGATAATACAGGGTTCAGGTATTAGACCATAGACATCTCATAACTAATATTCTGCCTACTGTAATTACTAAGAATGGTGTTCCATTCATGGCATTATAGAATGGTTGTTGTGATGGTCGGTCTTGATTGTTGGGATTTAGAGTTGCCATGGAAATGAATTCCTCTGTATGTCAGTGAGAGCTCATCTTGATTAGGTTGAGGTGGGAAGACCCACTCTGAATGTGGACAGCACACATTCCATGGGCCGGGGTCCCAGAGTAAATAGAAGAAAGTATGTGCACGTGTTCATCTTTCTCTGCTCCATGCTGCCACTGAGATGTGACCAGCTTTCCTGGACTCCTGCCACCAAGACATCATCAACATGGTGGCTGAACCCTGGAACAAACAGCTTTTCTTCATCAAGCCACTTTTGTCATGTGTTTCGTCACAGAAACAGGTCATGTAACCAGACAGCTATATTCATCATAGCTCCACAGCTGATGGAAGAGGTATGTTGTGCCAAGCTGTCTGGACTCTCTTTGTGTCTTTTTATTTTTAATCTTCTGCAATCCACTGGTTCCACAAGCCTTCCCCGCTGTATGTGTTTCCTCCTGCATGAAACCACACTGTCCTTTAATTCCCTATATCAATATAGACACGGGAGTCATTCACTGTGACTAATCGCTAATGACCTCCCAGGGAAAGTGTCTCACCTGTCTCTGACCATCTGTATGATGCCCCAGCAAATATACCATTCCTCGAGGCCAAGCAACTTTCATGTCCACTGCGGGTATGTCCTTCAAGGTGGTGTGCCGTATTGGTGACTGAATCCGTCACTACAGGTGCAGGGTAGCTGTAAGCAACTAAACATAAATACACTAGAGTTTGTGGATCCTGACAGACAGTTCCTTGTTCTTACATTTTCTCATACATGAGCATGTTAAGGTCATTCCACTGTACAAAAGTAAAGGAGTATTTGAAATGTCAACATTCAACTTCCACTGGAACTTTACAATGAGTAAAGTCCACACCTCAAGCTATTAGCATTTGATTGACAGGTCTGCATACCAGGACAGAGCACAACACTATAGCTATATTTTGACTCACCACAACTGACATAGATCAATATAGACACACCAAGCCCATTGATCCATAAAAAAAATTAAAATAAAACTAAGGAGGCCAGGCTATGATAGAAGAGGGTTTTTACTCTTTCCTAAAAGAAGTTGTCAAATTACTTTCTCTCTAAAGTAGATTTGCCTTACAAATGTTTGTTTACTCTCTCACTGTCTCTCATTTGTCCCCATAATCTTGCAAAGGACAGACATTTTGAAGATCATTATCTATACAGAACTTCTGTTTCTTTGTTAACCAAGGACACTTTTTTCTTTTATTGTTATTAATTAAATTGTTTCATTTATTTTATGTCTGGACCAAAGTTTCCCCTCTCTCCTCTCCTCCCATTCCCTCCCCCTCCCGTTCCCTCCCCTCTCCCCATCTATTCAGAAAGGGGCAGGGCTCCCATAGGTGTCAACAAAGCATGGCATATCAAGTTCAGTAAGGACAAAGCTCCTGCCTTTGTATCAAGGCTGGACAAGGCAACCCAGTATGGGGAATAGGTTCCCCAAAGCAGCTCAAGTGTTAGGGACAGGATCCAATCCTACTGCTAGGAGTCCCACAAATAGACCAAGCCACACAACTGTCACACGTGTGACAGTCAGGCCTAGGTCAGTTCCATACAGGCTCCAACCAAGGGCACTTTTAAGTGGGAAGCCTTCTTGATGCTGAAACTTAAGATGTCCTTAATTGCTTTCCTAAATTACATGATGTTCGCCCCAGTGGATATATCTCTTGTTTAGCCAAGTATTGCTTTCTGCTTCCATTTTAAAGGAAAAAAAAAAACCACGCATTGCTTGAACCAAATGCTTCTGTGATTTCTCCACTTTCTCAAACTCCCAACTCTTCCTAAGGTGACTCAGGGGTAACAAGAACATTGAGTTCCTCAAAATTCCCCAGTTCCAGGATCTGGGGTGAGAACAGGCCTAGCTGGGAAGTACCATGGGCAAGCCCCAAAACCTGAGACCTAGACAGTCCCAAAAGAACTAGAAATAAAGGACTCAACTGTTACTATTCTTGAGGAGAAGCTGGAAGCCTGCCTGGCCATGCACCTGCCTCTTATACCATCTAAGAAACAGATCAGTCAACTACTAGCTTATTAATAATTTACTAATGAACCACATAAAGTGCAACACGCTTCAAGAATATTGCAGGTTAGTCTTCTTAAAGTATAATGAAAATGAGAAAGAGAGAAGATAAAACCATGGAAAGAAAGGACATACATTTGGGTATCTATTGTGTCCAGGAACATCATCCCTCAGTTGTCCTGAATCAATGCTGTTCTCAGCAACATGGAAGGCTGAGCATTGAGTGTGTTAAGGCAATTAATTTGCATGTGGTTCAGGTCAATGGCAGCTCCCAAGTTCACTTCCTGAGAGTGGTTCCATTAGGCAGTAACTTAATGCATCATATTGCCTTGTTCCCATACTTCATTTCGGGGGTCGTACCCTAATATGCCAATTCTCTTTCTAAATTAAACGTCACTTCTACTGATGTGGGTCCTGAAGTATAGACACAGGCCACTAGTGTAACATTATTTCCAGCAGCTGAAAGTCTGAATTGAAGGCTTCACTGTCCCTTCAAAAAAGAAGTTATCTGGGCTCCCCTCCCCCTGTCTGTGGAGTCCAGGAGAACCACATCCCTAAAGGTTTCCTGGGGCTGAGATCAGGCCCTGGGGCACTGTCTTAAGGACTGTAAGACTTCCCTTCAGTGATTCAGAGCACTTCGAGTTTTTCAGGCTACAACTACATCCACGGGCTGCTGACAGCTGTCAGAGAGACAGACCATCTTCTTGCTGCTGGCCGATCCTGAGCCTCATGCACAAAGACAAGGACAGAGTTCAGTCTGACAAGACTGTTTTGGCCATTTCCACAAGGTCCTATCTAACTGAATGTAGCAGAAAATAGGCCCTATTGTCACCAGAATATGAAGGTTCCTTGAGGATCGCTTGGCTGATTGACCACAAAGCAGACACAGGTCTGATAAGAAACTATGCTGCCCCACCTGGGAGTTGTTTTGCATCCACCAAATAGGGGTTTCTATTATTCTGCTAACATCTTCTGAGCTTGCTCATGTGGGGAAGAGTGCAGATGTAACCCTATGTCATCATCCATCTCTAATTTACCCCCTTATTCCACAACTACAGGCTGAATATCTGCTCTGTGCAAAGAGCTGTGACAAGCTGGGTTCTAGCACACCAGGCTAACATGAATCAGATCAATGAAAGGAGAGATGGGGAGGCTGGAGTGTTTACCCCACAACCCCATCCTTCAAGACTTGTCATTGCCCTGCAGAATCAGTTAACTGTCCAGCAGCTCAGATCCTGTGTGTGATCGGAAAATACCCTCTAGAAACAACAAAAGATCTCTGTGTTTAGTGGAGTGCCTGTTGAGTTCCACAGGTGAGATAAAAGATCTCTGTGTTTAATGGAGTGCCTGTTGAGTTCCACAGGTGAGACAAAAGACACAGGATAAGTCACTGCTGGCCTGGTACAAAAGTCTTCCCAGAGAAACAGTACCTGACTAGAATAAACAAAAGAACAGGATCAGGTTTTGATTGTCAGGGGAGTCTGTCTGTCAAGCCAGATCCTGCTGTCCTTCAGCCCCAAATAAACACACCGAGGCTTATATTAATTAGAAACTGTTTGGCTGTTAGCTTCTCATTGGTTAGCTCTGTCTTAATTATTAACTCATAACTATTAATCTGTTTACTTCTACATAGCCTTATCTTACCAGAGAACATCAATAGTGTCCTATCTCCACAGTAGCTACATGATGTCCCTCTCTCAACCTCTCTCTGCATCCTCTCCCCAGCTTCTTCTCATCCCATCCCACCTATGCTTCCTGCCTGGCTGCTGGATGATCTGTGTTTTATTCATCAACCAATAAGGGAAACATCTATGCAGAAGGACATCCCCTATCAGGAATCCAAGCAAAAGACCAGACCAAACAAAGACACAAAGGGATAAAAAATAATCCATCAAAGCTTGGCTTGAGGGTCCATGAAGTGGAGGTTGTCCTAGAGGAAAGCTTAATCAAACTGACTTTGATTTTGTCTCTCGAACTGTTATCTAAGTGGTCACCAATATTGACCATGAATTTTACTGTTAGCAGTCTTTCGCAAGAGGTTTTTCAAGTATGTCCTTGTGGGACTCCAAATATTACCAAATAACTTCAGGAAAAAGCAAATGAAGTTATTAGGGTGAACGGTCTAGCAGAACAGCCAACCCTGTGTTGTCTCCTATGGGAATGGTCTTTGAAGGATTTGTCACTCTTTACCACAATCTTTCTCTGTCCTTGGTTCCTCTAGGGTTGGAATCTCTCCTTGCAGTCCAAGAACCCAGAAGGATATTCAACTCTCTACAGGAAAAACCTCCCAAACTGAGAATGGAAGATTCTAGAAGGCCACACATCACAAGCCAACAGTGGTCTAGACTATCTCTCTAGGTTTTCCCATACCTACAACAAAATTACCTGTACGTGCCCAACCTCGACCAGCAAAGAAGACGCAACTCCCGGAAGATCTTCTTCATGCAGTTTTAATCAGGAACCTTGAACAAGCTTCCTCTTCCCCCGGGGAAACGCCCACACAGGCTTAAATCCCCTTGTGCTGACCAACCCCAGTGAGCCACGTGGACCCTGCAGATAGGCTACTCTAATGTGGAAGCAGACAGGCTGAACAGGCTTAACCAAATAAGGGCTTGTTTACACCAGGGAGAGCTCACCATCGGGAAGGTGGAAGGCAGAAGCCAGCGCCATCTTTAAGGCGCGGCACTTCACAGCTCTCTACAATTACCCATATGTGTGAGGCACATAGGCAGCCTAGAGGCTCTGCTGGTGATTAGTGAGGAAAAAACATTAGTGTTCTGGTCTTGGGAATTTAGGTTTTAGATTCATATAGAGCCAAGGTTGCTTATGATACTTACTAATGGTTCCCCCAAAATGGATGCAAAATTTTTATGGCATTATATCTGATTTTTTTAATTCATAACAGAAATTTTCTCCCTAAAGTCTTTATTACTCTGTAAAAATTAAAAACAACAACAACAAACCTTTGTAGTATAAATTTTAACTTCTTTTCCAACCAAGCCGAAAGCCAAGAACAGTATGCGTCATGGACACAGAGGTGCATGTGGCTGACCCTGGGCTGCAGGGAAATAGATACCACCCCACCTCCCCTGCATGCTGTAGCAGATGCTGTGCAATGATTGCAGGAAAAAAGAGTATTCTTAATGCAGCTCTGCTGGAGGGAATCACCTTATGGACTAATAGAAAACTTGAACCCAATTGATCTTTTTAGATCATTTGCAAAGGTTATAAAACCACAAGAATAGGCCCATCTTGGTCTTTTTTTCCGTTGAAACTGAACAGCAAGGCAAATGAGCAGTCTGTTTTGACCTTCTCTCTAAACAAATGCTTTGGTCTCGTTTCTTTGTGAGAGTTGCTGCTGTTCCTTGAACCCCACCCCCATGTCTAACTTTACTTGCTCTTCAGATCCCCCTGTTCTTTAATAACCATCTCAGACCTTAATCAGATGAAAAACTCAAATGCTTTAAAACAAAACAAACATACAAAAAAAAAGCCCTTAACAAAGAAAGAAAGAAAAATGTTTTGCTAACATTCACACTGAAATGCAAACTGCCTATGAGTCTGAGCACAGCAAAGCCCTCTGGCATGTGCTTGACAAGCTCACCCAAGCTGAACCCAAGCTGCATCTATGAGACAAGGAAGTACTGTTGTGTGTCTACTCCATCCTACATGCATTGTACATACAACCTACCTTCCAGAGCTGGACATCTGGAACTACACACAGGCCAAATGCCTGGTGATACTGCAAAGCACATGAGAGTCAGTGGCGAAGCCAAGATCAATCCTGGTTAACGCCAAAGCTCAACTTACATCCAGTGTACCCCACAGCCAAGGTTACACCTCTGCTCTGCTCTTATCCTGAGTATACATCTTCTATGAACCCTTTCCTGCTGGGAGTCCAGGACTGACTAGCCATAGGGAGTCCAGAATCCTACTACCCAGGGACTCTGCTGGGACCTCTCTGTTGACAGCTGCTGTGCTGGTCTATTTCCTTATTCTTCAGAATTGGCTGCACTGATCAGACACTCCTCTCTTGACTTGTGAAGGTTGTAGGGTGTAAGTGGTCTCTTGGTTTCCTTTAGTCTCCCATCTTTCTGTGGGTACCTCAGCCATGGCAGCAGAATTCCAGAGAGGAAGAGAAATATCCTGGCATAGATGCCCAGTCAGAGACCATGAAAGAAGCATGTTCAAGAGGCCAAACAAAAGCTGACTACCAATAAAATGAATAAAGATTTCCCCAGAACTTTCTAGATAGCTAGTCCAAGAAGCCCAAAAAGTACTGTTTTCTCAGACTTTGCTTAGAAATCCTCTTACTAAATGAGGACGGCCAAGGCCAAAACATCAACTAAAAGAAATGAAGAAGTAAAGCTATTTCCTGAATAACCATTGGTAGCGTTTTCAAAGTGAGGCACCAGTGCATGATGCAATGTCTGCCTCCCAGATGTTCAGCACTGTCTGGGTGAGGAGACACCCACTCATATCAGGGAATGAGGAAGCGTGTGGATTCTCAATGAAAACCACACACTGTAGGTCGCTCCCCCAAGCCGGAAGATTCTTTCTGCTCGAAACTAGTTCATTCTTTCGAAAAGCACTCTGATCTCCAGTTGTCTTTCTGACACAGCAACAGAAATAAAATCATCCGCTGAGGTGTAGCAGTCCTCCAAGGCACTTCAGAGGACTCAAGTTAAGGACTTTTCTTTTAAATGGCTGCAGAGCCAGAAGAGAGGGAAAGGTTCCTCGTCCCACATGATTAGGAACCACACTTTTCCAGTATGCATTCGCCTCAACCATAGATTACAATCTTCTCAACATTGAAGCAATGAAGGAGATTATATAACAAAAGTAGACCATATGGTTCCCCAAGTACTCATGCCTCCTGCAAACACAAATATCTTTTCAGTCTAAAACGTTGATATCTTTTGAGGGGGATGATAGGCAGGATTTCCCTATGTAGCTTTGGAGGCTGTCCTGGAACTCACTCTGTAGACCAGGCTGGCCTCAAAACTCACAGGGAATCGCCTGCTTCTGCCTCCCAAGTGCTGGGATTAAAGGTGTGCGCCACCAGCTATCTCTTTTTCCTAATTGCCAAAGTAGTACATGTTATGATAGAAAATTTGGAAGGTATACGAACCTCATAGGTAGAAACTTTCAACTCGATTTCAATCTAGAGAAAATCACTATAATGTTTTCATTTAAAAAATGTCCATTATTTTTTGTCTCCCATGTTTTGCTGTTTTGTTTTTCATACATGGGAGCACAGCACAAATATTATCCGTGTCCTGCTTATGCCACTTAGTGACGCCTTTAAAGTTTCCCACACCACTTCTTTCCTTTCACAGCTTAATAATAATGTAGGAAAGAATTTGACTGTGACCAAGTGTAGCATTTACTACTGGATATATATGTACATATATATATACACACATGGTTTCTAACTTTCTGTTAAAAATAACATCAGTAATAAAAGTTCTTGTGCATAAATCACCACACGCATCCCTTCTTATCCTTGATACAAACTCAGACAATGTCAGTGTCTTCAAGATTTAGATGTTTATTAACAAGTTCCCTGTTGTCCTTAGTTACTTTTCTATTGCTGTGATAAAACTCCATGACCTGCAAACTTATAAAGGAAAGGATGTGATTGGGCTTACAGTTACAGAGCGTTAGAGGCTGTGGTTGCAGAGTGAAGGCACATGGCAAGGACAGCTGAGAGCCCATGCCTCACACACAAGCAGGAAACAAACATGGTTCACACCGGGCATGGCGGGAAGATTTTGAAACCTCACACGGACCCTCAGCGAAACACTTCCTCCAACACCTCCTAATCCTACCCAGTCACCCACTAATCAGACACTCGGTAAGCACGAAAATGTCCAAGATTGGTGATGGACAACTCATCAAACCACCACCACTATCTAAAGATGCACACATCTGTCAAGAGTGCCATACTCTGGCAGCTGTTCCACTGGTGGGCATTTCCGTGTTTTTAATGAATGGGTAGATCAGGGGCTCTCTCTTTCAACTTTTTTTTTTTTTTTTTTTGATTACTAGCAAAACTGAATATTTGTCATGAGCTTTTCAAGTATTTATTAAATAGTTTAAAACCTTTTCTATTGAAATGCCTATCTTTTCTCTAGTAATTTGTAAGAATTTTTCATTGGCCTACCATATCTACTAACAATAGAACCCCACAGGCTACAATTGCTTTTGAATATTATTTAGGATAACTTTTTTGGTATTATTTCCCATTCATATACCATTTTGAATGTACTCCAAGACAGAAGAAAGAATTTTCCTGTATATAGAAAGGAGTTGGCATCAGTCCTTCTGGTGGTTTGAATGAAAATGACCCCATAGGCTCACAGGGAGTAGCACTATTAGTGTTGTAATTTTAAAAAGCAGCATTCAAGAGAAAGATGCCATGCAACAGAGCTTGGGTGGAGGGTTTTTTGGTTTTTGGTTTTGTTTTATTATTATTATTATTATTATTATTATTATTATTATTATTATTATTATTAGGGGAAAGTGAATGGGAAAAAGGGCAAGGGGAGAGGGTAGACAAGCTTCTGGAGACAGGAATAGCAGAAGAGAAGAGAGAGATAGGGAGAGAGGAAGAGAGAGAGGGAGAGAAGGAGAGACAGACAGGCCGAGAAGCAGAGAGAGACAGAGGGAGAGAGAGAAAGGGAGGGAGCAAGGAAGGAAGGAGGGAGGGAGGGGGAGGGAGGGAACGAAGGAGGGAGGGAGGAAGGAAAGGGAGAGGGAGAGAAAGAGAGATGGGAAGTTGCAGGGCCCTTTTAAAAGGAAACACAGTGAACGTGCACAGGTGGTGCTCTTAGTGGCTGCAGCTGAGGGCGTATCCTGTCAGAGCCCCAAGGACAGGCCAGTACAGATGCCTGAATAGTAACAATTAGGAGGTGTGGCCTTGTTGGAGGAAGTGTATCACTTGCAGTGGGCTTAGAGATCTCAGAAGTTCAAGGCAGGCCCAGTCTTATTTGCTATTCCGGCAGCCTTCAAATCTGGTTGCAGAACTCCCGGCTCCTTTTCCAGCACCACATCTGCCTGCACACCATCACACTCCCCAATATAACAATAAGGGACTCAACCTCTGAACTATGAGTGAGCCTCAACTAATGTCTTCCTTTATAAGAGTTGCTGTGGTCACGGTGTCTCATCAGAGCAGTTAAACCCTAAGATAATCTGGTGATTTGAGCAACACTATTTGCTATGCACAGGTACAGATAGAGACCCTGAAGGCCAAGCACATGACCCGCAAAGACAGAATAGGGGAAAAATGCAGCTGAAACTCTTGAAGGTGAGTTTGTAATTACTTCACTAGACCCAAGATAAATGATAAACGGATGAACACTTAGATAATAGTAAAGAACCACGGGAGTGCTTCTCTGCCCTTCCTACCCTGTCGGCTGACCCACCAGAAAGACTGGTCCAAGGAAAGCCAAGCCTCAAGCTTCCCTCTTTCCATCTGCCTGAGGCCACGCCCACAGAGGGTGTGGCCACCATTACAAGTTCACTGCTGCAAGATTGCTACAAACTCCGGACCTTCTACCTGGACAAGCTGCCTTCTGATCAGTGACACCAGACAGTGTGCAGGAAAGATCTGTGTGAAAGGTCATAAAGTGGGTATTCAGTTCTGCGGACCTAATCTTCTGCTCAAGCCTGCATGAAATCAGCCACGGGAAATACACCATGTTGGAGAGATTGCTCCCTCTGTAAAGTGCTTGCCTTGTAAGGGTAACTTTGCTTTCCAGGAGCCACATTTTTTAATATTTTTATTAATTTACTTTTTACATTCCAATCCCATGGGCAAGGTATCTCTCCATATAGAATGGGCTCCACTAAGTCAGTTTGTACATTAGTGTTAGGCTTGGGCCCACTGCCAGTGGCTTCATATATTGTCCCAGTCATATCATTGTCACGTATATTAAGGGAGTCTGGTTTGGTCTTACGCAGCTTCCCATTTGTCAGAGCTGAGTCGGTGATCTCTCACTAGCTTGGGTCAGCTGATTCTGTGGGTTTCTCCATCATGGTCTTGACTCCTTGCTCATATATTCACTCCCCCCTCACTTCCATTGTAGTCTAAGAGCTTGGCCCATTAGTTAACTGTAGATCTCTACATCTGCTTCCATCTGCTACAGAAAGATTTTAGCTTCTCTGGGGTTGTAGATTGTAGGATGGATATCTTTTGAGAAGCCACATTTTTAAAGACCCATGTATAATTTGTAACCTCAGTACTGGGGAGGCAGAGGCGTGGATCCCCGGAGCTCACTGACCAGCCAGAACAGACTGCTTGGATAATTACAGGCTAGTGAGAGACTCTGTCTCAAAAAAGAGTTTGCTATGACACTGTGTCTCCTGGTAATGTCACCAACATGAGCTGAACAAAGACAAGAAACAATAGGCATGCTAACACGGATAGGAGAAAGTCTTTGAGGCCTGGACCGAACACAGAGACCTAGGGGCAACCTAGGAATACTGGGAGCAGAAGTGGCCTTCCCCAGATCACACTGTTATCCTATACCAGGTAATCAGCCCTGGAAACATACAGACAAGTATCATACAGACTGGGCAGGTTACATTTAGGAATATATATGAATAAACATATATGCAGAGAACAATGATTAAAGAAAAAAAAAGACCATGAATTTGAAAGAGAGTGGGGTTTTGAGAGAAGAAAGGGAAGAAGGGAGATGGAGTTGTTATGCTCTCAAAGACAAAATAAAATTTTAAAGGTGGATAGTGGCAGAGGGATGATACTGGAGATTGCACTCTGACCTCTGTCTGCAAGCTAGTGTGCTTCATCTGGAGACACAGGAACACACATAATTATATATATATATATATATATATATATATATATATATATATATATATATATATGGAGAACTACCTGAAAACACTTCAGCTTGAATTTCATGCTCTTCTAATATATAAGGAAACAGTTTCCTTCTTTTTACTTACCTTGATTTATTTCAAATTTGTAAAAGTGTGAGCACCATTCTTTGCTTACAGATTACATAAAACCAGTGCCGGGCAGAATTTAGCCCATGAGCATTAGTTTGCCAGCCGCCATGCCCACTGAATGTTTATCACTCAGGTCAGCTTCAGACGCCTGAGGGAAAAATATATTCTCCACTTTGCTAGCAGAAAAGACATGTGCCAGGCAGGCAAGATGCTGGAGGGTGTGGGCACCTGCTGCCAACCCTGGGGACCTGAGTTCAATTCCCAGAACTCACATGGGGGAGGGAGAGAGCCAACTGCTGCACGGTGTCCTCTGACCTCCACATACATACCAAGGCATACGTACATTCTCTCTCCCTCCCTTTCTCTCTCCTTCTCTCTCCTTGTGCTCTCTCTCTCTCTCTCTCTCTCTCTCTCTCTCTCTCTCTCTCTCTCTCTCTCTCTCTCTCTCCCACACACACACACACACACACACACACACACACACACACAATGTAATTTTTAATAAGATGTGTACCACATCTGGGCAGGGTCCCGAGGAGGTGTGGCACTGTCCTACTATCTTACCTCTTATGTCACTTCTATGAATGTGTGCCTAGTTAGCTTGGGTCCCAGAGTGAAGATAGTGAGGCAGGGCTACAGGCAAAAACTGCACCAAAAGGAGCAGATGACACTGAACGGGACTTCTAGAGGCACCTGGATGGATTCAAGCCGCTAGCATCGGGGGATCGCATCACCTTACACCGCAGCCTTGCATCTCCTAAGGGGGTTACCAAGAACAGCACTACTGTGGCACAGTCTGAATCCCTTTTGTCCCTGTCTTTGTTTCAGGCTCTGGGTCTCATGTTCATTAAATTTTGAGAGAGAAAGTTCCATTACAGTTTGAAGAGGATTCTAAAATGTTCACTCTGGAATCTGATGTTATATTTCAAATGATTTCATTTCAGCTCAAAGTGAAGGAAGCCCAGAGGAGCTAGCTACATAATTGCTCTTTTAACAGTCCTGGCCACCCTTTGCACATTTAATTATTCCATAATTACTCATACTTACCACCCAGTGTAGAAATTGTATGTGAATTATCAAACTTTATGATGAATATAGAAGAAAAACAGCCATTGCTCGCTGTACCCAAATGGTCTCTTCCCCCTTGGAGCGAGGACAAACGGCTCTCTCTAGGCACTGGGATAGTTGAGGACAGGCCAGAGGCCAAAAGTACCACAAGGGTGAGACAGAAGACCTCACAGAGGGAAAAGGCACAGAATTCTTCCCCGTTCTCGGTGACTGTTCCTACGAGATGCCCAATCACTCACTTGAAAGAGTCTTGAGACCCAAGTTTTGAGTCAAAAGCCCTCCAGCGTGCTTTCCTGCCCGTCAGTCCCATTTCCGGCTCCCTGTCGCATTCTAGAGGAAGCTTGAGCCTCCAATGTAATGACCAACCCATGACGAGACAGACCCACAGTCGGAGCGGGCATCACCTAAGTTGACTGCACTCAGGCTTTCAGCTTCTTGTGAACCACAGTTCTGCAATTAATGAGAAAAGTGATTAGCATGTCAATCCACAGCTAATACCTGTATATCATAGACTTGCTGGTCATGAATTCTACAGCAACCAAAGTTACTCAGAAAAAGAAAGGGCAAGACCTACTCATGGATGCTGCTGCCGCTCACGGTGGTTGGTTTTATGTTCCTGGCTTCCCGTAAGTCTAAAGTTTTACTGTTTTACAGAACACTTTGAGGAGAGGAGAATGTGTGTAAACCAGTGTGCCCTAAGTAAAGGAGCCATCTGCTTACATGCAGTGTTAATCACAGACATTAGCCATTCCAAAAGACGCCATGAGCATCCCAATTGCCCATGAAGAGCTGTACTTATCTCTTTTGTGATCCTCTTACGAGTCAGAAACTGTAAAATAAAGCCCTCGGCCCCTTATCTCTGTAGTGTCTCTGACTAAGGAACCGTTGTGCTCACACACAGCCTTGTCCCTCCTGACTTGCCCAGTTATGGGGCTGGAAGACAGATGGTTTGTTAAGAAAAAACACAAAACTCGAGTAACAGTACAAAAACAACTTCGAAGTCATACAGGTAGAAACGAGGGACAGTTAACCTTTTAGAGCTGTTGTGGCTATGACAGGGTGTTTAGCCTGTTGTCTGGGTTTTATAGACTGGAATTGCCATAGCCATGAGATGCCTGGGTAAAGGCGAGATGGATTTTGCGAGGTTTTTTTGTTTTGTTTTCTTTTGTTTTTGTTTTTTAATTTTGTGATAAAATAGGAAGCAACATTCTCAACATGCACACGCTCAAAGACATGCTGAATGAGATTAGGCTAAAAATGTAGGTTGGGGCAAAACAGCGTCTTGAGATGCTGTGCTGTGGGTTTGCGATGCCCACCTATGTAAGCAGCTAGCATGATCCTGTGTTTGTCTCTGCAGAAGAAGCCTGAACCTTGGATCCTCAGTTTTTAAAATGGGAGTTATCTGCCTCACAGTACTGAACCTGGAATAAATGACTGTGGTTGAAAATAAATTCCAGGAAAGAGTGAGTTGGAATTTTATTATTTTTGGTAATATTCCATCATGCCTGCTATGGGGTTCCATGACCTTTGAACATGGCTATGAGAGCATGTTTAGTTTATTCTCTGGATTTTATAGACTAAAATAAGCATGATTCCCTTTACTCCCAATAGCTAGAAACCTGGTTCCTGACTGTTCTCCTGAGAGAAGGAAGGTGTGAGGCCAAGTGAAACACCCTGGGGGGTCTCCATGAGTCCCCCCCCAAAGCCTGCTTCTTCCACAGTCCTTCCCCTGGAACTTCGCAGAGTGTCTTCTCCATTGCAGCCCAGAAACAGTGATTGAGATGGACATCATATGAAGCAAATCGGAAACTTTTTCTAAAAGGGAAGCAGCCTGAACTTCCACCGTATAAATATTACGAGATGGCCTCAGGCTCAGATGCCATTCACAAACTCCTCTAACTGCACGCTCACAATTTATGACATTTAACAGAGCCCCTGGAGAGAACTCCAGTACTGCCCGCACTCCAGAGCCAAATACTAGCCTCCTTGTGTTAATGAGGCCAGGGCAGGGAAGATGAAGAAGAAAGAGCATTGGAGTGATTCTGCTTGTTAGCTCTCAAGCTTCATCTCTCTCCTCCTCGCCTCCTCCCTCCGAGGATGCCTCTTGCTCTCAAGTTCCAGACTTAAAAAAAAAAAAAAAGAAGCTCTCAAAACAAGAACTCAGTGTGCCCCACCACCAAGCATCAGTGCCCAGACCAGGGTCTGTCTCGTCACCCCAAAGCCCTGTGCTGCATACTTACCCCAGAACCCAGGTAAGAAAGGGGGCCGAAAGGGAGGAGGCAGATACAATGCAGGCTGGATGGGCACTGGCCTCACCCAGTCTGCACCCCTCATCCTTCCTCACGGCAGCCCCTGAGCAGGAAGCCATTCTCAGGTTCACATCGAAGGAGGGCCAGGTCTTTAGTACAAGACAATCCAGGCAAGGACCACTCGTGGACCGACCGCAGCTCATTAAACCGGGCACTTTCCTCACACCCTTCACCTCCGGCCCTCTCTTGGATAGGACAGTTCATGCCCATCCATGTAGGAAAAATGAGGGGGGAAATTAATATAAGTATGTCACACTTAATATTTAAGAGCAATTTATATCCAGAAATTATTCTTTGCTCACTTAAAATTCAACTTTGATTAGGCACCTACATTTTATCTGTCAGCCCAGTTAAGGCCTCCGGTTACAGTCTCCAAATGAAATTTTCAGTTACTCCAGTGCTTCCTAAACTTTTCTGTATCCTGCGTTCAAGTGTGTGTACCGAAGTGTGTGGGTGCATGCCCATAATGTGTGTGCATTCATATAGGGGCCAGAGGTCAACAGTGAGTTTCCTGAGATCCAGTCTCTCCCTAAATCTGGAGCGCACCAATTCAGATAGTCTGACTGGCCCTAAGCCCCAGGCCTCTAACCTCTAACTTCCCATACATGCCTGTATTTTACGTAGGCATTGGGGTTCAACTTGGTTCCACACACGTACGCAGCAAGCACTTTACCAAACGAGCCATCTCTCCAGCCCCTCCTTTTTGTTTGAGACAGGGTCTCGTGTAATCTCTACTGACTTTGGACTCTCTATGTAGCCAAGAATGATCTTGAACTCCTGATGCTCCCCGCCTCTACTCCCCCAAGTTCTGGTAATACAGGGTTATACCACCACAACTGGCTCACTTCATTGGTTTAACAGCCTTTACTCTTTTCACACGGGAAGTTGACCTCAAGCTTTATAGATGCTAAGCAAGTGTACTACGAGTGAGACACACTCCCAGCTCTCAAACCACTTTGAACATTGCGTTGAATGAATGCTCACCTGATCCACAAAGTAACAAGTAGCTCAGAACCAAGCTGTTCTAGCCAACACAGAGGTGAACAAAGAAATCCTCCTCCCGTCCTTTTAAAAAGAATGTCTTCACTTGTTTTCCTTTTATTCGTAGCTATTTTTACCTGCACGAGCATACGTGCACCATGTGCATGCTGTGCACACACTCGGCACAGGCCAGAAGAAGGCATTGGATCCTCTGGGACTGCGGTTGCAGGTGGTTATAACCTACCATGTTGGTGCTGGAACCCAAACCCAGGTCCCCTTCAAGAACAGCAAGTGCTCTTAACCACTAAGCCATCTCTCCGTCATTCCACTCACCCATCTTCTGCTGAGTGTTGAGCACAGGTCTGCTCAGAATTCTGGTAAGAAGCCACTTGTGTCTGATCGCCCCACCACTGGAAATCTTGACTTGTATGCTATTGTGAGAAGTCAGCAGCTCATCTCATACGCCTCAACCATAATCCCTGCCCTGGGTATGCATATCACAGAGATGCAAAGCCACAGGCTCTACATCAAGATGGCACATGACGGTGAACTTAGTCAAGGACCTTGAAGTTGATTCTCTGAATACCAGTCTCCTGATACTGTCTTAATAAAAAAGATAACAGTCATGGGAGATTTTCTTAAATAAAAGAATCTAATCCTCTTTTGCTTCACAAAAGAGTACAATACTGCAGGATTCCATTTACACAAGATTCCACAAAGATGCAAACTAGTCTGTGGTATCAAACCCAAGCTGGAAAGGATAGGGTGGGCAGGAGAAGCCTCAGTCGGCCAGAGGAGGCTTAGAAAGTGATGGATGGGTTCACAACCTTCCTTGTGATGATGACAGCATATATATATATATATGTATATATGTATATATGTATATATGCATATATACATATATGTGTGTGTGTGTTATGTATATATATATTATAAATATATATATATGTCAAACTTATAAAATTGTCTTTAAATTTGAGAGCTTGCTGAATACCATTTATATCCTAATAAATCTTTTGAGAAATAAATAATCATCAAATATTAAAAAGTCATACACAAGCATGATTATCATTGTTAGGCTTATTTTCAGTCAGGCAGAAAACAATGAAATTAGCAACAATTCTTGAGATTGAAGATTGTCTTTCCCACCCCCGCAATTAGAGTAAAAACGTCAAGTTTGTTCAGTCCTGTATATGGTCAAGGCTCACACAGCGTTATTGTCTCAGACTTGCAAAGGACTTCTGAATGTTGTCTAGGCCAACTCTCTTTCAAATGCACCCTCACTCCTCTCCCACCTCTAAGTCCAAATCTGCCTGGTTCTTCCCCTGTGTATCTCCCATTTTTACCCTGTTTCTTGCCTGGGCCCCATGACTCTAAAGTCACTTGTTTCCAATCCATCATCCACAGGGACGTGAAGATGGAGGCTTCTGTCCCGCCAGGTCCCACCGCCCTTCAGCCCCAAATAAACAGATAGACGCTACATTAATTATAAAACTGTTGGCTGATGGCTAGGGCTTCTTACTGGCTAGCTCTCTTTTAGTTATTAACCCGTAACTACTAATCTGTGTATTCCTATGTGGCCTTATCTTACCAGAGAATACCTGGCTCATCCTCTCTTCCTGGTTTCTACATGGCATCCCTTCCTGGCAGCCTCTCTCTCTCTCTCTTTCCTCTACACATCCTTCTCCTGGTCTGGTTACCCTGACTATTCTTCCTGCCCGGCTATTGACCAAACAGTGTTTTATTCATCAACCAATAAGAGAAACTTATGTACAGAAGGGCATCCCCCATCAGGAAGGGAGATTCTTTCCAATGTTATTTGATCTTACTTTGCAGGGGACATGGCTCAGGGAGTAAAGTGCACAAGTACGAGGGCCCAAATTCCCAGCCTCATTACCCACATAAAACCCAGGGCAGTGGTATACACCTGCATTCCAGCCCTGGGGGATGGAGGGTAAGAACAGGTGGGTTCCAGGGGCCCGCTGGGCAGTTAGTCTTTCGTAAATAGCAAGTTCCATGCTTCCAGCTTCCATGCATAAGAACAATGCCAAGTGCATTTGCACATAAATATGGATGCACATAACAGAGGGGAAAGAGAGATCCCTAATTTGGTTTCCATAGGGCTTAGAAAGACTCCAAATCTTTCCATGGCCTACAAGATGCATGTGAGCTGACGCTTACCTATCTACGAGTTCATAACTACCACTCTGGTTTTCTATTTCAGCCAATGTGAACGTCTTTAAGGACCGCACCTTCCTCCTCATCACTAGGCTTTGTGTTTCCTCTGTCTTGAATATCTACTGGCTCCCTCTCTAACCATTTCGGGGTCTTAGTAGAAACATTGTTTTCTCTTAAGTTTAGTTAATTCAGGTAAGATCCAGCCTCCGCATTTTAAATCCCTAGTGCATCACTTCTCTTTTGGTAATCATATAATACCCATTTTCCTTCCTTAAGAAGAGGACTGGAGAGATGATGGCTCAGTGGTTAAGAACACTAGCTGGTCTTCCAGAGGTCCTGAGTTCAATTCCCAGTAACCACATGATGGTTCACAACCATCTATAATGAGATCTGGTGCCCTCTTCTGGCAGATAGAACACTGTAATATAATAAACAAATAAAAAAGAAGAGGCTAAGAATTGTGTATATAATTTACCCCTGTATATTAGCCAAGAGTCTCGTGTATAGTAAGTTTGTAATTCTTACTGCAGAATGAACTATTGCAGAACATAGACTGTTCTGTCATGCTCATGTACAACTCATTAAAGTCCTTAAAATGTTAACATACCACTCCAAATCTACATGGAATTTAGAAATGATTCTTGATTACATGAAATAGGATTACTGTATATCAAGCTTTGAATGCTGTTTGCCATACCAGTTCCACACATGGGAAGTCATCTTTCAAACACATCCACATTTGCGTATTGTTTGTTTATAATAAGAAAATCCTAAAACACATCAGATATCCATGCAAAGGGCACTGGTCAAATAAAACATGATATAGCCCTGGGTTTGGTCTTAAAAGAATAAGACAGATTTGTATATTACAGAAGATGGATGTCCAATATATTTTCAGATATGAAAGTAATGAACCCACTGTTTAGAAAATTTTGTTTGAAAAGCTGACTTACTGCATGTGGGTGGAAGACAGTTCAGAGAACACACTAAGTTGCTACATATGAGAAATATGAAAGTGTTTGAAGATACCCAGGCATATATTTTTGCCACCTGAAAAATGAGCCAAAGAAAGGAAATTTAAGAAAAAAGGATACTGACCTATTGGTGCCAGTAGAGATATCCTCATGGAACTCTTGTTTTTGCTTATGATCTTGAAGGTGTTGCTTTCCCTGACATTGTTTGTTTGGTTGGTTGGTTGTTTATAGTTTGGTTTGGTTTGAGTTCGGGTTTTATAGAAAATAGTGACCAGCACTGGTTGCTCATAATGAAAGGCTGAAGGGGCAGAGCTAGCTTGAGCTCACTCCCCATCCTGCCAACATCTTTAGCAGCAGGCCTGAAGGGCAGCTGGTCTTCAAATCTGGAACTACCTCTAGCACAGATGCTCACTGGAGAAACCTCTCTAGAAGGCAACTCTACAGGGAGTGTGATGAGCCTTCCAAATGTCTGTACTTTTCCACGACAAGCAGTGAATATGTTGAGGGATAGTCTTTTTGATGAATTGCATTTCTTGTTGTAAATGAATACAGTTCCTGTCTAACCTTAATCTTTAACACACCGTCTCTACTTATAAGACAGTAGTCTTATAAGAAAGTCTTACTTTCAGAACAAAGGTGTATAGAAAACAATGTCCAGATAAAATCAGAAAAAGGAAAATGCCCAAAGAGAAAATGCTGAAACAATAAATTATGATGTGTCTGAAGAACCAAATTTTAAACAGTAATCTTAAAGATAATTGAACATTTATGATTTTCAACTACTTAACATTGCATGAAAAGGTATGTTTTGTTGCTCTGATTCCACTTAATTTATTTAATATAGCTTAGGAATGATCCACTAAAACTAACTTGGATTTGGGAAGGAACCTGACACAAGAGTTAGGCATGGATAAGAGAGCTACAGTGACAGGTTATTCCTGTTATTTAGCTGAAATAATACCAGTACATACAATATACATCACTAAGCACATTTTCAGTCATATCAAATATCCCTCACATCCCAGCTACCACAGTCCCTGTGAATTGCTTACACAAAATCTTCGAACAAGTAGCCTCAGAACAATGCCCCTGAGGCAGACAAAAGACAGGAATGCTTGTAGAATTATGTGAAGCTACCCTACAGGCAACTATAGCTTATCCAGACCCATTACCTGAAGTCAGGCTCACTAGAGTCCCTACATAACTAACTGAAAATATTCCCTCTTTAAAATGAATATTCAGTGTGTCCCTTGGGACACACTCATAACCAAGGGGGAATATTTTCGTCTTGCTTCCTGCTTTCTGCATTAGTAACTGAAAAACAACTCTTCACTTCACTGGGCAGCTACCCCAAACTACCTGTTTCACCAAGTAACATTCCATCTCTAATAATCAGATTCAAATATTTTATCAGTACAATGAAGACTTAGAAAGCATTGTTTACTTGGTTTAATATAAAAATACCAAAAACCATGCTACACTGAGAAGCAGTGTGGCATTATAGGAAAGGTTGCATTTTGGAACAACAGAGACGAGAATTCAAATCCTGACTGACTCCATTTGGAAGTACTTGAACTGCACAGAGCCCTCAGTGCCCTCCTAAAATAATATTGAAATACCACCTTGGAAGTAGCATGAACTGATCCCTTGCTTGCACCATGTACCATGGAAACTTAACAACTTATGAACAAACGGGTAAAAGGATTAGCAGAGTGCCTTTAATGTCCATGTCTGCTCCAAGAACTTTGCATATGGAAAGATCTTGGGTCTTGAATAAATGCAAATTCTGACTCGGAAAAAATGAAATGGGATTGAGGGTTCCAACAAGCTACCAGTAACTACTCACACTGCTTGCAGGTCCACAGACCAAGCTCTCCACCGTGAGGCTTTCCACCACAGTTTTCAAACTTCACTAGTTTGGAATCATCTAAGGAACTTAAAAAACTATGATGCCTGGGTCCCATCTGCTGAAGGTTTCCAGCAGTCAATTTGGGGAGAGGAATTAAGACACCAAATTAAAACTCCCTAGGTGATTCTGGGATGTAGCATCCAAGTTTTAAAAATCACTGTTCTGTTAGTAGAACCCAATGTAATTTTAAATTTGATGAAGATCAATGATTGTGACCATCACAGCACATACATACTTCAATGCTTTTCCATAATAAGTAACATATACCATGCCATAATATAGAACACAGAAAACAGCACCAGAAAACAGTCAGTCTTGAGTAAACAATTACTTTTTAAAGCTTAAAGAAGCTAAATTATTCAACACCTACACCAAACTTTGAGTTTTCTAAACATCATATATAACTACTTTGAGTGAATGTATGTGGAACATTTTAAAGAAACATATGTGTGCATGTATGTGTGCACACATGCACACGTGTGCATGCATCTGGCTGGCTGGCTGGCTGGCTGGCTGTGTTCATATATTTAAGGGTGTCTCCTCAGGTGTGCCCTAATACACAGTACACGTAAGAAGGAATTCATCTTACCTTGTTACTGAAATAAACTCTTGGGGTTCTTTAACTCTGATTCTATCCCATAGAGAGTGGAAGTGAAAGCCCCCTCCGAAGGGAGACCCTCACTCAAATCTCTGGAATAGCGCACACCCAGTGAGGCACCGAGACCGGACTTGCTGCAATCACACGAGGAAGTTTATTGAAAATGAAATTGGATGAGATCTCAGGCCAGCATGCTGGGGTCGAGACTCTACACCCACGGGGAGTGGAAGAGTTCGACCCCGACCCAAACTTGTGACAAGCTTATAAAGGCAAAAACATCAAAAGAGTGGAAGGAACTAGAGGAAGTCCAAAGTTACACGTTCACTTATCAGCTGACTAGGGAGGGGGTAGGGGAGATCCGGAGTTACATGTTTACTTATCAGTTAAGCTATGTATTGTATTAAACAAGGCGTTGGAACATTCCACAGAGGTTGTTGGGACATCCTGGAGTTATCTCAGGAACTATTTTTCTCAAGAGAGTTCCGTGAGCGACCTCGTGAGCGACCACCTGCAGGGGACGGAGGCCCTAGGGTGGCGAGTTCATGTCCCTACAGACAGCTAGTAAATTTTTTACTTTTCAGAAGCACAGGACACAATAGGGGAATTGTAAAGACAGCATTTCCAAATACAATCACTCAAAGGTGAAGGGGACATGTGATTCAGATGCTACAACAAGGAGCCGAGAGAGGCCAGCACAATCAATGTGAAGCTGACATGCAGATCAAAGAGTGAGAGCAGCATCGCGCTTGGAAATCAAGTGAATTGCTGTAGAGTTAAGCAAGAAGGGCTGGCGATAATACGACTGCCTTTCAACCGCCACATCTAAGGTCTGCTCAGAGAACCATCCACGTGCTCATTTAGAACACTCTGTCTAGACAATGGAAAGCGCCTACCATACCTGCGGGATCTGCTTGTCATCAAGTCTTCACTGCATCCCAGGCACCTTGTCTATTACAATCATCTTCCTCAAAATGCACTGATGTCCCCTCCCTGCCAAGTTTCTCATTTGACCATTTCACTCAATTTAGTGCTTCAGTTACATTTGGACCATGTTCTATTATATTAAGGAAGAAAAAATTTTATTTCACCAGATTTTCACATCACCAAATGTCTTTTTCTATTCCCATAAATCAAATAGTTTTATTAAGTTGCTTAAGTTTTCCCACATTTTCCTTCATTTTATTGTTTCGAGAATACCCTAACTTCACAAGGAATAACTTTAAACAATGTGTTTATGCAAAGTTCCATGTGACCACCTGTTGGGTCATCTGAAGACAGAGGACTGAGTAATCTCCTCTCTCATTTTGTTACTCCCCTGAGTGAAGTAGTAAGACAATGTTACCTCATTTTTCACATTCATCAAGGTCTGAAAATATGATATATTGTAAAAAAAAATGGTATGACATTTCTTGGAAAGTATTATTAAAATTTACTGAGACAAAAGTAGAGTGGGGGGACTAAGAAGTAGATATACAGCTACTTGAATATACAGCGATTTGCACTGAAAACCTTGAATGTACACTACTTTGACCATACTGGAATAATGGTATCCTGTTTTAGTAACCTGATCCTGTGTCTTAACGAACAAAGTTAAAGGGATTCTATGGAGTTATAATAATAATTGAACTCATGGTCATGATCAAAGTGATTAAAGAAAACTGAAATCATGGTTCCATCTCACGTGGGGAAACAAATCATAGTAGAGGTATAACGCAGCAGGCATCTGGAAAGAATTGACATCAGGAAAGAAAAGGTATTCTGGGTCCTCTCAACAGAGTTTATGGGCAAACTTTACTACAATCACAGAAAGGAAACCCAGCTTGCCAGGATGATGTGATCTGAAGGGCAATGTCACAGAAGATAATGCCCAGAATACCGTGGCTACTCATTCATTAACTCATGGTGGACATATGGATGAATGCATGGGCAGATATATGGAAGAATGCATGGACATATGCATGGATGGATGCATGGACAGATGCATGGGCAGACACATAGATGAATGTATGGAAAGATGCATGGATGAGTGCATTAGCATGTACATGAATGAATGAATGAATGAATGAATGAATGAATGTAAAGATGCATGAATGGATGCATGGAAAGATGCATGAATGAATGCACGGGCAGATGGGTGGGTGAATATTCTGAATTAGATCCAAAATGAGAAATCATGTCATCTATCAAGGCAGCAGATCAGAAAACATGTGTGACATGGGAGAGACTCGGTCTTCACAAGCAGCACGAGAGTGAAAGTTTTTTAAACCATCAACAAGTGAAAGTTTCACAGGGAGAAAGCAAGCAGAAGAGAGTCTAGTAAGAGCACAGTTCCCATGCTGGAAGAATTAGGATAAAGTTAAGATTGCTGAAAGAAAATTTTATGCATAGACAAACAATTTTTAAAAACTAAAGAGAAAAATGCCACAAATTTTTTTCCTACAAAGTGAGACAGTAAATGGATCTTTAGTTCCCATTGTGTGACATTTCCTAGAGAGACATGAGCAAACATCTATGCATGCCATATAGGACACCAACAGCACACCAGAGAAATTAGTCGATCTAAGTCTGCCTTAGTGAACCACTGAGCTTACTGGGGCTACAGATGCACGAGTGACTCTAAGGCATCTGCGGCATACAAAACTCCACCCCAGCAAGGGTGACATCTTGCAAAAACTATTTCCTAAGAATCCTTGCAGTATTTGGACCAGTTCAGCCAACTAAAGAATCTCTCTCGCCATACTGTTCCTCTAGCCTTGGAGGGGACTTGTGAAACTCAACTATCACCTAAGGCACAGAGTGAGATGTCCTAGGACTATCACCTAACTTCAGCTATCAGAGCTGGAACATGATGTCAGGGCAGGGCTGGAATGGTGCCAAAGGCAATCGGCTACTAAACCTTAAAGTCCTTGAACCCCCTCTTGTCTGGAGGTACAAATAGACCAGGAACTGAAACTGGAGGTTTGTTCAGGAAGACCTATCCTGCAGGACGGGAAATCACATGATCTGGAAACCAGACAATCTGAAGGAAACAGGGTCCTGTTGATGCCACTTAGCAGGGAACTGAGCAAAAACATCAAGTCCCATGGACCATTACATCAGTCCTCTAAAACATATGCACTCCACAGATGCTTTATGATTGCGGAGCATGGATGCCTGTGTAGTCCCAGTTATACTGGTCCTACTAACCTAGTAACACTGGGCACCAAGCTTTCTTAACTTTCTCTCTGTGTGATGAGCCGTATCCTAGGCCTCTATCAGAAAGAGAATTCCCAAAGAAACAGACGGGAATGCTAAGACAGATGAAGGACTGCATGGCAATTATCCAGGGATTTCCTTTTCCAAACCACAAGCATAGACAATTTTGCCCTAGCAATGTGTAGAGTAAAATGTTGATGGTGGTTTATTTGTTTCTGGTTGGTTTTTTTCTGAGGCAGCTTCTTGAGATATATATACATACTAGGCTGGCCTCAAGTTTAGGATCAATCCTGGTACCTCAGCCTCCTGAGTGCTGGGATTACAGACAGATCACCCAGCATAAGAACTTCCCATTAGGTAGGGAAATGACTCAGTGGGCACAGAAATACTGTCGCCGTGTGCATAGGGTGCTTCCCTTTCTAGCTCAGGTCTATACCTCTGACACCATTAGCCAGATCCCCAGCGGCTGAGCCTCTCTGTAGCCAGGCAATGGGGAGAGCTGAAGTCACGAGTCGGCGCCCCCAAATGAGAGCAGTCTGCTCATAGGGGAGGCAGCCGCTCTCCTAGTCGTCGGCTGTCTGTTTGAAAAGCCTTCCCCACATCAGTATTCCGAAAGGTCCCTCTGATGCCTGGTGGCATTGAGGTTGAGCAGGTGTTTTGGTTTCCGTCCATTCTGTACTTTTAGCCCCCAGCATCGCCTGCAGCCACTTGCACTTGCTTAAGAGGATCATTTGCTACTGATGTTTGCTTCAAGCATCAGCAAGATGTAATGGTGCTGCCTTTGCTTAACAAATAAGCCCGGTTTCAAAGACAGGAGGCAAGCTGCCCTGCCAGCCAACGTTACTGCGGACGAGTTTTAGGAGGAATACTTGCTTTTCCGTGAACCGGGGCTGTGTGGCCTCAGCCCGCGGTTTTGTGAGACGTGCCGTAGCAGCTTCCTTGCCCCTTGCGGCAGAGTATGGGGCTAACAAAGGTGAAGGTGTGCTTCCCCACAAGTCCGGCTCCTTGCAATTGGGGAAAACAAAAGACAAAATACAAACCAAGTTTGAATGGCATGACGGAAGGCAAAGACCTTTCTTTAGAGACAAGTATATCACTTATGACCTGCATCATCCACACCACTGCAGTCTGTTGCAGCCCCAGACACCCCCCCCTCTCTCTCTCTCTCTCTCTCTCTCTCCCTCTCTCCCTCTCTCCCTCTCTCCCTCTCTCCCTCTCTCCCTCTCTCCCTCTCTCCCTCTCCCTCTCTCCCTCTCTCTCTCTCCCTCTCTCCCTCTCTCGCCCTCGCCTGCTTTTCAAGTGCCACTTGAACAGGCAAAGAACAGGATACAGGAAGTTCCCAGTATCCACGTCAGTTAGCTCAAAATGCCTATAACTCCAGCTCCATGAAATCCTACGCTTCTGGCCTTTAAAAATGCTAGCATAATGCCTGCTCATGCGCGTGCACACGCGTGCGCGCGCACACACACACACACACACACACACACACACACACTTTAAAGCATTTTTATTTTTAGGGTACAGAAAGGTGGCTCAATGGTTCCAGTAAAGGATCTAAATTTGGTTCCCAGGGTCCACATCAGACAGCTCACAAACACCTGTAACTCTACGTTCAGAGGATCCAAGGCATTCTTCTGGTCTCTGGGGGCAATTGCATTCATGTTCACATAGCCCTAGACAGACGCATAACTTCAATCTTTATGCAAATGTTTATGAGGGGATGGAAAGATGACTCAGTGTTTAAGAGCTCTGGCTGCTCTTCCAAAGGACCTGAATTTGACTCCCAGCACCCACAGCTCAGTTCACAGCCATCTGTAACTCCAGCTCCAGAGATCTAAGGCTATCTTCTGGCCTCCTTGTTCACTCCATGATGTGGTGAACTAAAATCCATGCAGGCAAAACACTCATACACATAATTTTTCTCATGTTTACATGTGTTGGAGCCTGAAAAATCATGATGAAGAACCTTTATTGCATTAGCCTGAATTAACATAGGCTTTTCCCTGGCTCCCTTTCTACTCCTTCTCCTTCTATCTCTACCACCATTTTTTACTCTCTTAAGAGAAGAAAGAAAAAAGAAAGGATTGGGGAATAAGACAGGAGAGCAAAAGGGGATAGAAGAGGCTGGGTAATGTTGGGTGCTATTAAAGTCAGCTGGACTGGCAAATCCTTCCAGTGCCTCCGTGGGAGAGATTAAAGACCTCTTTTGTTTGGGCCTGGTTCTTCCATTCTGCAGTGAGAATGAAAACACCTATTTCCAGTTCAGCTGAGGGAAACACACAATGTGGTGGTTACACAAATCCAAGAATGAGGCAGACACAGAGTAACAGGAGCACTCTCCACTGTTTTATTCCCTAACCAGACAAGATTTCAGCAGTGCATATGCTACTCTTGCTCTCTCTGTACCTAGCTACCATAAGAACCCCAAACCACTCAACCCCATCAATATGGCAGATGTAGCAATCACCAAACCAGTCCAGCTGCCTTCAACTTTGTACCCCGTAGAACACGCAAAAGCAAAGTTTTCCTTATGAAGGCTGGACAGAAGTATGCATTGTCATCGGAGAGACTCCAATGGAAATGTCAAAGCAGTTCTTTTTAAGCCTGGCATAGTGGCAGAGGCCTGTATCCAGTTGCTTAGAAAGCCAATGAAGGAAGATCACTAGGTCAAGGCTATATAGTGAAGCTCCATCTTAAACGCATAGGATGTAGCTCAGGGATAGCATGCTTGCCTTGTATACAAAGTCCGTAAGTTCAATCCTCAGTACAGGAGTTCTCTTAGAGCTCAAAACCCTCTTTTCCATTTCATAACACTTCTAGCATTTGCAATTACCAGCTGGCTTCAGAAACCATGTTGTAATTTTAAGGGCAGACTATATCAATATTTCTTGACCCACCTGAAAGTATGTAAGTGCCCAAGAAAATCCTGGACTCCGTAAGATTTACAGACCAATTTTCAGAACCAGAGTGGTTTGCATAGGCTTTGGATAAGATCTGAAATCATGTTTCCTTATCTGAGCTAGACTACAATAGAGGAAGGAGATACTGTATTAGTTTTCTGTGGCATGGTTCATAGCAACATAGGTCTGAAGAAAACAATTATCTGGCAAACGAGTGTTATAAATCATCACTTTCTATACCACAGCTCATAGAGCTTGGAAGCAGATACCTGAATAACTACTATGAAACAAAGACCACCAAGTGAGCTCGAAATATATCACTGAGCGATCCCAACTGCCATATCCTAATACTGTTGGAAATGTGGCAACAGAAAATAGCTGCTGCCTCAACAGTGTCGGGGGCTGGCAGCAGTGGGGACGGCCATAGGTCTGCAGGCACTTCCCTTGTGTTTCCGCCTGTCTACACCTCTCACCGTGGAGGGACTTCAGCAATCTTGGGTGGAGACACAGAGCTCTGCTTAGCTACAGTAAAGGCAAGAGGCCTGCAGCTCCTACACTGAGCCATTGGAGGCCAGTGTCCTGTCCTAAGGAAACCAGGACAAATGGCTGTGGTGTCTATTAACACACCGCAGCGAAGAGCTGCCAGGCTCACTCACTCAGTGCGAGTGGCTCCTCCCTGAGCTTCTCCACCACCACGCCCAAACCCCTCCAGCCTAGGGGCTTCTGTTCCCTTCCCAAGCTTCTCTTCCTTTCATAACCCTGCCATTTCAGCCACACATCCCCTTGGTTCCCTTGGTTCATCTTTCTCTTGCTTCCTCACACTTCTTGGCTCTCGGCTCACTCTCGTTCTCTTTGCCCTCTTGGCTTCTGTCCTCTCTCCCCTCTCTAGCTCTCCCCCTCCGCTGTCTCTCCTCTCAAAGCCCGGTTCAGTCCAGACTTTTCCAGACGTCTCTGGCTGTACTCTCATCTACAATAAAATCCTTCTCCTCTAGCACACCTTCGAGAGTAATGTCCTCGTGTTCATTCACGTGGGTGGGTGACGTTGCCCCGGGGAGGTCTAGGAGCATATTCTAGAAGTGGAAACAACCACACAAAGCTCAGACCTCTCACTATATTTAGCTGGGGAAATGAAAGCCACAACGTTTAGGGAAAATGAGAGTGAGCAGCATTCCTACGCCAGGAATAGCCTTTAGGGTGTTCAAGAACTTCTCATCTTTTAGACAGTTTGGGAGTTCTGCAACAGCATGTCAATCTTCAAACAAATTTTGAACAACAGAAACATCTGTTCACAATCTCAAAATAGTTTAAAAAATTAGAAAGACCCCCTACTTCCCTCTGGCACCATCTGAAGGGGGCTGCTAGTTACATGGAATCCTAACACACTAGGAGAATTGGATGTGAGGTTTAGAGGAGCAGGACCAAGTTTGCAATGCTCATCAACACAACCTCTGGGTTCCACATACTCTTTTCTTCCATAAAACGCATCTCCTGCCTGTCCTTTCGGCAAGATTCCTCTGGGGCAGCGGGTGTCTACAACAGCTGGGACCCTGTTAAAAATGCAGATCTCCGGGCCTAGAAGAACCTTAGAATCTACATTTCGTCAGAATCCTGTGTGCGCAGATCTCCTTGTACATAAATGTAACAGTTCCAGACGACTGTCTCCCTCTTCCTAAATCTCTCACTGTTTATTAACACCCTGAAAGCTTTTCTTAGTGAGCGTGTCACGATTTCACTTCACAAGCTTTCCCTGTCATAATGTGCCTCCTCTCCCACTGCGTATGAAGCTCTGTGCAGCAAGATCTTATTTTCCTTCTATGTTTTATATTATATGTGCTAATGTAACATAAACGTCGCAACCCCTTCATTGTTCTCATAGCTCTGCACATACCATACTCATGCTTGGTGTACTCTATAGCAGCTCCTGTGGCTAAGAAGTTAAGATGCAGAGCCTGTCCTCTAACAGCTGCGATGCAGTGAGCCCAGAGTCTATCCTGTCATTTGTCCCAACAGTGGGCTTGCTGTTCCTCCTTCAGGAGCACCAACAGCCAGGACAAGAGCTCTACCAGCCAAAACAAAACAGGGCAATGAGCTAGTTGCAGCCACCATAGAAAAATTTATTAGAAAATGGCTAATTTCTCTTTCTCTGTTTTAATTACATAACCAGAAGCCTGAGCAGTAAGACTACTGTACACCTTGTCATTGAAGGTTTCCACTTTCTCCAGAAAAACTTCTTGTCAATGCACTGGCATTCGGCATCTTTACCAAACCAGTAGAAAAGCAGTCACATACCCCCAAATCCTTGAGTTCAGATTTCTCTCTTAATCTAATTTCATGAAGATGTTCATTCAGTATAGCAGCATATGCTATAGAATAAAATGGCCACAAATTATGCCATGAGCCCACTGAGTGAATTCCATCTCATTAGAAGTGGTTTTTATTTCCCATTTTGTATCTCTGCAAAGTCATAGTTTCAGATGATTTGTAGTTATTTGATTATGTTTTTCCTTTACCTCTTAGCATATATAAAATATATTGTATCTTAGAACATACCATACCTTAGGCCTGATGACAAGGTAAGTTCTAACACTAAGCTGTGGTAAAATAGGCAATGAACCCATTTATATTATTACCATACAATGGTATGTTTACTAACAAAGGGTTAATGTACGTGAGTAGACTAGAAGCAGTGATAAAGACAGACACTTAAAAATAAGCTATTTATAACTTTTTATCAGATGAGAGTGCCATTGTATGTAGGTGCCCACTGTGATAGGAATAGTCACCTACCCGTAGAATAGACAGAAAAACACCGACAAGCAGCCTCAACACACACAAACATACTTCTCTCTTTCTTTTCATGCCTGGACTTTACATCCTACACTCTTTGCCATCTATGAAAACAGGGCTTTTAACTATGACTCAAAAATCACCTGGAAACCTTTACAAACCAATGCCTGGATATTCTTACACACACACACACACACACACACACACACACACACACACACTTACCTTGTTGGGTAGGATGCTGATACTGGAATTTAAAATCTCCCTAGATACTTCTTATATTCATCCATATCAGAGAGCTACTGCATTAACTTAGAAGACATTCGGTACTAAATGCTTTTCTAGGAATACAACTGTGGTTAGGGGTCTGGAGTCAGTGAGATCTACATTCAAGTCCCTGTTCCTCCTGTTGACAATCTAAGTGATAAACTGTTTGACATCCCACAGCCTCCATCTCTCCATTTGTATATTAGAAATAATACCTACTTTATAGGATTGTTTGGGGGATAATGAAATGTCAGCAAATGAACTAAGCACACATATCTAATACGTAAGTTTTTGTGGGTATTATTTTATGTCCCTTAAGGCATGTACCCAGTGATTTTCCTGTAGAAGTACCTAATAAATATTCATTGATTTGAATGTGGAGGCTATAGAAGAACCCTCCCACGAGACAGAAGGACATGGAGAGGGGAAATGAAAGGATGTCAGGGAAGGGCCAAACGCATAATTCATCCTACGCCTGTCTGTGCCTTCCATGATGGAAACACAGGAGTGATGATATACACTCACTTGCAGGACAATATCTAACCCTGTGATCAACAAGGAAAAGGTTCCTCCAAGACACCTGCGTCACACTCCTAGGTAGGCAAATTGTCACCTGATTAGCATCTAATAATTTGGTAATTGATATAGTGTGGAAGATCTTTACTAACAAGGGGTGCTAAAACAATAACTGTATTTGGCTCTACCACATGCAGTGTAAAAGCTTTCCTTTCCCTGGGAATAAACCCTGACCTCAAAAGCTGAGCATACAAAGAGGCGCCATCTCCACCTATCTCTGGGCCTGGAGACCACCAGCCCACACTTGCTACGCTTCAGTGATAAGCTGTGCTAACAGGGATGTGCAGGGAAATAAGAGGCAGGTCCCATTCCTCCCAGCAGCCTCAAATTTTTATTTCTTGACTAAATAGAAGCTCTCTGGAAGCAAAGCAAAATGATTTTTTTTTAAGGCATCAAAACAAGATTGGAAATCATTTGCTGCCCTCTTGTGGGTGATTCGGGGTCCTATCCTGACTAGGGAGTTCAAACATACTCCAAAGAATGTAGGAAACAGTGCTTCCTAGAGTCGTAAGCATCCAACTGGTGCCTAGTTCTGTCTGAATTAAAAGCATCGCAGAGGAAGTGCGCACTGTAGCCTCAACCTCAGGAAAATGAAAGGGAGGAGAAATCACAGTCTGATTTGTCACAGTTTCTATCACTCTCCTAGGACACGGACCTGGATTTAGGCTGGCAGCCCAGTGGAAGCTAGGGGAAAAGGATTCCAGGCTGTGCCGTGGGGTTATACCTTCTCTAGGGTACTGCCATTATGAAATCCTGGATCAGAGCAACTGTGAAATCAACATGGGCTCCAAGGAATAGCAGGAAGGCAAGGCTCTGCCGGGGACAGATGCTGTGTCCCTTTCCACTGCAACTCAAGTCATGCTCTCAAGATGACAGACAAGACTCTTGGCCCATGAACGTCTAAGAGAATTGGTTTTGTCTTTAGGAGTGTTGAAAAATATCCTCCTGGACTTGGAATACATCCAAAGTGCAGGCCACAGCCCCTCTAGAGAGAAGCCTGTGCTAATGAAAGATTTAAGATTCCCCTGTTGGCTCCTACATCATTTGCAACTTAACTAGTGACAGGCAAGTAAAACAGAACGGCTACTTTAAAATTATTACATTCTTAAAACATAAATGAAATTTCAGAAATCTTGCAAAAGAAGTACAACTGTATATGTGAGTAGTATGAGAAAAGAGAAGGACCTCCATAAAGCAGTGTCTTATCTACTATTGTCTTTTGTTGGTATGTCACAATTGCGGACGTGGTGGCCCCTCAGGTGTACCCACTCTGACCCCACTAGTATACTCGCAACAGAAAAGCTTGCTTTGCGAGCATGCTGCATCCTAAGGCCATTTGATTCTAAATCTACTAAATGTAAATTTTGGCTGATTCATTTTTTTTTCTTACTTGGTTAACTACACTGGCACTGCAAAGGAATAGCTTTATATTAATAATTCCTCAAATACAGAATTCATGGAAGTCGTACCTGATAGTATCTGTCCCTACCAGGACACAGATCTAGCCCCCTATATTCTAGAACATCACTGTCCAGTATGGAAGCCACTAGACATGTTTACCTTTTTCACTTATATTTCAAAATGGCCCCTTTGCAGTAGTTACATTTTAAGTACTTGATAACAGGTATGGCTACTATATTGACAACTTATTTTGCTTACATTTTAATGTTCCAGAAAAATACCAAAATTCAAAATATGGCTTCAACTGAATGTTTATCATTTTCATACCACCACAAAGTTAAAAACAATAGACTGAACCATGATAAACCAAGGGTCATCTGTCTATGGGTAATACTTGGTCTCTCGTGAACAATTCTATAGATGTTTGTTTTATGTAAACTATTCAGTACTGTTCTGTGTGTCCCCCTGCCCCAAAGATTTATGGGCTAGAAGCTTAGTCCCCAAGTAAGGTAGTGTTGAGGTAGAACCTTCAAAAGTGGATCCTAGTGAAAGGTAGCTGGGACATGGGGCATCACCTCCATGCTGGATTGAGAGAATGATTTGGAACTCTATGTGTCTATATGTGAATCCAGCCAGCATACTTGGCTGCCCTTTGGTACACAGCTGCAACTCTTCCTGCTTTTCTGCCATGTTGCTAGATAGCTAAGAGCTCTTCACTAGAGTTTCAGCATCAGTCTACTGATTTTCCACATGAACCCACCAGCCACCAGAATAAAGAGATGAGATAAATAAATTTTCTTGTAAGTTGCCTAGTTCTCGTTATTGTGTTACAGTAACACAAAATAAATTAAGAAAACGTGTTAACTATTCTTCAATAAAATACATTTCATTGAAAAAATGTCTTCTTAGTTGTTAATATTACTTTTTAAAAAGTGGAAAACTATTATTTGTAAAACAAAGGTGACCTTTGAGTTCATGATCTTAGCTACCATAGTAGAAATGATGCTTCCAAAAATGTAAGTCTCCTCTCTCTTCCGCATAAGAGAGAAAATTTAACTGTGGGGCAGGAAACCTGAAGTCAAATCTTTACCCAAACTAGGTTCACAGCCCTAGGCAAAATGATAAACTTTTGTTTTTTGAAAGGTAAGTGGAAGATATTGGCAGTCATGTACCTAGAACTTTTGTAAGATGCAACAGAGTTCTTCTGAATGATTCTAGTGCTTGTAACACAAAACCTACCCAGATGGAATGCACTCTGCCCCACTCAGAAGCACACCACGCTGTCACAGGCACCACGATAAAATTGTGGGACTTAATTATCCCAAGAATATTTTTACACACTGATCAACATCAGCTGTTCACCTGTAGGAAGCTGTCTGTGCATGTCAAGTGCACCCAGAGGGCTGGGAAATGATACAAAGCCCGGAATACTTAAAAGGGGGTTTCACCTTCTTGAGACTCAGCCTAGTAGCATCCGGCACACTGGACTCAAACTCCTGCCGGTGCTATGTGAGCTCCCCAAGGAATAGGATGACAGGCATGTGTCAATGTGATTAGATTTTATAGAAATACCTGTAAGACCTGGATGGGTGCTGTGATCAACACAATCAGATGAGAGAAGACCACAGGATCTGGCTTCTTGGCATGAAGAGACTTGGGGATGTTAGGTGGGCCTGAATACCATGAACCTACGGCCTGAAAGTGCGTGTTGAGAAGTGCGTGGAACCAGACGGGTGTGAACCAACCCTGTGAATACACATGATGAGGACTAACGTGGGATCAAACCCAGGTCAGGAGATGAGGACTAACGTGGGATCAAACCCAGGTCAGGAGATGAGGACTAACGTGGGATCAAACCCAGGTCAGGAGATGAGGACTAACACGGGATCAAACCCAGGTCAGGAGATGAGGACTAACGTGGGATCAAACCCAGGTCAGGAGATGAGGACGAACACGGGATCAAACCCAGGTCAGGAGATGAGCACTAACACGGGATCAAACCCAGGTCAGGAGATGAGCACTAACACGGGATCAAACCCAGGTCAGGAGATGAGGACTAACGTGGGATCAAACCCAGGTCAGGAGATGAGCACTAACACGGGATCAAACCCAGGTCAGGAGATGAGGACTAACACGGGATCAAACCCAGGTCAGGACAGATGCTAGAGATTTATACTATGCATGGCCTAAATATCACGTGACATAGTGTGCCCTAATCTGCCGTCACCCTACAGCAGTGGCTAAGGATCACCCAGATGAGGGCTCTAAGGTGGCGAGAGACATGTAAACCACATGGCATGAGGAACTGGGGTGAGAGTGATGAGGGCAAGAAAAGAATAAGAGATCCTGACTGTTTTGTCACATATTCAAAGAAAAAATAAAATCGAGCAAGGCAGGCAGGTGTGAGGGGCCATGCCTGAAAGCTCAGCACTAACCAGGAAGGAAGAGGCAGGAGGGTCTTCAGCTGGGTCCAGACGATTTGGCCTACATAGTTTCAGGACTATGTAGCAAGACCTTGTCAAAAATGTTCTAAAAAGAAAAGAAAACAAGACTCACATGCAAGTGTTGATTGTAGCTCCAGGGGACAGAAGCAGAGTCGTGAGAACCGCAGCTCTCTGAAAATTTCCAACATAGTACATGTGTGTAATGACACACGTAAGCCAGTAGAAGGCTATTCTCCTGGTATTCTTCTGCAGCAGTTTGTGCTGGGATATTTGGATGGAGGGAGGGATGAGCGACAGACATGCCACCCAGTCTCCTTCCACACTAAGACGTGGTGTGGTGGGTTCCTAGGCTTCTGTCCCCCATCATCTGCATGGCCTGGGCTAGTGCTCCGGTTTGCTTCTGTTGCTATGATAGACATCATGACCAAAAGCAGCCTGGGTAGGAGAAGTTCTACTTCATCTTACACTTTATAGTCAATCCTAGAAGGAAGGCAAAACAGATACTGGAGAAGAGGCTACGAGAAAACAGGAGAATGCTGCTACCAGCTTGTTCTCCGTGGCTTTTTCAACCCGCTCAACCAGCCCAGGACTACCTACCCAAGGATGAACCACATGCCCTCTCCCATCAGTCACTAACTAGGGAACGGCATGCTGACATAGAAGGGGGAAATGTCACGATGCTCAACCCTACACAAATCAGTACAGGCAACGAAGGAATTCAGTCACAGACTGTGGGAAATGGCCTAATACCAAATGGTCAGCCCTGGAAACATACATACAAGCAACATTATATAGACTAAGCATATTGCATTTATGTATCTCAGAACATATAAATATATGTATTTATATATTTATGCAAACACATGCGAATGCACATGTATACATGCTAAAAAAATTAAAGGAAAAAGAATTTGAAAGAGAAGAAGGGTAGAGTACACGGGTGGTTTTGGAAGGAAGAAAAGGAAAATTATAATCTCAAAAACATTTTAAAAATTAAATTGGAAAAAACAAGTCTTTTAAATTTAAATATATGTGAGTATATATTATGCACACACACACACATATATACATATACACATATACATATATAGAGAGAGAGAAAAGAAAATGCTCTCCTGCCTGCCCCAGGCCAGCCTGGTGGAGACAATCCCTCAACTGAGGGTCTCTCATCCCAAGTGACTCATTAATCAGTGTAGCAGATTTTGTGTAGGGTTTTTCACCCTCACCTCTAAAAAGAAAGGGACATCCGACAAGGAGGAGTTGAAGGCAGAGAGCAGGAAGGGGAGCATGGAAAGAAAGGGTCTGCCTAGGCTAAATGACCAGGGGAAGAAAACATTTCAAAAGAAAGGAAAGGCACAAACAAGTCATACAACCGCAGGGAATTTAAAATCCAATACGCCAGAGGAGAAGTGGGCGAGGTACACAGACCTCTGTGTGGAGCTCAGCCCCTCCCTGGCGTCCCTGGCCTGCTCCACAGTGCCATCCCTGGCCTGCTCGACAGTGCCATCCCGAGCTCCTTCAGAGATCTCGAAGGCACTAATGCAAGTCACGTGGCTGGGACCATAGTTTTAACTCCTGATTCAGTTTTATCAGTAAAGGTTCTTTTTGTCCAAACAAGGATTTCCCTGAGACTTGTTGCTTTCCCCCCTTTATATCCATCACATGTTAAAGATTTCCGGCGGCACCTAAATTTCCCACTTATGCAGAGTCTGCCATTTGGTATGCGGAGGATTCGGCAGCACCACTCGTTATGAATGAGCTACTACAGTATTGCAACGGCACTCAGCAAACAGCTCCTGGCTTTTGGGTGTCGTTACATGCAAGTTAAACTAAATGGATGGATTTCTAGCAGGAAAAATGTAGTCCATGTTGACATTATTCGCAGCTTTCCCAAGAAGACAAGCATTAATCAGACAACACTCATGGAGACCTCTGTGTATAAATATTTGGGTGTCTGGCTAAACAGTGCCCTAACCTTTAAAAGGCATATAGATCTTATGCTTTAAATAGGATCGTCAGCATAAAGGGCAATTTAGAACAAATAAAAGGAAGAAGCTCTTTTGCCCAAGAGTCTGGGTGTATGGGGAACCCATCATTTCAAACGTTTGAACAGCACAAAGACAAAAATGAGCACAACAATAACTTAAGTCACTAACTACAAGGTTCTATGGGTTTTTCTTTCAAAATCACTCCAGCAGTGGGGAGTGGTGGCTCAAGCCTTCACATATCAGTGACCACATGTATACACACATGCATGCAGACACCAGACAGCAAGGTCGGGTTTCAGGAATGTCAGGACTCCTTCTCAGCCGCCGTCTACTTATTTACTGAGGCAGGCTACTGTACTAAACCAGATTCAGTGGTCCAAACTAGCAAACTTGCTAAAGAAATTGTAGAGAACTCTGAATCCCACATCAGAGACAAATGTATGGCCACAGTAACCAGTTACTTAGACTAATGGGCAATTTTTGGTCTTTTGCCTCGCAATGCTGAGAGCCAGAGGTGCTGTGAGGAGGAAGAGAGAAATGAGACTGGCAGAGCAGAGGCCTCCCTGCCTCCCACACTGAGCTTCGGAAAGGACAGGCGCCAACATCCTGTCCGTGTAGACGAGACTGTCAGGCCCACCCAGAAAGCATTTGGTTACCTTGCACGTGCTCATTTTATAAGACGTAAAGTTCTGTGACCTCACCTTTGACTGACAACAGCAGACAGTAGGTACCAGCTAATCCCACTCCCATCAGCACATGCACCTCAGCGTGAGTGAAGACTGGATTCATCCCCAGTTTAGAGACCGAGGCTTGGTGAAGAGTCAATGCTTTGGTGATGTCTTTTGTTTTAACATAAACATAGATTTTAAAAAAATCAACTGCACCATCCTTATTTGGGGGAAAGAGGTTTTTTTTAAAAAAAAAATAAATAACATTATTCTCTCAAATTTTTAAATAAACGTTTTATCTCTCCATAGTTCTGAATGGCACCATCTTAAAGAGACTTTCCCAGAAGGGATCTGGAAGAGTGGTAGAATCCAAACCCAGGAGCAACAGCCTCTCAGTGAAGCCAGCCCAAGGGAGAGAGGGCTGCATGCTCTATTAAAGGCAATAGACCTCCAGTACCAGGAAGTCTTCAAAGGGGATGAAAAGGTGCCCCCAGAAAGTCATCTTCACACATCTGTAAATATCTACAACCATTTGGTGTTAGGCAAATGAGATGCTCCTTCAATACAATCTTCTATTTTAACTTGAAAAGAATCAAGAACTGTGATTAAGAGATGGGGGTAGTCAGTGTGTGCTTAGGGTAGTACAGAAAAGGATGGGGACAAAACGGGTAGAACAAAGAAATTTAAAAATATGTTGAACCTGTACTAGGGGAAAGACGTTCAAAGTTCCATGTTCTCCTTTAGATGGGGACGCAAGCACAACAGGTGAGTGGGGTTCATGTTAACTCTTTGATGGACATATTAACAATAGAACAGTAACTGTTTTGAGGGCCCACAGATTTCCCTCTCAGCTCTTCATTGTCTAAGAATAAATATAGCACATGCAACACTGGGGGAAAAAAACTCCCAGAGCTGTGTGGAGTGGCACCTGTGAGATATTGCTTACATACATCACACAGCATGGGAAAGAGGGCCCGAAGCAACACCACATTGCTGTGAGTTGGAACTCATCTTACAGAAAAATAAGGAGAGGAAAAAGGAAGAGAGGGTCCGTTATCTCCTACCACCTGGTAATGGCTCCCACTGCCTCTGTGAGCAGAGATTAAGAGACATTCACATGCACAGCACTGATGTACACTAAGGGACATCACTAACCTCACTCTACTTCCCATAGGATGCAAGAGCCAAGAGCTAACAGAAATGAACTTACTTCTAAAACTGTTTTACACTACTTACTGTTAGTGTGCGCATGGATAAGTATACTCTGTGTGTGTGTGTGTGTGTGTGTGTGTGTGTGTGTGTGTGTGTGTGTGTGTGTGTTTACATATACACTGTACCACTGATCCCAGAGCACACATGTGGAGGTTAGCTCCTTTCCTTCCACCTTGGGTTCTGAGTGGTTTGTACAGCAAATGCTTTTACCCACTGAGAAACACCACAATGCCACTAATCAACTTCTGAGACCTCAGAGAAATCTATAACACTTTTATCTGTGTAGCTTTATTGAGTTAATACAAAGAAAACTCGGGTGTACCTGTGTTTTTGTTAATCTGAAATCAAGACACCTAACACTGAGAGGCTTTATTGGACAGCAGAAGGGTTCAGCAGTAAAGGCGCACAGTGCCAGCCAAGGCTGGGATTTGGAATTCATATCTATGCTATATGTGTTTCGGGGAAGCAGGAGCTATTTGAATTGTGGGGCTATAATTCCATCAAGAGATGCTGAAGACAGCATAAACCACCTGAGCCTACAAAAATTACTATCCTGTATTTCAGCCACCTGTGGTTTGTTTTATGAGTAATTTACTGACTCCTTTTGCACAGTATGTTGTGTCAAACTTCAAACTTTGGATATTTCTCTGCAATCTGATTTGTCTTTTACCCAAGAATCTGTCCACTTCTGAGCAAATCTCCATTGAGCTCTTACTCTGTGTGTCATGCTGTGGGGAGAAGTGGATTGTGTGGTCCTGTTTGGACCTCCAGCTGCTGTGGGCTTTAAGTCCTTCATATTATCCAGCATAGAAATCAGGCATCCTAGGCTCAGTGAGAAAACCCTGCCTAGAAAATAAGTACCTATTGACATCTAAAATGAAAGCAAGTGTTTATTCAGGACAGAACTACAAATGTTTCGGGATGAAATTCTCAGGGCATTTCATCCTCGGGGTGCTAAATAGTTTCCCAGGACTCTACTTGGGAGAAAGAAAGCTAATGCACAGTGACTTGGGGATGCTCCTCTTAAGGAAGCCTCTTGAAGAAAACATTAGATGATGCTAAAATAGAAGGTAGACACCAATCAGTCCATAACACTGACCTCCAAGCAACTAGAATGCTATTGGGTAAAACCCTACTGGAGACACTGCATATCTTGTTTTAAGATGCATTGTTACATCCTCCATCCCTTCACTGCAAACATTACTTAGTGTCAGATGCAGATTATAAAGAATCCTTGATGGTGTGAGTCATCCCGGCTGATGAGAAAGCAGAATCTCACACTTATTATTTAGGATCAGCTGTTGATTGGTAGAAGATAGGGTGGGCTAAAGTTGAGAAAGATGCTTGGGTTTATTTGTTGTTTTTTTTTTCCTCCTTACCTTTGTGGATTTGGTGTTCCTTTCTCAGAGACCTTCCTGCCACACTGTGGGGACCTTCACTGAAATGGCCAACAGAGGGGCTAACTAGGGGCTGTATCCAAAACTAAACTTTTCCTTTTGTGGAGAAAAGGCAGAATTAAGGGAAGAAAACAGCAAGGACACCTTGAGGCAAAGATAGTATGAGGATGAGGACCTAGGCAATCCTGGAACTTCCAGATTCCAGTTTCAGACTCTCCCAAATGCCTGAAGACACCAGTTCTGCACAGCAAGAACAAGCAGAGGGTCCAAGGGCAACGCCTCTACTCCCAAAGGTGCTGAGCCCACCAGAGATTCCTTCAACAAGGAGGTCTCTGCCCAAAGCTCTAAACACTGAGATTCACACCCACTTGCCTCATTGATAAGAAGGACCTCTTTGCTTCTCGTCAATATCAATCCATTCACTCCAGAGTCTGATAGAACATTATTTTCTCAATCAAAGGGCAAGAGGAAGCCTGGAGTTAGCTTGAGGAAATTGCAGAAGGGGATGGCAAATCAGAATGTGGCTACCTGCTAAGGAAAGTGTTCTACAAAAAAACTAATATGGCCCCCTGCTATGAGAAAAGAATTCTTGGAAGTAGAAGAAATTCGAGTTGAGGAATTTGGCACAGTCTACAAGTGCATTGTGAGGCTTGATGGATGGATGCATTTATTCAACAAAGTGCTCTACAAAAGCCTTTCCAGGATTATCAAATCAGAGCTTGGATCTGCACAAAGTTAATGTTGATGTGGTCATTAACCATCACTCCCATGTGGTACATTACTATTTTTCCTCTACAGAAGATGATTGCACAATTGCTCAAAATGAATAAATTATTGGTGGGAGCTCACAAGCGGCTGTATTTAAAATGTTAACGCTACAGCTGGTAATCACTTCCAAGAGCCCAAACTCAAAGGCAACCTTCCACAGACTCCCTTGTGGCTTAAGCACATACAGCTGGTATGGTACACCTGACATCAAACCCAGTGATGTCCTTAGTTGTCATAAGATGCAAAGTGACACTCCTGGAGACCCAGAAGAGGTTACATTTGAAGCTAGGTATGATGTATATACGTGGTGACCTGGGTGGTGTGACATCAACTAGCAAACCCAAACTAGAAGAAGGGTATTCCCTTTCCAGCTAATGAGATCTTGGAAGAGAATGGGCAACACCTTCCCAAAGCATATTTCGATTGGGTTTAACGATTGCAGTGACTTCAGGAGCAGAGTCAATACCCATCAGTGGTGACTTGGGGCATCACATCCACAGAGTGACTTTCCCCATATTCCTCAGGGGCTTACGGATGACTTTTACAGTCTCTTCAAAGGGACTGAGAGAAGTTCAGCAGGCCCAGCTCTTCAGAGGGACATCTATCATGGTGGTCCTGAAACCTCTGGGACCCATACAGGTCAACAAGCACAAGACTTTCCTCCTAGCCTGAGGACAGAGCAGAAAGTGCACAAGCTTTACCGGTGAGGATTCTTCCCAGAATTCATTTCACCCTGGGCAGACTTCTTGCCATATGGCCTTCAGAAATCTCTTACAGGATGGAAAAATGAACTAGCTTGAATGTGCAAAGATTTTAAAAAGCCATCCAGACCCAGCTTCTATAGGCAAAATCCAAAGCTTCTAGCAATTGTCTGATGGATAATAATTACTGGGCACTTCTCTTCCCTGTTGTCATTATTTCTAATGCCACCCACTGAGAATGACAAACACCCTTTGTCTTACCCTATGGATTGAGACGTTGTCATTACTGACTACTCACTAGAGATCCAGGGAACTTCCCCTGTACGGAAGGGGATAAAATGTGGCTTTAAGTACCACCTCTCTCTTAAAAGAATATTGCCTGGATTTCAGTATTATTTTCCAAGTTGTATCTTCTCCTACAATTGCTAGCTCCATTGAATTAGTAGTTTGCTTAATGTATTTTATGGATATAAGAAATCTCTTATCTGATAGTGCATTAATAAATGAAAGACTGTTATTATGTAGAATGATTAGAAATAAGAATGTGGGGATGCATATTATAACTTGCGAAACTCAATCAGCAGCGGCAGCGAGGCAGAAGGACATTTGGTGTGTTTGCTCTCCATGGCTCTAGCCCTCTGATGGCTGCTTCTGGTTACTTTTCAGTTTGGGAACTCTACCAGGTACTCTTGATTTTAGCAGAAATTGTCTTTGTTTCCTTAAACCTTCCCCCCTGTGTACATTTTAAAGAAACCAGTCATGTCCATCTAAGAACATACTTTTTCTAATATCTGGCTTAATTTCTTTTTCCAACCAAAGACAGCTAAATGTCTTTCCTTCTCTCCTAAAGAGAGGACACTTCTAGGATTGTTCTGACTTAGAAGAGCTGTTAATGCTATGAAGGCGGGTGAATGATGGAGTTAAAGAGCCTGGGAAGACATCTGCAAGCATGTGTTTGCAGGCTTAAAGGACTCGCTCCATTGTGGAGCCCAGACCATCTTATTACCCGCATCTATGTTTAATCACATTTGTATGTTCATCCCTTACCTTCCACTGAGAGGAAGATCAGTGCTTATCTTTACACACACCACTGATCCCGGAAGATGGGAGAATCTAACCTGAGTCCAGAACCTTGAAAACCATGGAACTACTATGTAAATCCCAGTCTGAGGACAGACCACAAAGGCAGTTCCAACTGAAGCAGTAAGCAGACAAGTGGTGGGAGACCGCCCCTGTCCTCCCTCCACCTTTTGTCTCTTTTGGGCCCTCTGTGGAATGAATGATGCCCACCCTCATAGATAAGGAAGTCTGCTTTGGCTGAGTCTGTGAATCTGTTGGGTGCCAGGCTGACCCAAGGCTTTCTCAAAAGTCCCAATGGAAGGACAAGGGAAATGCTGTGTCCTTGCCGAGGGGCAGAGATAGCTCGGTCCAGTCTGGGGCTGGGGCTGGGGCCTGGAAGGGATTAAGGTTTCCATTCCTGGGAAGCTGACCTTTCCTCCTAAAGAGAACTGCAGCTATCAGTCCAAAGGCTGCCGAGTGCTTGGTCTGTGATGCACTCGGGGTACCCGGGGTTCCCTTTGTACAGCATTGCTTGATTAGCTTCCCACTGACTGTTGATTTTACAATATAACTTTCTGCTGGCTCTGTCCCTCTTTTCCCAGCAAACTGTATATAAAATGCTGTATAATACTTCTTACGAAACGTCTTAATACATTTGCTTCACATGAACCATCAACTCATGCAAGACCTCCTGGATCCAAGCTCTGGTTCTTCTGCATCTTCTCATCACCTCTCCTCCCTCTCCACACCTTGCTGGTTAGCATCCTTACTCTTGTGGATTTGGGTCAGAAATACATACATAAATACATACATACATACATACATACATACATACATACATACATATGAATGGAAACAGTATGTGTGTCCTCAGCTTACCATGGTGTTGCCAAATTCCTCTTCAAAGGCCTTTTAGCATGCTAGCTTTATCCCACGGTATATAAATTCCTATAATGCTAATTTTACCCAGAAACACCCTCAAAGACACACTCAAAAGCAATGCTTTGTCAAGGCACCTCCTGACTGGCTCATAAAATTAGCCATCATGAAGTTAAAGTAATGGTTAATAAAATAAACCATTATTAACTCACCATTAGAGAAGTGAATACTTACAATAATGATTATGATGGTGACAAGGACGAGCCATATCTCCTAGCACTGTGGTAATGACTGAATGAGTTATTTGTGTAGGCTGCTAAGAGCACTATACTTGGTGCACAGCGATTTGTTAATGCTAGCTATAATTACTTGATTTGGTCAATTAACTCCTCTTTCCAGTGCTGTAAAAACCATCAAAGCAGGAGGTAAAGTCAGTATTTACAGAGGAGTCAGCTTCCGGGAAGAGTGGGAGGAGTCTTGAGCTGGGAGATTTCCAAGGTCAACATGCAAGGTTCCTCGTTTTATTCAGAAGGGCCCGGGTGTGGCTGATACTATCCTAAAGACAATTAAACACCACCCAAACGCAGTAATTGTTTCTATTCTGCCCCTGTCCTACACACGCACATCCAAAAGACAGTAGGCTCCCCTCCTCCATGCCCTGCTCAGGCCTCACTAGATCATGGAAATTCGGTGCTGCTCGTCAGCACTGTGGCCTCTCTGTTTATTCCTTAACCAGGCTTCCTCCACGTGAACCTCATTTAAATGCAGTACCCACGTTAGTCACTCTCTTGCTCTCTTTGTACTCATGGAGACAGCTTCCAAATAGTCCTACGTCCTCACATAACCCATCAGTGCTTAAGCCACCAGCAAATCTGAATTATTTTATGTCACCAAGTAAAAGCATAAACTTTCCATCACCTTCCCTGAATCCTCAAGTTCAGTTTTAGAGAGGCCTTCGGGGGCTGGGAAAGAAATCAAGCGTGCTCTGCTATTACCGTGAACCTCACAGGGCAGGGGCTAAGACTCCTGCTCCTTTCACCCTTTCTCTGACTCTCCTTCTTCTCAAGGCTGCCAAGGGTCTTGGTGTTAATTGGAATTCAGGATACATCATGGACTGTGAACACTTGCTCAAGCCAAAACAACCCCCACCCCAGGTAGGAAAGCCTCAGTTTCAGACCTTACAGCACCTCCTCACACTGACTCCCCAGGAAGGGACTGTCTCCCTAGAGCTCCCTTTTGTCCATAGGAAGTCTCTAAAAGAGAAGGCTGCTGCAGAAAGGAAGCAGCCCAGCTGGAGGACATTCAACAGGAGTTGTCAAAGCAGGACGGTCCTGGAACGCAGAGAGGGGTTCTTTCTCCATCTTCCCATTGCACGAAAGGAGACAAAATGGAGTCAAGGAGCATTCCGGACACAGCAGAGCAAAGCATTCATCTTCATCTTCTAGCAGGACAAGCTGGAAAGGCAAACAGTTCCTCCCCTAGTGAGTCCTAACAGCAATCACAGCAATGTCCCCCTAACAAGGTGGGTGCCAAGTTTAGAGCATATGCCCCCTCCTTCCCATACAAGTTCTAGAAGGATCTGGTGTGGTGATACGTTGTTTATGGTCTAATAAAGCTTGTCTGGAGATCACAAAGCAAAGCTAGCCACAGCCATAGAAGCTGGGCAATGGTGCCACACACCTTTAATCCCAGGACTCAGGAGATGGAGGCAGATGGATCTCTGTGAGTTCAAGGCCACCCAGCGCGACAGGAGATTGAATCTGTCTGAAAGGCAGAGTTCGTACCTTTAACCCCAGCACTAGCGAGGTATATAAGACAGGAGCAGGGTCTCATATTCTGGCAACTAGTCTCTAGCCACATTGAGGACAGGACCACCCCAGCCTTGGTAGAGGAAAGAGCTCTCTGATGGCTTGGCTGCTTTGCTTCTCTGACCTTCAGCTTGAACCCCAATAAAAACTCAATGTCTCTGGGTTTTTATTATTTGTGCTATAGTCTGGTACCAACTTATATTTGCATAGAGTATATTTGTCACCAAGTATAGCTGATGAGAGTATATATCTGATGGAAGTTGGGCATGGTGATGCATGCCTTTAATACCAGAATCCAGAAGGCAGAGAAAAAAGGAGCTCTGTGAGTTCAAGGCCAGCTTCATCTATATAGCAAGCCCCAGGAAATCCAATTCTACATAGTAATACCCTGTCTCAAAAAATATTAAAAATTTTAAAATAAGCATGGCTGAATGGTTAAGAATGGAGATCTTAGGTCTGGTGTGGTGGTGGTGGTACAAGCCTTTAGTCTCAACAGTAATGAGTCTGAGTTCAAGGATAGCTACATAAAGAAACCTTGCCTTGAAAAAACAAGAGGGGGTCGAGGGAAGGAATGGGGAGGAAGAGAGGAAGGGAGGGAGGGAAAAAGAAAGGGAGGGAGAAGACAGAGTTCTTCAGCAAGATTTGTGTTTATGGGGTGGTGGAGACCCTGGAGTGTTAGGCAAATACTCTGTCACTGAGCTACAACCCAACCCATGAGTTCTCAGGGGACAGAAATTCAATCCACTCTATCTCAAATGTGGGATCTGAGATTCCTGCCATGTTCTACTCAGTAGATAATCTGATTGTGGTGTAGATTTTGGATATTACCATAGTATAATTTGCCCTAAGTGATAAAAGCTATTTTTGATTACTAAAGGATCAGATTTGAGTATTATATTTGAAGACTTCTGCATAGCTCCACAGAACCTGACATACCTATTGGTCCAGCAACCCACAGAGGGTCAATGCCACACACATACTGTGGAGCATGCAGAAACAAGATTTGCCCTTCCAAAACCTCACCTGTGCATCTCTGACTCCATGTTATTGTCCACACTTTAGCCACATGCAAGTCCCACCCCCTTGGCCTGTGAATGCAAAGTATAGTTACTTTATTGAAGAAGTATAGAAACTAAAAGAGGCAATGTCATACAAGCAGTGGGGTCATTACAGGGTCTAGCCACAGCTAAAGCTTTAAGATGCTCCCCTCGCTATCCCTCTGATTGCTTCTTGGCCAGGGTTATCTATCACTCCTCCGTGTTCTTGGAGGCCACATGGAGCATGACAGAAGAGCAGAAAAGAGAGGACTACATAACCCAGAGATCAGTGCTTCTTCTTAAAGAAACATACCCATTTAAAACCTGAGCAGGAAGTCACAGGCCTAACAAAGTCATTACCTTGTTCCAGCTGTACAATAGCCTTAAAACTAAAACATTCCCCTAATCTAAGCCACCACTTAACAGTATATTTGATGCAAACTTTCATATTTTCCCATAGACATAAAGATTAAACATTTGAATCTTCAAGAGAAATGGATTGGAATGAAGACATCCACAGCAAGCTATTTCATATCCATTAGTTATCATTTACACATCAAATACATACAGCATAAGACCAGATATACAGAATTTCCACGTTTATATAGAGTAATCAACATAGTGCACAATTTAGACCTATCTTACAATCAAGTGTACAAGTGAAAGTATGGCTTTATAAACTACTAACAGCAACTGTGTTAAATTAACTCATGGCTCCAGAAATACATACTGTATGATGCCTCCATATCAGGGCCCTCGGTCAATGAGAGGCTGTTCACTGTGTTTGCAAACCAGATGACACAGCTAAATGTCCTCCACCAGCCCCAAGCTGCTGAAAGATGGGTGGAAATCCTGCCAATGTAGGCCCTTGCTAGCTCAGCTTTCTGAGGGTAAGCCTGCACATCTTCCATACATTTGGGTACACAGGTGAGATGAGATAGTGATTACCAGGTATTGGTAAAGCTTACATTTCAGAAAGATACCCAAATTCTCCAGCAATGCATTTTTATTCAATAATTGGGGTTCATCTATCGTGTTTTTCTTGTTTTCACCTTAGTATTGGTAAATGTCAAGGCATTGTAGACCAAGTGTTCCCAAAAACAGAATTAAAATGAGCTCTTTTTAAAAGTGAGACCTAGTTACATGAGATCTTACCTCAAAGAAAAACAAGTGACATCTAACTGTTGACTTTTCTTGTCAACTACTTTACATAAAAATTAGGAAATAACCTGGCGGAAATTATGCATCCATATCTGTCCACTTGCCACATGGGTTACAGACACATTCTCTAATCTGTTACAGCCTTCAAGGTGATAGCTAAGTAACCTTCTCAATTCTTTAAACTCTACGGAATATTCACTTTCTAGTCTAGGCCTGAGATGCTTTGAAATGAACATTATAAAACAGCAGGGCCATATACACATATACAGCAATGTTCACACATACACATCTGCATTTATCATCAGTAAATTTATCATCAGAAAATGCAGAGAGACAAGCACAGAGAGTTCTACAGATAAATTAAATACAACAGTTTGGACAGGTCCCTAAATATAAATGATGTAGTCTCCAAACATTTAAAAAAAAAATTCTCAAATAAAATACAATTGCTTTGTACATTTTCTATAAGTGTCATAACTTTTGATACTAGAATGGAGTTGCAAAATCAAAGGAGTAAACACACTGGGCCAGTGTGAAAGTCGCTCTGCAAATTGCCAAGTCAGCCTCAGCAAGGCAGTACTGGGGCATGAGCACTGAGATGGAGATGAAAAACACTATGCACTCAGAGACTGTGTCTATGATTAAGATTAACATTACTTCAGTACTTCCCACACTGCCCACTACATCCTGAGGCGAGCCTTCACCGGGCAAATTGCATTTGTTTTTCATTTGGAAGCCTGTGCTTTTTATTATTTTCATAACATTCCATCGCCTAAAAATCTGTCCATGATCAGCAAATCTCCAACCCAGACACACCTCACCATTGTCTGAGTCATGATATCTGTTGCCATTTCCTTCTCTCCTGTCTCAGGGAAAGGCTAAGAACCCCAGGAAAAGGATTTGGTACCCCATATTCCCAACCACCATCACAAAGAAACGGTCACCCAAATTAAAACTTGAGTTGTCATTTAATACAGTGCAGGTAAGTAGGTAAAAAAAAGCCCGTTTGTGACTGGCATTATCTGGTCTAAGGAGGCTTACTACTGAGGCAAAACCACCTGGACAGGAGTCACAGAAACATGTTACTCCTATTGACACAGAGAACCGCCAAACAGTTAAAGGTTGTCTTCCATCACATGACTGCAAATATATATATATATATAATTAAAGTTAAAATATAGTCATGGACTTGGTTAATAATCAAAAGTGGCCCTCAGAGGAGGGAATAGGATTGAAGGAAATATGAAAACCACTTCCATTCTGAACAACTATATAAAGAGGGGACTCCTCAGACTAAAAAGACATCCTCTTTCTTATCTCTGAAACAAACATTCTGTCTTTTTTGTTACCTATTTGGCCAGCACTAATCAACATGGCAATTTACAGTTAAACCCATTTTTTAAAGATGAGAGGATAGCTCAAGTGCTAAATAAAGAGAAAGATTAAAATATTACTGACAGATGCAGTCTCTTGGAGCCACAGAATAAAAGCAAATAAGTGAAAACAAATGCTTGCTGACAGAGGGTGAGATAATTCACTCTCATTTAGCAATATTACTTTGTATACAATGAACTGGTCATGGTAAGTATATGTGTCTATTACTCAGCAGCCAGTGGGTTGTCTTAGAATAGCTAAAGTGGTAATGACGGACGGTAGAGTTTTTAAGAGATAGGGCAATGCTGGAATTAACTGTGCACAGTATTCCAAGCACTGCAATGATACTTGGTCTCACCAGTGCAAAGGCCCCTTCTTGTGCCCACAAACTAGATATCTTGCAATGATCCTCCTGAAGCCAGAGCTTTATAGTTGTCATGGTCTAGCAAGATGGTTTTTGGAAATTCCACATCTGGAGAAGTTCTCTGCTTCTGCAAAAGCCAGAATGGTTGGATTCACACTGCCTATTGGCTGTAGAACAGCTGAGTCCCCTTTCCATAAGCCACTTCTCAGTACCTCCCATAACTACTCTGAAGGTCAAGGCATTGACTGTTTCCAGCAATCACTGCTGCAGGACTTCAGAAAATTCTTCAAAGGCCAGAAACCTAAGCTCCAGGTAAAGAACTGTAATAAAGAAAGTATGTGTTTGTTACCTACCCATGGCATCAGTAAGACTTCTATAGGCAAGGGGTACTCCAGTCCTACCCACCCACCAAGGGGATCCTTGTGAACTCTGCAAGTTCATGCAGGTCACCTGAAGCACTGAGCAAAGGTAAAGCATGTCACAGTTGCACACCATTGATCTCTGGGCCTCCTAACAATGAACTGCCAGAGCTCAGCTTTCAAACTGGGGAAAAAAAATTGCCACTGAATATCCTTAGCTTTCCTAGAATATTCAAACAATGCTGCACACCCAGAAAGGAATGTGGGTCAGTCAGGAGCACTAAAGATAACTCTGTTCTGATTTTTCGTTTTGTTTTGCTTTGTTTTAAAGGAAGGATAAACTGAGCTGTTCCCTACCTGCATCGTGCCTCACCATTTTATGGAAAATAGAATCAGCAATTGACCCACAAAGAAATGAACACAGGAAAATTTGTTGCATAGATCTTATTTCATGAGAAAATAAAAATCCAACCACTTCTTCCCAACCTTTAGCCCCAAGCCCACTGCTTACCTACTCAGAAGTGGTGGGTTTCAGGACAGAAACAGTAACAATGAGGACGACGACAACAACAACAAAACTCAAAAAAGTTCACATACAGAGCTGGGGAGATGGCTCAGTGGCTCACAGTGATTGCTGCTCATTCACGAGGACCACATGCCTTTATTTTTAGTTGAGAGGCTGGCCTTTGATGGCTTAGCCATCTCTCCAGTTTGTGAGGACCAGACTTCTAATCCCAGCACCCACTTCTTGCTAACACCTGTGTCTCCAGCTGGGCAGGATCCAACCCCCCAAGCTGGCTTCGTACATCCCCAAATACAAGTACACATAACAACAAAAATCCCAAATCTGTGTGAATAAAGTTTCTCAAACAGTGTGAGGCAGCTGTTCTTCCTGCCCTCTCTGTCCCTCAGCACACGTTCAGTGTTGATAACAATGGATACCCTTTTGCTTGCGTATCTCATACCAATTCTCTCCTCCCTGGATGTGTAAAAGACTACAACAACACCAACAGTGATGTTTAGAGAACAAGACCACCTCATCTGGGTCTGTGGACCCCCTGAGGAATCAAAGAGCAATTCCACTTTCCAAATCTCTGAATTTATATGTTAAATTTTAGATATTTGCATATATGCACCTTTCTGGGAATACAGCCTAGGACTCTCATTAGATTATCAATGGAGGCACTGACACACACAATAAAAACCCATTACTTTATAGCATGTGGCCCACTTTCTGAGCATGCTTTCCCCATCTAGCCTTCAGGGAAGACAACGGTAAGTGTTTTTGTTTTTGGAGGACAGGGGGAATGATAATAGGTTGGGACCTCTTCATGCGGAACTGATGAAATTGGGCCTTAAGAGATGGTGATTGGGACCAGAGGGTAGGGCCGTTCAGCAGAGGGGATGGCATGACCAGAAACACAAAGCTGGAATACAGGAGCATGCATAGATAGTGATAAATGGATCCGCTGCACTCGAGGGCGCATGGTTGAGCCCTGGGACACAGAGCAGGAAGTGAGAATATCAGGCCCTACGGAGGAAGCCTCAGCCTGAGGCAACAGATATCCCTACAGACCTAACATTGTTTTCCAAAGATTACTCCAGGGTGATGTGTGCAATAGATAGATCTGGAAAGAGTCTGGGCATGTAGAGGTTATCACAAAAATCAAAGCAAAAGAGGATGTGATGAAGTCAGTGTCATGTCTGCCTTGTTAGCAGCTCTACACCTAGCACGTATTCCAGGGCCAGACACAAGGTAGAGATGCTCAGCACATATTTACTGAGTAACTAAATGAACACGCGTTATTTTCAAGACAGTAAAAGTCAAAAAGGGGAGTATTGAATTTGAAAATCCATTTGTTGTGAGTCGCAGAGATTAGCAGTGCTACACACAGGACAGATACTGAGCAGAGGCCTCTTGAACTGGCCTGAAGCAGCCTGGCTGGAGGTGGAAGGTAACTACTACACTCTGTGTAGCAGTTACATAAGTGCAAAGAGCTCTAAGTCTGTGGTCAATAATACAGTGGCCATGGCCTTGGTAGTGTCACTGGTCACAACTGATTATAGGATAGCAAAGTGGTAAAATCTGACCCCATACCTTATTTCTGCATAAATGTATATTGTTCTTTTAATTGTCCCGATGGACCAAAGCATAACCACTGCTCGCCACTCCTGACTGAGGAGTGGGAAGCAGACTTATAAGAAGCTTTGTTTCTGTAATAAAAGGTTAAAAGTAACACATGGTCCGTGGGCTTTCTGCCCAATCAGAAGCATCTGGTTACATAAAACGTGTGTGCTTCCTCACATTACTTTCCAGAAAGGAAAAGAAAACAACGAGCAAATGAGTAAAACATACCCTATTTTCTTATTGTTGTCCTTACAAGTAGCACCAATTCACCAAACTGGCCAGGGTTTCAAATCTGAGCAGCACATAAAAGGGTGAAGCCCTCCCATTAAGCACCCATACAGCCATGATTTTCATCTTGGTCACTTTGCTTCAATAATCCACATGGAGGTGGAGAACAGAGGTATATTCTCAGGTTCTACTCACATTTGTATCTGCAAAGTACCCAGGTGTAAGCTGCCCAAGGACCCAGGCCCGCTAATTACACCCCTCTAGGAGTACCTGTATGAAATGAATTGCCCTGCAGCTTAACAACACCACCTACCTATGGAGATTCCCTCCAAGTAATGCTTTAGAAATCAGATATTAATCCACATCCTCATACTCAAAACTTCCTTATAAGAGAAAGCATCACACGGGAAGAATAAGTTGATTTTATGCAAAATGTCAAGTGTTTCTTTCCAGCTGAAAAGGGGCCTGGGCAAGGGAGCTTGAGCCAAGTCAGGTCCACATTCTTCCTGTCCGTGCTCCATTCGGGAGTGTCCCTACTCATGTGGGACTGTCACCGGGTGCTCAGAACACCAGGAGACGGACAGGACACCCACAGGACACCAACACACAAGCATGCTTAATCATGCACACCTTTGCCACCCTATTACTACTCATCAGACAGTTCCCCCCAGATAGGAATGGTTTTAATACAAAGTATTCATAACTAAGTTTTCTGCAGGAAAGACTTCTAACCTGAGACTTCGACATTCTTCGCATTTCCATATGCCCTACAGCTGCTAAAGTGGCAGACATCTTCAAAACGCTCCCTCTTTGCCTCTTTGAAAATGAACAACTCTTTAAAGATTTTTGTGGAACAGCTATATTAAAAAATTGGTTACTTTTCAAGGAAAATACATTAATTTCTCAGAAACTTCCATCTTCGAGGGGCCTCCTCAACCCTATAAGGTGTAACCTTACCCAGTAGGTCAGAAGCAAAGCCATTGGTTTGCAGTTAAGTCTTACAGCCCAAATCCACAGCCAACACACGGAACCGTTGCCCCAGGTCTGCCTGGAAAATGAACTAAACTCTCCAGAGCTATCTTCAGAGACAAATATAAATACAGGGAAATCCCACCAGTTGGGGGGTCCTGGGGAGAGGGAAAGAGAGGGGTGATGGGGAGGGATGAGAGATCGGGAAGCCCTAGGGTTTGGTGGACACCTGACAGGGTACATACATCAGGACACCGCAGAGAACTCAGACGCAAGGAACACCTCATGCTTTAAAAGGTCATAACAGTTTACAAGCTCTGCCTACGAAAGCCAAAGCCTTTCCTTCACCTCTGTCAACCTGCCATGGCCCTACGCTTTATCTTCTCCAAATCAATAAACACAGACAAGTCAGTCCTCCCAGGGGGCAGCCAAGCCACATGCCAGTGCACTCGGCCACGAAAGAACGCCCAGAGCTGACGGTGATTTGCGAAGCTTCTTCCAAAGTTCTCCCAGCAAAGTCACAAAGAGGACGACACAGTCCTAATAGGCTTGGTGCTTCATGCACAGCCTCCGCAAGTGACCTGCACGGAAGTCCTTGGCCCTCTTACATTTACGAAGGAAGAGTGACATCTGTTCGTGTCCCTCCACTTTCTGGAGGGTTAAAGCGCCTTGCTAGTGCTGCCACATGAATCCCCACAACACCCCTGTGAGGTAGGTAAGTGGAGAGTATCGTCATCCCCACTTTACAGGTGGGGCAAATGAGGCACACAATAGTTAAAGGACCGGCCCCAAATCACACAGCTAGTCACTGGCAGGGTTTAGAGTGAAATTCCTGTCACATAGCACCCTCAGTGCCGCACACGTAACTGCTGTCACTGAGTATCGGTGGACTCCATTTGACTTCTGCCTCAGCAAACGCACAGTACAACGGCAACCAAAGGACATCATCTCCTGCATGGCTTTTTCTGGTGACATCTCCCTGGCAGAGGAAAGATGTTCAGGAACCCACCTGACACCCAAGTCCTCGTTTGAAAAGCATCAAGTGACAACCCGTTCGTGTACCCGCTCTGCCACACAATATTGGTTTTCTAATGAAAACAAAAATGGATTTCAGGTGCCATGCTGATTATTTGCTTTGTCTGTTTTAAATGGAGCCATCTGAATGGTTCTGTTTTGTTTGTACAAAAAAAAAAGAAAAAAGAAAAGAAGGAAGGAAGGAAGGAAGGAAGGAAGGAAGGAAGGAAGGAAAAAGAAAAAAAGGAAAGGAAAGGAAAGGAAAAAGAGAAGAGAAGAGAAAGAAGAGAAGAGGAGAGGAGAGGAGAGAAGAGAAGAGAAGAGAAGAGAAGAGAAGAGAAGAGAAGAGAAGAGAAGAGAAGAGAAGAGAAGAGAAGAGAAGAAAACAGACGAAAACAGAAGAAAAGAAAGAAAAGAAAAAGAAATAAGGCGGCTTATAGTCCGGTTAGCATGTTAAAACTGAGCCAAGCTTGGAGATCTCCTCCAGCTCAGGTGGATTTCTACCTGGGAAGCCAGACCGACCCCAGGGAGTGGCAATTCCTAAGGAAGAGGGTCAGTGGCTGGACGTCACTTGCACTGTTCATGGTCTGTGTAGTCATCCATGTCCACGTCAGAATCAAAGAGAGAGTGTCCCGTGAAATCCGTGTCTGGCGTCCTGGAAAAACTGTTCTCTGCCCCTTCGTCTTCGAAGGTTTCTGTCCTTGAGTAGAAGCTAAAGTCCAGCATGGGTGTGTGAGTCTTGCTGCCCTCACTGCTCTCCTCCGACTCGTAGATGGTGTTGTCATCATCGTGGTGCCACTCGGGCCAGAATTTCCTCCTGATCCTCTCACAGTACATGGCGAGGTTGATCAGCTCCCCTGCAGCGTGGCAGAGAAGCAAGCGTTATCAAAGGCTGTGACCTAACAGTGATGTGGTCTGAATGTCCGAACTCGCCAGGAGATGCCGAGAGATGGGACACCAGGAGGTGATGAGGCGGCGATGAGCCCTCATCACTGGGATTAAAACCTCCAAGACAAGGCTCAGATAGCTGCGCCTTCCACTGCATGAGGGCCCAGTGAGGGCGCACTGCATCTGTGCACTGGGAAGCAGGCCCTCCTCAGACACCAAGTATTCCACAACATGATCATGGAGCTACCAATTTCCCCCTGTGAGGGGGAAAACATGGCTTTTGTCCACAAACCACCCTGTTTGTGATATGGGGACACAAAGTAGTCACTGGACCTCCCGGGGGACGTGGAAGAATGAAGTGGGGCAGACATTATATCAAAATATTTGGATTTTTATGTACATTTTAAATGTTTTTAAAGCAAGGAAAGTTAAATTCAGAGAGCAGGCAAAGTGGAAAGAGCATGGCCAGAAGCAGAAGCGCAGTTTTCCTAAACTGGCAGCTACACTCTGACCATCTGTCTGGCTTAGTGAAATTTTTTACCGCTTCATACCTGGATAGCAAATGTGCCCATTCGTTCATATTTAAGTTAATTTACAAAATGCCAACCCAGGCACAAAACCTTTGACCTCCAACTTGTCCTGCCTGTAAGACATGTCAGGGCAATGGTGCTCAGAACGTGGAGGAGTATTCATTCAACTAATGTCTGACTTGACATTAAGATGAACTCCACAAGATGGAACCCATACCTAACACAGCCTGGGTGACCAAGAACCAGAGACTAGATAGCCTTGAGACCTGGGGTAAAATCAAACACTATTGGTTAAAAAAAAAAAAAAAAAAAAAAAAAACAGTATCACTGAAATGACTCCTAGCGGTATGTATTATTCTGTGATACTCATAGACCAAGACCAGTTCCTCACTCAGTTGAGCAGATGCAGAGACCACAGCCAGACATCACATGGGGAGAGTCTAGAGGGAGTGTCCCCATCAAAGCCCTCCCGTCAGAGCTCAGGAAACCCCTCTGAAGAGGGGATGGAAGGAATGTAAGAGTCACAGGGCATGCAGGACACCAGGAGAATGTGGTGAAACCTTTCTTGCACAAATAAAGCCTGTCTGGGCGTCAGAGAATGGAGATTGCCACTAGCTAACCACAGAGGTCTGGCGGTCTATACAGACAGACAGGAAGTGACTGACGTAGCTGGGCAGAAACAGGATATAAGCAGGGAGAAACAGGAGACTGCTCTCTTCTCTGCTGAGACATTAAGGAGGTAAGGTGTAGCAGTGGCTTGCTCCTTCTCTCTGATCTCTCAGCATTTTCCTCTATCTGACTCCAGGCTTTTTTTTATCTAGACCAGTTAAGAACTCCATTTACAGGAGAACAAGGCCTTATGACTCAACTAAGCAAGGCTCATACAAACTCACAGGGCCTGCAGGCATCTGCACTAGGTCATTCCCACACTCGGGTACTTGTGTGGGAATGAGGGGGTCTCTGATTCCCCCCTTCTCTTAGGGTCTTTTCCTTCTGTTGGGTCGCCTTGTCCAGCCTTAATATGATGGTTTTTGTTTTCTCTTACTATATGCTATTTTGTCATGTTTGGTTGTTATCTCTTAGAAGCCTGTTCTTTGCTAATGAGAGGCAGAAAGGGAGTGGATCCAGATGGGAAGGGAGGCAGAGAGGGACTGACTGGAAGGAGCAGAGGGAGGGGAAACTATAGTCAGAACACAGTGTATGAGAAAAGGAGCTATTTTCAATAAGAGGGGAAAATGAAAATAAACTTTAAAAAGATTAAAAACTATGCCTTATCTTTTCCATAAAGTAGATTATTAAGAATCATCTTTACAGAAAACTCAAGTCCAAGAGGATCAAAGGCCTCAACATAAATCCAGACACACTGAACCTTATAGAAGAGAAAATGGAGAATAGCCTTGAACACATTGCCACAGGACACTGCTTCCCAAACAGAACACCAATAGCACAGGAACTAAGATGGACAATTAATAAATGGGACCTCATGAAACTGAGAAGCTTCTGTAAGGCAAAGGACACAGTGGACCAGACAAAACAGCAGCCTACAAAATGGGAAAAGATCTTCACCAACCCCACATCTGAGAGAGGGCTGAGTCCCAAATATACAAAGAAACCAAGAAACTAGATATCAACAAACAATAATCCAATTTAAAAATGAGGTGCAGATCTAAACAGAGAATTCACATACAAAAAAAAAAATCTCAAATGGCCTTAAGGATATGGTCTATGTTCAACATCCTTAGCCATCACAGAAATACAAATCAAAATGACTCTGAGATTCCATCTTACACCTGTCAGAATGACTAAGATCAAAACACAAGTGACAGCTCACGCTGGAGAGGGTGTGGAGCAAGGGGAATAATCCTCCGCCATATACCCAAAAGATATTAGCTGAACTATGTTCATAGCAGCTTCACTTGTAATAGCCATAATCTGGAACCAACGTAGATGCCCCTCAACCAAAGAATGGATAAAGAAAATGTGGTACATTCAAGATGTTGAGAGGTCCAGACCCTCTCTCTGGTAAGATAAGACCATGTGGGAATACTTAGATTGATAGAAATGGGTTAATATTTAAGATAGAACTAGCCAATAAGAAACGCTAGTAACAGGCTAACAGCTCTATATCTAATACAGAATCTCTGTGTGTTATTTGGGAGCTGATGCAGCTGTGGGGCCAGGCTGGCAGGAAAACTTCTTGTAACAAAATGGCGCATGCAATGTGGGGCCTTAGAACTTTCACTTAAAACTCTACAAAAGCTTAAAAAGTGGTTTTAGAAACAAAAGAGCAGAGACAAGCAAGGCTTCTTGGTTGGGCTCTGTTTTGCTAGAGACAAGCAGAGACTTGTACAGCTCCTTTAAGGGAGGTTTCCTGACTCAGCATAAGCGGCAAACCCTGCTAACAACTTAATGGTGTGTACAAGAACTGGCAACGGCAGTGACCACATCTCCAAGCTGGCAACATGCTGTTGGATGGAAGCAAACACCAAGGTGTTGAGCCCAGCTCTTAGTACTGGTGATAAATGTACCCTTGCCATCTTGGATAAATACAGCTAATACAGCTAATACAGCTGTGGGTTTCATTTCAGCAATGTTGTTTAACAGATAAAAGACTCCTGGACAGAAAAAGATAAAGATTTACAATAAAGACAGATTCACATTAAGAAAAACCTCTAAATGTTTACAGTGTTTTTTAAAATATATGTAAGCTTGGGAGAGAAAAAGAAACAGGATAAAGTGGTTTTTAAAAGAGAGAGAGAGAGTAACTGGGTGTGGTGGCACACGCTTTTAATTCCAGCACTTGGGAGGCAGAGGCAAGCAGATCTCTGTGATTTCAACCTGGTATAGAGCTAATTCCAGGACAGGCAAAAGATACACAGAAAAACCCTGTCTCAATAAGTGAAAAAAATAGAAGTAAAAGAAATAGAGTGATCAAAAGGCCACATAAAAATGAAAAATACAGAGTCTGGATACTGTATGCTATTGTGTTGTCTTTGAATTGCTCAATTGCTAAGGAAGGAACAACAATTGCTAAAATACACTTGATTATCAATGCTGCTGAATTAATCCAATTTATATATTTTTTAAATGCTTTAACTTCCAAATTCAAGTCTAAGGACAGGTTACAGGGGAAACGAATTTCTATTTTTGTTTCCATAGAAAATGAAAAGCTACAGATTTCTTCTAGACTAACATGGTTTGATCAAGCAAGACCCCCTGAAACAATATCCCAAATGATCCAACATTCAAAACAGCTGGGACAAGGCAGCCTTACAGACTACAGCCAGGATTTCTGTGTCTTCTTGGGATTCCCATGACAGCGCCCACTACCAGCAGGAAGCAGTTTGGAAAGAACAGTGCCCAAATTCTCAAATGTTGTTTATAAATGTTTGTTTTCATTTAAATGAGGTTAGTTATAAATGGTTAATGATCACAACCAATTTCTTTTTAAAGGTAAAAAGGGGATTATGATATAGAAATACATACTTTGTATTGGAATGGATTTTCCGTTATTGATACAAATTTAAGGTCAATTTTGTGATACGTATATTTCTCCTCTTGTTTAGGTATTGTGTTTATATAGCTCATTTAAAAATTTAATGTATAATTTAGTAAAAATTATAGTCTCTATAACAGTCAAAACTTATAGTTAAGTTAGCTATGTTTTCTAGATATATAGAACATATTTCAAATGGATAGTCATTCTTCAAACCTTTCAAAGACCTACAGAATATGGCATTTAAAATGGTTTAGGGTTTTTTCTTAACAGTGAGGCACAACTGCTCCTGGCAACACCACCTTCGTCACAAAGGAAGATGAGCATCAATGAAACTTGTTATGAAGTTTACTCCCAATATGGCAAGACTAGCCATTTGGGCAAGAAAATGCTCTTGCCTGGACTGTTTGACTTTATGCTGTATAAACTGGACATGCAGGACCCACAGGAAAGTGACTGCTGATACAAGATGGACAGTGCTACAGGGCTCCTGCTTCATGGAAGGGTCTGCCAGACATTCTGCAGGACACAGAGAAAAGTGACTGACAAACTGCCCATACAGGTGGACAGTTTAAAGTTTCCTGCTTTGCTGAGGAGTCTGCCAGACACACTATGGCCTATGGGCTGAAGATGGAACATTACAAAAGAACTTCAGGTGACTGACCAGGCAGTGAGTTGTCTCTGTCATTTCTAGAGTTCATATATTATCCTTCTGTGGTCTTTGAAGGAGTTGAAGACAGATAGTTATGGTTATAGTTTTCCTTAATTAGGATTAAAGATAAGTTAAATATAAGATTTTAGACTCACAAAGATAAGATAGATGATGAAATATTTTTTTTAAATCTTGCTAAATGTTAATGGACTAAATATTATTAACTATAGTTCTTATTTTATAACTGTTTTGTTATATATATTTACTATTTTAAAGTTAAAACCCTTTTTATTTAGACAGAAAAGAGGAGAGGTCATTCTATAAATATGTGTTTCTTATTGGTTAATAAATAAAGTACTGTTGCAAAATCGGAAGGCAAGATAGGCAAGACTAGGAGACAAGGAGGATTCTGAGAGATGTAGTAGGATTCAAGATGTAGAGACTTAGAAGAGGTCCGGATCCTCTCTCTGGTAAAATAAGACCATGTGAAAATACTTAGATTGATAGAAATGAGTTAATATTTAAGACACAGATAGCCAATAAGAAACTCTAATAACAGGCCAACTGCTTCAGGAGAAGAAGGAGGAGGAGAAGGAAGAGGAGGAGGAGGAGGAGGAGGAGGAGGAGGAGGAGGAGGAGGAGAGGGAGGAGGAGGAGGAGGAAGAGAGAAAATGTGGTATGTTTACACAATGAAGTGTTACTCAGCTGTTAAAAACAAGCACACTGAGGCAGGCAGATTTCTGTGAGTTCAAGGTCAGTCTAGTCTACAGAGTGAGTTCCAGGACAGCTGGGGCTACACAGAGAAACCCTATCTCAAAACAAAAACACTGTACTGTCCTGCCCTTGAGGTTCTGGCAGGATACACCCTCAGCTGCAGCCACTAAGAGCACCATCTGTGCCTATTCACTATGTCCCCTTTTAAAAGAACCCTGCCCCCCTCCTTCGTCCTCTCCTACCTCTCAGTAGATTTTTTCCTGCCGGCCTGGTCCCACAGCCACGCCAGCCCCAAATAACACACAAAGACGCTGTATTAGATATAATTCTGTTGGCCTGTTACTAGCATTTCTTATTGGCTAGCCCTGTCTTAAATATTAACCCATTTCTATTATTCTAAGTATTTCCACGTGGTCTTATCTTACCGGAGAGAAGGCCCGGACCTCTGTTCTCTCTAGTCTCTACATGTTGATTCCCCTCCTAACTACTTCCTCTCTCCTCCTTGTCTCCTAGCCCCACCTATCTTGCTTTCCTATTGGCCAACAGTGCTTTATTCATTAACCAACAAGAGAAACATATTTACAGAATGACATCTCCCATCACCTTTCTCTGTTCATTTCTCTGCCTCTTTATCACCCCCTCCTCCCTTTTCTCTTCTGCTGCTCCTGTCCCCAGAGGCTGGTTCCTCCCTCCCCTCCCCCTTTTCCCATTCCATTTCCCCTAATAAAAAACCTCTTCATGTGAGGTAAAACAAAACAAAACAAAAAAAAAAAAAAAAAAAAAAAGGACACCAGGAAATCTGAAAGCAAATGTATCAAACTAGAAAAAAATCATCCTGAGTGAGGTAACTCAGACTGATAAAGACAAACATGGTATGTACTCACTCATAAATAGACATTGGTTATAAAATAAAGGACAACTATGCTATAATCCAAAAACCCAGAGAGACTAGGTCACAAGGAGAGTTCCTGGGAGGACACCCAGATCTCCCTGGGAAGAGGAAATAGAAGACATTTTGTGAATGGGCTGAGGGCAGGTGAGGGTGGGCGCATGAGCGATCAGGTTGTGGGAGCACGAAGACTGAGAGTGATGGGGTGGACTGCTGGGGTGGGGGGACATTTTGGGGGCAGGCTGAAGCACAGCACAGGGGATCTTCCAGAATTCTCCATGGGAAGGACCCCAACTTAGACTCCTAGCAATAGTGGATGAGTAACCTGAACTGGCCTGTGCCCAGATTGGTGCTTGCCCTATCAGAGAGGTGTCATTCAGCCACTGATGGAGGTGGATGCAGAGACCCACAGCCAAACCCTGGGTGGAGTTCAGGAATCCTGCTGAGTGGGGGAAAGGAGTGTAGGAGCCAGAGGGTCAGAACACCCACAGTCAACTGACCTGGGTTCACAGGGGCTCACAGACTGAACCAACAACCAGGCGTGGGACTGACCTAGGCACTCTGCATATGTGTTACAGTTGTGTAGCTTGGTCCTCTTGAGGGACTCCTAATATTGGGAACAGGAGCTGTCTCTGACTCTTGCTAGCTTTTGGGACATTACTGCTCATACCAGGTCACCTTGCCCAGCCTTAATACATGGGGAGGTGCTTAGTCTTACTGCAACTTGATCTGCCATGTTTCATTGTTACTCATAGGAGATTGCTTTTTCCTGCACAGAGATGGAAGAGGATGAGAGTGGGGTCAGGGAGGAGGGATGGAGGAGAGGGGCTGGGAGGGAGGTCGGGAGGGGTGCTGTGGCCAGGATGCAAAATAAATAGATGAAAAAAGAGAAAAGGAATTGTCCTTACAGATAGGTGTGCCTACAAACACACCTAATAACACTTGTGTTTTCACTCTTTCAAATATTTTAAGTTAAACTGCTGTACACCCAATTATAAATAGTATCTGACCAGCATTTCCCAATTCCAAAAGAAAAAAATGAAGAAATTGTATAAGTTTTGCCTTTGATCCACCAGATGGCAGTGTTGATTATAAATAGGAATTTGACCAAATCTTTTACTCTAAAACAATGTCTATCTTTTTAGCTATATAAACATTGCACTTTTTATATGGTAATTCATATTTAGTGAAAAAACTAGGAGACACTAATAAGAAAAATTGAAAGACTGTCCAGTAACCCCACTCTCAATAAAATTTTTAACATTCTTATAAAATGTGCTTTCAAGTGTTTATATAAACTTTCGTCCCCTACGTAATCTGCCCCTGTCTCTTCTACTCAACAACGGACATTGAGGATCTGAGATTCACAGTATAGCACCATGGTTATCTCACAGCATGTTGCTGTTGTTGTTGTTATTATTATCATCATCATTATTATTATTTATTCCTTCCAGTCTCTTGTCAAAGCCATTTCACTTGTTTCTTTACTGATGGCTGTTAGTTAGAGTCTAACCAGTCTGGTTTATTTTTCTATAGCGGAAAAAACATAATCTGGAAGATCACAAGTCTGTGAATGGAATACATATAAAGACATAAAGAAAAAATATAGCACTTAACAACCCCAGGTAATCACTATTAACATTTTAATAGTGATATTGATAAAGGAAAAATCCATACATGTATAACCTGTTCTCTTGTGATTCAACTTGTAACCATTATGTACTACTGTCTAATTTGAAAATCTAACCAAGCACTTGACAGCATGTGAACAGCCCTATGATTCACACACACACACACACACACACGCACACGCACACACACACGCACACGATGGCAAATGTCTTCATGAAAGTTGGTGGGATTGCTCAGTACGTAAAAGGGCTTGCTACCAAACCTAAAAACCTGAGTTTAATCCCCCAAAACCCACATAATAGAAAGTGAACCAACTCCTACAAGTGGTCTTCTGACATCTAGACATGTGCCCCATGATCATGTACACATACATACTAAACACATACAAATAAAATATAAAAAGAACAGAAAATGTTACATTCAGCACTATTTTATAACATGAATACATGCCAACAAAAATGGAAAAAGATTATCACTGATAATAACACAGAGTACAAAAATAGTTAAATATTTTAAATAAATCACAGTTACCCTAATCAAGGGATTAAAACTGAAGAGGCTTATAGACATTGCTCATGAGAGCAGAAAGTACTGTGGCCTTTCTAGAAAGCATACAAGCCCAAAGCATCAGCCCTTTGAGATAGGAATCCTCAGCTGGAATATAGGCTCAGGGATAATCAGAAGAAAGAATGAGTACATATTTACAACAATGTTCACTATAGTAGACTGATTTAAACTAAGGGGGAGGGGCTGGAGAGATGGTTCAGTCAGCGAAGAGCCTGTGGTAGTAAGGATGAGGTCTGAGTTCAGGTCACTACAAGACATGTAAATGCTAGCCATGAAGGTGTGTGTCTGTCGCCCCAGCAATGGACGGCAGGAATAGATAGATCTGTTGCAGAATATCTGTTTACACTGTGAAGATGTGTCTTTGCCACGGTGCCTTCTCTGATCAGTTTAACAAAGAGCTGCATGGACAATAGCTAGGCAGGAAGAGGTTAATTGGGCAGGACTTCCGGGACAAAGAGGACTCTGGGAAGAACAAAGGCAAAGTCATCAGCCCAGATGTGGAGGAAGCGGGATGGGCAGTGTGGAGATAAGTAACAAGCCTCGGGGTAGAATGTAGATTAATAGAAACATCAATTTAAATTATAAGAGATAGTCGGGGCAAGCCTAAGCTAAAGGAAAAGCTTTCATAATGAGTAACAAGTCTCTGTGTCATTATTTAAGTTTAAGAGATAATTCAAAAGGCAACAAACAGAGTGGAAGATGAGAGGAGAAGATAATAATGTCACCTTCCAGCCTCCACACACATGTACAGGCACCACACAAACACACACACACACACACACACACACGCAAGTTATAAAACTTGAAAAAAAAGAATGTTCGCAAAACTACATTAAGCAACCCATAAATACGAAACAATACTAACCACATAAAGTACAATACAGCAAAACAATAGGATGTTATATAACTATTAAAATATATTATTGAAGAATATTTACTGACAAGGGAAGAGAAAAATGCACTGCTTATTCTAAAATTTCAGGTTACACTTTCATCAACACTATAGTTCTCCCTTTTTAAAGGGCATACACACTTGATTGAAAAAATGAAAATAAAAAGCACAATATGTGTGTTTATCAGCTCAGGCTGACTTGGAACTCTCTATGGAAGTAAGGCTGCCCTGGAGCCCACCACCCTCTTGCTTTAGCCCCTCATGTGCTGGGATTACAGGTGAGGACCACCGTGCCTAGTTTACATTTCTCATTTTATTTTTAATTTTCTGTCTTCTGTATGTTTTTTCCCAGTTGTGTAATGTTTGACAGATATATGTATAGCTGCAATGCATGCTTTGTTTTTATTATACTTATCTATTTGGAATGGCACAAGGAAGGTCAGAGAGCAGCCTGCAGGAGTTGCTTCTCTACCACTATGTGGGTTCTGAAGATGGAACGCTGCTCATCTGGCTTTGTAGCAGGTCGCTTCACCTGCTGTGCCATCTCACTGACCCACCACAAGTATACTTTAAGAACTGCTAGCCATTCATTCTGTCTTCCTATTCATCTAAGTTAAGGAGAAGTTCTCACTGTGTCAAGCAGTTCCAACGGTAGTTCATATGGCTCTGTCAACAGCAAAGACCCAAAGAACTGACATTCACTTTAACTTACACATGACAAGGCCAAGGGTATCCTGGTTGTTCCAAAACTATAACAGAAAAATTCCCTATCCAGGTCACTCACACTCCTGGGTTTAGACCAGTTCTAAATTATACTGGCTTTTTATTGCTGCTTTCTTGGCAGTTTCTACCAAGAGAGCAAAAGCAGTGAGAAGTGTGGATACAAAATCAGCTATGTGTTAGGGACACAGAACCATGGGTGTCACTGATCCTCACTGCATCCATCTCCCCATGCTGTTCCCCACCCATCCCAGCAACTCCTATAATATGAAGGGGGTTAGTACTTGCCTTTGATTAGCCGCTCAGGCCTTGTTCCTGGCAAAGTCCACATCGCCTGTGCCAAGTGTCCAAAGACAGTGGCATCGAGAGTGGAAAGCTTGGGTCCCATGATGTACTTCTTGTCACCTGCAGAATGGAATAAAAATGGAATAAAAAGGTCACTAGACTGGCCCCAACTGTCTAATATGATCACAAGGACATTAAGCACATTCTCCTTATGTAGTTATTTAACTACGCACCAAAAATCTTTACAGGATCAAAACACATGCATACCCTTCCCCAAAATGATAGATGATAGATGATAGATAGATAGATAGATAGATAGATAGATAGATAGATAGATAGATAGATGATAGATAGTTGATAGATGATAGATAGATAGATAGATAGATAGATAGATAGATAGATAGATAGATAGATATGGATGGATAGATAGATGATAGATAGATGATAGATAGATGGATAGATAGATAGATGTGGATGGATAGATGGATGGATGGATGGATAGATAGATAGATGGATAGATGATAGATAGATAGATAGATAGATAGATAGATAGATAGATAGATAGATGTTCTATGACACAACAACTCCCAAAGTAGCAAAGCAGGGAAGCGTGCTCACATACACAAGGGAATAAGGATGCTCCCAGAAAAAGGAATAATTCATCAACAACTAAATTCCAGACAATCTCCTTGTCTCAATTCTGGTAATAAAAAGATCAGATGCTTACCAATACCTGGAAGTTTGCTAGAACCATCTCAAAAGTAATTTACACCAAGCACCCAAGACCTCAACGTTTACAAGACTAAACCAATACATTTGCCTAGAAACGAACAAAAAGCCCAGGCTAAGGAGTTTGAAGCAAGGCTGTCCATGATTCTCCCATGGACAGGCTGTTTTGCAGCATCCCTGGGAAACCTCGACTACAGAGAAGACACAGTCAAAGCTTCATCCCTGACAGCAGGCCCTGGCAGGGATGTTTCACACAACTGCTCTCATGCCTCTGTTTAACCAACACTGCTGTTAAGTTCAGGCCTTGACACATCGACTATCACACTTGACTAAGAACTGCCCAAGTTGTGTTTTGGGCTGTTGTCAAGTACTGGGTAGCATAAATAGAAACTTCTTTTTGCAGCAGACTGAGAGCAACTGAAAGCCACAACTAGCCAAAATGTAGAGAACAATTGGTCATGGCATGCCCAATCCAGGTTGACATGGTACGTCTACAATATAACCCTTTCCCTACAGCTGAGGGGACAACACAAAAGAGGGGACAAAAATATTTTAAGAGCCAAAGATTAGGACTCCTGCTTCTAGACATGGCAGGAAAGCTACAGCCATGAAATTTCCAGAATACGGTTGACTATACCATACCTGAACAACAATAAATATATCAACATAGATGGGTATCATAGGATCCCACCCCTAGATGAAGATCTATAGGCAAATGATGACTCTTGAGAACAGGAGAATTAGCCTTCCCCAGGGCGGAGCCCCCTACTTGGTTGTCCAACATCAACATGCACACATAACCAAAACTAAATGGACTCAGCAGATTTTATGTATTTATTCAAAAATATTTATCATAATAATAATGAAAGAAAAAGAGGCCATGTATTTGAGGAGGAATGTAGTGTAGGGACTTGGAAGAGGTTGGAGGGAGAAAAAGGTGGTAATAATTGTTCACATATGTGAAAGTTCTTTAATTCATTTAATAACAAGAAAAAAAAAATGTTCCCAATGGGACTGGAGAGATGGCTCAGGGGTTAAGAGCATTGGCTGCTCTTTCAGAGGTCCTGAGTTCAAGTACCAGCAACCACATGGAGATCTGTTGCCCTCTTCTGGCCTGCAGGCAGAACACTGTGTGCATAATAAATAAATATTAAAAAAACAAACAAAAAAAAACTGCCTGTTGTCAGTTACTGTGTCATAAAGAGACAATAGTAGAATTGTATACACCCAGGTTACATTCTGGCATCTGGTTATCTGTCCTGACCATTACCTAACCTCAATAGTTTCCTGTCTGTAATAGAAGAGAACATTAGGAGTACTTGTTCCTAGGGCCTGGGATACATCTTAGTCAATAGTGTTTGCTTTGCAAGGATAACAACTGAAGTCTAATCCCTACAACATCACGTGCTTGTAACCTTCTTTCTGAAGAGATGGAACCTGGTTCAGCAAGCTGAGCCTATTTTGAGAGTATCAGGTGAGTGAGAGATCCTGTCTCAAAATAAAGGTTGTTCCCTGACCTCTATATGCCAAGCGCAAATGAGCCTGTTCCTCAAGATGTAACATGCTCTGAGTCAGTTTTGAGAAACTCAGTGAACGCTGGCTCTCCTGGCGGCAGACTCTTCCTTTCTTAGTCTGTGCCCCACACCACATGAAAGTAATCTTAGAAGGCCATATCATTCCTTTTCACAAACTCTTTCAATGGCTTATTAAAGGAGCTAGGAAATAAAGTCCAAACTCAACCTGGAAGACAAGGACCAGGATCCTCTGCTCTCAAGTCAACCTGTACTCCAGTGAAACCCCTCTCTTCTTTTCTGTTCTGTTCCCCAGCACACGCTGTCCCCATGGCTACACTCCACAGCCTATGGGTTCCCACTCCTATCTCGTCAATCCCATTTATCTTCAGGGTTCATCACCAGCTTCCTTTGAAAGATTTCTCTCTTATTCTGCCCAATGATAATGGGAGCTTTCCGCTTACACAGCTGAAGCTCAGTCACACTTCCATCCATGCAACCACACAGAACATAAAGCATTTCATGTCTATTAATGTCATATTCCTCAACTATAAAGTGGAAATATTTTCAAGTTATTGAGAATGCTGAGGTGATGAGCTAAGCACAAAGGAAATAAATATATTCTCCCTGGTTCCTCCTCTAGAGCTCCTTACAAAGTATGGTTTTTTCTCTGCTGTGTATGCCCAGGTTATCTTTGATTAGTGGATTTTATCCTTCAAGTAGACTGAAAGCAGGATCACTTCTTATTTTTCTTAACAACTCTTGCAGTGTGCTTTTAATCTCCTGGTATGAACTGAGGAAGTTGGACCTTTGATGTCAATTCATGGGCCAGGTAAGAGGGGAAACTTCTACAGGAGATGACACAAGGAAACAACCCAGTAAAGACAAGTGAAGCCCAGTAAAGACAAGTGAAGCCGAGAGAGATTATTTTTTAAATTATGTCTACTGCCAGACATCTCTTCCATCCCCGTATTCTGGAGTCATAGACAGGAAGATTTTTTTGTGAGTTTGAGGTTTACACAGTGAGTTTCAGGCCAGCTAGGGATACATAATGAAACCCTATCTCAGGGAAAGAGAGAGGGAGAAAGGGAGGGAGAGAGTACGGGAGGGAGGGAAGGAGAATTCTATTATACATTTCATTGGAACCAAGGAACACTATGCTAGGACAATATCTGGACCTAGCCAAATTATCTTTTCTGATGAAGAAAGAGTTTTCCTTGTTAGAACCCTAGATGTTTTTCACTGTCCACCAATCTCCATCATTTCCATCTTACCTCAGAATCTAAGCAAATTACTCAAATAACAAGAAAATAGCAATACACTACCCAGGCAAAAATAACACACATAGTAGGCATCATTCAATCTTAGGATGTTGCTTCTCTGTTTTTTAACTTTTAAAAAATCCACGTGTGTGTGTGTGTGTGTGTGTGTGTGTGTGTGTGTGTGTGTGTGTACGCACATGTATGTTCTACGTCAGGTATGTAGAGGTCAGAGGATAACCTCAGGTGACAGTCCTCACCATCTACCTTACATCTCTTGTTTGTCTCTACGTACACCTGGCTACCTGATCTACCAAGGGTTCTTCTATCTTTGCCTACCAGCTCACTGTAGGATCTCTGACACTATACACACATACTATAATATCTGGTTTTAGTTGAGTTCTGGGGGATCAAAACTCAGATTCTTGCTCTAGTGTGACACGTGCTTAAACACTAAGCTATCTCCCAGCCCAGTTATTTTCTGATGGAAGAGCTTGCTTTCTCCACACCTCAGTCACTGCTCTATTGACATGGGAAATGTTGGTGGCCGAGAGACCCTTCTCAGAGCTCTCATGCCTTTCTGCTTGGGCGGGAGAGATCAACAGACGACCCAAGAATCCCTATTGGATTGCATCAGGGCTTCAGCCAGCCACAGCCCAACCCAGGAGAGCCCACCTGAAATTTATTAAGAACAGAGCCACATATGACCTCCAGAGGGAGCAAAACAAAAATAAAAAGAAAGGAGGAAAGGAAGAGGAGGAGGAGGAGGAGGAGGAGGAGGAGGAGGAGGAGGAGGAGGAGGAGGAGGAGGAGGAGGAAAAGGAAGAGGAAGAAGAAGGGGAAGAAGAAGAAGAAGAAGAAGAAGGAGGAGGAGGAGGAGGAGGAGGAGGAGGAGGAGGAGGAGGAGGAGGAGGAGGAGGAGGAGGAGGAGGAGGAGGAGGAGGAGAAGAAGAAGAAGAAGAAGAAGAAGAAGACAATATATTCCTGACTCTTGCCCCCCCCATAAAAAAAGAAAGAAGTATTCTAGAGAGATGGTTCATCAGTCAAGTGCTTGTCTTGCAACAAGCACAACTGAATTCAGTCTATACTTTGGAATTCTGTTAAAAAGCTGAGCATGAGCTGGGTGGTAGTGGTGCACACCATTAATCCCAGCACTGGGGAGGCAGAGGTAGAGGCAGGTGGACCTTAAGATTTGTAGAAAGGCTAGCTTATTTAGCAAGCAGTAGGCCAGTAAAAGATAACCAATGGCGGGCAGTATCTGAGGAATGACACCTGAAGTTGTCCTCTGGCTCTTCATGTACACACCAGCATGAGAGCGCACACGTGCACACACACATACACACACACACACACACACACACACACACACACACACACACACGGGAAATGCTAGAGTGTATATTATCAAGACTCTGATAAAAATTAAAGACTTTGAGGACAAGATGGGAAAATGCATCTAGATAAAACATTTAGGAAATCTAAATATAGAGCACAATAATACATATAACATCTATATAATCATTTTAACCCATATACTGACTTGTGTACATGGTAGTTAGCCAAAACTATTTGGTCTCAGAAAATTACAAGTGGAAAGAAACCAAATTAACTAAGACTAAGATGTTGGCACCACAGCCTCTTGGGTTCTGACCCAGTGTCCTTTGTCTCTATAAAATTATGCGTATATCACCATCTCAGAGACAAAGACCCCAGAAACAACAAGGCCAGCAGAGCCAAGAGAGAAAAAGCACAGAGCAGAAACAGAAAATCAGAGCAGAAATCTGAGAGATTTTGAGGTGTTCATAAAATAAATATAGAGTGAATTTAGCAGTTGTGGAAAACATCGAGAGGTAGACACACAATTGCATATGTATGCTCACAACCATGGGACAGTTGCAAATTTAAATGATATAAAAACATCTTCTGTCATTAGGAAGTCCCCAGAGTTCCCATTAAGCTTCTGTTTTGAGGGGCTGGAGAGATGGCTCGGTGGTTAATAGAACATATCGCTCTTACAGAGGACCCAAGTTCAGATCCCAGCACCCGCCATCAGGCAGCTCACAGCCACCTGTAACTCCAGCTCCAGGGAACCAACACTTCTAGCTTCTGTGGGCATCTGTACTCATCTGCACAAGCCCACATGCAGACAGATATACACATGCATACATCTAATTAAAATAAACCCTTTTAAAAAGAATTCAAGCTTACATCTTAAAATATGCTGAGACATGAAAAAGCTGCAAAAATAATTAAGTTTCTGTATGCTTTCCGACTTCTATCAATATGAATGCCTTACACAATCATTGTATGCTTATGAAAATCAAGAACTAGGAAATTAACGATGAGTGCAATATAATTAAGACCACTGTGGACTTATTTCTAATTTTGCTGGTTTTTGGATTAACATCCGTTTTTGTTATAGTTTCCAATTCATGATTCCACATTTCATTTAGCTGCCCTACCTGAGTGTCCCTCAGCCTTCCCTTGACTCTTATAACCCTAGTGCCCTTAAATGGCAATGGTCAGAACCGGGTGTGGTGGTATGCGCCTATAATCCCAACACTCAGGAAGCTGAAGGAGGGTGACTTCAAGTCTGGGATCCTGCCTCAAAAAAAACTGGTCAGCTATTTTATCAATTATCTAAACTTGAATTTATCTGAAGCTTTTTTATGATTAGATGAGGTTCCCACATTTTTGGGCAAGAGTAGAATGAAAAAGGAAATTATGTAACGTTGTGATTAGGCCGTGGAGTGACTGTTTGAATAAATAACACTCTGAGTGTGTCTGCAAATGTACTCTGAATTAAATTAGCAATTGAGCTGGAGGACTGAATACAGCGTTCCCTTGAGCAGAAGGCCTCTCCCTGCCACCTGAGCTGACAGAACACAGAGGCTGATCCTCTTCCCAGTAGGCCAGTTCCTTGCCAACTTTGACTACCTTCAGACTGCGGTTGCTTGCCTTTGGGGTCACTCTGAAACTTTGGCTCTTCGAGGCTCTTAACTGGTTTTTAGGCCTTTGGCATCACACTAGAACATTCCAAGGGCTCCCTGGGCCTATAGCTTGCTAACTCTGTTGATTTGGGGACTTCATGGCATCCATAACTGTGTGAGCAAGTTCTGTATGATAAATTTACTTACATCCCAGCAGCTGTGTTTCTCTGGAGAGTCTTACCTAACCCCCTTCTGAGGGAATGTATCAAGGGGTACAGGATTATGTCTTATCACTGGCCATGTTAACTCTGATGGTGTGGGAAAAGTGAGTTATGACAGACTTCCTTATAAAATTACTATATTTCCAGCTGCAATTAATAGTCTCTGGAAGGATTCATTAAAACAAATATCTGGATTGCTTCTGAGTTTCTATATCTCCCATTCTTTCTGCACAGATTAATTAGAATTTTACTACTCCTCCATCCCATTCATTCATGCACTCAATTATCTGTGTATGAAAATATGTACTCGTAGATATTTGACTTGTTCTGTGGGTTATAACCCAATAGTTTCATTTACATGTGTTTGTTTTGAGACAGGACCTTGTGTATCCCAGGCTGGTCTGGAGCTTTCTATATAGCCAAGGATGATCTTCAATTTCTGATCCTCCTGCTGGGACACAGATGTGTATTGGGTATCAAACCCAGGAACTCAGACATGTTAGATAACCACACCACCCATTGTCTTAAATCCCCAGAAAGTAAAGGAAAATTCAGTCAGATTTTACTCTACTTATAGGCAAAGAGGCCAAACTAAAGTCTACAGCTCACCCAAGGATCACCAAGTGGTCGCAGATCCCACGGCAGACGGATCTGGCAAAACAAAAGGTTATCTGTGAAGAGCAATGGAGGGGTAGGCATGTGTGACGACACACCTTGAGCTTCAGTGTGTCAAGTGGGTCACTGTGTGTCATGTGGCCACACTGCGGGGAGGGACAGAAGCAGCTGGGGGGTATCTGAGCACCTTCAACTCTCTGTCAGCCTCAAGGTTGGGAATATAGGCCCTGTCCTTGCAAAGGACTAGAGGAAGTACAGGACAGGACAGAACAGGACAGGACAGGACAGGACAGGACAGGACAGGACAAAAAAAAAAAAAAAAAAAAAAAGGAAAGGAAAGGAAAGGAAAGGAAAGGCAAGGAAAGAAAACGGAAGAAAGGGGAAGAAAAGAATAAAGCTGGAAACACAAAAGTTCCAGGCAGTGAGACGCTCAAGGCACATCAGACTACCTGAGTGCATGCCAAATGAGGCCAGCGCACAAGCTTGGGGAATGCTTCTTCAAGATCACAAAGCCCTTCAGCCTATGAGGTGAACACACATCCCAACAATTTGAGATAACTCTGATGCTCAGGGTGATCTGACTTGCAGACCTCCATGATGCGTCTTAAATGGTCTTCAGGAAGCAGAAACCAGGAGGAAATGACCAACCAGCCAAGTGATTCTGGAGAGGCCCTGCAGGGGTGGAAACACTGCGCTGAGGAGTCAAGGAATGACAATCATTTCTAGAACGTGGTATTATCTGTCCAGTGTTGTGGGAACGCATTCAGCCAATAGCCTTCCAGGGGCGGGGTCTCAGATGCTGCATGCCCATTGGGAAGCTAGCTCTCTCTCTCTCTTGGTTGGTGGTTGGATAAGATCGCAGCATCAGGTGTATCCAGGGACAGAAGACACAGTGGCTCTTTACCTTCATTGTGTGTTCCCCAAGTAAATATTTGTTATTCTTTTATTCAAGCATTTATATTTGTTATTCTTTTATTTGTGTGTTTTTGGACTTCCTCAATTCTGAACTCAGTAGAGGATAACTTAGGCGGCTCCTCTTTGTATGGAAGACCATGTTGTAGATATAGGTGCCACAGGGGCACCCAAGCATGACCAAAAACTAAACAGTCAATGCTGAACTATGAGTAATAAGAATATTAAGGACCCTGATAATATTTGCCATTTGTACTCCAGACTTGAGCTCATGGTCCACTTCTCTCCTGAATCACAGAGAACAATTCTAAAGCTACCAGCAAATCACCTAGCAGAGCTGACAGCCTCATTCGAAACACAAATCAAGATGGGTATGGTGATGTGAATTTATAATTCCACCATTTTGTAGGTGCAGCTAGAAGGATCACGATTGCAAAGACCATCTTCAGTTACATAATAAATTAAAGGGAATCCTGGGACACATCTCAAAACAATCACAAAAACCCACAAATAAGTACAACAGATGCTTGTGTGGGGAACAAGAGAGCATGTGTTAAGTTTCAAATGAGCAAGTCTCAAGCTTAAGAGGCATGAAATCACTAGAGAACCTCCTGTTGTTTTATTTTAATTTTTGAACGACTTTTATAAATTCTGAAATCTGAGAGGCACTGAGAAAAAGAATTTGACAAGCACTGACATGCACCGCAGTGGGACAGTGATGTTAAACTCGAGAACACTTGTCACGGGGTGGGAGCACATCTCAGAGCTCATACTCAGCCTGCAGGAGGCCCTGGAGAGTCTCAACCCCCCCCCCAGCACAACAACAAACCCCCGCTGAAGAGGGTCTCACTCCAGGAGCTTCTGTTCAGTAGGTACAGAATGTGGCCTGTACCTACTGTTTCTTTTGATTTTTATCAATCTGTGATGAACAGCAATTATATGTTTTGCCCCCAGGGTTCCCTGTACTTGACAGTTATAATTTCCAGAGAATTTCAATGAAGTAAAAGTGGGTGTCATCCGTGTTTCATATTGCCCCTCTATTGCCTTAAACTGACTGAGAACTAAAGGAAAGTTAGGAGTCACAAATTTGGAAAGCATAGTCTCAGTAGTCTTGGAGTCCTCCATCCAGAAAACACAGCCTTCAACAGCTTCTTCTGAGCCTCTCAGAAGATAAACACTGTAGGAAAATAGAACCTGCTTTCTGCTCTCCCTTAAGCTCCTGATCAAACTCCTCTTTATTTGAAATAATATATACAGCAGCCTGTAGTGAAATCTTGTTTATACTCTAACAAAAAAAGCATGCCCGCAGATCAGAGAGACAAAGGAGCAAGCCACCACCACCTTACCTTGATAATTTTCCAGCCAAAAAGAGACTGTGTTCCTGTCTCCTCCTACCTTATCACTTCCTGTCTTTCTGGCAGAACTAGAGATCTCTATGGTTAATAAGTGGCTGGCTCTTCCCTCTGATTGTGGAGATATATTGTTTATAATTTATTAATGCTTGCCTGAGGATTCAGAAGGCAAAGTCAGCCTTAAGCTACAGAAACCAGGCACACACCCTTAATCCAATCAGCCAGAAGCTAGGGGGTGGTGGTGCAAACCTTTAATCCTAGGTACTCAGGATTAAGAGGCAGATGGATCTCTCTGAGTTCAAAACCACTCAGGAATACATGATATTGAATCAGGCTAAAAGAGTAATAGATCACAAGTCTTTAATCCCAGAACTAGAGAGGTTTAAAAGATAGAAGCAGGGACTTTGGTAGTCAGTAGAGGCATTCATTCTCCAGCCACACTGAAGGTAGAAGCATTAATTCTCCAGCCATGGCTGAGGTGAGAACTTGTGGAGACAGGAGCAGACCATTCAGCCTGAGGTAGCAGTAAATAGCTAAAGGCCAGCTGCTTTGCCTGACTGATCTTCAGCTTGAAGTTCAAATCCCAATATCAATCTTTCGGTCTTTGTGTGTGTGTGTGTGTGTTACATCTGATATTCGGGCAAGCTTTATTTGTTAGACTATAAACAAGATATCACTACAGCAGCCTTAGTTGATGTTCCCAGCCAGCACCGTACGCACCATACAGACAGTTCATTCAACAATGATTTCTTCTCTCAGATGAGGTTATCACACAGCTCTTGGGTAAATCTGGGAACTTAACTCATCAGCTTTGACAACTCTCAAACTAGTTGCACTAACTAGCTCAAAATCTGGGGGAAGATAAAGGGTGGGGGAGGAGATAGACTAGAAGCCACTGCTGGCTGATGCCTTGTCACCACACTAGAGTAAGTACCTAGGTAGGACTCTGATTTCCTGTGTCATCCCCACTCACCACCAGCATCAATCACCCTTCCTCCCAATCCTTCCTTTGCTGATACCCTACCTCTTGAAGTTTTCTGGGGATGAGCAGGTAGTGCATGAGCTGCCCACACACTACAAGAAACAGGCTTTGTTCCTCTCTTTATTTGATGTGTCTGAGCACCTTCTTGACTCGCACACTCAAAGCACCATAAGCATATTTTGTAAACCTAGGAACTGTAGGTGTAGGGTTTTACACAAGCAGAAAGACCAGACTAGTGGGAATTCTGGGTGATGAAAGTATTCCTCGGGAGGGGCAAAAGCCTCCTAGGGTCACTTCCTGTCTCCTAGGCTCACTTCCTGCAATTCAGCACCACTGAACAGCAACTTCTCAGCCTTCAAGTCCACAGCTAGCATTTGGCACAAAGACCTAACTCAATAGTACTACACTTGTTTCTCCTTTCCCCACATTACTTCAATATTGCTGCTTCTGGGTCTGAGGATCCATCTGGCAGCAATGGTGAGATCTGAAAGCTATAAAAGCCAAATGAAGGGGCTGGAAAGATGGCTTTGTGGGTGAAAACAATTGCAAGCTGAGTTTAATCCCTGTAGCCTACATGGTGAAAAAAGAAAACTAACCCCTACGAGTTGTCCCATACATGTACCATGTCACAGGCATGCACACACACAATAAATGTAAGAGAAAATTAAGTCATATAAGTCCAATGTCCCTCCCTAGTTCTGAATTCCCAAATACACTCCTGAAACTAAAGAACATAAAACACGCAACTGCACTCCTCAAGGCAGGCTCCCTCATTTCTGCCTTGGCTGCCTCGTTTGAGGCATCAGATGAACCCACTTTTCTATCTCTTCATTCAGACTGTCTCCTTACGCAGACCATTTGGCAACCTCCAAATTTAGCTTAATGAGATAACCTATTACACAGAACTCAATGTCCGGCTGAAATTTTGTTTCCAAACCTTCTACAAGGAGCGTGCCTTTCTATTGAGAAAAGAGAATAGCAGCAGATCCTGGTAAATGGTTTTGTATTTGATCATCAGGGCCAGAAGAGCTCAGCTTCACAAGCAGGCTCCATACTCCTGGATGGTTCTTCAATTATGGACCCCATGTGTCACCTTAGACAGAATCCAGGATCTTCAACCACTCGCAGCACCTCTGTCAGCAGCAAACTGGTAAATATCTTTAACAATCAGCACCATTGGACCTGCCTAGAGTGGTAAACTATAATCAAGTCAAATCTCGGAGTACAGGTCACTGAGGAGGGAGTCTGGTTGCTTTGTGCAAGGGGGGGGGTTCACATGTGCAGGTGCAGATGCGCATTTGTGGGGACCAAAGGCTCCTTAGGAGCCACCCTCCACTTTGGGGTCTGTCATAAGAAACTGCGGTTCAGTGATTCCTTGGCTGACAACTGAACTTGAGGGGTCTCCCTGTCTATTTCCCCAGTGCTAGAATATAAGCCTGTGCCTCTGCACCCAGCTTTTTGCATGGGTTCTGGGGGTCACACTCAAGTCCTCACTCACGCTTGCTTGGGAAGCACTTAAGCAGTTGAACTGCCTCCCCAGTTCCTGCCTTTCCTTTAAACACAGGAGTACTAAGCCTGCTCAGTCCTCTGGGCACCATGCCAAAATTCTGTACAAGGCTTCTTGGCAAGTGCAGTGCTGAGCCTCTAACACCCACTCGATGGATGACTTCATTATTGCCTATCCAATGTTCTGTGGGTAACTTCATTATTACCTATCCGATGCTCTTCCTGCTTGTGTCTAGACCATTAACAAGTTAGGAATGGCTACAGCTCTTCCCCAGTGCACACTCCCTTCTCAAAGATCATGGAACCCACACACAGAACCCTCCATATGCCATGCTATGCAATCCTGGAGTTAGTCCCAGTTTCTTCACAGCCAAAATAAGAATACTCCTGCTGGGCTCAGAATGGTGGCAACAATAATCTCTCAGAGACTGGATGATAAGATGTTGCTTCTAAAAGATGCACAGTCTTTTACCTAAACAACTTGAAAATATCCGACATCCAGTGCCTGCTATCAACTAATTGAGTAGACATTCTTAGGACTGATGGCAAACTGGTTTTACTCTCCACAGCTTAGCAGCTAAATGACAGAGCCTACTATAATTATATACTGGAGCATTAACTGCAAGCTGCTAGCAAATTACCCCCCAAATTTAGCAGCTTCCAGTAATAAGCATTTGGTTGTTGCTACTGTTTTTTGAGACAAGTATCCAGAAACTTGCTATGTAGACCAGGTTAGCTTAAAACCTACAAACATCCCTTGCATCAGGGATATTTACCTGACTCTGTAAAGCTCCCCTTTTCTCTCATCTCTCTCAACACTCTTCCCCTCAACCCACCCCCCCCAGCTCGTTTCCATACCCTGCACCCCCAGTTCATGGTAATTCACAAGAGTCTGAATCAACAACCAGGGAACCCGCATGGGACCAGCCTAGGCCCTCTGCATACATGTGATAGTTGTGTAGCTTGTTCTATCGTAGGACTCAAGGCAATGGGATCAGGGACTGTCCCTAATGCTTTGTCTGGCTCTTGGGAACCTATTCCTCATGCTCGATTGCCTGTGCAGCCTGAATATATGGGAGGAGCTTGATCTTACTGCAACTTGATATGCCTTGCTTTGCTGATGCCCAAGGGAGGGCTGCCCCCTTCTGAAAGAAATACAGAGGAGGGGTGGATTAAGATGGGGTGGAGTGAATAAGGGGGTGGAGTGGGAGGAGAGCAGGGAGGGGAGGCTGTAGTTGGGATATAAAATAAATAAATTAATCAAAGTTTTATAAAGAAGAAAAATGGAAAAACAAACGAACAAACAGACCTACAAATATCTACCTGCCTCTGCCTCCTGACTATTGTGATCAAAGGTATGTGCCACCATGCCAGCCCTATTTTTAATTACGTGTGTGTGTGTGTGTGTGTGTGTGTGTGTGTGTGTGTGCACGCGCAATGGAGTATTTGTAGCTAACAATGGACCAGTTGCAGAAGTTTCTTCTCTCCTTCCACCATGTTAAACTTGGTGACATAACTTAGGTCACCATGCTTACTGGCAAGTGTCCCTACTCAATGAGCCAGAACCTAGGAAGCCTTATCTAGCTGCCACTAGCTCAGGGTCCCTCACAGTCTACAAATAAGATGCCAGCCATGTGTGAGAGTTTTAACCATACATGTTCTCCAAAGGCCCATGTGTTAAAGGGGTTTTATTTATTATAGTATCAGAAAGCTGACCTATATACCAGGGTTGCAGTTATCTAGAGGGCTAACTTGGGGAAGATCTATTAAACAAATTGCTTATGTAGCTGCTTGTCTAGATTCTTCACTGGCTCTTGGGTAAGGATAACTCTCCTTGGGTGAGTTCCTTTATACAGCAAGGCTGGCTTATCAGAGCAAGCAATGAAGACAGTAACAGTGGACAGGACAGGAGGCCTAGGACAGAACCATCTTATGCAATCAAAGCTTAGGGTGGTCAACCCTTGCTTCTTTCATAGTTTAGGTTGTAGAAGCAAACAAGTCTGGCCTATGTTCCCCCAGGAAAAATTCACAAGGGGTCTATCCCAGGATCATTGCCTTCCAGGGTTGCCTATGTCAGGAGGGAAGCATCTTTATTCCCCTGAGCCACATTACAAAGGTTTAAAAGTAAATGCTGTGTCTGTCATTCATTTTTAAAAATTTCCAACACACACACACACACACACACACACACACACACACACACACGAATGCACGCACGCACGCATGCACGCACACACGCGCGCACACACACACACACACACACACACACACACACACACACACACACGAACCCACACATGGAGAAAAACATACACAATACATGAAAACACAGACATCAACAACAAAAGTGTGTCCAAATGTTAAAGTGATAGATATAAAGGTATATATTGTGTTATTGTTCTGTTTTTCTGTGTTTAAAATGTTTCATGATAAAAACAAGCCACCTGACTAAGGGTGTAGGAAATATATCAACTGCACCCGACCTTAAATGATAATGTTTGGCAGATAGTCTCCAATGTTAAAGCAGACTGTGGTGGCCTGAATAAGAATGCCCCCATAAGCTCGTAGATTTGAATGCTGGGTCATCAGACAGTGGCACTATTAAGAGGTATGGCCTTGTTGGAGGAGGTATGTCACTGGGGGCAGGTTTTGAGGTTTCAAATGCTCGAGCCAGACAAAATGTCTCTCTCTCTTCCTGCTGCCTGCTGACTCAGAAGCAGAACTCTCAGCTGCTTCTCCATCACCATGTCTGCCTGCGTGCCACCATGCTCTCTGCCATGTATACAAAAGGACTAAACCTTTGAGCTGCAAGCCAGCAGCAATTAAATATTTTCCATGTTAGAGTTGCTGTGCTCATGGCGTCTCTTCACAGCAGTAGAAACTCTAAGACGGACAGAGTGCCATGTCGCTATGACAGGCCTGACCATGATTTTGCTTGGAGGAATGTAGACTTTGGGACTTTTGATTACGAAAGCAGTTGAATACTTTAAATAGTCTGAGCATGGAAGACAATGTTGCCTAGGGTAATTTCAACTGTGGGAGCCTGGTTCAAGAGGGTTCCGAGGAGAAGAATATTAGCATGCGACCTAGAGACCATTTTTGTGTATTTGGATAAAGAATGTGGCTGCTTTCAGCCCTTGTCCAAAACAAACCTGACTGAGGCTAAATGAAAGAGTTATGACTAACAGCTTTGGCAGAGATTTCCAGACAGCCTAGTATTGACCATGTCAGTTGGTTATTAGTGACCATGCTTATGCAGATTTGTAATTAAAAGGAGCAAGGAGAAGTACAAATTGTCCAGTTGGAGGAGAAAAGGGGCACTGGGAAGTCTAATACAGCCATGTCCAGTGCTCAAGGAGATAAACAATTCAAAGAAAAACCTGATGCTAGATGAAATAGAGAGTGGTGACCTCATTTCAAGACCCCACACAGCTAACCTTCCAACTTACAAAAAGGAATTAAAGAAAAGTTTAGGGCCTGGTGTGGTTGCATTATTTTTTATAATGTATTAAAGCTTTCATGAAGATTCAGAGAGCAAAGTCAGCCACAAGCTATAGAGGTGAGGCAGTGGTGACACACATTTAATCCCAGGACTCAAGGGGCAAAGGCAGATGGAGCTCTCCGAGTTCAAAGCCATCCAAGTATACACAAGATTGAATCAGTCTAAAAGAGTAACAGAGTTCACACCTTTAATCCCAGGACTCATGAGAGGTATTTAAGACAGGAACAGGGTCTCAGAGCTGGCACGCATTCTCCAGCCACATTGAGGATAGGAAGACGCTGAAGTCTCAGGAGTCTCTAGGCATGCTGAGGAGAGCATAGCAGTCTGAGTGAATCTGAGGAGCAGTGAAGTTGGGAGAAGTTTGAGGATCACCCTTTGGTCTGAGCTGAGGTAGAAGGAAGAACTAGCGGCAGCTGCTTTGCTTTTCTGATCTTCAGCTTGAAGCTTGAATCCCAATATCTGTCCCTAGGTCTTTTATTTATTGTGCTACAAGCCTTTAATCCCAGCATTCCAGAGGCAGAGGCAGATGGGCAGATCTCTGAATTCGAGATCAACCAGGTCTACAGAGTGAGTGCCAGGACAGCCAATCTTGGGTAGTGAAGGAACCCATCAAAAATATAAAATGTAATTGAATGAACGGGCCATGTTGCAGCCCTAACAAGCAGCAGATCTCCACAGCTTCAGACACATGGCTCTGTCTTTAGAGTCCATGATACAAGGAAGGGGTTAGAGCATCTCCCTCCATGACTAAGGAAAGCCACTGAGACCAGGCATGCGTCGTGGGTGTCCCTGCATGGAGGTCCTGAGAAGCTTTGCGTGAAGCTGTGAAGGTGAAGCCTAGATCGCCTTGGAGACTCCAAGCTATAGGAGATGACAGAGTCATGGGACCCCTGCCAAGGAGAGCTGCTAACAGGGAGTGGAACCAGCCCAAGGAAAAGTGTGTTAAAGTCAACAAAGCTGAATATTTGTTCTCCCTTTGGTCCATTTTGCAGTGGTAATGAATGTCCTGTGTCATTGTGTGGAAAGTATGTGATCTGCTCTTTGCTTTTGATTTTACAGGGGATTAGAGCTAAGAGATGTCATGAGTCTCCAAAGAGACTATGGGGATTTTGGAAGTTGAACTAGATGCATTCATTATGATATGGCTACAAGCCTTTGGAAGCCAGGAGTGAAATGTGATGGTTTGAACAGGAGTGGTCCTTATAGGCTCACAGATTTGAATGTTTGGTCACCAAGGAGTGACACTTTAGTAGGTGTGGCCTTGTTGGAGGACAGTGTCACTAGGGGTGGGCTTTGATGTTTCAAATGCTCAAACCAGGCAAAGTGACTCTTTCTCTTCCTGTTGCCTGCTGACCCTGATGTAGAATTCTTGGTTCCTACTCCAGAACCAACAGAACATTGACTAAGACAATGAAAGTGCTCTCACAACATCTTTCTTTAATGGTCAGGGCAACAAAGCATGGCACTGTAATCCCAGCAGCCAGGACCCTGAAGGGTAGCACCCTCAACTACAAGGGAAAAGTCCTTCTCAAAACAAGCAGACACACACGATGCTAACAAGCAGACTCAACTATTAAGGGACTTGTTTAATTCGGATATGCCCTGACAGTCCCATCAGAATAGTTTTCTGGTAGCTTTGTCTGAAGAGTAGATTCGGGAAAGACAGAAACCACTGTAGACAATGAGATCTGACTCAGCTCCAAACTCCAGCTCACAGCACCTAATCAGTGCCCAGAACTAAAGAAATCGGAGAATGCAATTGTTCTTACATGAGTGGAAACCAGTTTACAAGACTTGGTCCTTAAATCTTACACATTAAAATCATTCCTTTCAATATATAATGTCACATAACTATAGGGCCTAGATCTTAGGAGCTGAGTGAGGACCTTCATAGGTATTCAAGCCAGCCATTAGATTATTCGGGCCTACTCCATACTATTAGGGCTCACTGTCCGCACAGTTACTTAGCACCTGCTATTCACTAGGCCTTTTAGTAGATGCCAGGAAAGCTCATCAGCAAAACTTTTATTTTCAATATGATGACAAGCACAGGCAAGGCTGGGAAAAAGTGGAGGAGAGGGGCACAGAGGAGATGGGAATAGCCCTTACTATCTGCAGGGATGAATGATGCTTCCCCAGTGGGTTGATATATAAAATTAAACTGCTCAGAGGGGAAACAACCACCCTAAGGAGTTCCATGGGCTTGGAAGAAGATAAAATATCTAAGGAGAAATAAACGTCACGCAAGGCGGAGGAGACAGTTCATGCAGCGAACTTCAGCAAGCAAGTTCTACGGTGTGGCAGACGCCTCTGGGGACAAATGGGAACGAGGGTACAACGAGAGTATGGTTAGAGTTGCAAAGAAAGGAGCTTGAATTTTAACAAAAAACAGCTAAAGTCTTTGGTTCTGCTTGCATTTTAGAACATAAAATTTAGATGAACAGCTCTAGAATGAAAAGATAAAACTAAAATTTGGGCAGCAGCCATGAAGCTAGAAGCCACCAGGTGCTTGTACTGCAGCTTGAGGGCAGGAAGCAGGCATGAGCCTGCAGAATTTGATGAGCACTCTGGCAGTGGAGCCCACCAGTCTTCCCAGTGAGCAACCAAGCATCCATATAGCCAGGGGTTTCCCCCTCTAGTAACCACACACAATTATACCACTGGTAATAATAACTAGAATAATGCCTGCTTAACGAAAACAACCTCTACGCTAATTCTCAGCAAACCTACATAAAGCATCACTCCTAGGACATATATCTAAGTTGAATATTCAGTATTTTTATACATATTGCAGCAGCACATGTAATACATTCACAATGCACAGATTATTTTGAACTGTGTGTCTATGAAGAGACTCATAGTTCCACCCAACTATGAAGATATGTACTATACCCCATATGTCTACTTGCCTATGTGCATTGTGAGTGCTGCATGGATGACAGCTCTTGTCAGTGTTATCTTTATGCTTGCTGTGCAAGGCACAACTCTGGAGGCTTGAGACAGAGATAGAGTAAACTCATGGAGCTTCCATCACAGGGCGTAACTATAAATAGTCACCAAATAAAAAATAGTAGATAGTGACAAGTAGCATTCAGAGAAGTAAGGTGAGGTGATATGATGAGGGGTGACTATCAACTGTATTACACAAACGGCCAGCTATGGACTCTCTGGGGAGATGACATTTACACAGAAATACTAAGAAAGACCTACCGCCTCAACGAGATGACGGGACACACTTAGACTTCTTAGGGGAGGCCTTACCCACTCTGAGGAACAGACAGGAGGTGCACGGGGTGGGGGGCGGGGCGGGGGAGGGGAGCGGGAGGAGAGGAGAGGAGGAAGGGGGAACTGAGATTGGAATGTGAAAAATAAGTTAATAAAAAAAAAAGCCAAAAAAGGAAGGACATGGACATGGAAATTTTTAAAGGAAGATAACTGAAGGTTTAAAACAGCCAAGACATATGCTTGAAGGTCAAGCTGGGTATGGTTTTGAAACATGGAGACAGATGCTGTTGGGATACAGCAAGCAAGAAGTGAATTTTAAAGATGAGATTGGAAAGAAGGCATGAGTAGACAGTGATGAAGCCAGAGGCAGACAATAGAGAGAAAGCAATTTGTGGTCATCTTGAGCAAATGATTGGAAGGGGCCCCCATTCACCAAGGGAGGCCACGAGAAGTGCTGGTTTAGTGGGAAAGTGATGGGTCCTTCCTGACTGAAGATCCACTCCACTGGAGGAGGATAGAGACATCTCAGTGAAGAGCTGGAAAACACCTGAGATTCAGGAGAGAGAACACTATGGAAGGAAAATGTGCAGGAGCATTCAGTGAGAGAGAAGCAGCGGTGGCGGGGAAGGGGGGGGAAAACCCAAATCTATCAATGTGTAATGAACCTGTAAAGAAAAGGCAGGAAGGAGAGGCCAGAGAGCACGCATACGTAAGATAAAGCCAAAAATGTGCTGGCTTCTCCGAGACTTGCGGAGTTCAAACCCAACTGTTCACCTAGCTGGGTGTCCTGCTTCCCAGCTGTTCACAGAGAGCAGCTCTGTGAGAAGGCAACATTCCTGAGTGGCATTCGGCACAGCGCTGGCAGACAGGAGAGCGCCCATGGGCTTCGTGGCCATCATACACAACAACAGGGGATCGCCCAGAACAGCCGGAGACCAGCACCTCCTGGGAGCCCTGAGCTGCAGAGCTGACATGTGAGACAAAGCTAACAGAAGCTGTTTCTAGGTCTCAATATGAGTTTCTTTTCTTTTTGGTACAAATTAAATAGCTTAAATAAGTGCAGGAGAAACTGGGTTGAACAAGAACCAAAACTGTTCACAAATAATGGGGCATCACCTGTCTAAAATCAATTCCTCCTCAAATTTTACCCAAGTTAAACAACGCCCCCCCCCCAATACAGACAGGGAGTGACAACTCGGAGGAGCAAACTGTGGTAGCCTAAATGGCAGTCAGTGTCATAGGCGCAATTGGTGGCACTGTTTGGGAAGGATGAGGAGACATGGCCTTGGAGGAGGTGTGTCACTGCGGCAGGCTAGAGGCTCCGAAAGACAAGACCGCTGCTAGTGTGCCTTTCTGTCCCTTCCTGCATTCCCACACGAGCTCTCGGCCACTCCTCCATCATTGTGGACTCCAACCCTCATACGAACTATATGCCGAATGTAATGATTTCTTCTATCAGCCAGGTGACAGACCCAATCAAAGGTCACTTCCTCAGCAGCACTGAAGTAACCTCATTTGTTCAGATAATAACACTCATATATTGTCCCTTTGAGTGGGCACGAAGCACAGACTCCCGTGTCCCCTTGCATTCATTCCCTACCCAGCTTTCCCTCCCCCACCCCCCACCCAAGCCCCCACTCCAAACCTCTGTGAGGTTTCAGACCTGTTTGCATCCCCAAATCGGCAAACAAACAGAACACAGGGCTGACCAGTGGGATTCAGAGTTCATAGGGATGCCAGACAGCAAAGAACGAGCAGTGCTGGGAACGCGGCTCACCGGCTGCGTGGGGCTGTGAAGAGCTCTCAAAGCCTGTTTTATGGAGCTTGGCTTTGAGGTCCCTTTTCATCTCTATTATTCCCTTCTTTCCTGTGTGCATCTTCTCCTTTCGGCTACATTGATGGGCACACATAGTTCCACATCTTTATTCTCCCTGCTGGCCTTAGCTCATAGCATACACTGAGTGTGTCAGAGTGTGTACAGATACAACTATTGCTTCCATCCTGTCTCAGCGATGAGGCTTTCTCCGTCACGTTCACTGGGAACAATGTGTCCCAAGCAGTGGCCGCCAAGGCCCAAAGGCCTACTGTGAAGGCAGTCCAGGCATCACTGCTTGTCTGGCAGAATAGAGGGCTGAGCAGTGGGGAGCACTTACTGCTCTTGCAAAGATGCAGAGTTTGGTCCCCAGCACTCACATCATACAGTTCCAGGAGGCCTGACACCCCCCTTCTGACCTCTGCAGGAACCTGCATTCACATGTGCATATTCACATGCAGGGACACACACACACACACACACACACACAAACACACACACACAAAACACACACACACACACAAAACACACACACACAAAACACACACACACAAAACACACACACACACAAAACACACACACACACAAAACACACACACACACAAAACACACACACACACAAAACACACACACACAAAACACACACACAAAACACACACACACAAAACACACACACACACAAAACACACACACACATAAAATACACACACACACATAAAATACATACACATAAAACACACACACACAAAACATACACATAAAACACACACACACACGAAGTAAAAATTAAATATTTTTAAAAATGGAATAGGAAAAAGCAAGTATAAAATACACTATGTCAAAAAATACCAGCATGGGCACAGCAGTGCAACCTATAATCTTGGCTACTGAGGAAGCAAAGGCAGGAGCAACGTAAGTTCCAGAAGATCTGCAGCTCATTTAAAACAAAATCACATTGTACCTCATGAGTCTGCAAAATTAATATATGCTGATCAAAACTTTTCATTAAAAGATAAAAATGTTAAATTGTGCAGATCAAAACCCTTTAAAAACAGAAGAGAAGAGAAAATTCAGTGGCCAGGAAGACAGCTTGGTGAGTGAAAGTGCTTGTCACGGAACCTGACACCCACGCTGCACAATCAGTGTCCAACTAGCCTGACGTTGGCCGCATAGTTGCAGAAACAAGGGTGACCTGCCTCAGCCAGGAGAAAGATGAGAACCAGCTCCCAGAAGCTGTCCTCTGACCTCTAGGGAAAACAACGCTTCCTCTTCTTCCTTAGGAAACGAACAACAACCACGGAGCCGGAGCCGTCAGAACTGGAAAGACCAGCTGGGGACATCCCACCGCTAAGGCAAGACCGTCCTCAGCTGTCAGCTGTCAAGATGCCCTACTCACTGAGCCAGCTCCTCCCTCAGCTGAGCAGACTCAGAAGCTCGTGTTAGGGTCCCCTTGATGATCGGAATCAACCAGTCTTCCAGGACTCCCCTTTTATACAGGTCCCCCCACTCTGAATAAGTGCGTAAGTGCACTCTTACTTCCCGATGGCCGTAACTACAAAAGTGAACGAGTGAACTTTGTCCCTACTGTGTTTCACCTTCTTACACTTGGAACTTTTGATTCTTAAGGTTTCCATCCAATGTCACGGTAAAACTGATTATTCCAAAGTTGTGACCGAGTCACTGAGAAAAGAACATGACAGGCATTGTCCCTAGAGAGAGTCTTTGGATGGTGTGACTCTGTCAGGTAACTAACGGTAGGAAGATACAGGTGCTCGATCTGTTGTGACCGAAAGCAGACGTTTTCTGTGGAGGAAGAATTCCCCCTTGCCTACCGGAGCATCACAGCATCCAGCAGTATGAAGAATCCTAGAAATGCTGTTTGGCTTCCCAAAGACTTAGCTCAGTACCTAATGTACATAGCTATACAAAACCAGTACACAAAACATTTGACGACAATGTTAGCCTGCTCGTTATTTAAAAACATAAAACAGCTTTCTGACAACCTTCTTACCTCTTTCAGAGTTCAGGTCAGTTTCCCTACCTGGAAGCAAGTTGAGTGACTTTGTCCCTGCAGCCACTGAAAAACATCCTTCACCTCCTAAACCTTGGGCCACTGCATCCCCATCTCCTCACAAGGATGTACACACGCAACTCAACACTTTGAAGAAACAATCATTTTGTAGGCGTGACTGGCCCAACAGCACTCACTACAGTATCCAGCAACCTGTCCGTCTGCATCACATGACGTCAGAATCCCACGTATTTAAAGTTTTACTAACTCGTTCCCTTCACCACTACTTCACCTCCATTCAAGAGTCTGTCTCAGACGAAGCACACCCACACCTGAAGTCACCAGCCCCCTGTCCCAGAATAATCACTCTGACTGGTTCAATAAAAAGCTGTACAGCAAATAGCTAGGCAGGATTTGTGGGGCAAAACGACTGTGGGAAGAAAAAGGCAGAGTCACCAGCCAGACATGCAGGAAGCGGGAAAGCAACATGGGCACAGTAAAGGCAATAAAGCCACAAGGCAGAAAGTAAATTAATAGAAATTAGTTCATTTAAACTGTAACAAGCCTAAGCCATAGGGCAAACTTCCATAATTATCATAAGTCTCCGTGTGGTTATTTGGTAGCTGTCTGGTGGGACGGAAGAATGTGCCTACATCCCTTTCCTCCAACACTGGCTCTGTAAACAGCTGCTTTTCCTTTACATTCATGGCCATACGCTGGTTATTTCTTGTCACCTGTGTCACTACCATTCCCTCCACAGATAACGAGCTTTCCCGGTTCTGTCTCCAAACTCAGCCCGAATTCATAACTGACTGCCCAACTCTACCACCTTGTTTGTAGTCCTAACACCCTCTCACCTTTCCTGGACAGTAACATCCATCTTCTTTACACACACACACACACACACACACACACACACACACACACACACACACGCACGCACGCACGCACAGAAAGGAAGAGTTCACCACCACACTAAACATATACAGGGTAGGCACTGCTCCTACTTTATCTTTATTGTGTGAATATGTGTGGGTACATGTGTCAACACATATGTATAGAGGTCAGGGAATATTTTAAGAGTTGGTTTTCTCCTCCCACCATGGGGTCCTGCAGCTTATAATCACCATCTCAGGTTTGGGGCAGCTGCCATTTTCTGCTGAGCCATCCCATCAGACCCCACCACTCTAAGTCTCTCGCAGTCTCCTTTGCTCTCAGACAAGAAGCACAAGAATTACCTATGTGACATAACACCCAGATACCCTCAGCCCCTGCCTACGTCTGCCTACTAACAGCCCTCTGCTCTTGTAAAATGTCTAGCACACTGGTCACCTTCTCAGTCTCTGAATGCCCACGGCTGCATTTGATTTCTAGATCTTTCTACACGATGTTCTTCTCTTATTCCATGCTATTCAATTCACCATCACAGCCCTGCTCTCCTTACATACACACATGCTTGCCTAACTCTGGCTATCTTTCAACTTTCGGTTTAAATGTCACCCTCCCCACAGGAAGGACCACACCCTGGCCACAATCACTACCCTGGAAACTGCCCTCTGCCTCCTGTTCTTCATGGACGCACCCTTATAAATGCTTACCAACAATATTTATTTCTCATGGAAGCCCTGGTAGCTCAGGGCTCTGCCAGAGGATGAAGAGTTCAAGGCCAGACTCTGCTACATAGTGAGGTTATTCTTGGCTGCCTGCTAACGGTGTGCAGACGGTCACAGACGGTCACCATTAACCACCACCCATGTAGTGTTGGTTCCCACATCTGAACTGAGTTTCATTATTCTCCCTACATACGATTCCATCTCACAAACAATCTCATCTACTGTCAAATGAAATCATGGTAGTATCACCACCCAGGACCTACAGATGTCCAATTAAAAGCAAAGAAGCACTATAATAGAATAGTCTAAACTGCTTCATCATGAACAGGGACACAAACAGTGGTCAGACGGACGGTCACCAAATCCAATTCCCAGCTGCCTATTACTCAATCATGACCCTCAGAAGTCAGTAGAAATTGTAGAGAAGAAACTAAGGCCAGTTTGAACCCACCCCTTAAACACACACACACACACACACACACACACACACACACGATGACCATCTCCACATTTCACGTTAATACTCAGCTGTGCTCAACACCATGAAATCTGTTTTTCAAATGCATCAAAACACAGTCTTGTTTTGCAACTGGAAAGGTCTGAAAACCACAAGTAAGGTGGTAGTTAGCCCACAAGGGCTGGAGATTTTCTATTTCTCATCATACATGCTTTTCTATGTTATTCCTTGAAAATATTTTAATCTTCCATATATGATTTAATCCAGAACTAAGTGACCAGCCAAGTGTCTGTTCACATGAAAAACAGAACTAAATGATTCCTTTTACCCACAGCACCACGTAACCATTTTGTAAAAAACACATTCAATTACATATGCTTAGGGAGGTGGCAGGAAGCTGCCTCTAGCAGAACTCCCTACTTTGCATCATTTACCTTTCATTAAATAATCAAGATCGCAGGCACTTACTAAAATAGCCAATATGTGTAGTTCTTACAAATGTGCCAATCTGATGACACAAAGACTGAAGACCAAAGAAAGCCTGAGCTATTTTCATGTTCAAAGAAAATACTTCACACTAGAAAATGCACAATAAATTTTTTATTAAGCAAGTGAGGCTTTCTGGAAATCAGCTTTTCTCACTGCCATTTACCATTTGGCTCTCATCTGAGCAGGCTCTTAAAGCCATGCCCCTGGAGAAAGGGTACAACCTCGGTTTACAGACCTATCCATATTTGTTTTGCTTGTTTTGTTTGCAGCCTGGGGTAGAGCCCAGGTTCTTACATAGACAACTGCTCTGCAACAGAGCTACATTCCCAGACAACCAGAAAGTATTCCACAGTCCACTTGTAGGAGTAGGCAAGTAGAACATTCTTAAACACGACTATGGAGACCACTTCTTAATCTGATAGTCCAAGCTCTGTCTACTTCAGAAATTTTTCTAAAGTAAGAATTCACTTTAACACAATTCATGGGGAAATGTGGGGTCGCAGTTGGGTAACAGGGAGGCAGTGAAGTAAATGAGTTGTTAATGTGGGCACGGCCAAGCCTTCCCTCCTGGTTCATGCGCAGACATTGATAGTGTGTGTAGAAAATGTCTCCCGTAGCTTTGTCTCCTCACCCCATAGTTACAGCCTGAGGCTGCTTCCCCACAGAGACTGGCTCTACCATGATTACCTAACCCTATGTCCTTGACTCCGCTGTATGCCATAACCTTGCCTCCTCACACAACTCTATATAACAAACACACTGAGCTTGGGGACGAGCTTGGGGACACAGCAGCTTCTCCATCGTAGAGGCCACACCACCCAACCTCAGCTTTCCTGTCTGTGTCTGACGCCTCTTTATTCCCTCATCACCTCGATCAGCGCTCTGGAACCCAAGCCATGCAAGGACTCAGCAGTTTGAAAACAATGTCTTAAGTCTGATATCCAGATTTGATCCCCAGCTCACTTCCACCTGACTGTGTGGCTTTTGGAAAGTTACTCTGTAGGCATCAATTTCCTCAACTATCAGATGGGCAGTGTTATATGACTTTGCCCTGAGTGCCATGATCTTTTCCTACTTTAATTGCATACAGCTGGGGATCTTATTCTCATGATGTCTTGTTTTCTATTTGCTCTTCAAATGTATCTGTACACTTAAAACTAAGAGAACAAAAGTATAAGACAAGCATTAGGCAAATCAAAGCCTGTCTGTCGTTTTCCCTGAATCAAGTATAATACCAGGCATGTAGTCACATGGTGCAGAATATTTAATAATGTATATACAAGTATATGATTCAAAATTATGTATAAAAATATTAAAAGACATCAAATGGTAACTTTGGTTAGCAATAGGTGACAAAACTATTTTGACTTACTTTCCTTCTCTGCGCTTTTCTGAACCTTTCCAAACTTAAATAAGTGACAAATTTAACAGTCAGAACAAAGGTTTTTGTCCCAAACACATTTTTCCTAGAAAACAATATTTCTAATGAAGTTATGTTAATGGCAAGTTCTGTGATGACATAAAATAAAGATTTCTGCATCTCAAGCATTGCAACACCTCCCAGCAGTAGATCTGTTGCTACAAGCTGGCAGGAAGCTGGTATTTGCAGTGTGGACTTGCCAGACAGAAAAGGATTCATTCCTGTCCTGGGCTAGACAGAGAAGAACCAAGAGAATCCATCACGGTACTCAGAACAGCACCCGATTAAAATTTACAAATATTAAGCTGGGCAGTGGTGTCCCACAAGTTTAATCCCAGCAGAGACAGACAGATCTCTGTGAGTTCGAGGCCAGTCTGGTCTACAGAGCAAGATCCAGGATGGGCTCCAAAGCTACACAGAGAAACCCTGTCTCAAAAAAACAAAACAAAAAAATTACAAATTTTAAATGGGACTTCCCATTCAGACCACAGTCAACCACTGATGTCTGGAACGGCAGAAAACGAACTAAGTGAGGGCAAATGCTTACAAGGCCTCTTGTCTACTCACCAGTGAGGTATTTGCCTCTGGTCGCCCAAAAATTGGGAACAAAGCATTGGTCTAGTCATTGAGTATTTAGAAGTGTCAGTTTTCACTATTGCCTTCACCCTGCTCCCTAAATTTCTCTCAATAAGGAACACTCTAGTGAAAAGATATTTACCAATCCTCTGGTTAAGAAGTCAATGCCGAGAGCCAGGCAGTGTTGGCACACGCCTTTAATCCCATCACCCAGGCAGGTGGAGGCAGGTGGAGGATCTCTGTGAGTTGGAGGCTACCCTGGTCTACTGAGTGAGTTCTAGGCCAGGCTCTGAAGCTACAGGGAAAGCCTGTCTCTGAAAACTAAGACACCAAGTGGGTTTCAACAAAACAAACCCCAAACCCCACTTCCTCATGGAGGCAAGGAATCTGCATTCTCTAAGACGAGGATGGTGACAGATCCAGAAACCACTGTGACTCCATGGGACGGCTGGTGAAACCAAGTTCTGAAAGGAAAACCAGAAGTCCCACTGAGGAATTGGTCCTTTAGCTGCTCCATATTAGAGAAAATTGGTTCACATCTAGGCCCTTGCTTTGAACAGTCTCTGTATGAACTGTCATAGCCAAGAATCAAGCTTACCCAGTACAGAACCACAGCAGTCCAGGGTTATCTGTGGCCAGCTTGTGGATGAAATACATCCATCCTCGATAGCCTACGGACATTTAAGATGCTATGTCTCTGTAAGGAGCTCCCCAGGCATAATTTAGCCTACGGTGTGCAATAAATGCAAATCTGGGATAAAACGCACTAGAAAGAAGAAAACTAAGGATACACACCAAAATGAAAGGTATAAGAAGATGGCAAGTGTCAACACACACACACACACACACACACACACACACACACACGCACGCACGCACGCACACACACAACAGGTCAGAAGCTGGGCTGTCACCAAGTCTGTCTAATTATACTTGCAGACATGCTCACAACCAGCCTGAGCCATTTATAAATAGAACCACCCAATCCTCAGAGCACACTGGGAAATGCCAGCATCCCCTGCAGGCAGGTCCGGATGCTGAAGTAAGTGTTCTCTAACTACACTAAAACCTAATACCAGAGGTTGCTCCTGGAAACTGGGGGACTCGGTTAAATAGTGAAAATGCAACCCTACATGCAGGAGCAAAAATCCCAACCAAGCAGTTAAGCTTGCAAACCGGCAGCACTCTATTGGTCATGCAACAGTAAGCACAGAAAATATAGAAGGTGTGGTACATTACCCAAAAGCCCTGCTAAGGACCGCATGTCCTTCTCCATCAGCATGTAAATCTCTTCCTCCGAGAAGCGGCCAATGCCGTGGCCGTGCATCTCCCGTTTCACAATTCCTTTTGTTACGTGGCACACGACCCACCTGAGCAGGTTACTGAAGGGACCACCACTAAGAGACAGCATCTTCCGGGTCTCATTGAGATTGTCCACCCACTGGCAATAAGCTAACGTCCTGGAATTGTGTGGAAACAAGTTACTACCGTGCATCAACGATGTGGAGCTCTGCAGTCACTTTCAAAAGCATCGTTCAGAACCATTAGTGGTGTTTAGCCTGAGCAGCTGGTGTTACCACAATGGCTCTGGTGGGCATCTAGACTTACAAGCTTTGAAAGAACGCTGGAGTCCCGTGTTCCCGTTTAACCAAGTCTTCCCAGTCCCCTGCCCTTGGGTTCCTCCGTCCTTTCTCTTACGTTGTCTCACAAAAACAAACCATACCTTTTCGGCTGAGCTGGGGCGCACGGCAGGGCAGCAGCAAGTGGGAAGAGAGCATCACTCCCTTCTGGAGCTTAAGGATAGCTCCATGGGCAGGTGCTTTGCGCTAAGTCCCATGTTTCTGTTTTGTATAGTGCATGTATTTCACATTTCATGATGAAAGGGTTAGGTTATTTTTTAAGACACCTTTTAGACACAGGTGAAGGTGAAGGTACTCCTGTCTATGTCTGCATGTCATAAGTTATATTCTGTGAATGTGTAAGTTATTTGCTCTCCCTCAGGCTGTTTCCAGGTAGTCACCCAAGGAACTGTGGAGTCATTTCCCAGCAGTGGTACTTATGGCAAACACACCCATCCAGTGTTCAGTGTTCTCACAGGGCACCTACGGACAGGCAAGCATGCTATCTATCAGCTGCAACTCCTCTACTTTTCCTCTCTTGCTCTTAGAAACCTGTACAATCTCGAAAGTGCTTCTTATAACTGACTAAGTTATTAGATATAAAGGCTTCCCTCTGAGAAGAATATACCTGTGAGAGTACACACATGAAATGTTTCAATTTTTCTTCATACTGAATAAAAAATATATTGTCTATCCCTGATGTGGGCTGATATGCAGTAATGGTCTCTTAAAAGTCAGAAATGTAAAAACAATTCTTAGGAAAAACACCCAAAGAATGATAGTAAGCTGTAGCTACAAAGGAATGCTATTTTGTGCGGAACAAAGTGGGAGCTGGGATGCAGCTCAGTGGTTGGGATACGGTTTGCCAGCCTGCGTCGGCCCTGGCACTCATCTCAAGCACCACCAAAAACTGCCCTGAAGTTTTTAGCATTTTTATGTAGTTACGCTCTATTGCGGTTTTCTCCACTTTAAAAAAAAAAAAAAATGAAAACATACAGGAAATAGATTTACCTAAGGTTTTTTAATCATTCCTGAATTTCTATTAAAAGTCCTCATGTTAATGCATTCTCCATACTACAGCCATATTGAACTCTTCCCTGTTATCTTTTAAAGGATTAGCTACAATTGTGCAGAAAGCTCTGTGTGCGTGCTCATAAATCTCTCAAAGTACTGTAAAGTGAAGAAATGAATTTTGCCGAAAACAGAAAAAAGTACTTCACAGCAATATCTGGCTGTGCATAGACAGTGCAGGGGATGGGTCTTTCGATGTGAAGTATCTCACACTTATCCCACTGCATTCTACATAAGTGTGAACATGCTTTCTTTTTTATGCCTGCAATAATTATTCCATCAGAATAATGATCATTGAGATACTAATTATAAATCACCTAAATTCACAACAACTGGGTCACACAACCTTTGATGCCTGGAAAGCCAATGGTTTTAGGGGAAAAATTAATCCTACACTGAGACTAAAACAGGTAAAATAACAAAACAGAGAGGGCACCTAAAGCACAAAAATGAGGAATGTGCAGCTCTACACTGAAAAGTTCACAGAAAAAGAAAAGAGGTTAGATCCTAGAAGTAACTGCATGGGACAGGGAGGAGCTCAGGAGGTGCCTGCCTGAAGACGCTGGCCTCCTGGACCTTCGAGAAGTCCAGGAGTATGGTGGGCTCCGGTGCATGTGGTGGGCTCCGGTGCATGTGAGGAAGCTTATCAGACCCGAGGCAGAAGGGCGCTACAGAGCAGATCACTGCAGGCCTGGGGCCTGGCTGAATCACTTAATTCCAAAAGAAAAGGTTGGGCACTGGGAAATTCCTACCAGACAAGAAACACAATCAGACCTGAGGCAATGCTGGCAGGAAGGCTGGCTAGGAGACAGGCTGAAGGAGACAGACAAGAAATGACGTGTCGACCAAACCACGACACGACAGAGAGGTGTCACACGGTGCATGGAGATACGAGGTAGAAATGTCCAGTAGCAAACGGATATGAGGGGGAAATGTGGGTGCTTTCTCCCCGGCTAATAATTTGAGATTTCAGTGCTGGATCACACACGGCAGAATGGATCTGGGGAATGAAAGAGAGGTTAACCTGTGGCGCTCGAAGGTTCCGAAGAGCTGGCCGACTGAAGAGATTCCGAAAGCAGAAAGAACTCATGGAGAACTGGTGGGCAGGGACATGTTAGCCAGCCTTAAAGCTGTGCAGGGAAATGAGATTATCTAAGGGAATGTCTAGAATGCGGACAGTGTTAGGGAAACCATAGTTCGAAGACAAATTAGAAGAAAGTAAGGCTGGAAGAGGGGGGTTATGGAGAGGAGACACCTCATCTTCCAAGATGCAGGGGCTGTGGGTCTCACAAAAGATAGAGGGGTACAGACAGGTTAAGATTCCTGCCTGGGGATAACTTCTCTTCCCTCTGCATAGCAGGAAATACACATGCACGCATGTGCGAACGTGAGGGAGTGACTGAGTACAGAGTAGCAGGTGGTAGGAGAGGCAGCTGTCTGCCTCACACAGTTCAGCAGCGATAGCCAAGGGTGTGGGGTCCACACCCCGCAAGAGCAGCTTGAACGAAGGTCACGAAAGAAGAAAAACTGCACTCATTCAGAACCCTGCAGCGAAAGAGCCTTGTCTTTCTCCCTTCCCCTTCCTACTCTGGACAGGTGTGCCTGTGTGTCTGCGTGAGCGTGTATGTGTGCATGTGTATCTATGTGTGTGCCTGTGTTTATGCATGGGTGTGAGTATGTATGTGTTTGTGTGCGTGTGTATAGGTGTATGTGTGTATGTGTGTGTAGATGTGCGTTTATGCGTGTGTGCGCGCGTATGTGTGCAAGTATGTGTGTGTATGTGTGTGTGTGCCTGTCCATCCCATCCCTGTGTTCAGTATGTACACAAGCGAATGTGCTGTGAGAGCACATGAGCACATATATGCACGAGTGTGAGGGCTAGCTCTCCCTCAGGCTCTGCCCACGGTTTTCCAGTCAGGGTCCCTGCTGACCTAGAACTTACCAAGTGTAGCTAGGCTGGCTGCCCAGTAAGCCCCAGAGCCATGCCTGCCCCCCTCCCCCGCCTTCCCAGCACTGGGATTACAAGTGTGTGTGTGTGTGTGCCACCACACCTGGGAAATACATTCTATGTGTGCATGTGCCCTGAGAGACCAGAAGAGGGTGTCAGATCCCCTGGAGCTGGAGTTACAGGTTGTTATCAGCTACCGGTGGTGGACGCTAGGAACAGAACTCAGGTCGTCTGGAAGAACAGCAAGCTCTCTTAACCACCAAACCATCGCTCCAGTCACAAAACCCATCTTTAAAAACATGGGTGATGTAAATCAGACTCGGGTCCTCACACCTGCAAGGCCTCGAAAGCACTGCCGTGACTAAATAGCTCCCCAGCCACTCTTTGCATTAGATTTCCTTGTTTCTCTGCCTTCCCCAATATTACAGACCCAGGCTCTTTTGGGATCACCTCCAACAAAGTGTCAAAAGAAAAAGTAATGTGTGGGTTGCATACTGTTATCTCAGCTATGACAAGCAGGGAATGCCATGTTTTGTGTCATTATAGCCAAGGATACCTCTCCATCGGGATTGCAGGAATGGTGAGAGATCCCACCCCATCACTCCACCCAAACAACTCTCATCCAGTCCAGCACTCAGCAACTTGCCGTATGCCCTCCAGAACTTAGCTCTCACAGCCCTACAGCATCTGGCACCCTCAGCCTCTCTGGGACCTCCCTTCAGCTCACGCCTCTTCTCCCTCCCACCTATCCCATGCTCTAAAGACTTGTCTATTTATTTTTCCTCTATTCTCCTACCTCCTTAGTCTGCAGTCATGAGGTCATTTAATTCATACCCAGCAGTTCAAAGTGATGCCCAAATCCATACCTAACCCAGACCTCTGTCCTGAGACCCATGAGTCCCCCATGGAGGAACTCCAGGAAATGCAGTTTGCATTTCCAAAAGTGAAGTCCTTATTGCTCGTCACCTCATCCTAGCAAGCATGCCAGGAGTCACTCTGCAGGAGTCCCAGGAGATTTTCTTCATGGCTCCCACCCAGGTGTGCCCAACCTATGTTCACAGGCCAACACACTCTAGATCACATCATTTTGCAATGTCAGAAACCCCTGGGCCCTCACCATGGCTGGCCCTGCCCAGTCTCCATCTCTCAGTTTGGCCTCCCATAAACCTTTCCTATCAGCTGTACAAAAGTACAGCCTGAACGTTCACGTTCCCAAATTTCTTATACTAAAACCATTATGGTGGTATTAGGAAGCAGGGCCTTCGGTGTACTTAAGTCATGAGGACAGGGCCCTCTAGAATGAGATTATTGCCCTTATAAATGGCCCCATAGAGATTCTGTATCCTTTCTGTCGTGTGACCTTACAGTAAGAAGACGGTTGTCTAAGGGACAGAAAGCAGGCTCTCACTAAACACCAAACCCTTGGCCTCAGGCTTACTGGTCTCCATGACTAGTAAGATATAAACTTCTAAACTGCCCAGGCTGCTATTCGGTGGCCGGAGCCTGGATGGACAGGGACACTCCCCGAACACCTCTTTCTTGGCACCAAGTATTTACAGACACTGCTACCTCTACCTGAACATCCCAGCCATCCTTACCATCAGCTCCTGCACCTGCCACTCCTGGCTCTATCATGCTGCCACTTCCTCTGGGATGCTTGCCTTCATCTCATGCAAAGGTGCTTACTGCCTTCGCTCAGCTCCTTAAACCCTCCCCCAGCAATGACAATCATAAAGGCTTAATCAAGGAAGGCTTTCTCCATAAGGACCCTCTCCAGCCTGAGAGCCATCGGTGCATTTCCTTTGCTGAAGAATGAATTGCTGATTGAATGAAAAACAACTTTACACTGAACCAACGTTGGCTCCGCGAAGTTTCTATGGGATGACATGTACTTAGAAAAACAGAGAGAATGATCCATGGAGGAAGACGAAGCGGTCACCACTGGCGTCTTCAGGAGTTCATGGCACCTTTATCTTCACTGGGAAGAAGCCCAGTGCAAAAAGAGTCATGAATTATTAACTGGGATCAGCCGGAGGGGCCAATTGGGAAAGTAGACTAACATAAACAATTAAGGTAATTTATCATGTGAGAATCTATTTCAGAAAGTTAAGGTACTCATCTTCCTTATCACGACTAATGTGTGTAATCTTGCCTACAAAAATGGGGTCAAAGGTTTAAAACTTGCTCAAACGTTTCTAAAGAAAACCAACAAATAGGAGAAAAGCCAAGCATCATTGTCCATGCCTGTAATCCCAACCCATAGGAAGCCGAGGCAGAAGGATTGTGAGTTTATATAACTCGCTAGTCTACTTAACAGATCCTGTCTCAAGGAGACCGACAACTCAGGGTGGAGGGAAGGAGAAAAGAAATAGGCAAAACCGGTTCATCCCTGGTTTGTTTTGTTTTGTCTTGATTTGATTTTTCATACTGAGTCAAACCTACTACCTTCTGCCTGCTATATTCCCACCATAACCTAACATGAACTCAGGCCCAAGGCATAAATGAATACCAACATACAGAAAGCTACAAACTGTTGAGTCTGAGAGTGTAGCCTTCCAAGCCATAAGAATGCCTTTTTCACTGCTGGGCATGGTGACACAGCTTTTAACCCCAGCACTCAGAAGCCTGGGGTGAGTGGATCTCTATGAGTTCCCAGCTAGCCAAGATAACACAGTGACACCCTGTCTCCAAAAAAAGCATCTCTCTCCATGGTGATATACCATTGCTGTCTTTTATTTATATTCTATATTAAAGGGGTAGGAACTTCTGATGTATTTCTCCAACTACCATCAAACTTCACCAGCCTCCCAAACAGGAGCTCTCTGTAGAGCTAACACTGGATAAGGAAGGGGAAACATGTGATGCACCTGTGCCATTGCAATCAGCCATCGCGTTCCAGCTTTCACACATCTTCCTGTAAACCATCTTATGAAAGTTCCCCATCTCCCTGGGATACTAAAATTATATCGAAAGCCAAGCTCAGGCTGAAGATGGCCTTCAGCACTGGAGTACTTGTCTAGCATGCACATGACCCTGGCTTCAATACCAGTGCTCCCAAAAAGTGAAACTTAAAGTTTACAAATTATGGGGAACATAGAAGCTCATTTGGTCATTGAAAATGTAGAGTGCTGTACTTACTATACAGGGTTAGAAGACACTGAAGGTCTTCACTGATGGCCACAAGGGGGCAGCATGCATCACTGACGAAGCAAGAGCATCATAAAAATCAATTTCATTCTTGTAATTTGATTCCGTCCCAGAAAACCTCTTACACCAGTTTCCAAGCATTGGATCTAACTTAAGCACTCAGTATAAAACAAAGGAGATAAGGAAGAAAGAAAGAAAGAAAAAACAGCCTCCTTCATCTTCAATAATAGCTTCTATAATGCAAGTAGGATGTAATTATATAGGTTTCAAATGCAAGAAAAACAACTTTACAGCTGACTGTGCTTATCTGAATAGGCCTAAAACATAGCTTCAAAATTGTGGTGTGTGTGTGTGTGTGTGTGTGTCTCGGGGCCCACAAAGATGGCTCCCTTTATTTTGCCTCAAGGTCCGAGAGTTCAAAACTGTCCTTAGTGAGTCAAAAGACCCAAGGGTCTAAGGCTTGGCTACCGCGGGAAGTTTTGGTCTTGGTAGCTGATGTCTTATCTAAATAACAACAGACTTGACCCTCAAGGCCAGATAACAGATGTGGTTACCAAGTGCTTGAGGGACTAAGGGAAGAAAGTCTGTTTGCTCCTTATACGTGTTTGCTCCTTCTGCCACGTCCCCCTTTTGGTTGGGGTGCATAAGAACGTTGAATGAACCCGGGGCAATCGCTGTTCACTGGATTGCTGTCCTGACTCTATCCGGAGTCTCTGTCTTTCTCTTAGCATCTTTACCTGCCCTCTCTCAATCCACACTCCCCCTCTCAGGTAAGAACCAGGCAAACTGGCTGGATCTGGACTGAGGCCCACAAAGACAGCAGCTTCCCACGGTCATGTAACATAATAATGCCAGCTTTCCATCACTTCTGCCTTGCAGAAAATTGTACTCAAGCATTTTTAAAGTTCCAAGCCAAATAAAATATAACACACACACACACACACACACACACACACACACACACACACACACACACCAAAAAAAGCCCTCAGATCATCAAATAACTGAGCCAAGCACTGGGGGTCACTGAGTCTCTTCTCCCACCACAGTTGTAACCTAGGAGCTCAATGCTTATTAACATGTCAGAGAACCTCACAGAAAACTACCACACATTGAGGTCAGGTCCTAGACCGGGGCCAGCTTCCATTCTACTGTCCTGGACGGGAAGAGCAGGGTAGTAGAGGAGCCACAGGGCAGGGCCAGTCCAGGGAGTCTTAGTATTCTTGAGAGAGTAGGGATATGAAGCTCCCGAGAAGACGGTGGGTGATGGGAGATGTTATTCTGTATATATGTTTCTCATACTAATTAATAAAGCCTGTGGCCAATAGAAAACTAGATAGGTGGGGCTAGGAGACTAGAAGGAGGAAAGAGGAAGTGGGAAGGAGGAGTAGAGATGTAGCCCAGGGAAGAAGCAGGACGCCTGCCGCGGTTCCCCGATAAGACGACCACGTGGAAATACTTAGATAAGTAGAAATGGGTTAATAATTAAGACAGAGCTAGCCCATAAACAATAATGGTAACTGGCCAACAGGATTGTATCAAATACAGAGTCTCTGAGTGTTATTTGGGGCTGGCGCGGCTATTGGCCCAGACCAGTGGCAAGCAGGATGGCGCCGGCGGGCGGGTAGGAAAATCTTGCCGTAACAGGTGGGGTCTCTGCAGGAGCGCAGAGGGAGGAAAAGGCACAGGACAACGGTTTGCTTCCCTTTTGTTACTATAATGAATATATATTGTATATCAGAATGCCCCCAGATTTGTCTAATGGAAAGTGAGTAGAGAGACAATACTAGCCTTGAAGGAGGCTATGTACAACCCAAGTAATGTAAGCCTTGGAAGTTAAGGGTCTCCCTCCTGCACCTTCTCATTCACATCCATAGTCTGCCCTACCTTCCATATTATCAGAGTGCTACTGAAGCAGAAACGTACTGTCTGAGAGCTTCTATCAGAGAATAAAGTGGCAATAAAAATAGTATAAACTGTCAAAAGCAAACTTCACGGTCAGTGGCCCAAGACAGGTTCTCCATTTCCCTCTGCCACTGCAGAGCTGGGTCTGAAACCTGGCAAACAGATGAGATGGGATCCTTCCCACGAGCCTTTCCCAGAAGCCAAGTGAGCCGGCCAGTCATGCATCTTAATGCCCACTGTGACAAAGCAGAGACCTGGCATGATACAGAAAGTACCCAGGCTCCTGCAAACACTCAATGTGCTCTCTTCCACACTGATACAAGGCCCTCCTTCATCTTTATAGTGAGGTGGGGCGAGGATGTGAAATGCTGGTTAGCCCCAAAATAGCTAAAAAATCAAACATAGAAAGAGGAAAAGAGAGGGCCACTTAAAATCCTGGGGATGGGAACATCTAGTTTTCTAGTTGTGAAGAGGGCAAAAGGATGAAACAGTGACCAAAGAGGAAGAAGCCCACAGTCAGTCCTACGGGGAGATGGTCCCCGTGGGAGGAAGTGGTTAGAACAGGCTCTGGGCCAGCATCTAACTAAGAAATAGCACTGCTAATACAGTGGAATTAACGATGTTTCATTAAGGATTGGAGACACAGTACAGTCTGCAAATATGTCATCTCTAGCGTAGAGAAGGGTTAGAAACACCAGAAAATAGATGTAAGAGGGGAAAGCCCACAAGACAAATAGGTCTACAAAGCAAGACTAGCCAAATGAGATTAACTTGAATGATGCTAAAGCAGCTTTGGGACTAGCAAAGCAAAACAGAGCAACTGGTCAACCCAACTGCGTGCTGCTTCAAACTTATATGATACTTCAATTTTGGGGATATGGAGTCGGGTATTGGTGGCACACAACTTTGATCCCAGCATTTGGGAGGCAGAGGCAGGCAAATCTCTGTGAGTTCCAGGCCAGCCTGGTCTACAGAGATAGTTCCAGGACAGACTCCAAAGGAATACAGAGAAACCCTGTGTCAAAAAGCAAAAAAATGGGGGACTATGAATGCAGCAATCAGGGCAAAATGCTATCTGAGGAAAGGTGGCATACTCTCACAACTGTGTAATTGATTACACTGAGAAATCCAATCTCTACTTAGCCTTTCACACCTCCCTCTAGTACCTGCTGCTCTTTTCTTCTTCCTTCCCGCCTTCCCCCCTTCCTTCCTCCTTCCTTTCTTTCTTTCTCCTCCTCTCTTCTTGCTTTTTCCTTTTAGACAGAGTTTCTCTGTGTAGCCCTGGCTGTTCTAGGACTTACTCTCTAGACCAGGCTGATCTGAAACTCAAAGATCCACCTGCCTCTGCCTTCCAAGTGCTGGGATTAAAGACGTGCACCACCACTGTCCAGCACTTTCATTCAGAAGTTTATACTAATGAGCCTCACAAATTGAAATACCCCCCTTCCTAAAATCCAGCAAATTGCAGCATGCAGACTATGAAGATTGTGTGTGTGGGGGGGGGGTTGGGAAAACATCGAAGGAAGACTGTGTTATTATAAATGAAATCCAAGTTTCAGTTTGCATGATGGTTTAACTGGAGTGCAGTCTACTTATAAATTTCCAGGCTCTTTGGCAGAGTCGACTGTGGAAGATGGACTCTTAAGAACAGACAGAACTGTGACCCTACGCCAATGCTGTTTCTAATAAACTTTGAGAAATCTGAGTAAAACTTAAGGAAAACACTCTTGGGAAGGCGCGTGTGAGAAAGCTGGAGAGGAGCTGGGCTGACTGGGAGAGCACGGGAGCACAGCAGGGACTCACCAGTAGAAGTGCTCTTCCACCATCTTGGCCACGGCTCTTGAGGCAGCTCTTTCGTGAGGGCCAAGGTTTTTGTTTAGGTTCACTCCAAGTTTCTCTTCCAGAAAGTCAATTATGAACTCTGTCCCAGACACTTTCTCATTATTATATTCAATCCAAGGCATTTTCCCTTGAGCAGAGAGCTTTCCACCAAAATAGTTCTAAATGGTATTTAAAAAAAGAGAGAGAAAAGCAATGTGTATATAAATTACACTGATTAGCAGAAACAAACATTCCAACCCATGAGTGCTGGTGTCTGTAAAATGAACTCAGCATATTAACTCTCTAAGACCGTTACTCTAGAAGGTGAAAAGAAGAGCCTTTTACTGAACATCAAAGTGTTAATTTATTCCCATAGGTTCTATCATGAACTCAAATTCTATATGGACTAGGGGAGTTATGGAGCTCTGAGGCAAGGGGTAAGAGAGGGAAAGGGTGGCTTCAAAATGGGCAACACTAGCTATAATGTGTAAGCATTTCACAAATGACAAAAGAGTGAAAATAAACCACAAAGAAGCTTGTACCAACTCAGGATCCAACTTGAAATCCAGTAAGTGGAATCTGAATGATGCTTATTGTCACTACACTGCAAGCGAGCAGCCCCCTAAGTTTTCATCCCAAGGTCAAAAAAAGAACATACAACTGACTGAACTGTAGCATCTCCTAAGGAAATTCAGCAGGTTCCTGGTTTTTGTGTGTAGTCCTAAGGGTGGTACCCAGAATCTGTTCAGACACGCTCTATTTTGATTCTATAAGCATGTTAGAAGTGTACAATATCTCAGGATATCTTGATCTAGAAAGGAGGTGGACAGACCAAGTCACATGATTTATTGTTAAAATTACAGTAACGTGTGTTCTCCAGTGTATATAAAGACCCAGACCACAGGAATGGAGGTAATTCTGGAGAACGGCATGTCTTCACCCATGCTTCTCAATAAATGTAGTCATTCAAACTCAAAGTTGATTGTTAGAACTGTACCCACTGTCTTGCAGACTACACAACCTAAATTAATCTGATTGTACAAACAGATAGTGCAAACACTGCTAGGTAATGGCAAATGTTAGCCTCACTGAGAAAACTGACACTAAAATACATGGTGGGCGTGAAAGGCCAACCACTTCAAACCTGACAATGTCTTAAGCTAAACACACGCCTCTCTTCTTTAAAAAAAATAAAGTACTTGTTATTTTATGTACACAAGTGTTGCCTGGATGTATGCCTGCAGCCCATGCATGCTTGGTGCCAGTAGAAGCCAAGAGGGGTCATTAGACCCCTAGAACTGGAGTTACAGACAGATGTGAACCTTCATGTGGGTGCTGGGAACTGAACCAGGACCTTCTGGAAAGGAGGTATTCTCTTAACCAAAAAGCTACCTCTCCAGCCCCTACAACTGTCTTCTAAGCAGGCCATTTCACCCTAAGAGGGGTGAGAGTCAGACAGCATATAGCAGGCAAAGACATGTACACAAAAGTCGGTGCTGGAGAGACAGCTCTGTGGTTAAGAAAATGTAGTGTTCTTCCAGAAGACCTGAGTTTGGTTCTCACCGACTATTACAGGTAGCTCACAACCACATATACATAAATAAAAATAAAAAATAATTTTCATACTCATACACGTTTTTTAAATTATCAAAACAGGAAAAATGCTATTCAGAGATATATTAACAAACAAGTCTACATATGTACACTGAATTATTATCCAGGAAAAAGAAGAGAATGAACTATTTACACACAAATAGTGTGGATTTATTGTGAGTAGAATTAGCCAGACTGCCCAGGGCTGGGTCAGTAAAGTGCCTGCTTTGCAAACAGAAGGACCTGAGTTCAAGCCACAAAAGCCACATGAAAAGCCACAAGTGGAATAAGCATCTGTGAGCACTGTGGAGGTAGAGACAAGCAGGCCACTGGGGCTGGCTGGCCGGGTGGCCTGGCCAGAATAATGAGCTCTGTGGGGGTTTGAAGGGGGCTCGGTCCCCAGTTAGGAGATGTGGCCTTGTTGGAGGACTTGTGTCCTTGGGAGTGGGTTTGAGGTTTCAAAAGCCTGGTGGGCCCTGTCTTTCTCTGTGTGTGTGTCTCTCTCTCCCTGTCTCTCTCTCTCTCTCTCTCTCTCTCTCTCTCTCTCTCTCTCTCTCTCTCTCTCTCTCTCTCTCTCTCTCTCTCTCTCTCTGCCTGCTGCCTGGAGATCAGGATGTCGGCCTGCTTCCTGCCATGATGATCGTGAACTAAACCTCTGACATTATATCCAAGCCCCAATTAAACACTTTCTTTTGTGAAAGTTGCCATGGTCATGGTGTCTCTTCACAGCAGTAGAATAGAAACTAAGACAAGCTCCAAGGTCAGTAAGAGACCATGTCTCAAAAATTAAGCTAGAAAACGATAGAGGAAACACCCAACATCAGTCTATGACTTCCACAAGCCACACAGACACACACATGCAGGGCATTGAGGTGCACACCTTTAACTCCAGCCCTAGGGAGGCAGAACTAGACAGATTTCTGTGAGTCTGAGACCAGCCTGCTCTACAATAGTGAGTTCCAGCCCAACACACTTACAGAAGAACACTGTAAATTCTTTTTTTTTTTTTAACTCTAGAAAGTATAAACTAATTTCTGCTGACATAAGGTCTATCCATGGTTGTAGAGGACAATGAAGGATGGTAGGAAGAGAATTTCAAAGAGGCACATGAAAATTTTAGAAGAAAATGGATCTTTTCACTGTGTTTATTTTGAGACAGTCTTATGTGGCCCAGACTAGCCTGGGATTCACCATATAGTTGAGACTGGCCTCGAACTCCTGATCCTTCTGCATCTAGCCTTCAGTGCAAAGATCACGGGTTTGCACCACCACCCAGCATTGACACTTAACAAGTGCAACATTTGCGTGTCAATTTTGGCTATCTAAAGTTGTGGGCTTTTTTTTTTTTTTTTTTTTTTTTAAAGAAGACAGTATTAGATAAAATTTGGAATACATCGATCCTGAATAATCTTTAAACGTGTCTCTAGAAGTCAGCAAAATCTTCCTATAGAAAGCCATGTAGTATCACTTAAGGCCGTAAGTGTACTAACAGCTCAACGCTACGGAAGAAGCAGAAGAACCAGCATGGTCACCACAAGTGATCAAATTTGACTGCTCCCCAAAGGAGTCAGGTCACTAAAACCTGAACTTCATGAATGACAAATATTATTTTTTTTATGCCCCCCCAACTATTTAAAAGTTTATAAACGCGTCTTCCTCTCCAGGCCTGATACAAACAACCCCTAATGCAAAGGTAGCAGCTACCCACCTTCTCTGCTAGAGAAAGCAAATTAAAGCCAAGGCGGCATTCAGATCAAACCCTACACAAGAAGACACCTTTTTGCAAAAGTCTATTATAACAGAAAACTCTATAATCTGTTTCCAGAGCAGTGAGCTCTCCTTAGGAATCCCAAAACTTGAAAAATTTAAAAAAAAAAATATTGGGGTTTTGGGGATTTTTTGGGGGGAGTGAACACTGGGATTAAGACCCAAATAAATGTTGGAGAATACCAGAATAAAACAGTCTTCTAGACAGAATACTAGCTGTACTCCCTAATACACCCCAGCTGTGTCTGCCTGCACAGGACCTGTACAAGATAAGCCCGTCATCAGCAACATGGTTGGAGACGGGGCTGACAAGAGCAGCCACGGGAGATGGGTACTAGGAGAGGAAGAGTAGTTTTCTATAAGCATGTGGTCCCCGGAAGCTGACCACATTCCAATGGGTGACCCACACCTACGAGTAAATGGGGCCCAACAAACTAGATTCAGTGTGTTATTTTTTTATAAAAGACATAAAGATTGAAAGATGCAGAAACATAGGCCTAGGAGAAGAGGGAGATGAAGAGCTGAGGGTAAATATAATCTAACTACATTGTAAGCATGTGTGAAATTCTTGAAGAATTAATAAAAAAATTATTGTATTAAAAATTGTCATGTTGTAAGTGGAGACATGGCTCAGTGGTTAAAAATACTGGCTGCTCTTCCAGAGGACATAGATTCAATTCCCAGAACTCATATGACACCCCACAACCATCTGTAACTGCAGTCTCAGGAGACCTAATGCCCTTTTCTGGCCTCTACAAGAATCAGGAACACAAATACATGGTCCACAGACACAAACACAGGCGACACCCACATGCTACGTGCCCCGCTGCTTCCTTGGAAAGGCACATACAAATCTTGGTGTGATTTAGGCAAAAGCAAGTTGACTGATTTAAAAATACACAAGGCCACATCTCCTAACTGGGGACCGAGCCCCCTTCAAACCCCCACAGAGCTCATTATTCTGGCCAGGCCACCCGGCCAGCAAGCCCCAGTGGCCTGCTTGTCTGTACCTCCACAGTGCTAACAACAGAAGATAGCAGCTCTCTGAGGCAAGTCTCTGTCTAGGAATTGCCACCCTTGCGAACTGTGTACGGCACACACTGGAGTAAGCCCTCCTTCTGAGATCTCCGAGAGATCACAGGGTTATGGTGACAGGGCAGGCATCCTCTTGTGCCCACAAGCTTCAACTGAGTTTTGGGGTCCTGGACTTCTCACCTTTTCAGGAGACTCAACAGCAGAGTGTGAACTAGCTAAGCGCCACTTACCACTATCTTGGGTAAACTGGTCTCTGTTCATAGAGTGATACTTTACCCCATTGCTTATTATCAAGTGATAATAAACGGTTATTATCATTTAATTTAATATCAATTAATTTTAGACATAGCCTGAAAAAGAGCGGTAACCAAATCCAGATTGTCTATGCACAATTTAAAAAAATGGGACCTCGTCTAGTAGTACACTCTATGCCAAGAACCTTTGGCTGTATATTTCTGTACAGTAAAGTCATGCATGGCCACTCCCTAGACATTACCCTTATTGCTAACTAAAAGCAATGTCACACATCTTTTGCAGAATATTAGTTTACACTGTGAAGATATGTCTTTGCCAAGGCACCTTCTGAATGGTTTAAAAAAGAACTCAATGGCCAATAGCTAGGCAGGAAGAGGTTAGGTAGGACTTCCAGAGACAGAGAGGACTCTGGGAAAAAGAAAGGCAGAGTCACCAGCCAGACTCAAAGGAAGCAAGATGAAAGCAAGATGCCACATGGCAGAACATAGGTTAATATAAACGAGTTAAGTTATGAGCTACTTCAGATAAGTCTAAGCTAAAGACTGAGCTTTCATAAGTAATACAAGTCTCTATATCATTATTTGAGAAAAGATGTGTTACACACATTTCTGAAAGTTACAATGCAAATGAGGGCAAATATTCTTCCTCAAAATCATCAAGTGGTAATTAATCATGGTAGCATATGTTTGCATCCCTGCACTCAGGAGGCTGAGGAAGGAGGACCTCTTTAAATAAGCTTGGACAACATAGTTGAACTATGCAGTCTGGGCTGCATACTAAAAACGAAAGCAATTTAAAGTGCTTGCCATGCAATCAAGAAGATCAGAATTCACATTCCCAGAGCCCGGGTAAATGCTGGGTGCACATGGTAGCTCACCTGTAATCCCAGCCTCGTAGAAGGAGACAGGATCCCAAAGCAAGCTGGTGAGTGAGCCTGGCCAAATCAGCAAGCTCTGGGTTTGATTTAGAAAGTCTCTGCCTCAGTGGTCAGGATGGAAGAGCAATCAAGGAAGAGTCTCATTATCAGCCTCGGGCCTCCAATGCACACCCTTGCACCGGCACACACATCCCAGCACACACACATGCACAGGCACTGCACACATGCACACGTGAAAACAAAACTTAAAAGCTGAGGTTGTAACTCAGTGGTAGATCACTTATCTCACATACATAGCATAGGCCTTTGGCTGACCCCAGCACCCTCCTCTCATCAGAAACAAATTCCAATGGCAATCTACACTCACACCATCCAGCAGCTGCCATCTGCCAGCCTCTCTGGTTTTCGGTTTTCTGGTCCCTGCTTCAATTTCCACACCCAATCCGATCACTCTGCACAGTTACCAGCTTTTATAGGAACCCCTTGCCCCCATCCTCTGTGATGGCCTGGCCTCCTGAACCCTGGGTAAGCAGTTGGTTAACAACATTGCTATTCACTATGCAAGGAAGTGCGTACTCACCGCACTACAGAACTACCTCCCACTGGCTACATTCCAGATAACTTGACTACCTTTCGAAAACTATAACTCACTGGGAGAAGTCCATGTACCTAATGTACATTGTAGTTGTGTAGGAACACTGTCTTTATTTGGGAAATATGCATAGTAAGCATTTTAAGTGAAGTGTCATGATTTCTGCACAGTTCTTTCAAATGATGTATCAAAAACAAGTTTCTAGAAGAATATAAAAAGAGCTAAAGTAAAGGAGGCCAAATAATAACCATAATGAACCTGTGGGAAAGGACAGGGTGCTCATTATACTATTCATTTAAGTTGTCCATAGATGAGAGAAAAATCAAGGCAAGGAAATGGAAGACAGGATGAACAAATAAGCAGTACAGCAGAAGTGAAGCCTGAGGACCACGGAGAGGACTTTAGCCGCTGCACAGTAAAATTCCCAGGCAAGGAAGCATAGGAGATCTAAAAACAAAACACTAGACCTCTAAGAAGAATGGCCACCACCAGAGAAAGAAAACATGCTGGATATAGGTAGCATAAAGCAGAAATACTGAGACAGACCAAATGCTCTTGGATAGCACAATAAATTTCCTCCCACAGATAAAGGGAGAAATTAGGAAAACTGACTGAGGAGACACACTTTTCAAGAAAAGATACAAGTCAACTTTAAGTCAGCAGCTGGCCAGGAATGGTGACACACACACTATACTTGGTGGCCAGGAATGTTGACACACACACTATACTTGGGAGGTAGAGGCAAGAGCAAAGGTCAACAAAGGTCACACGGGGAAACCATCTCAGAAGGAAAGAGCACAACAGAGGAAAATCACGAGGAGGAGCTGGAGAGCTGGCTCAACCGCTCTTCAGAGCACCTGAGTGTGGTTCCCACCACCCACAACTACCTGTAACTCCAACCCCAAAGATCCCCTGTTGCCTCCATGAGCATCCGGAAGCACATGTGCATACCCCCGGACACACAGACATGCATAATTTAAAAAAAAAATAAAACTTAAACAAAAAGGTTGCAAAAAACAGAATGTTCCATTGCAATGGAAGTTCAACAAGTGGAAAGTTCCATATAGAAGCAGAGAACTACAGGACAGCACAGAGACAGGGGAAATAAAAAGCAGAGATCCAGGCGACAGGAAACAGGCAGGGAAAGTTATTAAAGGGAATATTTTAAGAATATTGATCATTGTTTTCCCCAGAATTTAAAAAAAGCACATAGTCCATCTCACTCCAGTCAGAGTGGCTCTCTCCAAGAAAACAAATGATAACAAATGCCAGTAAAAAAAACAAAACAAAAACAAAAACAAAAACAAAAACAAAAAACCACCGAGGAAGAACACTAGGCACTGCCGGCGTGAATATAAATTGATGCAGCCAATATGCAGAAAAAGGTTTCTCAAAAACAGCTACCATATGAGCCAGCTATACACTGCTGGATATACAGCTGAAGGGATCCGAACCAGCACTGTTCCCAACAGCCAAATTAAGAGACCAGCCTAAGTGTCTGACAATATGCGAATGAATTAAGAAAATGTGTCCTATGTACACCGTGGAGTTTTACTCAGCCATAAAGAATAATAAAATTACGTCAGTTACTGGAAATTGGATTGAACTGGAGATCACTGTGTAAGTGAAACACACCAGACTCAGAAAGACCAATTTCACATTTTCTTTCATATGCAAAAACCTATATGTAAGTTTATACATATGCATACATGTATACATATGCATATGTATACACGCATGCATTGTACCATGAAACTAGAAAGAGGACCTGATGGGGGATGTCCTTCGTAGGCTGTGAATATGTGTTTCTCTATTGGTTGATGACTAAAGCTGTTTCAGCCAATGGACAGGCAGGATTTAGCCAGGTGGGAAATCCAAGCATGGGAAGAGAAAGGTAGTAGGCAGAGTGAGGAGTCGCCATGTAGCTGCCAAGGGAGGAAGCAAGCAAGCGGCAGGGCATCACCAGTAAGCCAAGACTACGTGGAGATAGAAATGGGTTAATAATTAAGAGAGAGCTAGTCATTAAGAATCCTGAACCAATAGGCCAAACAGTTTATAGTTAATATAAACCTCTGTGTGTTTATTTGGGACTAAACATCTGCGGGACCAGGTGGGACAGAAACTTCTGTCCACAAGGACCACAAGAGGGGAAGAGATCTAAAGAGAGGGTGAAGTAATTCATGCGACTGGAGGAGGAGACCATTTCGGTGAAGAATTGAACTATGAAGAGAGTAGGGGAACAGTGGAAGACAGGGTCAAATTAAAGAAAGTGTAATGACACACGCGTAAGAAATGCTCTACTCACAACCATACAAAATACTAAGACACAAACCAGCAAAACCCAAACCAGCTTCTCTGTTTCTACACTATGCATCTTCATGGGGCAGATTTTCTCCATGAATTTCAGACATCAACCAAAACAAAGTATTGGTAATAGCAGGTATAAGAATTCAGCATTTACCTAATAAACTAGAAATAAAATAGATTTACAAAAATGCAAAACAGTTACGTTTTTCAGTAAATGTTTTTATGTTTTAAAATTTGTTTATTGTTCTAAGAAATGTCACTCATGCTCATGTGTGTTATCTGCAATGAAATCACTCGTTATCTCTCATGAAATCACTGCTTTTCATGTTAGCGTTAAGAGTTATTAAAAAGACAACAGACACATAAGAACTCATATTGAAAGAGTTTAAAACTTTGAAAACTAACCATTTTTAAATGTGATCCTTTGTAGTATATGTACCTGATAACATAACCTCAAATACGTAAACAGTATTAAAGTGATCATATAACCAATCAACAAAGACTTAAACGCTTTGAAACTATTTTAAAAGAGCAAAAATGCAACACTAAAAATAAAATATCTTCAAGAAAGTAAATACACATAAACAGCTCCATACTAAGGTTTAATTAATTATTTTTTACCACTTAAAAATAATAACCATACACTTGAAAAAAACCTCAGTAAACTGAAGGACTTGCTGTCACAGAGACTATTTTCTATGGCCGTAATATCAAAACCAATTGTAGAAACAGGCTTCAATAAATTTCCATACAGCTAGAACTTGTTAAAAAGAAAAACATATGGGAAAAATTTAAAGATACACAGAGAAATGAGAACAACAACAAAAAACACATCAAATGTGTTGGCTATCTCCAACATTACTGAGGGAAAAATAGATACCTCCAAATACACACTTTTGTTTATTCATTTTTATGTAATAATGTTTATTTTTTTATATTGAGGAAATTTGTAAGTTTAGAATATTGCATATATATGTATATTTAATAATTAGCTGTAGTTAAGATTTTTGGCTTATTTTCTTTTTTCATGGGGTGAAAATACTTGCAAATCACTTATTACATGTGAGTGTATGCATGTATATATGGATGTGTGTTTCTTTTTTCCCTCTTTTTTCTCAAATTGCTTCGTATAGTTTTTTTAGATTTATTTACTTTATGTGTCAGTCTTTTGCCTTCATGTATATCTGTGTGCCACATGCTTGCCTTGATGCCTGAGGTCAGAGAGGACATGGGAGCCCCTGTAACTGGAGTTACATATGATCATAAACCACCATGAAGGAGTTGGGACCCCAGCCAGGATACTCTACAGGGGTCACAGGGCTCTCAGTCACTGAGCATCAATCCAACATCCTTTGCACCATCAATGCTGAAATCAACAGCTACTTCCTTGAAAAGCCCTTGGACAAAACATGGAAAAATTCAAAAATATAGTCAAAGGCCAGAGCTATAGGTAAGTGGTAAAACCCTTGTGTAGTGCATGTGAGACACTAGTGTCAATCCTTTAGTACTGCTAATGTATTTTTCTTTTCCTTTTTTCTTTTATACATATCCACCCAACTGCTATTGTGCCCTCTAACCCCACATTCAAAATGATAAATGAAAATCTAAAAGTCCCACAAGGAAGTAGCACGCTCACATTTCTCACCAGCTGCCCAGTAAGCCTACCCAAACCTCCAACTGGAGGACTCATTAAAAAGAAATACTTTCATTCCTTTATTAAAACCGATATAAAAAGAAGCCCATAGACCCTGGGGTCAAGTATCTCTCTCTTACCCTGACATCCACTTGTGTGACATTAACTATACCCCCCTCTATGTAATATTGAGACCGTAAGAATAAAATGTATTTGTAAACAAGTACCTGATAGGGTAGGTCAGCCATTCTCAAGTAGGTTTCCATCTTCAAACAGAAGGGAGATAAGCTGGGGACACCATTGTTAGGTCTTGCAAACTGATGTAAAATAATAGCATCCTTGGAGTCAAGCTCTTGCTGTTTCCTGTCAAAACCAAAACAGAAGTAAAGGACAGCCTGTGTGTTAGCTTTCTGTTGCATTGGAGCCTCAAGAGGCCCCTGGAGGCTTGTAGACCTCTATGAACAATGACAGGTGTGTGTGATAGCTCTTACCTCATGCAGGGTTTACAGAACGGAAGCATGGTGGACAAACAAGAGGCCTTTACAAACTCTGAAATGGCTATAATCCAGTGGCTCTGGGAAGTAACTACAAATCAGCTTGCTTCCTATGGGCAAGAGGGATATTTCTAGAACACACATTCTGTGCTTACTATGTGTTCCACCTGATTCTGCACCACTCTGATTCCATGGGCATCTCATTTGGTCTTCAAAAAAACCTCATGAAATTATATACATACATACATACATACATACATACATACATACATACATACATACATACATACACACACTAAAAGGTGAGCATGGTACTTCAGGCCTTCAATCCTAGCTCCCAGGAGGCTCAAACCCAAGGATCACACTTTTATGGACTGCCTGGGCTACAGAGAATCCTGAGTACAAAAAAAGCCACATTGCTAGAACATTGCAGAACGTGGGCAGTGCCTGTACGCCTGCCTTACACAACACTTTGAAACAGACCCTGCTCAATGAAATTAAGAGGCAAGCAAACGGGTCTGCTGTGGTACGATGCCCACCTACTGGGCATCTAAACATCCAGGTTCTTTTTACATATTGATAATAACAAGGGTAAATAAAATAATATCTGTAAACATGTAATAAGCTATTTAGCACTGAAACTGTAGAAGAATGTATTCTTACACACTTGTTCACTTGCAAAATCTTCCCAATCTGGTTCCCACTACAATTTCACTGCCTACCTTTTCCCAGTCATATACACTCCATTCCTAAGGCTTGACCCTCCCTAAGCTTCTACTTCCCTCTCCAAATTTCAGTTTAATTCTATACCTACTTGTGGCCAAGCAGGAATGGTTTGTCACCTTCAACCACACTGTGTTCACAAGCTTTGCCAACTCCACTTCATGAAACAAATTCTCTTGAGGATTACCAGCTAAGGGCCTCGTCAACTTGAAGAACTCAGAATGATTCATTCTGAAATTACAAGCCCAAAAAATTAAAATATTTGCGATAAAACAAAGGCTTTCCTTTATAGGAAATGTGTGGGAGGTCGGATATTAAAATCCGACTCATTTTGACTGTTAGTAGACAACACAAACTCTACAATTCACAATTGACTTTGCCCAATAAAATAATTCACATTAAAAAGTGGCATTTTTGTGTAAATTAGCGAGGCAAATGTTTAAGAACTGAAAGGAGATAAATATGAAATCTGCTGTTCTACTGGCCAGAAGAGTCTGATTCTAAAGGTTAACTTAGGTCCCTCATAGTCAACACAGATGATGGTCAGGTGCCAACATGTGCCAATGACTATAGACATAGCTTTTATCAACCCACTTAATTCTGACAATACCACTCTGAAGAAGGCATGGTTGAAGTTTAAATTTGGGACACCATACTAACATTTCATAGCAGACAGAGAACCTGAAAATTCAGACTATAACTTGCCCAAGAAACACCAATTTCAGATTAAGTCTGTCAGCTAGCCAAGCCTGGCGGTGGATCCCAGCTATTCAGAAGGCTTAGGCAAGAAAACTGTAAGTTGAAGGCCAGCCTAGGCAACTCTGCTAGACCATGTCTCAAAAAAAAAAAAAAAAAAAAAATGCCCAAAGTGGGGTGAGGTGAGGATGTAGCTCTGTGGTAGGCTACTTGGCTTCCACAGGAGAAACACCGAAACACCATTGGTTGCAATTCCTAGTACAAATGAAAATTAGAAAAAAAAAATGTTGTATATCAAGTCTGAAATAACTACAGATCCCAAGAGTCCAAAGAAAAGAAAGTTGTCAGTTCCTTGGTTAGTTTTATTAACACAACCAGTTTGACCCAGCTAGCTAGTGTGCTGAATACCCATAGGACAAAGTATCCTAGGTAGTTCACTTGTGATAGCATCAAGTCAACTGGACAAGGAAGGCTACTATTATTATGATTTCCATTCTATAGATGATACTGATTAAGAACGTGCTAGCATCAAAGGTACATGCTTGGCTAAACTCATAATCAAATTTGAACCCAGATAATCTGGCTCCATAGGCCTCCTTCCCCTAGATTAGGGTCCAGATCACACGAGTTGCTTCCTGTGCAATTTATTTCACAAAATGACCGTAGCATGAGCTCTGAAGGGAGAACACCAGCTGGCTAGCTGACAGAACACTAACTCTGTCCTGCCCCTGCTCTATACAGATGGTCACTGCCTCTATAACAGGCAATGAATCAGTCATGGAGATCAGATAGGGACCCTTTGGCTGGAATACCCAAAGCGCAAATGAGCTCCGGGAATGAATTTAGTCATTATTTAGTCATTCACCTCACAAGCAAATTTCCAGATGCTTGAGTGAATTTAATATAGATGCCAGGCCATGTCCACGTTGGGGGGGGGGAAACAAAGGGTTAAAAGGCAATAATTATATAAAAATATAACAGTAGAGAAATACAAGCACCCAAAATAATATCCCAGACAAGCACCCATGCGTCCCCCTAAAAATGTCTGCACTTTTATACTCATTAATTAGACTTCTTGAGTAGCCGGACAACTTCATTTTCCCATGAGACAAAGCCATAGATCAAGGTTAACCTGGGCAGCAGAGAGTCCTAGCAGGTCAGGGAAGAGTTGATAGTCGCCAATGAACTCAGACAGTGCGGGCAATATACATTATGTTTTCCTCCCACACATTCCAGATTTTGGTTTGTTTTTCTGCCTAAACTGTACAGACACTTGAAGCTTAAATTTCCTGTACTTCTGAAGCCTGTTTTTAGTGCCCTGTCTGCTCCTTGTCTCTTTGCTCTTGGAAGTTGGCAGGAAGTTGTATCTCGACACAGGACTGTCTTCCCAGGAAGTGCCCCTGTCCTCCTCTCTCCCCCAACAACACCTCAAAACGAGAACTTTCCCACATGAGCCAGGCTCCACATTGGAACTCAGCCTTGCTCCTGTTTCCACATGATCTTGGGCAGGTTACCTCCTACTCTTTAGTGGTAGTTGTTAAGGATACTTGGACACACACACACACACACACACACACACACACACACACACACACACACACACACGGGAGTCCTACTAAGTTCCCAAGACTTGGGCAGCCTTCTTTCAGACTGTATTATAACAAGGTTTATCAATTCATTTGTCAAGAAACAAAAGTGAATGAACATGGGTCTTAAAACATCTTGATCCAGTATCCAGAGCTAAGGCTTCTGGTCACCACGATGGATAGGGAAGGATCTAGCCTGGGCAGAGAGCTTACTAACATCCAGGGTCGAGAGCTCCCAGGGTGTGGTCTATTCCAAAGTGAGCTCCCAAGGCCCCATTATTTCTGCAAGGTCATCTAAGCCACGTTTTGGACTCAGCTTTGATTCCAAAGCTTTGGATTCCATTTGAAACCTTCACACTCTCTACAAATGGGAAAAATGCTGGGAAGCCACACGGTACAGGGGCAGTCCTCACAGGCTTTGGACTGAAATACAACCCAGAAACGGCTAGCTGCTGTTTAAAACGCTGCAGAGTTGGGTGAGAGTTCTTTATATGGACTGAAACCTGACTGGCACAAATAGAGAATAACCCTGGAGATATTTCACTTCAAAACTTTGGTATTTGGTTCAAGGCACCGAGCTAAAGGAGATGTAGCAAACTTAAAACAAACTTCTCAGTCTTCCATTGTGGCTAAGTAGTAGGAAAGCCAACATATTCTCTCTGCCTTAGCTGATTCCTTACCCTCTCAGAACTACCGAGTGGTGGGAATACTGCAGGGCTATCACAGCGTTCTCCTGGAGTTCCTGCCAGCCCTTGGAGGTCACAGACACTTTATAACCTCTAGGACTAGGTACCTCTCTTCACTCTACTCACCACACCCCTGGAAAATGTGGTCTTAACACATCCTTGGCTCCTCAAAAAATACTGGGCAGCACTGCTCTGTCTCCAATGATCTCCAGTGGCTAGGGCCCCCGAATGCACGGACATTTTAACCATACAGTCATATAAGTGAACCGAAGGCGGCCTCGGTACCCTGTGGTATCACCTACTCCACTGAAGACCCATGGGACTAGCAGTACCAAAAGCAGGAGTCGATGCATTGTGAGTCTCAACTCAGTCGTGGACACATTCTGCGGCAGGCAGCCATGAAACTGTTTACAGCCCAGGGAGACTCCCTGTTATGTCAAATAACCCATGTGCTACTGCCGCCCTCAGCTCTCACAACAATGCTCGGCATTGAAACCCGAAGGCGCTTACAGTCCCATACCAGACAAGCAGGTAAGCAGGTTAAGGCTGCACCAAAACTGAACTACACTTCGCCAAGCATCTTTCACAGCGACTGGAGGTTCCAAGCTTCTGCAACCGCAGCTTCTTAACGCTGCTGACATTTAGAAAGGAGTAAGGGAGAACTAACCTTTCAAGTGAAGACGCGGTTAACACTCAATATCCCAGCCTTATTACCCATTAACCAATTAGGCGTTTATGAAAGTGTACCTTCGTGTTTTTACACAGCTTCTTTCTAATGTTGCAAATGCACTGATTGCAGTTAGAATCTTCCTATGGGCTTTAACGGATTGTTTTGATCCATCACACCAGTGACTCACAGCACTTTGCTTTCAGCATCGAAATGCTAGAAGGCAAATACTTTCCCCTCCCGATTTAATTCTCCCATCAACTCGAAATGGCCCCTCACAAGTGGCCAGGTGACCGTAGCACCCTGGGAGGGAAGAGGGTGAGAGAGGACGCTTGGACCTTTGGGCAGCAGGGTGGAGGGGCTGGCTGGCCCCGGGGGCCCCCTTCGCGCCAGCCCTGCCCGGGCCAGGTGGCCCTGTGGGCGCCCGCGTGCGGGGTCCCTCTCTGCGGCTCACCTAATGACCAGGAGTTCGTGGAGCAGATACGCAGCCGCGGCCAGCAAAGCTCCCCCGGTCAAATAAAGGGTTTTCTTCCACCAGGGATCCGAGCCCAGCCCTGCCATGATCCCACCGTAATCCTGCAAAGGGAAAGCGATGATGTCCCCATAAAAGGAGAAGGGCTCCTCGGACCCGGCCCACCAGCCGAAGAAGGAGATGCTCTGGTTCCAGCTCAGGTCCACCACGCACGGCCTGGACGAGGCAAAGCCAACCCCCCAGTGCATGCTGCGCGGCTGGCTCCGGGCGCCCCTCCCAGGGCCCTCGCAGCCCGCATGGGAAGCGGCCGGCGCCCGGGCGGGCTCAGCGGTGCGCGGGGGGCGCGGGCGGCGGCGGCGGCAGAGGGGCGCGGACAGCGCGCGGAGGGCCGGGCTGGCGGGACCCCGGAGCCCGGAGAGGCAGCGGCGGCCGCCGGCCAGGGAGGCCGAGGCCTCTCGCAGCCGCCCTTTGTGTCGGCGCGTGCGGAGACCCACGTGATGTCATCGCTCCCCTGGGCCGGGCGACAGAGGCGGGATGCGGTCACCTGCCCCGCGCCCTGCCCCGCCCCGCATCCCGGCGGCGCGCTGCGGGGCTGGCGGCCGGGGCTCGGGAAGCGGCTGGCCTGGGAGGCTGCGGAGACTGCGGCTGGGCCGGGCCCGCAGCCGCCGCCCTCGGTTCCGCCCGTCCCCGCAGGCGCCGCGCGGGGAGGGCGCGGGACTCACCTGCCCCGAGCCGCCGGCCGCCCGGAAGCGTCAGGCGAGGGCAGGCTGAGGTCGGGGGTGAGTGGCCCTCAGGAGACGTCTGCTTTCCACCCGGGCCTGGGCAGGGTGCCCACAGGAGCTGTCTGCATGGACAAATAACAACTGCACGTCCTCTAGGTGAGGAATCTTCCCTCCGCACACCGTGATCAGGGATATCTCTGATGCATGTTTTGTGGGTCTCTTCCTGTTTGGTGCAGAAAACTTGTAAAATAAACAACTGTGTACTGGCTGGCTTCCCTCACCCTGGATCGTCCTGTAAAGATACTAGGGATTGAATTTAGGGCCTTATACATACAGGGTGGCCAAGTGCTCTACCAACAAGCTATGTTCCCAGCCCTTTAAGTCCTTAAGCTCAGAAAACAAGACCGTGTTTTGTAGAAGTTTGTGATCAGTGCACGAATTCTAGCCAACGCATGGGCAGTTTTAGTTCAGAGGAAATAAAATTCGAACATTTAAAGACTTCAGATTCTTCACAACTAAAATGTAAGCGTGGATATAAGAACAATTCCCATAAGACCGTAAAACTGAGGCGGTGATGAAGGGTCTCTCACTTCCTGGACGCCCAACTCTCCTTTAGAATAAACAGATAGTCCAACCGTGCTAGAAATAACCACCGTTTGCCCCCACAGATGGGGAAGGAGGCCTTAGCCAGGCTGACACGCGTTTCAGGGGTCCCTGTCTCCATCCCGCAGAGCCACTCACCGTGGTTCGCTCCACAACTCCTCTGCTGTCCGTCCACTGTGGCGTCTGGAAAGTATCAGAAAATCGTTGCATACCATCTGAACTTTGACTCAAATATGGTTTAAAAGTTCACGATAGTCTACAGTGGGCATCGTCAAGAAGCAAGCAGAGCCAAGTAAAATCCGACGAGAGAAATGGAAAGAGCATCTTGATCTGCTGCAGGTTAAATCTTAGCATGACGTGGAAGACAGAAGATTATTATCACTATGGCCCAATATGATGAAAGGAGACAGTCGACCCCGAGAAGCCACGTAAACGCTCGGGGGAACAAGGGAAGTAGATATAACCATTAAGACAACCGCAATGCAAGCTTTCGTCAGCTTTTCATCCGAGGTCACTTTGACAAGCATCCGCACAATTCCGCTACAGTGAGAAGGCAACCTAAGGCTCAGGACAGGGCTTGAACCATGTGGTGGGTCCTGCAGAAGGAAGAGCCGCAGCGGAACCGGCCGGAGAGGAGATGCACACCCTTGACCCCAGCACTCCTGAGGCACAGGCAGGGAGACCTGTCTCAGTTCCGGGCCAGCCTAGTCTATAGAGCAAGTTCCGGAACAGCCAGGGGACACAGAAAAGCCCTGTCTGGAAAAAACAAGAAGTAAACAAACAGCTAAACAGAACCGGGTTAACCATAGAGCTGGGATGATGTGAAGATTCAGGCTCCGAGCCGGCACCTTTATTCCATCCGTACCAGTATCATGCCTGCTTTTGCCTGCTTTGGTATTTCCTCAGGGCCAAAAGAATGGAATACACCTCTTGGAATTCCTGGGTGAAAACTCTGATGTTCTCCAAAGAATAGAAAATTCCGTAGTATTGACTCCTCCCTTAAGAGTTAATTCATCTGGGCCTGTCAATCACTTGGCCAAGAGACTGCCCATCAGGAAGGCTGATGCTAACGCTGATAACATTTTCTTAGAACTCCTACTGACTATATTTTTTTTTTTATTTTACATATCGATCCCAGTTCCCTTTCTTCCTCCCTCCTGCTTTCCCTCTCTCCCACGTTTCCATACTCCCCCACCACCCTCCCCTCCCCTCCCATCACACCCCCACTCTACATGTAGGGTGATGCCTTCCAGGAGGGGTCATCTAAATCTGTCAAGTCATTTGGAGTAGGGACTAGGCCCTCCCTCCTGTCTCTAGGCTAAGGGAGTATCCCTCCATGAGGAATGTGCTCCCAAAGTCCTTTTGTGCACCAGGGATACATCCTGGTTCCACTGTCAGAGGTCCCTTAGACTGCCCAGGCCTTCTGAGACCCATGTTCAGGGGGTCTGAGTCAGTCCAATGCTGGATTCCCAGCTATCAGTCTGGGGGCCCATTAGCTCCCCCTTGTTCAGGTGTAGGCGGCCGCCTGCAGGACGCCATTACAAGATGGCGAACTTCTCTTTCTTGTATACCTTATTCGGGCATACGCCAGCTTGGCGGCTGCACTCCAGCGCGCCTGCTCGTTCCCTAGCCAATCCCGTGGCTCCAACACTGAGGCGAGGTCTTTTGAGCCTATGAGACCGTGACCCGTTGCCTAGTAGGATATATAAGCAGCTGTCCCTTCCTGCCCGGGGCCCCTCACCTTCAGCTCTCCCTTCAACCAAGAAGCGCTCCAATAAAGTGTGATCTGAGAAGAATCCTCGTGTGGTTGCCGTCTTTCCTGCAGGTTGGGCTTGGCGCGCCACATTCAGGTCAGCTGTGTCTGTGGGTTTCTGCAGCCTGGTCTTGTCCTCCCTCTCTGCATCTGGATTCTAGTTCAGCTCAGTGTTTAGTTGTGGGTGTCTGCTTCTGTTTCCATCAGCTACTAGATGAGGGCTCTATGATGGTGGATAAGTTAGTCATCAATCTCATTATCAGGGAAGGGCACTTAGGATAGCCTTTCAACCCCGTTAGTTGGGGTCAGTCTTGTAGGTCTCTGGACATTTCTCTAGGTTCAGTTTGCTCTCCAAAGGTATAATGGCTCCCTCTTTTATGGTTTCTCTCTCTCTCTCTCTCTCTCTCTCTCTCTCTCTCTCTCTCTCTCTCTCTATCTCTATCTCTATCTCTTTTCTCATGTCTATTCCTCCCCTCAATCTTCCTAGTCCCATGCGCTTTCCTCTCCTCCCCTTCTCTTTCTCCTAGCTCCCTCTCCACTCACTGCCCCCCCATATGCTCAGGAGATCTTGTTCCTTTCCCCTTCTGTGAGGGACCTTGTATGAATCTCTTAGACTCCTCCTTGTATCCTAGTTTCTCTGGCGGTGTTAATTATAAGCTGGTGATCCTTTGTTCTATGTCTCAAATCCATATATGAGTGAGTACATACCATGTTCCTCTTTTTTTGTGACTGGGTTACCTCATTCAGGATGGTTTCTTCAACTACTGACTATTTTTAATTTTTTTGTGAACAAAACTAAGAACCCAAAGAAGCAGTTTTAATCTCCCCCATAATAGTATTAAAATCACACTTCATTCAGAACTAATAAAGCATTTACTTTTTTAAGCTTCTTTTTAAAATTAACTTTCATCAAGGTGTTGAAAGGGGAGGGACTAATTAACTGAACACCTGCCTGTGTGGTATTATACCACATAATTTTTCAAAATAAACTTTTGTAGACACGTGTTTTCACCTATCTTACAAACAAAGAAGCTAAGGTCCCAGAAGAACAATTAACTACCCAGTCCCAAAAGTTTTGTAGTAATAGAGCCAGTATCAAAACCCAAAGAAAGCCAGGCATTGGTGGCTTTGATCCCAGCACTCAGCAGGCAGAGGAAGGCAGATCTCTGTGAGTTCGAGGCCAGCCTGGTCTACAGAGCGAGTTCCAGGACAGCCTCTAAAACAAAACAGAGAAACCCTGTCTGGAAAAAATTAAAATAGATAAATAAATAAATAAATAAATAAATAAATAAATGCAAAGAAATTGAAAGTCTCACACAGTGGCCCTCTGAACTGTCCATCCCTAAAATTGTCATTCACACCACACATTTTTGGAGCACTGTCGGCAATGTTCAAGGAATACTTCTGCTACATCTGGTGACTATAAAACCTCAGTGGCCTATAGTTCATTGTCACCTCTTCCATGACAGCTGGCCAAGAGTAAGCTAAACAAGTGTTTCAAATGTTCAAATATATATATGTCCAGGTGTGGTAGCATACACACATACACACACACACATACACACACACACACACACACACACACACACACACGTATATGAACTCAGGCTGAGGCAGGAAGATTTCTAGTTCAAGGATAGGCTGAACTTCCTGCTTCAGAAAAGAAAATAGTTCATATACCACCTGTTAGTCAGCCATGATGATCAAATAAATGGCAAATTAGGCCACACCCGTGCTTGTCAAACACCTTTGTGCACATGACTCATGGGAAAGAGTTTGGCCATTGCATACAGATGAAGAAATCGAGTCAGAAATTTTTTAAATGTACCAAGACTGGAAGAACAATTAGGGCAGAGCTTGCTGCCTGTCTGACCCCTCAAGTCCTGGGAGCTGAGGAAGAAAGCCTTGGGGAAGGAGAGACATTTAAGGAAGAGGGTAAGAGAAAGGGACACAGAGAAGAGGTGCACGGTCTTGCCTCTATTTCCCTGCCTGAGCAGTTAAACGACCTGGCATATTTCTCAGGCATAATCAAGTGAGCAAGATGGACATTTTATTTATGTTGGAAACTTTCTCCTGGTGTTTTTAACACTTGTTTTAAAATATAACTTGGGCCAAGCATTGGTGGCTCCCGACTTTAGTGCCAGCACTCGGGAGGCAGAGGCAGGTGGATCTCTGTGAATTTGAGGCCAGCCTGGTCTACAGAGGGAGTTCCACGACAGGTTTGCTCATTTTAAATAATTAAATGTATCATGCTATTTTATTAAGATGCCTATGTAGTATTCGGCAATAAATAATTTATTTGATAATGTTCTTCTGAGTTTTGCTGTGAGGATTCAGTATTCTTGAGTGTATACTGGCTAGTTTGTCAACTTGACATATCGCTGACGTCTACAAGCCGGCCTCTAATTTAGAGATCCGCCTAAGTGCTGGGATTGAAGGTGTGTGCCACCCCATTTGCCTAGGGCAAGCGGTGTTCTCTATGGTTCTGAGAGTGTCTGCTTCATCATCTACAGCCTTACCCTGCCCCCACCCCCCGCCATGTTCTTCAATAGCTTGCTCTTTCCTAGCTAGAAACTGAATAGGCAGGGTGTCATTGTAGTTTTACACCAGTGATCCCCTAAACACCGGAGATCTCAACAATATGATGGTCTAAACAAGTCTGGAACAATGGCAGCGCTGGCTGGTCTGCCAGTGTGGATGGGAGGAGACTCACAGGGCCCCGCCCCTAGATGAAGAGCCACAAGCAATCAAGGACCACTGAGAGAGAATTAGGCTCCCCAGCGATGCGCCCTCTGATTGACTACCCAATATAAAGCGGCCAGCCCTAAAAACATATGCATCTGAGTAGCGATAAACGAACTCAGCAGGTCATATCTATACATTTGTGCTTGTCTAACAATAATAAAGAAAAATACGTGAATTTGAAGGGAGTAGGAGAACATGGAAAAAGTTGGAAGGAGGACTGGGGTTAATAGCGTAGATGCAGTAGCCACACGCACACACGCGCACACACACACACACACACACACACACACACGCACGCACACACACACACACACGCACGCACGCACGCACGCACGCGCGCGCACGCACGCACGCACGCACGCACACACACACACACACACACACACACAACTTCACATTAATTTATAACCTATGCCTGGCATGTCTTTTTACCCAATCACTAGAGAAGCAGGGCAGGTAGATCTGTGTAGGTTCAGGGCCAGTCTGGTCTATATAGCAAG